>OX465581.1:85154298-86354298 GCA_950022655.1 Alentia gelatinosa | reverse complement strand
TGGTACGGCACCAAAAAACGGGCAGTAGGCATCTCCGGCAATCCGTTGTTAGAGACGCCTGTGTACACCGGTCTGACGCGGGAAGGAGGTGAAACATCGGGGAGGAGAGCAGCAGCGGCAACCGCTGCGTGTCAACGCCGGGATCTACACTACCAGACGGGCAAGCCGGAGGCTACGCTCGGAGAGCGAATACAAGATGGCAGCGCCCTATGGTCAACCGGAACTGGCACCAGCAACACGCAGCCGCAACGGCCTGCAAGCAACAAGCTTCAGCTATTCCAAGATGGCGGAACTTCCGGTCTGCTCGATCGGAGCTCGATCCGCCACGGATTTCAGGCTCCTACGAAATATATAGTGCCCGCCAGACGCCGTAATGAAGAGGATCGATGTAAAACAATACGGCCGTACAGGGAAAATTCAGTGGAGACATCTGACTGGCGTAGGAAGTGCGCTAGCACTCGAAATGAACACTCCGACTCGACCGCGGCTGCAAAGGGAGGGGGCGTGGCCGCCGTTGACCAACAAGCAAGTGCAGGTAACGACCCCGACTTCAAAGCTATACGCCATATATGTGAAAATAATATTGTTGATCACGAAATTGACATGGCCCCTCAGGCGTTTAAATATCACAGGGAAATACACTGGCCGAGCATGTCTGTGTCCGCTGCCTCGACTGACACGGTCGAGCTGGCACACATCTATGACACTGTCCGAGCGAGTGGACTCCCTAACAGCGTCTGTTGCAAGATTGCACTTCCCACAGCCCTCAATCTTGCCGCATGGAATAAAATATTATGTATCGACGGGGTGGACCCAGAACTCTACGACCTCATTGCATACGGATTCCCCCTGGGGTATATGGGACCGGTGAGCGACAGTGTGGGAACGCCTACCCACACTAGCGCGACCGACTACCCACAGGCTATTGACTCATTTATATCGAAGGAACTCAGCCTTGGAGGGCTGGTCGGCCCCTACGACTGTCCCCCGTTCTCCCCCTGGTGCCATGTCACTCCGCTCATGTCACGGCCCAAGAGGGACTCGGAGGAGCGACGTGTCATATCGGACCTTACGTTCCCCTTCGACAACTCAGTCAATGCCTACGTTGTTAAAAACTCCCTATTTGGAAATGTGCAGAACCATGGTCTCCCCTCAATCGACTCTATAGTGGACGACCTGGTCGGGATGGGCGATGAGGTACACCTTTTCTCGACCGGCGTGAGTCGTGCCTACAAAAACTTTAAGTCAGACCCACTCGACTGGCCCCTCCAATGCCTTGAGTGGGGCGGAAAATTCTACCTGGAGGCGAGTATGGTGTTCGGGGCCCGATGCTCGAGCTGCCACATGCAGCGGGTCGCGGATGCCATAGTCGTGACACTCCGTGCCAGGGGCCTCAAAGCATGGATGTATCTGGATGACATTATTGTTCTATCTCCTTCCAGAGAGCAGTCGGTCCGGGATGCAGCCGAGGTCACCAGCCTCCTGGAGGAACTAGGCCTACCGGAAGCTCCCACGAAGAGGCAGGGACCGGCTCGGTCCCTCACATGGCTCGACATCAAGACCCTCTCGGTACCTCAGATGAAGCTGGACGAGATATGGGAAACGGTCGCCGCCTTCCTAAAACGCCGGTCTGTCACCAGAAAAGAAATGGAATCGTTGGTGGGTAAATTGGTTCACGTATCTAAATGTATCCGCCCAACACGCCTCTTTATCTCGAGGCTGCTGGAGACCCTACGAGGACCAAAAAAGAGGTATATTAACATTAGCAATGACGTGAGGGCCGACCTCAGATGGTTCGACGAGTTCTCAAACGCTTGGAACGGGGTAGCTCTCATCCCCCTGCCCACTCCTAACCGCACTATCGGCGTTGATGCCTGCCTCAGTGGTATAGGAGGCAACGACGAGAAATGGGCTTACGCCGGTCAGGTTGCCCCGGTCGAGGATGGAGCGGTTAACATCACCGAGCTGGAAGCAGCCAATGTCGTCGTAGCCCTCCAGACATTCATCCGAGAATCTGACAGGGGAGGGCATATCCGTATTATGTGCGACAATCTCCCAGCTGTCCATGTACTACAGAACGGGAGGGGTCACAACAAGGTCCTTTTAGATTGTGCCAGGGCTGCCTGGATGGTACAGGCCCTCTTTCAGCGTGAAATATCCTATGTACACATACCAGGCGTTGACAATGTGGTGCCTGACAACCTCAGTCGAGCACATCTCAATAACAAATATTTTAATGACGCATGTAACGATGTACGACCATTCAACCTTACGCTTGTCGACCCATGTACGGACTTCCTCAACAACGTACGTCCATTTGTATTATCCAGATCAGGCGTACCTATCACTGCAGCGAAGGGCGGCGGCACGACAGCAGGCCTCACGCGCCCCTGGGACCATGCGGGCTCACCGGACCTCGGTCGAGACAAATATAGCGTTCTGCAGGAGGGTGGGCGACCACGACCCCAGACGATATCAGCATTCGCCGAGTACCTAGCACAAGGGGACCCGTCGCCCGCTACGGTAAGGAACCACGTTGCAAGGGTACGACAGCACCTCAAAAGAGTGGGCGTGGCACTGTCGCCAGCCGCGTCCGCACGGCTGACCATGACCCTCGAGGGCATCGACCGCACCACCCCCTACCGTCCTTGTCAACGGCCCCCGATCCCGGTGGACACCTTCAGGGAAGCGGTGGAGGCATTGCCCCGCGACCGAGACGGGATGACGGTCAAGACGGCCGTACTCCTCATCTTCTACGGCGCCCTACGACGCTCCGAGGTGGCGCCTCCGTCGGTCGCGGCCTTCGACCCCAAGAAACACCTCACCCGTGGGGACGTGAGCTACCACGAGGGTGCACTCCGGCTAAAAATAAAACACGCGAAAAACGCCCAGAAATACGACCAGCACCAGGACCGTCTGATACTGCCCGCCCCCGACGGCAACATGTGCCCGTGCACGGCCGTTGCTGCAACGGTCACACGAAACCCCCAGTGTTCAAAGGCGGTCCACTGCTGGTTTTTCACGCCTCCAGACGGCCGATGCCGGCTACATACGTCGCGAAACAGTGGGCGGTGGCCGTGAGGGCAGCGGGGGCCGACCCCGCCCGCTACCCCCTACACTCCATAAGGAAGGCAGCCGCCACGGAGGCATTCAGAGCAGGGCACTCCAAACTAGATATCCAGAGGTTCGGGCACTGGACGTCGGACGCCTACAAAGATTATATACAGACGTCCACCGCGAGAGCCGTAGGGACTTCCCTGGTACGGGCAATCACTAAATAATATGCCCCAACGGACTCATTTATCAATTTCTTACTATTATAATCTTAATAACTATTTAATATTTACCTTTCCACCACCACACCCCATCATCTCAACCCATTAATGGCATTCTTGGCGTTATATATATTTTACAAATATTACATGTATTAACATCATCATATTTTATACAAATATTTATGTTATTACCTCTTTTATCATAAATACTCGTTGTACTTCAACTCAAATACAACTTATATCTACTCTTATCAAATGTATTAACTCAACCAACTCTTATACTTCACCTACTATTTATTACCACTTCACACATTGCATAAACAATGTATTAATTATGTATTAATTCATTTATTTATATAATCAATCATTTATCATTTTACGATAATAATAAATTATTTATTCCCAAGTTTGCCTCGTCATCTTCTCTGTCCCTAGCTCAGCAGTGTGTCTCTTACTGTCTCTCTGCTCTCTCTCTCTCTCGCTGCTCTCCTCAGTCTGCTTGTGTGACTCATCTTTATATTTACCTGTAGAGCCGATAATAGCATTATATGTGTCTTTTGTTGTGTGCTACTTTATTTAATGCAATACAAGACTGTACTCTTGTTAGGCTGTATTTACACTCTCCATCATCAGATGTTATGTTGCACCATAGCACAGCGCATATGTACAAGTATATATATATACACTGCACGAAAACCACTATTTTACATATATATACGCCATTGCGATAACGCACATATCGGCTGTATCGTGCCTTGTTTACATTTGTATACACCTCTTATCCGCGTCTGCGTTTCGGGCGTCTACGAGGTAGTTTCCATATGTAGACGCACGCGACTTGGCTGTCTTTCATGCCTGGCGTATCCAAGATAAAACTGCGATAAAACTGCGATATATATATGCCAGGCGTATATATGATACCAACCCCCGCCTCCCTGCACTGTGCGTAGCGGCCGCTCGGCGTTTGTAAGATGCCCCCCACCACCCCACGCCACCCCCACCGGCCCACGCCACCCCCAGCCAGCCTCAGTGAGAAGCCCCCCGCTGCCCGCCGCCCACCGCCCGCCGCCAGCCGCGTTTGTACAGGTTACCTCAGTGAGATACCCTCCCCCACCCCCCGCCGCCCTCCTGTGCCCGCCGCTGCCCGCCGCCTGTTCTTAGGGACTCAATGTCTATAGTGTTAACCTCTTAAAGGCTTTTATATGGGAATACCCAGAATATGACAGAAGAATGGTGTTTTCAAGGATAAATCTATTAGAAAAACGGTAAAAAATCCCAAGAATGCAGGATATATTATATGTATTTAATCAATTTATATTCAATCAGGTTTTATAAAGGTTTTTATAAAATAAATTGGTAATATATAAGATTGTATTTTCCATATAATACAGACTTATTCAGCATGAATATGCTACCAGTAGTGTCCCCAAGTTGCAAAGATCGGAACTATTGGATGTTGGTGTATATACAACGGAATCAGGCGTATATATGACGTCGCACCATAGACATGTATATACGCCACTAGATAAGGCGTCTACGAGACGGATAACAGGTCTAACTTCTAGACGCAGGATCCTACTGTTAGACGCGTTTCGCATACATATGTAAAGCGGTCAGTTTCGTGCAGTGATATATATATATATATACAAAATGAATAGCATAAATTAGGAAAAAGGGACTATTTGTGCTTGAAACTAAAACGAATTGAAATTTCTAAAATTATGAGTTTTACCATATACGTTAAAGATATGGGATTATAATCACATTATTTGTTATTTTATAATCTTGTTGACATTTGCCAATCGAGGAAACTTGACTGTGGCGCCATCTTTGTTAACAATGACAAACTATAGACAACCTGACAGTTGAAGGTTTTATAGCAGGGCTTTACAGCATGATTGTAATTCAGAATCAGCTTGCAGGTGATACCTATTCTAACCGTATGCGTGTTGAACGCCAATAGAATATTACAATATGTATGTAAATTCACCAACATCGCTGGGTCGATGTGGTCGATGGCTTGCTAGAATTAGGGGATCTTGCAGAACAGCTCAGAGAATGTAGAGAATTAGGGGCAGCCGGACAGCCGGCCCTTGCAAGCAATGTCCGCTGGAGGGTAAGAACCTGCCTGCGGAGCGCCTGTTTGGTGGAAGACCCGCTTAAATCTGAATAGGTCACATAGATCAGTATATCAAGTTTGATGTTCTTATTTCTAATATATATAAATACAACTATAAGGTAGCGTGTCAATATCCTATGAAATAAGTCACTTGCTCGTTAGTCGCGAAGCCGCCTTCTTATACACATTTCCTTGTATTGGACTACATATACAGACACCCCAACTGTGGACATGCGAAGACTCTTAGAAACAAGATTGAATACAAATGGATTCATCGCCCCCAGGGGCCTAAACACCATGGACAGTAAATATGGCTAGGGGTAAACTAAATGCCACGTCGAAAATTTTGTTCCAAGATGAAAATGGCACCACGACTCAGGTCTTGACCAATTCCTGTATTTTTCTGACATCTTCGCAGAGAAAATTGAAGAATAGAAAAGATTTCTAATAAGAAAATTACTCACACACCAATTCCCACAGCCATAAGTAACTACAAATGACTGGTAGGCTGTATCTATCCTTTAAGAAACTAAATGAGAAAATCTTCTCTCACAAAAATGAAAGACCACATACAGGTCTTTCTGATAAAGACCACCAGGGGGGCTATTTTTCGCCTTTTGAGACCAGTAAGGTCGAAACTAACGAGCAAGCGGGGCCCTACACAAGAGAGTAAGGCACCCAAAGCATATACAGAACAGGTTCCAATATCCACCACGAGATGGCAGGTAGGATCTAGGAGAGGTTTGATACCATACATATCCACCAGGGGTGGACACTGTGGCAATAGACCACAGGTAGGTCATGTAAACCTCTCACAGATATTTTCGCGCCGCTCTTTGTCTGTTTTTTTCAGCCAATGGAAAGCGGGAAAATTGATCACATGATCGTCTGGACCAATCATGGTAGAGTTCTGATGAATGAATTGACGCACTCTCCCCCCAGATCTTTCGCGGCGCTAGCGCTGGCTTAATCTCTGCCCCAACCCAGTGACGCCATATGCTGGTTCTCAGGGTATCAACTAAGTACAGGGGGAACCAGCCAGCATTTCAGATTAAAAACAAGGCAGCTGTCGACAGTTATACAAGTCAAACAACCCACATGTCATGAGTTTGGAAATATGGGAACTGTTAAGGGAGCTTGACAGAAAATCTAGCGGTTTCTTTTTCAGACTTAAACCATTTTATAATGGGAATTCACAGTTGATTAGACTGCTCCTTCAGAGGAGCACATGGCATTGTTGACAAAACAAAGCCCTGCAACACATGAGGTGCTTTCCACTGTAGAAAGTAATCCCAGAGGCTGTGTCTGGTTTGACATAAATAATAATAGAAATGAGAGTATTTTGTTTACCATATAAATATGTGCATCTCTATTTACATGTAGAACACAAAATACCCTGCAAATCTCTCAGAATTTAGGATAATTGAATAACTGGCGTATGGGCCAGATTTGAGCCCAAACAGGCAGGTTGGGGCAGAGATACAAAGCGACCACAGGAAATAGAGCGCAGGATATCTGCTGGGAGAGTGGAATTGACGCCCAGAGCCCGGGCACCTCAATACATCCAGTCACTTGCTCGTTAGTCGCGAAGCCGCCTTGTTATGTAAACACACATATCCTATGAAATAAGGTAACAAATCTGATGTCATCCTCGCTTTGACAAACGTCTTCTTTTCAGTTCAAGGTTTTAGGAACAACGATGGACAAGATGATTTTTCAACTGAACATGTTTATTTCTAGAGTGAATATATAGTTACAGGCCATGACAAAATAGCTAACTTAGATACTAGAGTCTTACAAGCATAATTCTACCGATGCAAACAAAATGACATATGCAAGGCTAGGACTATTTGGTAAACTATGGATTAAATACACTTAGAGACTACCTCCACCAATAGGACCTGAATTGTGAATGACATCTATTCACATGCATATATTTTCTCGACTAACGCAATTACTAATAAGTATTATCTTGAAATCATTCTAAATAGTATTGTTTCAAATGAAATTTTATACATGGATATACTTTGCTACATGAGAGACCTGAATATACCTCCTCCTTACAACACATTAAAGAAAATACATTATTGAATGAAATATAATGTCTTGTAACAAGACAATGGAGCCCATTCATTCAAAGGAGTAAAATATTGATCGTACATTAGGAACAGAACGATATCAACAAAGATAACAACAATAGATAACCTCTTTCAAATCAGGAAAACAAAACATTGAAATAACAACCAATGTCCCTGTCACCGGACACCAAATCATTCGTCCGGAGACAGCAGTTCCTAGTAGATTGAAACAGAGGCCGGTGTATCACATAATTACATATCACAGTTGGCTTTGGATAACAATCTATTTTTTTGAATTTTTGTTTTGAATAACAATTATATCACAGTTCGCAATACCATAATCATTTAACATAGTAATATTCATGTTTAGAGTCTGCTTCTGCATCACAGTACAGTTACATAGCAGGAAGCTATACCGTTGTCGACATGTAGATGCAGCTGCTATATGACAGTATAGTTACATGTCAGGTAGCTATATCATTGTCAACATGTAGAGTTAGCTGCTGTATAACAGTGCAGTTAGAGAGCAAGTAGCCATACCATTGTCAATATGTAGAGGTAGCTGCTATATAATGGTACAGTTAGATAGTAGGTAGCTATACCATTGTCAACATGTAAAGTTAGCTGCTATATAACAGTACAGTTAGATAACAAGTAGCTATATCATTGTCAACATGTAAAGTTAGCTGCTATATATCAGTGCAGTTAGATAGCAAGTAGCTATACCATTGTCAACATGTAGAGTTAGCTGCTATATAACAGTGCAGTTAGATAGCAGGTAGCTATACCATTGTCAACATGTAGAGTTAGCTGCTATATAACAGTGCAGTTAGATAGCAGGTAGCTGTACCATTGTCAACATGTTAAGTAAGCTGCTATATAACAGAGCAGTTAGATAGCAAGTAGCTATACCATTGTCAACATGTAAAGTTAACTGCTATATAACGGTACAATTAGATAGCAAGTAGCTGTACCATTGTCAACATGTAAAGTTAGCTGCTATATAACAGAGCAGATAGAGAGCAAGTAGTTATACCATTGTCAACATGTAAAGTTAGCTGCTATATAACGGTACAGTTAGATAGCAAGTAGCTGTACTATTGTCAACATGTAAAGTTAGCTGCTATATAACAGTGCAGTTAGATAGCAAGTAGCTGTACCATTGTCAACATGCAGAGCCAGTTGCTGTATAACAATGCATTTTCCATTAGGAAATAGATTATTACAGAATGCTTGACAAATCCACAGAATTACGTACAAATAAAAACAAATATGTAACAGATTTATACAGGGGAGAGTACCTTCGTCCTTCCACTAAAGAATATAAAGTTACTCTTGTCAATTAAAAAGTAGAAAGAACAAAATACACATAAACTTATGTATTGTCCCAAGACATTGTACTAAAGGGTACACTGACAACCTTTTCCATCATAGAGACATCTTTCAAAGAAAATATCACATGATGCTTTTAGAAAAAAATTATATCTTTTTAGAAATATCACAGACCTTTAGAAGACAAAATATCACAGGATGCTTTAAAAGATAACAACTTAATGAAAACAACAATATCACAGATAGCTTTTTCGAAATATCACCCTTTTTGAAATCAAAATATCACATAACGTTTTAAAAGATAACAACTTAATAAAAACACAAACAATAATATTACAGATAGCTTTTTAAAAATATCACAGACTTTTTAAGGACGGAATATCACAGGATGTTTTAAAAGACAATAACTTGATTAAAACAACAATAATATCACAGATAGCTCTTTAGAAATATCAGACTTTTTAAAATCAAAATATCACAGAATGCTTTAAAAGATAACAACTTAATGAAAACAAAAACAATAATATCACAGATAGCTTTTTAAAAATATCACAGATCTTTAAAAGACGAAATACCACAGGATGCTTTAAAAGATTTAACAACTTAATGGAAACAACAATATCACAGATAGCTTTTTCGAAATATCAGCCTTTTTTTAAATAAGAATATCACAGAATGTTTTAAAAGACAACAACTTAATGAAAACAAAAACAATAATATTACAGATAGCTTTTTAAAAATATCACAGATCTTTGAAAGACGAAATATCACAGGATGCTTTAAAAGATAACAACTTAATGGAAACAACAATATCACAGATAGCTTTTTCGAAATATCAGCCTTATTTGAAATCAAAATATCACAGAATGTTTTAAAAGACAACAACTTAATGAAAACAAAAACAATAATATCACAGATAGCTTTTTAAAAATATCACAGATCTTTGAAAGACGAAATATCACAGGATGCTTTAAAAGATAACAACTTAATGGAAACAACAATATCACAGATAGCTTTTTCGAAATATCAGCCTTATTTGAAATCAAAATATCACAGAATGTTTTAAAAGATAACAACTTAATGAAAACAAAAACAATAATATCACAGATAGCTCTTTAGAAATATCAGACTTTTTTAAGTCAAAATATAACAGTATGTTTAAAAAGACAACAATTTGCTGAAAACAACATATCACAGGTTGCTTTAGGCATATCACAGATATTTTTAGAATCAACAGAAGAAGAAAAAATAAACTTTTGAAAATATTGTCTAAGTCAACGGAGTTCTTGAAAATAAAGTATCACAGATTGCTTTTAGGTAAATAAAAATAAATTTGAGGTTTGAAATTAGGTTTTAAAGGTAACGTAAATATGTATAAACATGACTTCTTACATGTGTAAAGTAACAGTCATATTGAAAAATAAAATCCAGCAAAGATTGATTCCATGTATACATGAACAACAGACTCCTTGTAAAAGAAGTACAACAGCTTTTGGATAAAACAAAGTCTGGACGGACAGACCATAAAAGTAACAGTAAAACATTAAACAAAATCAAACATAACAAACTTCTTATGAAGTGGAAAATTCTTTAGATGATGTCCACTGAATCACGATGTGTACTTCATTGTGGTTTATCGGACTTCTTCGCCGAGAACCATTAAACTTGTGCTGGCACCTCGTGGTAGTCTCACGAACTATGATGCGTTACACTATCGTGAAGATGGAACTCCATCATGATGGTAATTGTAACACTCTGAAATAAAGAAATATTAACCTTCTTAGTTTGATTTCGTAGCAGGAGAAGCATGTGTCACTGAGATTACATTCAGAGTACACCAATCATACTTAAGGAAGGCGACATCATGCCGCGGCAATTACTTATGATATTATTACTATTGAGAATTATTGCTATTTCAATCCCTGTGTCACCGCACTCCTCAAATTCCCGTATCATAAAAGGTACAATATGATATTTAGAGCATAATCTAGTGGATCTTTACTTTGGAAAGATAGATAACTAATATAAAAAGTGTGTGACATAGCAACATAACTGTGCTCTTGGTAACGGGGATAGCTGTTAAATATGCTCTGCTGACAGTGGTTCCAAATCCAGCACCTAATAATTCATAAAGCCAACACTACCAGTACTAGCCCCCTAACATTCTGCAATCTGTGGAACTTTTCCATGTACTTGAAATCTGATGCAATCTATCAATTTAGCTTGGTCAGGTTCCCACGACAAGGCAAACGGGAAATCTACAAGGTTGGTCATCGGTCTACTACCGGTCTTTGGACGTAACCGATGATTTCGTTCCTATGATATAAGTAAAATGTTGACCATGAATCGAAATTTACTGCAAATATGTGCGTCCACTGAGGCCTATAAAAATAATACATGCAAACCTAAAAACGTACCTTTGGAAGAAGTTCAGTGCTGTTTTAGAGGCTTCCTCAGCCGCACTTCGTCTCAGCCATCTTCCCCTTTAAACTATTTGTCTTCTGTGATTTGAATCTCCTTGTAGAGGTCTGCGATTCGAAACACTTTGTAAAAGCCTGCTTTGCATATCCAGCTGGCTCCCTCCATTCTGAGCATGGTTGACCGGTCCAGGAAAATAAGTCAAGCGCATTCTGCATTCCAACGCGGTGTATACAACGAGCAGAAGAGAACACCGTCACTACATCGTCACCGCGGTTCCCAGGTCCAATCTCTGAAGCTGTGGAGGTGTTCACCCCATGGTCGCTGTGGGCGAAGTGTGGTGTCCAACTACCACATCTCAGGTTTTAAATACCCCCAGACCACCACCCGCACCGCCACCACCACCGCCACCACCGCCACCACCACCCCGCCCTCAACGAGCTTGGAGCCCGGGCCTTTGATCTTGGTTTTCACACCCTCCGTTACATGGTTTTCACACCATTAGCTGTTAGAGCACGCAGCTTACTATACAGAAAGATGAAGAGGGAAGAGCTCCTCGAATAGTTTTTTCCTTTAATCTAAATTGTTAGCTATCAAAACAACATTGTTTACATGTTTATTTCACCACAAGGATTGCATGCAAGAATACGACTACAATGCTAACTCTAAAGGCTACTGTATTTCTTATTGCCCATTACCTTGGGTGTATGAATACACATATCTATTCATCTCGAAGACAACATTTTCTGCAAATTGCGCTTCTCAAAAAGTAAATTTAGATAAGGCTTCCTCCCCCTCCCCCATGTCTGTTATTGAATGGTTGAAGATAGACTTATCCCCAATTGTCTCCTGTATGTCTTGTCTCCCCCCCCCCCCCACATACACTTTGTCTGTCCTATTAGTTATCTTAAGACTGATACTTCTGAATATGTTATAACCACATCCAAGACGTCCACTACCTCTTACGAACACCTGAAATGAAGTAGTTCTGTAGCATCTACATTTATACTGCATTTGGTCGGGCGAAGCATCGAAATGTCCATAAAAAATAAGCAGCAATAATTTCATCATTATATAACTCTGTATTGTTTGAACTGGTATGTAACAGTTGTTATCAACTGTTCATCCTTTAACATCTTCCAGAAACAATATCATTGATATCTCATTGTAATTGTAGCCTCTTAATATCAAATAAACGCCGCTATTGAAAAAGAAATAGATGGGGTTGACCTACTTTAGGAAGGTCAGTAGGGTATAAACGCATTGACCCAATATTGAGCCGAATCATGCATTCTCTGGTAGTCCTGATTAGTCCAGAAAGAACATGCTAATCCGACCTGCGAGTGCCTGGGGGGGGGGGGGGGGGGTTAGGGGCCTACGCACCGCTCATGCCTAATTCGCCCATTTTAAGAGGTAAGGTTACGAATGGATAACCAGCAACCGTATATATTTTTGGAGAAGCTTACCCACAGAAAACACCAATATAAATTCGTTTCTTTGACAATATTAGTGGGGTTCATAAAGGACACATATAACCAACTTGATAAGCTCAAGAATTACGGAACCTTGTTTCCGTAAATAAAAAGATGGGTATTGAATATTACCAATTAGAGATAATTGTTATAGTATTTCGTGTAAAAGAATATCACAGCGTTTATATATGACACAGTCCAGTAAAACAAACTGCGAATTGTTTTATGTAAAAAGGCGAACATGGTAAAGAAAGTACGGAATACTTTTTTTTTAAACCAAACAAATATTTATCCATCACCATTGGTCTTACACCATGCAATACCGTAATCAACAAGGGGTTAAATTCGGTGATGTGTGTAGGGGGCGAGGGAGGGGTTATCCAAGCGTCCCGAGAAGCTATTCAAAGACGTGTCACAAACTGACCCAGCCATCATGCGAAGCGTACAGGCCCGCACATGCTCATTCCACATACGTTGAAAAGCCAAACCACTAATTAATTAAGAAGTTGCCCCCATCTCTGGGCGTCGACACCTTAGGTAATTAACCAAGTGTGAATGCTCCGGTATAGATGTGCAACCCCCACCCCGCAACCCCAACTCCCTTCTCGGCAGTAACCACTTATTGAGAACATCCTGCCCACCAAGACACCAGATGGCGTGACATGTTAGATTACATTTTAAGGGGAAGACATTTATTTCTCAGATGATTTTGGGAATTGAATCTTAAAAAAAACAAAATACAACCAGTCCGGGTAAAAAAGCAATTTTACCGCACTTTTGAAAAATAACAACATCATGCTAATGTTGTAAATCAAGATGCCAATTAAACAATTAAAAAAAAAGAAAAAACAAATACATATGCATATTTTACAATTTTTATCGTATCATTCATCAAAATAGTTGTTTATTTGTATTTCTTAACGGATACTCAAATACATGTATTTCAATTATTTTACAACACGGGTGAATCGAAAAATAATGATAACAGCTAAAAAGTGATCACAGATTGATAGACACACACATGAAAAGTGATAGAAATTTGCGGAAGTCTACATTTCGGTCTAAGTATTCAGATATTTAGAACACTAATTTGAATGCAGCCCTGTCTTACCCATTCGGGCAATATTTAAAAATTGTATGAACCGGATTCTCATTTCACTTTATCATTTAGCCCCTCACCTAAATATGCACAGAGAATTAGCTATGAATATTGAGATACTAAGCAGTTTATGGGTTTGGAAATATGATTTCTCACTATATAGTACCAATAAAAAGCACTGAAGTCCATATAATATTGATTAAAAAACGGAAGGCGCATTTATGATGTTTTAGGGAAAACACAGGTACCCCCAAAAGCTGAATTAGTTAGGTATGGGAAAACATTTTGTTCTCCTTTCAGAAACGTATAATATTCTTTCCTCACTCGATCCCTTCATTAAGCGACAGAAAATGCGAGGATGGTTGTGTGCGAAATGCTTCTTTCGAATTAAGGGATTTGGGTCACTAATTGTTAAAGCTTTGCTTTTAAGTAAGGCTCAGTCAGTTTTAGACCGGGCTAATCACTCTCCTGACCTCATTTGGAAAAAAAATCCCACCCAAAGCTATGCACGAATCCTTACGACGTCTTTACTTTGTTATTGCAATTTGGTAAAATTATGTTCTGTGACATCGAACGAATAAATTCTCAATGATACCTGGATATTGTAGCCATAAAGTATTATTTATACTGCTATGTATTTACTCAGTTTCCATAATCTGGAAAGTTTGAGATAAATGTCAACAGGATGTTTATCTGATTGTCACAATGGCCTATTCGTAGCAAGACATTGTGTAGAGTAAATAAGATAATTGTCATGCTACACTTTTGATGGACTATTATTTTAGTGTCTGATCTCCACCAGTTAAGTACGGAAGTGAAAGTTGCCATAAACTGTGGATGCTTACTATCGATTATTGGGTGTGAACAAGATACTTTCTATGGGGTGGAATTTAGGCGCAGAAAACACCATGCAAACATACTGCGAGACGCGTGAAGTGCACCAAATCTGGGCCAAACTGTGATTTCATTTAGTAGGATAGGATGAATAAACCTTATGCTTTGTTTATAGATAATCAACGGGGAGTAAAAATCAGCCCAGGGGAACGGACATGCAAATGCAAAACGAATGATGAGATTGATAAGCATTACAACAATATTCATATATAAAGTCCTGGCCATGCTGTACAAGCTACAAACGAGATGATGATTTATGGTTGGTAAGGAACGAGGCGTTCCGTAAATCATTATCGAATTTTGTAGTTTGTACAAGCATAGTAGGTCGTTCTAAATCAACTACATACACGAAATTGATAAGAATAATTAATCAAATTTTGCCGAACAACTAATATTTTAGTAAACACGTAAGGAGCAGTGTTCTAGATTCTACCATACGGAAGACTGTTCCGTACGGTATATTTACGTTATATGGCGAAACGGTGTGTATTTACAGTATTTTCTATTTGCAGTCACTGGGTCATTGCTATAATCTACTTGACACCAAATCAACCAGCTAAACCTTCTTAATGTCGGATCCAAAGATATCAAACAACAGTTGGTCAATGAAGCACTTTGGTTTGAAGTGATTGGTCATGGCCATCTGGACACCCCTCTTAAGACAACAAGACACTGGTACTCTACCCCTTACCAATGTCACTGAGGTAGCACGCAGATAGTGAAGGGATAGGTTTTGCAGCAAGCTCATAGCATATGTAACCTCTTCAACCTCTAACCTCTTGGCAGCGAATCTGAGCGTGTTTTACCGCCGCGCTGAATTAGACGACTTAATAAAGATTCGGAATTTAAGAACTATGTAGCTCCTTCGTAGTTTATTGGAATTGACTCCTACACATCACACGCTGGTTATATCGTGCGAGACATCGACAAATGTTTATGTACTTTTTAACTAAATCACGGACTTGGAAGTGTGGAAGTCCGTAACTATACTAATCTTCGGGTTAATGGCGGAAGCAGTGCAAGCAAAACAGTCCTCATGATTTACTAATTCCTCTAAGAGAAGTTTAGAGAATACTAATATAATACATATTCAGAACGAATATTTGTAATCACGGTATTACATTCACTACTGAGATCTCCCTCCCCTTTATCGTCGTCGATGTTACTCCTATACGTTGTATGGTTTTCAAAGAATAAACACTACTGTATAGGAAAACTATGTACTTTAATTGAATGCAATAAACTAAAAAAAAGTAATGGGAATGGGAATGCACTCGAAGGGCAGGAATTGGATATCAAAAATAAAATATTTGAAAAAGAGGTATCTAACCCACTTTTTTTTGCCAAATTATTTTTAGAAGTACACATTAGACAATCCTCTATTTCAAGTAATATCGAGTACATTATTTTGTCATTTGATAGACGGCTTAATAGTACATCAAACAATATGCCAACTGTATTGAAGTATTGAGTTTTATTGGCCCAATAATCCTGACTATATTACACGCTGCCAGAATAGAGGATCGGATTAGAACTTGGTACAACTCAAATACTGTGATACCAACAAATATGCTACATAAAAACTTCAAAATTAATTACTTAAATAAACGAATAGAATTATAACTACTGAAGGCAGCATTTACCAGAACTGAATACTTTTTTGATATCTGAAACAATCAGGACTGAAACAATCTATTATAAAATAAACAAAAGCGAGAAGCCCATGCAGAAAATATCGCCATAATGTTATCAAAGGTAAATAAAACATAACTAGGTGAAACAACATTGAGATTTATACTGTGGTTAAAACCTAAGATAAACCACGTGCCCAACACTAAACTTCGTCTTATTTACTAGATTATATATATATATATATATATATATATATATATATATATATATAATCTATATATATATATATATATACATGTATCATGCATATATCATGCCTGTGTATTATTTTGCTAGGCGGTAAATAACATGCATGTTCCAGAGACCGATCAACATTTGTAGGAAGAGCAGTGTAATAACGCTGAAATGAATACAGATCTTTTTTTAAAGTAGATGAAATTATCTAAATGTGAATGGTTGATGCATACGATATGGTAAATCAAGAATGTATTGCCAATGATAAATGTAAGTACAGGAAGTATACGATCATATTATCGAAACGATTGAAATATAATTATGCCAACATCTCATGTAAGCCTATATTGTACGCAAATACGGCATAGGCATCTTTTAAGGTGGCAAAGGTGGAAAATAATGGTGACATTAGCCCCTGGCAATCCACTGTATATGAAAAACTTTCTATTGCACTGGGATAATTGAAACGCATCCAAAAATCAGTTATTCAATTCTCTCAACCAATTTGGTTTAAATTAACTTTCCATTATCAAACATTAAAGGAATAATATGGTACTATATTCAATCGCGCTAAACATGCGTACATTCGATCAGTTACGTTTTGATTAGAATCCAGTGAAAATACAAATATTATATATTACGAAACATATTTCATTTAGTTTTGTTCTTAGGCGCTAATTCAAATAATACACACAGAAACACGCATATGGGCGGCGTATTGAACCTCCTTGCCCAAATGTGTGATCTCTGTGGATGTCAAGGCGTGAAAACCTCGTTTAGGTACTGGGCTTGTTGGCAGTGAAAGCTACGGCAGAATGCAACCTACTCGCCGTTCTCTTATTCACAGGAGGGAGGCGTTGTCGGCTTACGAGGTGAAATAGGTGTCATAGCGAAGATTTGTTGTTTTGGCAATCCCTAGGTTGGAGAATTGTATTTAAGGGAGGTCGACTTCAACCAACTCACCACAGTTCATTGCTGAGTCAACCACTTCACTTCTCTTGACCATCACCCGGCACCAACTCCACACACCACCCCCATACCAGGTAAGTTTATGTCAACAGGTACATTTTACTTCTATACTTCTATCATATGTTTTACAACATATGATGTAGGAGTTCGATTTTGTAAATAGGCTTACAGTGGACAACCTATTTTATAAAAGAGCCTTTTATTGAAACAACATTCAGCCATATATAATACAGATCATAGCCATCATAAAGAACAGCAAATATCTAGTTAGTATAAACAAGATTACTGTTAGTCAAAAGAAAAATGTGACAGTGATATAACAGAGTACTTGTAACCCATGATTATATCCAAACAAGGTTTAAATATGTGATTTGATGTGATTTATATACCTGTGCCAGTACGTTACATAGATACCAACCTCTGCTAAGATATTGATAATTGATATATAGCAGCAGAGTATGGTGGTAAGAAATAGTGTACATTCCTACCTTGAATACAATTTGAATAATTTTTGTATAGTTACATAGCCACAGCAATTTAGAGGTGGAATAACCGTGAACATAGATAAAACTTTGATTCCAAGGGGGGCATTGTACATAACATTTTCATAAATATTCCATCAAATACTTGCCTTTCAAGGTATGTAATGAAAGCAAAATGTATTACCATATTGGTACATATTTGCCTACCTTGTTTCTTTTGATAAAAATATTCCATTCGCTCTACAAGCTTGTGGAATATTTCTAGCTGAAGAAACACAGTACATGAGTACTTACCAATAGGGTAAATACATTTCATCTCAGTATTATGACCAGTGACTGGCTCATGAAGAACTTGTAGGTTGTAGTAATATATTCTCAAGATGCCACCACAATCTGATTAGATCTCAGTCCAAACAAATTGGCTAAAATAGGGAATAGTTTAGTTGTGCTATTTATGTATACCCAATGTACTAGACAACAGCAGTCATGCTATATCCTGCAAATTGAGTCCAGTTATAAACAACATCTTTTTATATACATGTGCTAATATTAGCTTTTCTGTTGTAGTTCTTGTAAAGGACAAGATCTACCTTAAAAATGAAGACCTTTGTTGCTCTCGCCATCTTCTCCGCCTGCTTCGTCTTTTGTAAGTACATTGTTGTATTCAATTCAGATCCATTTTAAGTCAGGATGTCAATGATATTAATTTTGTGTAAATGGAAGGATTAGTTTCTTATTTGCACAGAAAATAGGAATTAACGAAAACGCGCAAGAACTTTGCAATTCAGTTTTTTATAAGTGGCCAAATATGGGTAGAATATAACATTTATCAGCCTTAAGACCATATCAACTGTGATTGAATGCCTTTTAGGTTTCCAGACAGTATGGTGCCAAAATAAATACTTCCCTATGAAGAAAAGAATAAGTAATTGTTTTGATATGTGTATAGATTACCATATGAGTATATTCACTTCACAGATGTGTGATAAACATTGTTAGTAATCCTTTTTTATTATTACTGACATTACAGATATTGAGGCAAGCACCACTACTGCATCCTCAGCAGCCACCACAGCCTCCGGTGTCACATCTTCTGGTGGCTCAAATTCTGCTGTCACAACAGTTGCTGACAGTACCACAGCTGATGCAAATGCCACAACTACAACTGCAGCAGCTTCCACCACAACTGCAGCAGCCACCACCACCCAGCAAAACAATGGGGTGGGTAATTATAGTCATCCAGAAATTGATACACTATTCAATTTTATTAGCATATCCATATGCTCTGTGTAGGACTATTTACAACACAAGGTTTTGTTTTCTTTATGGGACTCTCTCTGCAGACATTTCTATTTATCCTATACTTTCTCAATTATTCTATTGAAGGTAATCTCTCTTCTCATTTGATTATAAAAAACTTTTCCTCGGAAATCGGGACCCCGATTTTTTGTGGAAAAATCACCTCTCTTCTCATTTGATATAACATTGCATCCTTAAGGTAGTTATCCCAAATTCAGATAACAATATGATATTGAAGAATGGATTCCCAAATATATGAGAGGTGGGATGCTGGCTTTAACTCTTTCCTGGTGAGCAGGTTGTTGGGTACCAGTGGCTGCAGGGGCTTGTTTGTATGTCTCTGGGGGCGAGAATGCCTTGAGGCATTCGGGAAAGTTTCACTTGTCATGGGACCTAGGGGACTTCTTTTTTGTCATAGTTCAATTTTTTTTGAAACAGTATTCAAAATGTATTGATTTCCACACATATCTTTCCTTATTTTACACAAACTCTTTAAATTTGTCTTGTATTAATTGGAAAATGTATGAATATATCATGAATGCCTGCAGGCATTCTTGGCCCCTGCTTACATAATGCCTGTAGGCATTGTCCCCCCCTCCCCATGTACATAATGCCTGCAGGCACTTTCGCCCTTAATGGGTTAAGGATGATGTCCTTCATTTCATGAACACTATAAGTTAAACCCAATATCTGACATCTGTGTGTCTTACTTTCCAGTCTGATGCTTCTATGATCACTGCCAACATTGGAGTTCTTCTCATGGCTACTTTCACCTCCTACCGGTGTTCATAAACATCATGACCTCATCATGGCCAACCATCAGATTCTTCCTGCAGCAAAAACATTGCTGTCATACCCTTATAATGCCACCAGGGAATCTCAGTGCGATTTTTTGATTAGCGAGATCCTCTTGATTTCGTTGAAATGACAATGCCGCTACTGAGTTAATACCAATTTCATCAGGGTACGTTTTGTATTGCTGAGACATCAACATTGCACTGATGGACCATATTGTATCCTACATACCAGACGATGCATTGCATGTTTGTTCAGAGAAGTGGATCATCAACACCAACAACAACACCATTTCCTATGGGGACCAAATAGACAATCAATCTCTACCTTTTGTGTTATGCTATTTCATCATAACCTGTTCATGGACAATCACCAATCCATTGCTTATGATTGGATTTAATAATAATCTGCTCAGCCGGACTGGAGCAGGAACTGAAAAACTAAACATGCTCATAAATTCTATTATCTGTACATGTGAATGTTGAAAGCATACATGCACAAATTTAGTTTTTGTTAATAAATTATTATGAAAGGTTATGTGATGTGTAAGACTTTTCCTTCAAATATAAAATATGATCTCCAGCATATCATCACATTTTGCATGATAGATCTTTTCAAAATTGATTATAATTCAGGTTACATTTTGGAATGTGAAGCTTCCATCAAGAACATTATTTTTGGTTTTCACTAACTTGTTTTTTTTAACCTGCAAATATTTACAATATATTTTAATCGTTAACCTTTTTATTTTCTGAAGTCTCCTAGCCCTCAACGAACTGCTATATGTCCCTTGGAAAAAAATATATATAGCCACAAAATCCTGGAAATTTAACACTTTCAGAGAAACTTTCAAGTTAGTTTTTTCTCACTAACACTAATTAAAAGTTTTGGCAAAGTCTGTCTTGTAAAATACTTTTTGACAAATATATGAGGATAATCAAGCATCAGATTGACGTCATAATCTCACCAAGAGTGCCCAAATTTTCTGAACCTAAAGAAATGGAATTCCTACACACCCTACAACATTTTTTAAACTATCATTTCATGAATTCTGTCCTGAATGTTCAGGTTTCTGATAGTCTCCACCTACCTTGATCAAAAATGAACTAATGCATTTTTTACATTGTTCACTTTTCTACATATCAAATCTGAAAATGTTATCAAAATTTGCTAATAAAGAAGCATATTTGTAATCTTGAAATTTAATCCTTCCCACTTTCAAAGGTGAAAGCTTCTTTTTTTTATAGCTATTCGCAGAATAAAACTACCTCATGGTTTGCCTGTTGTTGAATGGAATATTGTGACTAACTTTTACAGTAACCACATAACCTATACAAAATATCTCTATTTTCCCTGTTGTTGAACAGAATACTCTGTCAAATTATGCAGTCATGTATTTGTTCACCAGTGGTCCTGTCTGTAGAATTACATGTCACTTAACCCTATCAGTCCAAGTAATGCCTTGAGGCACTCCCAGGTACGGGATGATGAATGCCTTGAAGGGGACAAAGAATACATGCAGAGCATCGTCCTCTCTGGTTATATTGCTACATTTCTTTGGGACTTTACATAAGCCTCCCACTAGGCGGTAAGAATGAAATAGTTAAAGGCATATCGGACAATTTGGCCGGAAAATTAAAACCCTTGTAATTTTCCTGAAAATTGAATATCATGATCTCTAAATGTTGTAGAACACATATGAAATTAAAAAATTCGGGGTCAAAATTATCATAATTTTGTAATTGAATGTAAGAACAATCCTAAAATGTTGCTTCTCACATGATAAAAGTTGTGTCATTTCTGTCAAACTTTCACAGAGTATAATAGACATATAGTACTACACATTAATGGTTTAAAATTCATAGGCCACTATCCTAGTTTTTGAAAAAAATGAAGAAAACCATATTTTCCAGTTTATTTCAGTACATTAAAGTAATGTGAATTGACTTTTTTTTTTTTAAATCTCCCGCTGGAATGTTACGTAATCAAATGATCCATCAATATGCATATGTTGTGTACCAGTCACGACTAGGGTGAAAGGGGTGAAAAAGTATAAGTAGTTCAATTATTAATACACATTATTATATACCGATGCACATATATCTTATAATTACTAACCTCTGCTAAGCAAAGAGTAACTATAAAATATTCATAAAGTGTGCAGTAAAATCCCATACTGCACAGTGTGCAGTAAGTACCAGCCACTGTACCACATGACTTGTTGACATTAGGAGCAAAAATATTGCGATATCGCGATGGAATGCGGCTGTGACGTTCTCGCATAGCAACCCGCATAGCAACCTGCATAGCAACACTTGTTGTTGCATAGAAACAGGCAGGAAGAGTGATTGCTTCCGGGGCATTGACCTCAGGGTTAGTGAAATCAAAGAGTGCAGGACTGATACATCTCTATGTGTTTGTTAGGAGTTGATAATGAATGGATTGACTAATTAGAGGCTAATAAAGTAAAATATATACATTATATTGATATTATTAGGTATATAATAAAGGGAATACTAATATAGTGTATCAAGATTTCGGACCAGAACTCGTTAGTTTACTATAAACCTGTACTAAACTCGCCTAACGGCTCGTTTAGTACAGGTTTAGTAAACTAACTTGTTCTGCTCCTACATCTTGATACACTATCCTAGTATTCCCTAAATCTTCAATCAAACAGTGAAATGATACTCTTTGCTTGCACAGCCAGTCTAAACCATTATTCTCCAATCATATTCCGAGTATTTACATTTCACAAGACGCTTGAATGCTTTAACAGACTGAGCATGCTGGATGTCACTGGATTGCCCATCCCATAAATGCTGTACATTGGTGATCGTTGGAAAAACACAGTTTTAGCAAATGGTATCGAGAAGTGTATCTTGCAAGCACTACCAGTAAATCTAGTCACATCGTCTAACAGCGCATTATTCTTGGAAAGTTTGAACATCAATGTCAAGAGCTGCATCCGTCGTCTCGTAACCAAGAAGTCGACATGTAGATGTAGATTTTACATATTAAGATTGGATAAACCGGACAAAACATTAAATTTACTCATTTAGAATTAGACTGAATCACAAAGGACCAGTTTCTACTTGAAATTCACCAGGTGATGCCACCATGAATTGTAGGATATATAACTGTAACTATACAATTCTCGAAATTTGATCACCTACCCTACCTTCAAATGTCTAACCTCTCTCTGAAGACAAGTCCATTGTCTTTTCAGATAATTGTATTGTAGAATATTTGTTTGTCTTATGTACCATCTTCAAATTACATTTATTACCAACTCTCTGTACTTCTTGTTCATAATACTAGTATATTGTTTTAGTAAGATGCCCTACATAACATGCTTTGGATAAGATTTCCAACCTAACTCTTCATTACAAAATAGGCTTCCAGCCGACCCAAAACAAAGGTGTAATTTCAGCAATATCTAGATGTATCATTACATACCTCTTCACAAAGAATTAACCTACAAAAAGGACACAAAATGCACAACCACTAATACAATGAAATAAAAGCTGGTTATAAAAAGAAAAGAAAAGAACTTCTGAACTGCTCCTGGACTTCTCATCTCAATTATTGAAACGACAGCCTGATTATCATTGATAGTTTTATGCAACTACTGCTCATTTCTCTGATCTATCATTTCATACTTTTTCCCATATTCGATGGAAATTTAGTAATTAGCCCATATTAGACTGATGCTGAACCCGTTAAGGATGGCTGCCACTGCCAGGGCTGCATAAGTTAACACAGGCACTAGTTTCCCTATGTTATGCTTGGGGAGGAACATATCATTGTTTAACTCACATTTAGTTCATTCATCACATGATATGATTTGCTAACCTTCATATCATTTTATCTATTGCTTAAATCATCAATATTACCGCTATGTTTTGTGAAAATATCATGCTCAAATTGATCAAATATTTCTTTATTTAAAAAAAGTTCTGGACATTTTTGACAAATTGTACCTTGAGGTATCATTCAGCCTTGGCTAATTAATGCCTGATAGCATCATTCATCCTTACACAGTTAACACCTTCCCTACTAGAATTCATGAGCCTGTAGGGAAAGAATATAACCATCATTCAAATTTTTTGACAACATACTCATATTCAGGTTTCTGATACTAAAAGCATTATATGTGATGAACCTTTCTCATGCTAGGGACACACCAAGCAAGAATCACAGCGATTTCGGGAATCATATCCTCAGGTGGCTGGTCCCTAAAGATATTAAATGGGATAAACCTTTCTCATACCAAGGACACACCAAATGCGAAACACAGCAATTTCTGGAATTGAAAACATAAAATGGCATGTATGTGCGCAATCTTTCATATTTCACCTGATTATTACCGCCTGCCATTTTGAGTTAGCTGATGCTCTGCCTCAGACTAGATTATATATTACCAGTCCCACTGGTCAGGTGCCTAATATTGATACTAGTTTATCATATATTCCTATACCTAATGCTAAAAAGCCATCTCTAAAGATGGAGGAGTAAATAGTCTAACTTTCTAAGAAACCTAGCTAGCCTCTATTCTGAGGTTGCCACCTTTAGCTTATTGTTCTTGGCGCACATACCCATAAGTATAGAGTATCATACCTATTCACAAACTTTTTATGAATACAGACTACTGCAATGGGTATAAAATCTGTACCCTACGGGCAAGGTACTCCATAATTTTTTGTACAGCTCGCCCTTGGATAGGCCATACGGAGTGCTTCCAACATGAAATAACGGAATCTGATTGGACGAGAGTTTGACAAAAAAGGGTCAGCGACAAATTAAAAAATGGCGGAACGATGATTCGATTACGGCAATATTCAGTGCCCAGTTATCATGAACTACGACATATAGGACATTGAAATATAGAATCCAAACATGAATTATAGAATTGCTCCGAAATACAAAAATAATCATCATGAAAAGCATTTTCTTTTTTTTAGGCTTTTATTTTGACTGGAGTAACTGTAATCTCCCACAGGCTCCAGTATATCCATGATCCTTGCAGATAGCATTACCCAATATATAGGTGTACAATGAAATAGAATAGGAGAGCTATCTACTCGTTTATGCGTGAGGGCCAGTAAGTTATTCCTTCTTCCGCTCTCCCCTTAGCATTATTCATCATCTTCTTCCGCACTCTCCCACTTTGCACCAGACTTGTACTACTTCTGTATCTGAGATTACATTTGTTTGTGTCTAATATCCTCAACACACTCAAAATGGAAGATCTGTGTAATAGAATTTGGATTGACATAAATAAAAAAAAATAAAAAAATGGTTAGCAGATGGATCTGAGGTACGCTCACAAATGAACTCTAAGTCCAGTAATTGAAATTATATACAAGATTAGATATGACTTAATACTGCATATGACAATATAATATACCTTATGAGAAAGTGGGTTATACATATTGTTCATGCATAGGTAAATAAATTCATAACTGATCTTGTGGGTCCACACTGAGACTCAGTGCCATTACTACCCGTGAAAATGTAAACATTGACACATTGTTTACACATAAAACTAATATACATATATACATTTTTACTGAATCTCTATACACTGGCGTTTTCCTTTTTGTTTAAAAAGAAAAGCATGAAAAAGAGGGACTAATATAATGATCGGAGAGCTGCCAGTGCACACTACAACGCTTGAGCAATGTAAGGGAAAGAATAAACCGGAGCGGCGGAGTGTAGGAGTTGATAATTTTTTGTACAGGGCACCTTTGGTTGTAAACTGAATAGAGTGGCAGTGTGATTAACGGCTAATTACGATAATATTCGATTATTTACAGTTTAAGGTAAATGATAATAGGAGAACAATGTGATTATACCTGTATTCCATGATCACCTCTTTTAGATCGGTGAAAATACACAGCCCCGTCTTCGACATTGGTGGGTATTTACACCGATCTAAAAGTCGGTAATCATTTCATACAGGTATAATTACATAGTTCTCCCATAATATTCCAATCTAGAACTGATAGGGAAAAAGATGTAATTTGCAAAATTCAAGGTCATTCAGATTATCCCTCTACCTGCGCTAATATTTATTGGAACAGGGAAACAGTCTTCCCATAATGAAGATTATATTATAAAAAGACTTTATTTAGTACGTCTACAGGAATCACATGTCTTTCTGTGTAGCATGCAGCACAATTTGTAGTGATTTAAATGACCTCCAATAAGGCAAAACATATTTCCTCTTAACAAAAATGTAATATGAGTTAATACTCAGCCTCAATTCTTACCTGGGGGAATAATGATAGCACACATTATGTAACAAACATTTTGGAATAAAAGTTTATTGATTAATATACCCTATGATTGATTGAATGGACAAATCATCAAATTACTATCAATATAGAATATGGAATATTTATTGGAAGACCTGTATGATGGGTTTACAGAAAGATGAATAAGCTATTTTAAAAATAAGAATTATTTTTGCATGTTTGTGTGTGTGGGCTCTCTATAGACAGTTCACCACCTATTAAACTCCTCAATGATTTAAAGATTATGATAATTGAGAATCTGAGAGTCTTTGACAAGTACAAATCAGCAACTTCCAAAGTTGATTAGGTGAAAGCTTTACTTTGAACTGCATTCATAAGGTTTTGTCCATTTAGATGTCTTTATCAAAATTATAATCATACATGAAAATAATTTGCATTGACCTTTTAATCCTTTCTATACCTCTACTGCTATTTGGCAGCACCATGGGAGTACAGATGCTGCCAAATGGCAGGGTGGAGAATTGTATATAAGGGAGGTCGACTTCAACCAACTCAGCACAGTGCACTGTTCCACACACCAACCCCATACCAGGTGAGTACATGTCAACAGGTGCAGTGTACATCTCTTATGTTTTACAACATATGATGTAGGAGTTCGATTTTGAGAGTAAACTTGCAGTGGACAACCTATTTTATAAAAGAGCCATTTATTGAAAGAACATTCAGCCATATATAATTCAGGTCATAGCCATCATGGAAACTAGCAAATATCTAGTTAATATTCAACTAGATCCCTGTTGGTTGAAGGAAAAATGTGACAGTGATATCACAGAGCATGGCCCATAATTAATACCAAATAAGGTTTAAACATGGGATTTGATGTGATTAAATATAACTAGTGACTGGCTCATGAGGAACTTGTAGGTTGTAGTAACATATTCGCAAGATGCCACCACAATCTAATTAGGTCCAAACAAATTTACTAGAACAGGGAATAGTTTAGTTGTGCTATTTATGTATACCCAATGCATATATACCAGTAGACAACAGAAGTCATGCTATATACTGCAAATTGAGTCCAGTTATAAACAACATCATTTCATATACATGAGCTAATGCTAGCTATTCTTTTGTAGTTCTTGTGAAGGACAAAATCTACCTTAAAAATGAAGACCTTTGTTGCACTCGCCATCTTCTCCGCCTGCTTTGTCTTTTGTAAGTACATTGTTGTATTCAATTGAGGTCCATTCTTAGAATGTCAGCAATATATTCTCAGAGCAAACGGAAGGATAAGTTTCTTATTGGCATAAAAAAATAGGAATTAACGAAAACACATAAGAACTTTACAATTCAGTTATTAATAAGTATCCAAATATGGTAAGAATTTATTACCCTTTGGACCATATCAACTATAAAGGCCTTTAAGGTTTCCAGACAGTATGGTGACAAAATAAATACTTCCCTATGAAGAAAAGAATAAGTAATTGTTCTGATATGTGTATAAATTACCATATGAGTATATTCACTTCACAGATGTGTGATAAACATTGTTAGTAATCCTTTTTTATTATTACTGACATTACAGATATTGAGGCAAGCACCACTACTGCATCCTCAGCAGCCACCACAGCCTCCGGTGTCACATCTTCTGGTGGCTCAAATTCTGCTGTCACAACAGTTGCTGACAGTACCACAGCTGATGCAAATGCTACAACGACAACTGCAGCAGCCACCACCACAACTGCAGCAGCCACCACCACCCAGCAAAACAATGGGGTGGGTAATTATAGTCATCCAGAAATTGATACACTATTCAATTTTATTAGCATATCCATATGCTCTGTGTAGGACTATTTACAACACAAGGTTTTGTTGTCTTTATGGGACTCTCTCTGCAGACATTTCTATTTATCCTATACTTTCTCAATTATTCTATTGAAGGTAATCTCTCTTCTCATTTGATTATAAAAAACTTTTCCTCAGAAATCGGGACCCCGATTTTTTGTGGAAAAATCATCTCTCTTCTCATTTGATATAACATTGCATCCTTAAGGTAGTTATCCCAAATTCAGATAACAATATGATATTGAAGAATGGATTCCCAAGTATATGAGAGGTGGGATGCTGGCTTTAACTCTTTCCTGGTGAGCAGGTTGTTGGGTACCAGTAGCTGCAGGGGCTTGTTTGTATGTCTCTGGGGGCGAGAATGCCTTGAGGCATTCGGGAAAGTTTCACTTGTCATGGGACTTAGGGGACTTCTTTTTTGTCATAGTTCAATTTTTTTTGAAACAGTATTCAAAATGTATTGATTTCCACACATATCTTTCCTTATTTTACACAAACTCTTTAAATTTGTCTTGTATTAATTGGAAAATGTATGAATATATCATGAATGCCTGCAGGCATTCTTGCCCCCTGCTTACATAATGCCTGTAGGCATTTCCCCCCCTCCCCATGTACATAATGCCTGCAGGCATTTTCGCCCTTAATGGGTTAAGGATGATGTCCTTCATTTCATGAACACTATAAGTTAAAACCAATATCTGACATCTGTGTGTCTTACTTTCCAGTCTGATGCTTCTATGATCACTGCCAACATTGGAGTTCTTCTCATGGCTACTTTCACCTCCTACCGGTGTTCATAAACATTATGACCTCATCATGGCCAACCATCAGATTCTTCCTGCAGCAAAAACATTGCTGTCATACCCTTATAATGCCACCAGGGAATCTCAGTGCGATTTTTTGATTAGCGAGATCCTCTTGATTTCGTTGAAATGACAATGCCGCTACTGAGTTAATACCAATTTCATCAGGGTACGTTTTGTATTGCTGAGACATCAACATTGCACTGATGGACCATATTGTATCCTACATACCAGACGATGCATTGCATGTTTGTTCAGAGAAGTGGATCATCAACACCAACAACAACACCATTTCCTATGGGGACCAAATAGACAATCAATCTCTACCTTTTGTGTTATGCTATTTCATCATAACCTGTTCATGGACAATCACCAATCCATTGCTTATGATTGGATTTAATAATAATCTGCTCAGCCGGACTGGAGCAGGAACTGAAAAACTAAACATGCTCATAAATTATCTGTACATGTGAATGTTGAAAGCATACATGCACAAATTTTGTTTTTGTTAATAAATTATTATGAAAGGTTATGTGATGTGTAAGACTTTTCCTTCAAATATAAAATATGATCTCCAGCATATCATCACATTTTGCATGATAGATCTTTTCAAAATTGATTATAATTCAGGTTACATTTTGGAATGTGAAGCTTCCATCAAGAACATTATTTTTGGTTTTCACTAACTTGTTTTTTTTAACCTGCAAATATTTACAATATATTTTAATCGTTAACCTTTTTATTTCTGAAGTCTCCTAGCCCTCAACGAACTGCTATATGTCCCTTGGAAAAATATATATATAGCCACAAAATCCTGGAAATTTAACACTTTCAGAGAAACTTTCAAGTTAGTTTTTTCTCACTAACACTAATTAAAAGTTTTGGCAAAGTCTGTCTTGAAAAATACTTTTTGACAAATATATGAGGATAATCAAGCATCAGATTGACGTCATAATCTCACCAAGAGTGCCCAAATTTTCTGAACCTAAAGGCATGGAATTCCTACACACCCTACAACATTTTTTAAACTATCATTTCATGAATTCTGTCCTGAATGTTCAGGTTTCTGATAGTCTCCACCTACCTTGATCAAAAATGAACTAATGCATTTTTTACATTGTTCACTTTTCTACATATCAAATCTGAAAATGTTATCAAAATTTGCTAATAAAGAAGCATATTTGTAATCTTGAAATTTAATCCTTCCCACTTTCAAAGGTGAAAGCTTTTTTTTTTTATAGCTATTCGCAATATAAAACTACCTCAGGGTTTGCCTGTTGTTGAATGGAATATTGTGACTAACTTTTACAGTAACCACATAACCTATACAAAATATCTCTATTTGCCCTGTTGTTGAACAGAATACTCTGTCAAATTATGCAGTCATGTATTTGTTCACCAGTGGTCCTGTCTGTAGAATTACATGTCACTTAACCCTATCAGTCCAAGTAATGCCTTGAGGCACTCCCAGGTACGGGATGATGAATGCCTTGAAGGGGACAAAGAATACATGCAGAGCATTGTCCTCTCTGGTTATATTGCTACATTTCTTTGGGACTTTACATAAGCCTCCCACTAGGCGGTCAGAATGAAATAGTTAAAGGCATATCAGAAAATTTGGCCGGAAAATTAAAACCCTTGTAATTTTCCTGAAAATTGAATATCATGATCTCTAAATGTTGTAGAACACATATGAAATTAAAAAATTCGGGGTCAAAATTATCATAATTTTGTAATTGAATGTAAGAACAATCCTAAAATGTTGCTTCTCACATGATAAAAGTTGTGTCATTTCCGTCAAACTTTCACAGAGTATAATAGACATATAGTACTACACATTAATGGTTTAAAATTCATAGGTCACTATCCTAGTTTTTGAAAAAAATGAAGAAAACCATATTTTCCAGTTTATTTCAGTACATTAAAGTAATGTGAATTGACTTAAAAAAAAATAATTTATTTGCATAACAGTTCTGCATCAAGTAGGTCTCCCACTGGAATGTTACGTAATCAAATGATCCATCAATATGCATATGTTTGTGTACCAGTCACGACTAGGGTGAAAGGGGTGAAAAAGTATAAGAAGTTCAATTATTAATACACAATCTTCAATCAAACAGCGAAATGATACTCTTCGCTCGCACAGCCAGTCTAAACCATTATTCTCCAATCATATTCAGAGTATTTACATTTCACAAGACGCTTGAATGCTTTAACAGACTGAGCATGCTGGATGTCACTGGATTGCCCATCCCATAAATGCTGTCCGCGGTACATTGGTGATCGTTGGAAAAACGCAGTTTTAGCGAATGGTATAGAGAAGTGTATCTTGCAAGCACTACGAGTAAATCTAGTCACATCGTCTAACAGCACATTATTCTTGGAAAGTTTGAACATCAATGTCAGGAGCTGCATCAGTCGTCTCGTAACCAAGAAGTCGACATGTAGATGTAGATTTTACATATTAAGATTGGATAAACCGGACAAAACATTAAATTTACTCATTTAAAATTAGACTGAATCACAAAGGACCAGTTTCTACTTGAAATTCACCAGGTGATGCCACCATTTTTTTTTTTTTTTTTTTATTCAAAAAGGGAGAATAGCACAATCATCCAAATAAAGGACCATGAATTGTAGGATATATAACTGTAACTATACAATTCTCGAAATTTGATCACCTACCCTACCTTCAAATGTCTAACCTCTCTCTGAAGACAAGTCCATTGTCTTTTCAGATAATTGTATTGTAGAATATTTGTTTGTCTTATGTACCATCTTCAAATTACATTTATTACCAACTCTCTGTACTTCTTGTTCATAATACTAGTATATTGTTTTAGTAAGATGCCCTACATAACATGCTTTGGATAAGATTTCCAACCTAACTCTTCATTACAAAATAGGCTTCCAGCCGACCCAAAACAAAGGTGTAATTTCAGCAATATCTAGATGTATCATTACATACCTCTTCACAAGGAATTAACCTACAAAAAGGACACAAAATGCACAACCACTAATACAATGAAATAAAAGCTGGTTATAAAAAGAAAAGAAAAGAACTTCTGAACTGCTCCTGGACTTCTCATCTCAATTATTGAAACGACAGCCTGATTATCATTGATAGTTTTATGCAACTACTGCTCATTTCTCTGATCTATCATTTCATACTTTTTCCCATATTCGATGGAAATTTAGTAATTAGCCCATATTAGACTGATGCTGAACCCGTTAAGGATGGCTGCCACTGCCAGGGCTGCATAAGTTAACACAGGCACTAGTTTCCCTATGTTATGCTTGGGGAGGAACATATCATTGTTTAAATCACATTTTGTTCATTCATCACATGATATGATTTGCTAACCTTCATATCATTTACTCTATTGCTTAAATCATCAACTATGCTATTACCGCTATGTTTTGTGAAAATATCATGCTCAAATTGATCAAATATTTCTTTATTTAAAAAAAGTTCTGGACATTTTTGACAAATTGTACCTTGAGGTATCATTCAGCCTTGGCTAATTAATGCCTGATAGCATCATTCATCCTTACACAGTTGTAGGGACCCGTGCAAGTCGACTATGACTTTGGCACGTCTACTACACCTTTCAAGTATAGCCGCGGCCGCGACAGCCGAGCAAGCTGAGGGACAGGTTGATACAACTTGTTTTCCCGCGCTTTTAGAGTAGGCCACCCGCCGCTGGCTATTATAGACACCGTGTTGGGACCAGTCTAGACTGGTTTCTCACCTGTCAGGTTGAGAACCAGCAGTGAGGATTGATCCTGAGGAGTGGGCCAGGCAACTAGCGGGAACCACTGGTTTGCTGGTGACCAGGCTGACTAAGAATACCCCTTTGGAGAATCAGCGGGATTCTTGCACATGCTCAGTGGGGACATGGGCTGTATATAAGCAGCCTGCTGTGGCTTACTGAGACACACTGGGGTGTGGAGAGACTACGTGCGGTCTCTCTGCAGGGCTCTGTCTCTGTGCTCCACCGACGGGAGCTAGTTCTCAGGACTAGCTGTTGACCGGTTCTGGTCCCCTAGGGGGTGGAGTCAGAGTATCTCGGTTCTCTAGGAGGAGAGGGTCGGACCCGTGTGTCCCTTCTCCGGATAGAGTTCTGGGATCCCGAGAGATGCGATCAGGGTTGTGTCCACCGACCAGAGAGGTTTTTCGTTGTGTACCTGCTCTGTGAAGGTGTTTGACCTCCCTGTGATCCTCGAGGGCTGGGTGGTTGTGGTAAACCACAGCTGCGGGTTAGCGGGTGGGACCAGCACCGAGATGGCATCTTGGACCAAATACTGTAGTGGTGCTCGGGAGGAGCTTCGGCTGGACCCGTCACCCAACCATTACACAGTTAACACCTTCCCTACTAGAATTCATCAGCCTGTAGGGAAAGAATTTAACCATCATTCAAATTTTTTGACAACATACACAATATTACCATGATTTGGATCTGAGTGGCCGTATTCTCCGCGTAGTTGACGAGTATTGCGTAGGGTCAACTACAAGGAGAATACGGCCACACAGATCGAAATCATGGTAATGTTGTATTTATTACTCACTTATTTTTTAGATTTAAGCAATAAATATGATCTTTAGAAAACTTTTCAACATAGTTAAGAAGGGACTACTTTCATCTCAATGGGACTACTTTCATCTAAAAAATCCGTATTCTCCTAGGAGATTCCGGAGGTCTGTATTCTACTCAGTAGCGATCTGTAATCTTCATAGTCTTAGTATGGAGACTCCATATTAGGTGGGTAATAAATACTCATATTCAAATTAAAGTATATCCTTCAGGATATTGTATTTAGACCTCATTAGGAACTCTGATTCTCTTCAGGTTTCTGATACTAAAAGCATTATATGTGATGAACCTTTCTCATGCTAGGGACACACCAAGCAAGAATCACAGTGATTTCGGGAATCATATCCTCAGGTGGCTGGTCCCTAAAGATATTAAATGTGATTAACCTTTCTCATACCAAGGACACACCAAATGCGAAACACAGCAATTTCTGGAATTGAAAACATAAAATGGCATGTATGTGCGCAATCTTTCATATTTCACCTGATTATTACCGCCTGCCATTTTGAGTTAGCTGATGCTCTGCCTCAGACTAGATTATATATTACCAGTCCCACTGGTCAGGTGCCTAATATTGATACTAGTTTATCATATATTCCTATACCTAATGCTAAAAAGCCATCTCTAAAGAGGGAGGAGTAAATAGTCTAACTTTCTAAGAAACCTAGCTAGCCTCTATTCTGAGGTTGCCACCTTTAGCTTATTGTTCTTGGCACACATACTCATAAGTATAGAGTATTATACCTATTCACAAATTTTTATGAATATGGGTATAAAATCTGTACCCTACGGGCAAGGTACTCCATAATTTTTTGTACAGCTCGCCCTTGGATAGGCCATACGGAGTGCTTCCAACATAAAATAACAGAATCTGATGGGACAAGAGTTCGACAAAAAAGGGTTAGCGACAAATTAAAAAATGGCGGTAGGATGATTCGATTGGGGCAATATTCAGTGCCCAGTTATCATGAACTACGACATATAGGACATTGAAATATAGAATCCAAACATGAATTATGGAATTACTACGAAATACAAAAATAATCATCATGAAAAGCATATTTTTTTTTTTAGGCTTTTATTTTGACTGGAGTAACTGTAATCTCCCACAGGCTCCAGTATATCCATGATCATTGCAGATAGCATTACCCAATATATAGGTGTACAATGAAATAGAATAGGAGAGCTATCTACTCGTTTATGCGTGAGGGCCAGTAAGTTATTCCTTCTTCCGCTCCCCCCTTAACATTATTCATCATCTTCTTCCGCACTCTCCCACTTTGCACCAGACTTGTACTACTTCTGTATCTGAGATTACATTTGTTCGTGTCTAATATCCTCCACACACTCAAAATGGAAGATCTGTGTAATAGAATTTGGATTGACATAAATAAAAAAAATTAAAAAAATGGTTAGCAGATGGATCTGAGGTACGCTCACAAATGAACTCCAAGTCCAGTAATTGAAATTATATACAAGATTAGATATGACTTAATACTGCATATGACAATATAATATACCTTATGAGAAAGTGGGTGATACATATTGTTCATGCATGGGTAAATAAATTCATAACTGATCTTGTGGGTCCACACTGAGACTCAGTGCCTTTACTACCCGTGAAAATGTAAACATTGACACATTGTTTACACATAAACCGAATATATATATATACATTTTTACTGAATCTCTATACACTGGCGTTATCCTTTTTGTTTCAAAAGAAAAGCATAAAAAAGAGGGACTAATATAATGATCGGAGAGCTGCCAGTGCACACTACAACGCTTGAGCGATGTAGGGGAAAGAATAAACCGGAGCGGCGCAGTGTAGGAGTTGATAATTTTTTGTACAGGGCACCTTTGGTTGTAATTTGAATAGAGTGACAGTGTGATTAACGGCTAATTATGATAAAATTCGATTATTTACAGTTTAAGGTATATGATAATAGGAGAACAATGTGATTATACCTGTATTCCATGATCACCTCTTTTAGATCGGTGAAAATACACAGCCCCGTCTGCCACATTGGTGGGTATTTACACCGATCTAAAAGTCGGTAATCATTTCATACAGGTATAATTACAAAGTTCAAAATAACCAACAACAAAAATTACATAGTTCTCCCATAATATTCCAATCTATAACTGATAGGGAAAAAGATGTAATTTGCAAAATTCAAGGTCATTCAGATTATCCCTCTACCTGCGCTAATATTTATTGGAACAGGGAAACAGTCTTCCCATAATGAAGATTATATTATAAAAAGACTTTATTTAGTACGTCTACAGGAATCACATGTCTTTCTGTGTAGCATGCAGCACAATTTGTAGGGATTTAAATGACCTCCAATAAGGCAAAACATATTTCCTCTTAACAAAAATGTAATATGAGTTAATACTCAGCCTCAATTCTTACCTGGGGGAATAATGATAGCACACATTATGTAACAAACATTTTGGAATAAAAGTTTATTGATTAATATACCCTATGATTGATTGAATGGACAAATCATCAAATTACTATCAATATAGAAAATGGAATATTTATTGGAAGACCTGTATGATGGTATTACAGAAAGATGAATAAGCTATTTTAAAAAATAAGAATTATTTTTGCATGTTTGTGTGTGTGGGCTCTCTATAGACAGTTCACCACCTATTATACTCCTCAATGATTTAAAGATTATGATAATTGAGAATCTGAGAGTCTTTGACAAGTACAAATCAGCAACTTCCAAAGTTGATTTGGTGAAAGCTTTACTTTGAACTGCATTCATAAGGTTTTGTCCATTTAGATGTCTTTATCAAAATTATAATCATACATGAAAATAATTTGCATTGACCTTTTAATCCTTTCTATACCTCTACTGCTATTTGGCAGCACCATGGGAGTACAGATGCTGCCAAATGGCAGGGTGGAGAATTGTATATAAGGGAGGTCGACTTCAACCAACTCAGCACAGTGCACTGTTCCACACACCAACCCCATACCAGGTGAGTACATGTCAACAGGTACATTGTACATCTCTTATGTTTTACAACATATGATGTAGGAGTTCGATTTTGGGAGTAAACTTGCAGTGGACAACCTATTTTATAAAAGAACCATTTATTGAAAGAACATTCGGCCATATATAATTCAGGTCATAGCCATCATGGAAACTAGCAAATATCTAGTTAATATTCAACTAGATCCCTGTGGGTTGAAAGAAAAAATGTGACAGTGATATCACAGAGCATGGCCCATAATTAATACCAAATAAGGTTTAAACATGGGATTTGATGTGATTAAATATAACTAGTGACTGGCTCATGAGGAACTTGTAGGTTGTAGTAACATATTCGCAAGATGCCACCACAATCTAATTAGGTCCAAACTAATTTACTAGCACAGGGAATAGTTTAGTTGTGCTATTTATGTATACCCAATGCATATATAACAGTAGACAACAGAAGTCATGCTATATACTGCAAATTGAGTCCAGTTATAGACAACATCATTTCATATACATGAGCTAATGCTAGCTATTCTTTTGTAGTTCTTATGAAGGACAAAATCTACCTTAAAAATGAAGACCTTTGTTGCACTCGCCATCTTCTCCGCCTGCTTTGTCTTTTGTAAGTACATTGTTGTATTCAATTGAGGTCCATTCTTAGAATGTCAGCAATATATTCTCAGAGCAAACGGAAGGATAAGTTTCTTATTGGCATAAAAAATAGGAATTAACGAAAACACATAAGAACTTTACAATTCAGTTATTAATAAGTATCCAAATATGGTAAGAACATAACATTTATTACCCTTTGGACCATATCAACTTTGAAGGCCTTTAAGGTTTCCAGACAGTATGGTGACAAAATAAATACTTCCCTATGAAGAAAAGAATAAGCAATTCTTTTGATATGTGTATAAATTACCATATGAGTATATTCACTTCACAGATGTGTGATAAACATTGTTAGTAATCCTTTTTTATTATTACTGACATTACAGATATTGAAGCAAGCACCACTACTGCATCCTCAGCAGCCACCACAGCCTCCGGTGTCACATCTTCTGGTGGCTCAAATTCTGCTGTCACAACGGTTGCTGACAGTACCACAGCTGATGCAAATGCCACAACTACAACTGCAGCAGCCACCACCACAACTGCAGCAGCCACCACCACCCAGCAAAACAATGGGGTGGGTAATTATAGTCATCCAGAAATTGATACACTATTCAATTTTATTAGCATATCCATATGCTCTGTGTAGGACTATTTACAACACAAGGTTTTGTTGTCTTTATGGGACTCTCTCTGCAGACATTTCTATTTATCCTATACTTTCTCAATTATTCTATTGAAGGTAACCTCTCTTCTCATTTGATTATAAAAAACTTTTCCTCAGAAATCGGGACCCGATTTCTTTTTGAAAAATCACCTCTCTTCTCATTTGATATAACATTGCATCCTTAAGGTAGTTATCCCAAATTCAGATAACAATATGATATTGAAGAATGGATTCCCAAGTATATGAGAGGTGGGATGCTGGCTTTAACTCTTTCTAGGTGAGCAGGTTGTTGGGTACCAGTAGCTGCAGGGGCTTGTTTGTATGTCTCTGGGGGCGAGAATGCCTTGAGGCATTCAGGAAAGTTTCACTTGTCATGGACCTAGGGGACTTCTTTTTTGTCATAGTTCAATTTTTTTTTAAACAGTATTCAAAATGTATTGATTTCCACACATATCTTTCCTTATTTTACACAAACTCTTAAAATTTGTCTTGTATTAATTGGAAAATGTATGAATATATCATGAATGCCTGCAGGCATTCTTGCCCCCTACTTACATAATGCCTGTAGGCATTTCCCCCCTCCCCATGTACATAATGCCTGCAGGCATTTTCGCCCTTAACCCTTTCTGGCAGGACAATGCCATATGGCATTCCCCTGGCCATGGCAGGACAATGCCATATGGCATTTCCATAACCGTGGCAGGACAATGCCATATGGCATTCCCTTATGGAATGGTTGAGCAATGCCGTATTTTTTCCTTTGTAACTTTTTGAAAAATTATCGAGAAATTATGAAAATTATATGACATACTAGCCTAAGTGTTGCCAGCAAGTCATTAAAATATCGGAAAGTTCAGAGAAAAAATACAGATTTACTGGGATTTTTATGCTCGTAATTTCATCTAATAACATTGACTACAAAAGCCGGCCATACAAAGGCCACATTTAGTTCTGGTACCTGCTGTAGTATGGGTACATGGTGAATGATGTGTGGCTCTTGAAAGGTTAATGGGTTAATGATGATGTCCTTCATATCATGAACACTATAAGTTAAAACCAATATCTGACATCTCTGTGTCTTACTTTCCAGTCTGATGCTTCTATAATCACTGCCAACATTGGAGTTCTTCTCATGGCTACTTTCACCTCCTACCGGTGTTCATAAACATCATGACCTCATCATGGCCAACCATCAGATTCTTCCTGCAGCAAAAACATTGCTGTCATACCCTTATAATGCCACCAGGGAATCTCAGTGCGATTTTTTGATTAGCGAGATCCTCTTGATTTCGTTGAAATGACAATGCCGCTACTGAGTTAATACCAATTTCATCAGGGTAAGTTTTGTATTGCTGAGACATCAACATTGCACTGATGGACCATATTGTATCATACATACCAGACGATGCATTGCATGTTTGTTCAGAGAAGTGGATCATCAACACCAACAACAACACCATTTCCTATGGGGACCAAATAGACAATCAATCTCTACCTTTTGTGTTATGCTATTTCATCATAACCTGTTCATGGACAATCACCAATCCATTGCTTATGATTGGATTTAATAATAATCTGCTCAGCCGGACTGGAGCAGGAACTGAAAAACTAAACATGCTCATAAATTATCTGTACATGTGAATGTTGAAAGCATACATGCACAAATTTTGTTTTTGTTAATAAATTATTATGAAAGGTTATGTGATGTGTAAGACTTTTCCTTCAAATATGAAATATGATCTCCAGCATATCATCACATTTTGCATGATAGATCTTTTCAAAATTGATTATAATTCAGGTTACATTTTGAAATGTGAAGCTTCCATCAAGAACATTATTTTTGGTTTTCACTAACTTGTTTTTTTTAACCTGCAAATATTTACAATATATTTTAATGGTTAACCTTTTTATTTTCTGAAGTCTCCTAGCCCTCAACGAACTTCTATATGTCCCTTGGAAAAATATATATATAGCCACAAAATCCTGGAAATTTAACACTTTCAGAGAAACTTTCAAGTTAGTTTTTTCTCACTAAGACTAATTAAAAGTTTTGGCAAAGTCTGTCTTGTAAAATACTTTTTGACATATATATGAGGATATTCAAGCATCAGATTGACGTCATAATCTTGCCAAGAGTGCCCAAATTTTCTGAACCTAACAGCATGGAATTCCTACACACCCCACAACATTTTTTAAACTATCATTTCATGAATTCTGTCCTGAATGTTCAGGTTTCTGATAGTCTCCACCTACCTTGATCAAAAATGAACTAATGCATTTTTTACATTGTTCACTTTTCTACATATCAAATCTGAAAATGTTATCAAAATTTGCTAATAAAGAAGCATATTTGTAATCTTGAAATTTAATCCTTCCCACTTTCAAAGGTGAAAGTTTTTTTTTAATATAGCTATTCGCAGAATAAAACTACCTCAGGGTTTGCCTGTTGTTGAATGGAATATTGTGACTAACTTTTACAGTAACCACATAACCTATACAAAATATCTCTATTTGCCCTGTTGTTGAACAGAATACTCTGTCAAATTATGCAGTCATGTATTTTTTCACCAGTGGTCCTGTCTGTAGAATTACATGTCACTTAACCCTATCAGTCCAAGTAATGCCTTGAGGCACTCCCAGGTATGGGATGATCAATGCCTTGAAGGGAACAAAGAATACATGCAGAGCATCGTCCTCTCTGATTATATTGCTACATTTCTTTGGGACTTTACATAAGCCTCCAACTAGGCGGTCAGAATGAAATAGTTAAAGGCATATCAGAAAATTTGGCCGGAAAAATTAAAACCCTTGTAATTTCCTGAAAATTGAATATCATGATCTCTAAATGTTGTAGAACACATATGAAATTTAAAAATTTGGGGTCAAAATTATCATAATTTTGTAATTGAATGTAAGAACAATCCTTAAATGTTGCTTCTCACATGATAAAAGTTGTGTCATTTCCGTCAAACTTTCACAGAGTATAATAGACATATAGTACTGCACATTAATGGTTTAAAATTCATAGGTCACTATCCTAGTTTTTGAAAAAAAATGAAGAAAACCATATTTTCCAGTTTATTTCAGTACATTAAAGTAATGTGAATTGACTTCTTTTTAAAAAAAATTTATTTGCATAACAGTTCTGCATCAAGCAGGTCTCCCACTGGAATGTTACGTAATCAAATGATCCATCAATATGCATATGTTTGTGTACCTTCAATGAAACAGCGAAATGATACTCTTTGCTCGCACAGCCAGTCTAAACCATTATTCTCCAATCATATTCTGAGTATTTACATTTCACAAGACGCTTGAATGCTTTAACAGACTGAGCATGCTGGATGTCACTGGATTGCCCATCCCATAAATGCTGTCCGCGGTACATTGGTGATCGTTGGAAAAACACAGTTTTAGCGAATGGTATCGAGAAGTGTATCTTGCAAGCACTACGAGTAAATCTAGTCACATTGTCTAACAGCGCATTATTCTTGGAAAGTTTGAACATCAATGTCAGGAGCTGCATCCGTCGTCTCGTAACCAAGAAGTCGACATGTAGATGTATATTTTACATATTAAGATTGGATAAACCGGACAAAACATTAAATTTACTCATTTAGAATTAGACTGAATCACAAAGGACCAGTTCTACTTGAAATTCACCAGGTGATGCCACCATTTTTTTTTATTTTTTTTTATTCAAAAAGGGAGAATAGCACAATCATCCAAATAAAGGACCATGAATTGTAGGATATATAACTGTAACTATACAATTCTCGAAATTTGATCACCTACCCTACATTCAAATGTCTAACCTCTCTCTGAAGACAAGTCCATTGTCTTTTCAGATAATTGTATTGTAGAATATTTGTTTGTCTTATGTACCATCTTCAAATTACATTTATTACCAACTCTCTGTACTTCTTGTTCATAATACTAGTATATTGTTTTAGTAAGATGCCCTACATAACATGCTTTGGATAAAATTTCCAACCTAACTCTTCATTACAAAATAGGCTTCCAGCCGACCCAAAACAAAGGTGTAATTTAAGCAATATCTAGATGCATCATTACATACCTCTTCACAAGGAATTAACCTACAAAAAGGACACAAAATGCACAACCACTAATACAATGAAATAAAAGCTGGTTATAAAAAGAAAAGAAAAGAACTTCTGAACTGCTCCTGGACTTCTCATCTCAATTATTGAAACGACAGCCTGATTATCATTGATAGTTTTATGCAACTACTGCTCATTTCTCTGATCTATCATTTCATACTTTTTTCCATATTCTATGGAAATTTAGTAATTAGCCCATATTAGACTGATGCTGAACCCGTTAAGAATGGTTGCCACTGCCAGGGCTGCATAAGTTAACACAGACACTAGTTTCCCTATGTTATGCTTGGGGAGGAACATATCGTTGTTTAAATCACATTTTGTTCATTCATCACATGATATGATTTGCTAACCTTCATATCATTTACTCTATTGCTTAAATCATCAACTATGCTATTACCGCTATGTTTTGTGAAAATATCATGCTCAAATTGATCAAATATTTCTTTATTTAAAAAAAGTTCTGGACATTTTTGACAAATTGTACCTTGAGGTATCATTCAGCCTTGGCTAATTAATGCCTGATAGCATCATTCATCCTTAGACAGTTAACACCTTCCCTACTAGAATTCATGAGCCTGTAGGGAAAGAATTTAACCATCATTCAAATTTTTTGACAACATACTGTGATGTATGTATTGAGAATATCACAGGGTGCTTCCTAACAGGTCCTCGCTCCAGATAGAGGTTAAGGCCTAACTGTTTGGACTGCCACCCCCAGCGTTTGAACCATCCCCTGTCTTCGTTTGGACTGACCCCCCGATAGGGTATATAAGGAAGCAGATTTCAACTCACAGCTCACTTGGAACCCAGACACCGTGGCGTCAACATCTCCATGCTACTCAGCATTACCACCACTGCAGTGTCAGGCTTGAAACACCATAGGACTCTATGCCACAGAGGCCATGACTGAGGATTGGGTTTCTCCATGATCTTCTACCACCCCAGCACTGGAGGAATAGAGACTGATGACTGCTACCACTACTTTGGATCATCTATATCCACAAGTCAAGGAGACATTGAACAATAACTGAAAGTGATAGACTGTGAGTACTGCTTAGACCAAGAGGACTTATATCATATGTACACTACAGAAGTGTATATGATTCTGTATGTTGATGAGAATTGTTATGTAACTGTATACTTTGTTATAATATATGTTATTAATACATATCTGTGTATGGTTATCTGTCTTCTTCATTTAGTATAGAAGATATTCTGAATTCTCTTTTCTTGTCACTGGGTTAGCTAGTCTATAGGATTAGGCCTTAGCTACTGTACATGACAATACTCATATTCAAATTAAAGTATATCCTTCAGGATATTGTATTTAGACCACATTAGGAACTCAGATTCGCTTCAGGTTTCTGATACTAAACGCATTATATGTGATGAACCTTTCTCATGCTAGGGACACACCAAGCAAGAATCACAGTGATTTCGGGAATCATATCCTCAGGTGGCTGGTCCCTAAAGATATTAAATGTGATTAACCTTTCTCATACCAAGGACACACCAAATGCGAAACACAGCAATTTCTGGAATTGAAAACATAAAATGGCATGTATGTGCGCAATCTTTCATATTTCACCTGATTATTACCGCCTGCCATTTTGAGTTAGCTGATGCTCTGCCTCAGACTAGATTATATATTACCAGTCCCACTGGTCAGGTGCCTAATTAATATTGATACTAGTTTATCATATATTCCTATACCTAATGCTAAAATGCAATCTCTAAAGAGGGAGGAGTAAATAGTCTAACTTTCTAAGAAACCTAGCTAGCCTCTATTCTGACCCACTGGTCAGGTGCCTAATTAATATTGATACTAGTTTATCATATATTCCTATACCTAATGCTAAAATGCAATCTCTAAAGAGGGAGGAGTAAATAGTCTAACTTTCTAAGAAACCTAGCTAGCCTCTATTCTGAGGTTGCCACCTTTAGCTTATTGTTCTTGGCACACATACTCATAAGTATAGAGTATTATACCTATTCACAAACTTTTTATGAATATGGGTATAAAATCTGTACCCTACGGGCAAGGTACTCCATAATTTTTTGCACAGCTCGCCCTTGGATAGGCCATACGGAGTGCTTCCAACATAAAATAACAGAATCTGATTGGACGAGAGTTCGACAAAAAAGGGTCAGCGACAAATTAAAAAATGGCAGTAGGATGATTCGATTGGGGCAATATTCAGTGCCCAGTTATCATGAACTACGACATATAGGACATTGAAATATAGAATCCAAACATGAATTATGGAATTACTACGAAATACAAAAATAATCATCATGAAAAGCATTTTTTTTTTTTTAGGCTTTTATTTTGACTGGAGTAACTGTAATCTCCCACAGGCTCCAGTATATCCATGATCATTGCAGATAGCATTACCCAATATATAGGTGTACAATGAAATAGAATAGGAGAGCTATCTACTCGTTTATGCGTGAGGGCCAGTAAGTTATTCCTTCTTCCGCTCCCCCCTTAACATTATTCATCATCTTCTTCCGCACTCTCCCACTTTGCACCAGACTTGTACTACTTCTGTATCTGAGATTACATTTGTTCGTGTCTAATATCCTCCACACACTCAAAATGGAAGATCTGTGTAATAGAATTTGGATTGACATAAATAAAAAAAATTAAAAAATGGTTAGCAGATGGATCTGAGGTACGCTCACAAATGAACTCCAAGTCCAGTAATTGAAATTATATACAAGATTTGATATGACTTAATACTGCATATGACAATATAATATACCTTATGAGAAAGTGGGTGATACATATTGTTCATGCATGGGTAAATAAATTCATAACTGATCTTGTGGGTCCACACTGAGACTCAGTGCCTTTACTACCCGTGAAAATGTAAACATTGACACATTGTTTACACATAAACCGAATATATATATATACATTTTTACTGAATCTCTATACACTGGCGTTATCCTTTTTGTTTCAAAAGAAAAGCATAAAAAAGAGGGACTAATATAATGATCGGAGAGCTGCCAGTGCACACTACAACGCTTGAGCGATGTAGGGGAAAGAATAAACCGGAGCGGCGCAGTGTAGGAGTTGATAATTTTTTGTACAGGGCACCTTTGGTTGTAATTTGAATAGAGTGACAGTGTGATTAACGGCTAATTATGATAAAATTCGATTATTTACAGTTTAAGGTATATGATAATAGGAGAACAATGTGATTATACCTGTATTCCATGATCACCTCTTTTAGATCGGTGAAAATACACAGCCCCGTCTGCCACATTGGTGGGTATTTACACCGATCTAAAAGTCGGTAATCATTTCATACAGGTATAATTACATAGTTCAAAATAACCAACAACAAAAATTACATAGTTCTCCCATAATATTCCAATCTATAACTGATAGGGAAAAAGATGTAATTTGCAAAATTCAAGGTCATTCAGATTATCCCTCTACCTGCGCTAATATTTATTGGAACAGGGAAACAGTCTTCCCATAATGAAGATTATATTATAAAAAGACTTTATTTAGTACGTCTACAGGAATCACATGTCTTTCTGTGTAGCATGCAGCACAATTTGTAGTGATTTAAATGACCTCCAATAAGGCAAAACATATTTCCTCTTAACAAAAATGTAATATGAGTTAATACTCAGCCTCAATTCTTACCTGGGGGAATAATGATAGCACACATTATGTAACAAACATTTTGGAATAAAAGTTTATTGATTAATATACCCTATGATTGATTGAATGGACAAATCATCAAATTACTATCAATATAGAAAATGGAATATTTATTGGAAGACCTGTATGATGGTATTACAGAAAGATGAATAAGCTATTTTAAAAAATAAGAATTATTTTTGCATGTTTGTGTGTGTGGGCTCTCTATAGACAGTTCACCACCTATTATACTCCTCAATGATTTAAAGATTATGATAATTGAGAATCTGAGAGTCTTTGACAAGTACAAATCAGCAACTTCCAAAGTTGATTTGGTGAAAGCTTTACTTTGAACTGCATTCATAACGTTTTGTCCATTTAGATGTCTTTATCAAAATTATAATCATACATGAAAATAATTTGCATTGACCTTTTAATCCTTTCTATACCTCTACTGCTATTTGGCAGCACCATGGGAGTACAGATGCTGCCAAATGGCAGGGTGGAGAATTGTATATAAGAGAGGTCGACTTCAACCAACTCAGCACAGTGCACTGTTCCACACACCAACCCCATACCAGGTGAGTACATGTCAACAGGTACAGTGTACATCTCTTATGTTTTACAACATATGATGTAGGAGTTCGATTTTGAGAGTAAACTTGCAGTGGACAACCTATTTTATAAAAGAACCATTTATTGAAAGAACATTCAGCCATATATAATTCAGGTCATAGGCATCATGGAAACTAGCAAATATCTAGTTAATATTCAACTAGATCCCTGTTGGTTGAAAGAAAAATGTGACAGTGATATCACAGAGCATGGCCCATAATTAATACCAAATAAGGTTTAAACATGGGATTTGATGTGATTAAATATAACTAGTGACTGGCTCATGAGGAACTTGTAGGTTGTAGTAACATATTCGCAAGATGCCACCACAATCTAATTAGGTCCAAACTAATTTACTAGCACAGGGAATAGTTTAGTTGTGCTATTTATGTATACCCAATGCATATATACCAGTAGACAACAGAAGTCATGCTATATACTGCAAATTGAGTCCAGTTATAGACAACATCATTTCATATACATGAGCTAATGCTAGCTATTCTTTTGTAGTTCTTATGAAGGACAAAATCTACCTTAAAAATGAAGACCTTTGTTGCACTCGCCATCTTCTCCGCCTGCTTTGTCTTTTGTAAGTACATTGTTGTATTCAATTGAGGTCCATTCTTAGAATGTCAGCAATATATTCTCAGAGCAAACGGAAGGATAAGTTTCTTATTGGCATAAAAAATAGGAATTAACGAAAACACATAAGAACTTTACAATTCAGTTATTAATAAGTATCCAAATATGGTAAGAACATAACATTTATTACCCTTTGGACCATATCAACTATGAAGGCCTTTAAGGTTTCCAGACAGTATGGTGACAAAATAAATACTTCCCTATGAAGAAAAGAATAAGCAATTCTTTTGATATGTGTATAAATTACCATATGAGTATATTCACTTCACAGATGTGTGATAAACATTGTTAGTAATCCTTTTTTATTATTACTGACATTACAGATATTGAAGCAAGCACCACTACTGCATCCTCAGCAGCCACCACAGCCTCCGGTGTCACATCTTCTGGTGGCTCAAATTCTGCTGTCACAACGGTTGCTGACAGTACCACAGCTGATGCAAATGCCACAACTACAACTGCAGCAGCCACCACCACAACTGCAGCAGCCACCACCACCCAGCAAAACAATGGGGTGGGTAATTATAGTCATCCAGAAATTGATACACTATTCAATTTTATTAGCATATCCATATGCTCTGTGTAGGACTATATACAACACAAGGTTTTGTTGTCTTTATGGGACTCTCTCTGCAGACATTTCTATTTATCCTATACTTTCTCAATTATTCTATTGAAGGTAACCTCTCTTCTCATTTGATTATAAAAAACTTTTCCTCAGAAATCGGGACCCGATTTCTTTTTGAAAAATCACCTCTCTTCTCATTTGATATAACATTGCATCCTTAAGGTAGTTATCCCAAATTCAGATAACAATATAATATTGAAGAATGGATTCCCAAGTATATGAGAGGTGGGATGCTGGCTTTAACTCTTTCTAGGTGAGCAGGTTGTTGGGTACCAGTAGCTGCATGGGCTTGTTTGTATGTCTCTGGGGGCGAGAATGCCTTGAGGCATTCAGGAAAGTTTCACTTGTCATGGGACCTAGGGGACTTCTTTTTTGTCATAGTTCAATTTTTTTTTAAACAGTATTCAAAATGTATTGATTTCCACACATATCTTTCCTTATTTTACACAAACTCTTAAAATTTGTCTTGTATTAATTGGAAAATGTATGAATATATCATGAATGCCTGCAGGCATTCTTGCCCCCTACTTACATAATGCCTGTAGGCATATCCCCCCCTCCCATGTACATAATGCCTGCTGGCATTTTCACCCTTAATGGGTTAATGATGATGTCCTTCATATCATGAACACTATAAGTGAAAACCAATATCTGACATCTGTGTGTCTTACTTTCCAGTCTGATGCTTCTATGATCACTGCCAACATTGGAGTTCTTCTCATGGCTACTTTCACCTCCTACCGGTGTTCATAAACATCATGACCTCATCATGGCCAACCATCAGATTCTTCCTGCAACAAAAACATTGCTGTCATGCCGTTATGATGCCACCAGGGAATCTCAGTGCGATTTTTAGATTAGCGAGATCCTCTTGATTTCGTTGAAATGACAATGCCGCTACTGAGGTAGCTTTGTATTGCTGAGACAATAATATTTCATCGATGGACCATATTGTATTATATATACCAGACGATGCATTGCAAGTTTGTTCAGAGAAGTGGATCATCAACACCAACAACAACACCATTTCCTATGGGGACCAAATAGACAATCAATCCCTACCTTTTGTGTTTTGCTATTTCATCATAACCTGTTCATGGACAATCACCAATCCATTGCTTGTGATTGGATCTAATAATAATATACTTAGCCGGACTGGAGCAGGAACTAAAAGACTAAACATGCTTATGAATTCTAATATCTGTGCATGTGAATGTTGAAAACATACATGCACAAATTTTGTTTTTGTTAATAAATTATATGAAAGGTTATATGATGTGTATGACTTTATCTATAAATATGAAATATGATATATCTAAGTAGAAATGTCACACAACCAACAAACACCAGGGTAAAGATTTTAAATCATACTCCCCTGAGGTACATATTGAGTACTAAATCCGGTTGTTGCTATGGCAACGTTTGTGATTTCTTGTGTCTTCTTATCTTCAAGTCTACTTTTGCATATAGTTTTTAACGCTTACAGTGATAAAAATATGATCTCCAGCCTATCATTACATTTTGCATGATAGATTGTTTCATGATTGATTATTCAGGTTATATTTTGGAATGCAAAGCTTCCATCAAGAACTTTATTTTAGGTAATAAGGACAAACAATGAAAGTTTGATATGTATTTTAATATCCTGACAAGCAATCCGTTGACCTGTGATTTTGTTGGAGCAATACACTCGTGCTTAACCCATAAACACACTATATGATTTCATTAGTTCAATTGCGACTATTGCTTCATCGTCCCTAATTTGTCCTTAATGAATGTCCAGATGTAATTTGTATGGTTCACGACTCATTCCCTGATTAGCAACTCATCCTTCGATGTTAGTCCATTTCCAACGTTTCAATAATATAAGTCTGATGTTTCCTCTCTGTGTTCTCTCCCATTGAGAGATAGTTACTCACACGTTGGTATGTAAGTTACTCACAGATTAGGCAGATCCATGCAATAACCTTCACTAGTAGGTGACTCCACTCCATGCAGAGTGAAGCCTCTGGCACCTAGAATAAGCACGCTCTCCAGCAAGGAGCGGCTTTTCTCCTTAGTTTCTCAACTAAATCTTAACCTCTTACTCACTGCTGCTCATAGCAGGAACCACAGAGGTATACCCCTCTGCTGCTATGTCGCCATCTTGCTTCATGTTAGCAGCTCTATTCACTGCACGAAACTAACCACTTTGCATATATATGCGAACGGTGTATATAAGTATACTTTTGCGTATACAAGGTCGTCCTATTCCCCGTGTGTATACGCCTCATCTGTAGGCATATATAAGCGTCCATGGTGCGGTCATATATACGTCATATAGACGCCTGATTCTGTTGTATTTATGCCTCTATCGAATAAGTCCGATCTCTGCCACTTGGGGACACCACTGGTAGCATATTTCATTTACCATGAGTCATTAAGTCCTTGGTATATGGAAAATCCAATGTTATATTATCAATTTTGATTATAAAATTGTTCTAAAACCTCATCTATTATCTTTTCATTAAATACATATAATGAACCAAGCGTCTTTTGTTTTTTTAAAATGTTTTTTTATGTTTTTAAAGCTTTTCAAAACACCACTCTTCTGAGGTAATACTTTGGGTACTGTATATATAACACAAGGTGTGGTCAGATATCAACCTACCACCCCAAGTGCCACCACACATCTGCTGCCGACCCCGCTTTGACACCAGCCGCTTTGACACCCGCCGCTTTGACACCCACTGCTTTGACACCCGCCCACCCAGAGACATATCTCAGGTAATGTGTGAAGGCAGAGGACCTCCAGCAACAACCTCCACTCCCACACCATGCCTAAAGTGCTAAAACAACACACTGATAATCCGCGGCAGCAGCGGGGGCTGGGGAGGGGGGAGGATTCCCTTTTTTTATTTTCTATCACGACATATATACGCCCGGCGTACATACACGACGGGCAGAGGATATTTCCTCTTGTATACGCCAGGTGTGAAATACAGCCAAGTCGTGCACGTCTACATAAGGAAACAGTCTCGTATATGCCTCATACGCTGGTGCGGATTACAGGCGTATATAAATGAAAACATTTACAGCCGATACGTGCGCTGCCGCGATAGCGTATATAGGAATAAAGGCGTTAGTTTCGTGCAGTGATTTATATGCTATACCTTATTGCAATCACCAATTAAGATATTTGTTACCAAAATAACAACATAACTTTGGACAAGCAAGTAGTGCAATAATAGACTTTCTTAATTTTTTCAAACTAATTTCAAAACACTATACGCATCATTTGTCAGTATAAGTGTTCTATATGTAATGAAGACAATGCATATGAAATGCACCTTTTGAATAACTTCCGCTTAACTTATAGCTTGTAACTACACAATTCTCAAAATTTGTTCACCTAGCCTACCTTCAAATGTATAACCTCTCTCTGTAGACAAGTCCATTGTCTTATTAGATAATTGTATTGTAGAATATTTGTTTGTCTTATATACCATATTCAAGTCAAATTTATTGCCAACTCTCTGTACTTCTTGTTCATACTACTAGTATATTGTTTTAGTAAGATGCCCTACATAACATGCTTTGGATAAGATTTCCAACCTAACTGTTAACTACAAAATAGGCTTCCAGCCGACCAAAAACAAAGGAGTAATTTCTGCAATATCTAGATGTATCATTACATACCTCTTCACAAGGAATTAACCTACAAAAAGGACACTCATCTCAATTATTGAAATGACAGCCTGATTATCATTGATAGTTTTATGCAACTACTGCTCATTTCTCTGATCTATCATTTCATACTTTTTTCCATATTCTGTGGTATTTAGTAATAAGCCCATATTAGACTGATGCTGAACATGTGAAGGATGTCTGCCACTGCCAGGGCTGCAAAAGTAAACACAGACACTAGTTTCCCTATGTAATGCTCAGGGACGAGGATATCATTGTTAAACTCACATTTTTGATCATTCATCACATGATATGATTTGCTAACCTTCATATTATTTTCTCTATTGCTTAAATCATCAACTATGCTATTACCCCATGTTTACCTCATTGATCAAATATTTCTTTATCTTTAAAAGTTCTGAACATTTTTAAGAAATAGTACCTTCAGGTATCATTCAGCCTTGGCTAATAAATGCCTGATAGCATCATTCATCCTTAAACATTTAACACCTTCCCTACTAGAATTCATGAGCCTGTAGGAAAAGAATATAACCATCATTCAAATCTTTTGACAGCATACTTATATTCAAATTAAAGTATATCCTTAAGGTATATCACTGCAGACCCTATTAGAAACTCTGATTCTCTTCAGGTTTTTGGTACCAAAAACAATTTATGTGATAAACCTTTCTCATGCTGGGGACACACTAAGCAAGAATCACAGTGATTTCTTGAATCACATCCTCAGGTGGCTGGTCCCTAGAAATAGTATATGTGATTAACGTTTCTCATACCCAGGATTGAGAAGTGAGAAACACAGCAATTTCTGGAATTGAAAACATAAAATGGCATGTATGTGCGCAATCTTTCATATTTCACCTGATTATTACTGCCTGCCATTTTGAGTTAGCTGATGCTCTGCCTCAGAATAGATTATATAATACCAGTCCTACCGGTCAGGTGCCTAATATTGATACTAGTTTATCATATATTCCTATACCTGATGCTAAAAAGCCATTCCTAAATATGGAGGAGTAAAAAGTCTAACTTTCTAAGAAACCTAGCTAGCCTCTATTCTGAGGTTACCACCCTTAGCTTATTGTTCCTGGTGCACATACGAGTAAATATAGAGAATTTTACCTACTCGCCTTTGGATAGGCCATACAGAGTGCTTCCAACATGAAATAACAGAATCTGATTGGACGAAATTTCGACAGAAAAGAGTCAGCAGCAAATTCAAAAATGGCGGACGGATGATATTGCTTCGATTACAGTAATATTCAGTGCCAAGTTATCATGAACTACGACATGTACGACATTGAAATATAGAATCCAAACATGAATTTTTTTTTTAGGCTTTCAATTTGACTGGAGTAACTGTTAGGCTCCAGTATATCCATGTTCCTTGCAGATAGCATTACCCAATATATGGATTTACAATGGTTTGCAGATGGATTTGAGGTGCACTCACATATGATCTCCAAGTCCATGACACAATGATATCTGCTGTATTCTACACGTAAGAGCCATTTATAATCTGGTTTGGGCACTCAACAGTCTCGGCGTAACATACATTACACCCCACCTTCAAATACCCTGTAGTACAGTCAGCTTTTACCAGATGGCGTTTTTATGCTTCAAAGCACTCTCCCAGCAGATCTTTTGTGTCCCTTCAGTTTACTAATCTCTGCACCAACCAAATGACTACATTTGGAATTCTTAAAAGTGTAACTGTCAAAGTTATGAAAATAAAAAACTCATATATTATGAGTTGGAGGAAGAACTGTAAGTGTTGAATCAGCTTAGACTCTTCTTCATCTCTAAACCACTGCAGGTTGGTGCAGAGATGCAATTAGCCCAGTAAGGCTCAGAATCGATGTTTGGAGAGTGCCTTCAAAGTCTGACGTCATCATCACTGGCCACAACTTGCACAGCTAATGCTACAACCACTATACTCAATTAAAACTGTGTGTACATATGTTGATTGCTTGCAATATTTACGTTATTTCTTTGATTGCTCAATGTATTAACATATTTAAGTAGGATTATATATGGTCAGGTATGTATATTCTTTTTTGTATTTTGACAAATATGGCAATGACTATGGGTGAGTCGATGTGTGGCTCATGTCTGTCGGCCTTTATCCATTTGCTAATATTCTAGGCGTAACATACATTACTACACGGCAGTGTGGAAAGTCATAGTAAGCATATGTATAGCAACAGTTAGAAATTACGCTAGTTACGGCAGTAGGTATATAGTAATATATATATATATATACATTTTTACTGAATCTCTATACACTGGTGTTTTTCTTTTTGTTTTAAAGGAAAAACTTGAAAAAGATTGACCTAGAACCTGGATTTGTACCCACGATCCCTAGATCGCTAAGCAGACACCCTAATCACTACAATATAGAATGTGTTCCTGGGAGGAGACTGAAGGGTCTAATATTATGATTGTAGAGCTGCCAGCGCACACTACAAGGCTTGAGCAATGTAAGGGAAAGAATAAACCAGAGCGGCACAGTGTAGGAGTTGATAATCTCTTGTACAGGGCGCCTTTGGTTGTAAACTGAATAGAGTGGCAGTGTGATTATTGGCTAATTATGGTAAAATTTGATTATTTACTGACAGATTAAGGCATATGATAATAGGAGAACAATGTAATAATACCTGTATTCCATGATCACCTCTTTTAGACCGGTAAAAATACACAGCTCTGTCTACGACATTGGCGGGTATTTACACTGATCTAAAAGTTGGTAATCATTTCATACAGGTATAATCACATAGATCTCCCATAATATTCCAATCTATAACTGATAGGGAAAAAGATGTAATTTGCAAAATTCAAGGTCATTCAGATTCTCCCTCTACCTGCCCTAATATTTTATGGGACAGGGAAACAGTCTTCCCATAATGAAGATTGAATTATATTATAAAAAGACGTTATTTAGTATGTCTACAGGAATCACATGTCTTTCTGTGTAGCATGCAGCACAATATGTAGTTATTTGAATGACCTTCAATAAGGCAAAACATAATTCCTCTTAACAAAAATATAGTATAGGTTAATACTCATACAGCCTCAATTCTTACCTCGGGGAATAATGATAGCACACATTATGCAACAAACATTTTGGAATAAAAGTTTGTTGATTAATATACCCTATGATTGATTAAATGGACAAATCATCAAATTACTATTAATATGGAATATGGAATATTTATTGGAAGACCTGTATGATGTTATCACAGAAAGATGAATAAGCTATTTTAAGAAATAAGAATTATTTTTGCATGTTTGTGTGTGTGGGCTCTCTATAGACAGTTCACCACCTATTATAATCCTCAATTATTTAAAGATTATGATAATTGAGAATCTGAGAATCTTTGACAAGTACAAATCAGCAAATTCCAAAGTTGATTTGGTGAAAGCTTTACTTTGAACTGCATTCATAAGGTTTTGTCCATTTAGGTGTCTTTATCAAAATTATAATCATACATGAAAATGATTTGCATTGACCTTTTAATCCTTTCTATACCTCTACTGCTATTTGGCAGTACCATGGAAGTACAGATGCTGCCAAATGGCAGGGTGGAGAATTGTATATAAGGGAGGTCGACTTCAACCAACTCAGCACAGTGCACTGTTCCACACACCACCCCCATACCAGGTGAGTACATGTCAACAGGTACATTGTACATCTCTTATGTTTTACAACCCTGTTGGTTGAAAGAAAAATGTGACAGTGATTTCGCAGAGCATGGCCTATAATTAAAACCAAATTAGGTTTAAACATGGGATTTGATGTGATTTATTATGACTAGTGACTGGCTAAAGAAGAACTTGTAACATATTCTCTAGATATCACCACAATCTAATTGGAAAATAAGTTCAAATAAGAAATTGGCTAGAACAGGGAATATTTTAGGTGTGCTATTTAAGTATCACCAATGCATATACTACTAGACAACAGAAGTCATGCTATATACTGTAAATTGAGTCCAGTTATAAACAAGATAATTTTATATACATTAACTAATGTTGGCTTCTCTGTTGCAGGACAAAATCTACCTTAAAAATGAAGACCTTTGTCGCTCTTGCCATCTTCTCCGCCTGCTTTGTCTTTTGTAAGTACATTGTTGTGTTCAGTTCAGGTCCATTTTAAGTCACGATGCCGGTGATGTTTACTCAGAACAAATGGAAAGATAAGGCACAAAAAATAGGTAAAACACTGAGACCTTTGGAATTCAGCTGTTTATAAGTGGCCAAATGCAGGAAGAATATAACATTTAATTACCTTTTTGACCATATCAACTATGATTGAAGGCTTTATAGGTTGCCAGACAGTATTGTGACAAAATATCTACCTCCCTATGATGAAAAGGATAAGCAATCCCTTTGATATGCGTATATATTACCATATGAGTTGAATATTCACTTCACCGTTGTGTGATGAACATTATTACTTTTTTTAAATACTCACATTACAGATATCGAGGCAAGCACCACTACTGCATCCTCAGCAGCCACCACAGCCTCTGGTGTCACATCTTCTGGTGGCTCAAATTCTGCTGTCACAACAGTTGCTGACAGTACCACAGCTGATGCAAATGCCACAACTACAACTGCAGCAGCCACCACCACAACCACCGCCACCACCACCCAGCAAAACAATGGGGTGGGTAATTCTAGGCATCTTCAAGTGTATATACTATTTAAAGCCATTAGCATATCAATATGCTCTATGGGCAACTATTTACCCTTTAAGAATTTGTTGCAGTATCTAACGCTTTCTGCAGACATTTTTATTTGTCCTCTTACTTTCCTCAATGATTCTATCAATGGTAACCTTTCTTCTTATTTGATATAACATTGCATCCTTCAGGTAATTATGCTGAATTTACATTACAATATGATGTTCGAGAACGGATTCCCAACTAAATGAGATGTGGTATGCTGGCTTTAATGACAGCATCCTTCATATAATGAACCTTATATGTTAAAATCAATATCTGATGTCTGTGTGTCTTACTTTCCAGTCTGATGCTTCTATGATCACTGCCAACATAGGAGTTCTTCTCATGGCTACTTTCACCTCCTACCGGTGCTCATAAACATCATTACCTCATCATGGCCAACAACTAGATTTTTCCTGCAGCAAAAACATTGCTGTCATATCCTTATAATGCCACCAGGGAATCTCAGTGCGACTTTTTGATTAGCGAGATCGTCTTGATTTCGTTGAAATGACAATGCCGCTACTGAGGTACCACCAATTTCATCAGGGTACATTTTGTATTGCTGAGACATCAATATTTCACCGATGGACCATATTGTGTCATACATATCAGATGATGCATTGTATGTTTGTTCAAGAAGTGGATCATCAACAACAACAACAACAACACCATTTCCTATGGGGACCAAATAGACAATCAATCCCTACATTTTGCGTTATGCTATTTCATTATAGGCTGTTCATGGACAATCACCAATCCATTGCTTATGATTGGATTTAATAATAATCTGCTCAGCCGTACTGGAGCAGGAACTAAAAGACTAAACATGCTCATGATTTCTTATATCTGTGCATGTGAATGTTGAAAGCATACATGCACAAATTTTGTTTTGTTAATAAATCATATGAAAGGTTATGTGATGTGTATGACTTTTCCTTCAAATATAAAATATGATCTCCAGCCTATCATCTCATTTTGCATGATAGATTTTTACATGATTGATCATAATTCAGGTTACATTTTGGAATGCGAAGCTTCTATCAAGAACTTTATCTTTGGTTTTCACTAACTTGCAATATTTTACTTGCAAATATACATTAATATAGTTTAATTGTTAACCTTTTATCTCTTTAAGTCTAGCCCTCAACTAACTGCAATGTGTCCCTGGAAAAAATACATTAGGCCACAAAATCCTGGAAATTTAACACTTTCTGAGAAACTTTCAAGTCAGCCTTTTCTTCTAAACACTAATTAAAGGTTTTGGCAAAGTCTTGTAAAATACTTTTTGACAAGTTTAAAGCCTATTCTTATCAAAACTGTGCACGGGCCCTGAAGGGGTGTTTTTGGAAAAGTTTGGATTAGACATACAATTTTTTTCATGGTAAATATATATGGGTTGCACTATAAAAATGTGAAGTGGTAGCATCAAAATATGAAAAACGTTGCCATGACAACCATCCAAATGTGACCCTCAAATGTGTCCGACTGAGTAACCGAGGATGGGTTTTCTTGGATTAGGGCCTTTTTTTGAACAAAAAATAGTGGTTGCAGTTCAGCTTTTTGTCAGTTTCTATTGGAAAAACATACACTGCCAATGATTTTTAGGCAGTTTGGGCTATATATTAGGCAATTGTTTATACATAATGGAGGGAAACCCAAAGAAAATCACTTCAAATTTTACATGAATTTTCATGCACAAAAATTTAGCCTACTTTTCAAACAGCCTAGATCCTATTCAGTTTTTCTACATAATAGCCCAGAGCCTCTTCTTTCATCTGGAATATAGCTTTAGTACTGCAACATTCTGTGAGATTGCTCATAGTAGGCCAGATAGTGGGGTTGTGCTACTCAGGCGGACAAAAAAAGGGAAAATATGAGGTCTTTTACAGTATTCTTTCCATGTATTCGTATGATGCTATCGGGGTTATTATATGTATATATTACGACTTTGTATGTGATCTTAGGAGTATATTGAGGGGGTTATTTACTACCCAGACTGGCTCATTTATGCCTATATAGGCTGGAAGGGTTACTCGGGCAGACATTTTTCATACAGGCCTATTGAATCATATTGCCCCTCGCCATACTGTCTATTACCATATTGGCTCTCATCTCACTGCCCCTCAAAGTCTCAGCGTTACTGCTCCGCCACAATACTACTCCTGAATCAAATTGTATCAAGTCATACTGCCTCTCACTATACTATCCCTGGACCATAATGCCCTGAACCATTCTGCCCCTCAAACATTCTGATGTTCAACCATACTGCTCCTAACTACCCTGCTTCTCATCCATACCACCTCTTGACTGCTGCTCCTCACCTTACTGTCCCTTAACCATACTGCCTCTCTCAAAATTTGCTCCTGAATCACAATGCCCATCTACCATACTGCCCCTCTCCCATCCTGCCCCTCCACCATACTGCCCTAAATGATACTGCCCCTTAACCATACTGCCCTTGAACCATACTGCCCTTGATCCATACTACCCCTCCACCATACTGCTCCTCACCATTGTACTCCTCAACCACACTGGCCCTCAACCATACTGCCCCTAAATCACACTGTCCCTCACCATAGTACCCCTTTGAGGGGCAGCATAGTTTAGGGCCAGTATGTTCAGGGCAGTAAGATTGAGGGGCAGTATGGTCTAAGGGCAGTATAGATTAAGGACAGCATGGTAGAGATGTAGTATGGATTAAGGGGAGTAGGATTAACCCTTTAACAGCAGGAAGATGCCACCAGGCATTCCCCTGGCTAGGGCAGGAGGATGCCTTCAGGAATTCCCCTGGCTATGGCAGGAAGATGCCTCCAGGCGTCTTAGAGGCATCATTGATACTTATATACAAAATTCAACAGAAAAAAAAATTGTTTGATTTAAAAGAAATTTTTGACAATGTATAATAGCCATATTGACCTTTGATTTGGTAAAACAATATTTGATCAGTCACCAAGGTAAATTATGTGACACATCATATGACATTGCTATTTCCCAAAAAAGGTGCCTGCCATAGCAGGGTGGTTTTGGCAGGCAATGCTGCTGTGCAATGGGTTACTCATGGGCGATGCTCAGGGGTAGTCATTGCCACCCCCGGTGTCCCCCTCTACCGCGCCTCCAAGCGCCCCTCCTGCCCCCTTGTGGCTTTCACACTTACTGCGCAGTCACGTGGGGAAGCGCGCCACCGGTCCCGGTCTCACTTCTGCTCATACCTCCACACAGTACACACGTACTCCTTCCACCTACTTTTCTCGTCACTTTGGCCTTGTGCGCGCAGCCTTTTGCTCCATGAGTAAAAGGCCTGCACACCAAATATTACAACACGAGGAATCCGGATAGGATAACGAGCAGGAGAGAAAATGCCGACAACTAGAGCAAATGCCGAGCCACAACCCGGGCCCTCCAATCCCCCGGACGGAGAAGGAGGATCGGAGGCCACGGTTAAGGCCCCTACTCAGCAGTCTAGCCAGCAGGGGAGTACAGACCGTACAGACCACATGGCGTCTGTATCTGAACACGGGTCGTCAGTAAAGACCACGAGGATTGCCGCACTCGAGGCTAAGATGGACGGTTTCATGGAAATGATGGAAAAGATGTCTCGACAACGGTCGCCATCACAGGCTTCTAGGCCACCTACGGTCCACTCCGCCGATAGAACAAGGGACTGGGCCAACGACCAAGCCTCACAGCTTCCACCACCCCGCCAGCTGCGAGACCGCTACGTATCAGACGACTACATCCAGCGAGAGATTGAGAGGGAGGCATTACGGCACGACCGCACGGCCGGTAAGCTTAATACTGACTTCCATACAACCCGTTTGATTTCAAAACCCTACATGTTTATTGACCGTGAGGGCATATATACGTTGTCCCAGAAACTGGAGGTCAGGGGTGCTCTGGGGCCGCTGGAATACATCAGTGCCTTTCTCACAATGATGCAGGCCGAACGGGCAGTGCGGGACGAGGACCGTAGGGACTTATACCGCCACCTTACACAGGTATCCACGGACGCACAGACAAGGCCGTGGGCCAGAGTCCGGCGCTGGTCGAACTTTGTATTTGACCAGGTGGAGGCAGGGCGTATGTATTGGTCTGACTATGTCCGGATTCAGGACGAGCGCGTCTGCCTCGCCATGACGGCCACGACGGCGACCCCCAACAGTCAAGACGGCAACAAACCCGGCGGAAGGGAGCTCCCATGCAGGGCCTTCAACTCGGAGAGGGGTTGCCGCCAACGTAATGGCTACCAGGATGGGGGGATCAAGTGGGTCCACATATGCTCGTTCTGTGACTCCGTAGGCAGGATGTGCACGCACTATATACACGCGTGTAACAGGAAGCTGTCCTACGGGGTCGGTTACGAGAGTGCTGCACCCACACCGACTCCAGCACCCCGCCGGACACCCCAGGCCGGACACACGGTGCGGCCGACACAAGTCCTCCAACAACAACCAACTTAAAAAAACGGAGCCGCCGCGCCTACTCCTGGGGCCCCCACTGCACTTAGAACGGATGCACTCACGTGTGGGGGGACGACTTCGGTCAGCGAGTGCAAGACGAGTGACGTAACACCTCCGGCCCACGCGATAACAACACCCCCCCAGGTGCAGCGCGGAGGTGTCAACAGGAAACCCCAGCCATATGGGGAATACACTCCCGGTGGTGTTGTAAGCGGTACGGGGGAGCAATTACCTCGGCAATTGCCCCGGGAGGGTCCGGGCGATTCGCTTACCCCTGATTTCGCTAGGATTAAGGAAGTGTGTGACACCGGGGTGCCTCCTCGTACCACATGCAATGCGTGGCCGAGGCAATTGTGAATATCCTGAAGCAGAAGGGCATCGACGCGGCGATGTACCTTGACAACCTTATAATACTGTCACCGTCTCGCAGCAAGGCGGTATCCGACTTTGGCATCGCGCGAGAACTCTTCTGTCCACCAGCGCGGCAAGTACATCACCATACTCATCCGGAAGTTCTTTGCGCCTGCGCGAGTTAATTTTGCTCTCCAAACAGATTTTTGGTTTGAATCGATAGCGTTAATGAACCTGAACTATGATTGGAGAATGTGAAGTTACCCGGATTCACTTTTTACATCACCAATCGCATCACTACTGTCCGTTTATATGAATAAACGGAATGGAATATCAGCTTCGGCGAGTGAGTTAATGTTTTCTAGTTACCATGGCGCCTTGGTTCATAGTGTCTCAATTCCCGTGTTGCAAGGCGTCTGACATGCGCAACGTAACGAGTTATCACATGAATTGACCAAATATCGAAGCAACTAACGTGTAGCTTTAACCTGACACCATTTAAATACCTGAAACTTGCGAGATCAAACGATGAAAACACTCGCCGTGAAGTTACGCCGACTGGCAGTGCGGCACTCTCCTCGCAGATATCCTGTGCTCTACTTCCTCTGGCTGCTTGTGTGTGCACGAAAGATCTGGGAGGAGAGTGGCAGTGCAGCCGGCGATGACGTCATCGTCGGGATTTCCCAGAGTGTAGGGAACCCCCGCTAATGACGTCACACGAATACGGCCGTCTTTGTTGACGCCCGCTCGGCGAGGGTCGGTGTTGATATCAATCAAATACGCAGAGTTCAGCAATTTAAACGTCTCAGGTTAAAGCTACACCTTAGTTGCCTCGATATTTGGTCTATGCACGTGATAAGACGCACCGGAACACGCGAAGTGACGGGTCCGCCATTTGCAATTTTTCTACCAAGATTCATGTTGTCGGCCTCTCAGCCAATCAGATTGCGTTATTTTTCAAAGCGTGCTATATGACGTTCAAAGCGCGCAATATGTATGTCAAAGCATGCAATATGTACGTCAAAGCGCGCAATATGTATTTCAGTACAAAGCTACATGGCGTATCATACAATATGTAATGACTTACTGTACCCCTAAGAACAGTAAGTATTTACATTGAGTTAGTGCATAGGTATATAATAATATGGTTGATGGGCAGTATGGGTGAGGGGCAGTATGCATGAGGGGCAGGACAGTTGAGGGGTAGTATGTGGAGGGGCAGTATGGTAGAGGGGCAGTATGGTAGAGGGACAGTATGGTAGATGTGCAGTATTGTGGAAGGGGAATATGGTGGGGGCATAGTATGGCTGAGGGCCAGTATGGTGGAGGGGCAGTATTGTAGAGGGACAGTAAAGTAAAGGGGCAGTATTGTGGAGGGGCAATATTCGGGAGTGGCAGTGTGGTGGAGGGGCAGTATGGTAGAGGGACAGTATTGTGGAGGGGCAGTATGGTGGAGGGGCAGTATTCGGGGCAGTATTCGGGAGTGGCATTATGGTGGAGGGGCAGTGAGGTAGAGGGACAGTAAGGGAAATGGACAGTATGGTAAAGGGGCAGTATGGAGGAGGGCCAGTGTGGTGGAGGGGCAGTATGGTAGAGGGATAGTATTGTAGAGGAGCAGTATGGTGGAGGGGCAGTATTGTAGAGGAGCAGTATGGTGGAGGGGAAGTATTCGGGGCAGTATTCGGGAGTGGCATTATGGTGGAGGGGCAGTGAGGTAGAGGGACAGTAAGGGAAATGGACAGTATGGTAAAGGGGCAGTATGGAGGAGGGCCAGTGTGGTGGAGGGGCAGTATGGTAGAGGGATAGTATTGTAGAGGAGCAGTATGGTGGAGGCGCAGTATGGTGGGCAGCATGGTAGAGGGACAGTATGGTTAAGGGGCAGTATGATGGAGGGGCAATACGGTAGAGGGACAGTATGGTGAAGGGACAGTATGGTAAAGGGGCAGTATGGTAGAGGGGCAGTATTTGGGATTGGCAGTGTGGTGGAGGGGCAGTTCGGTAGAGGGGCAGTATGGTAAAGGGACAGTATGGTAAAGGGGCAGTATGCTTGAGGAGCAGTGTGGTGGAGGGGCAGTATGGTAGAGGGATAGTATTATAGAGGGGCAGTATGGTGGAGGGGCAGTATTTGGAAGTGACAGTATGGTGGAGGGGCAGTTCGGTAGAGGGGCAGTATGGTGGAGGGCTGTATGGTGGGAGGGCAGTATGGTGGAGGGGCAGTATGGTGGAGAGGCAGTATGGTGGAGGGACAGTATGGTAGTTGAGAGAAAGTACAGGTGAGGGGCGGCATGGTAGATGGGAAGTATAGTTGCAGTATGATAGAGAGACAGTATTCTAGAGGGGCAGTATGGTGGAGGGGCAGTATGGTGGAGGGGCAGCATGATGGAGGGGCAGTATGGTGGAGGGGCAGTATGGTGGAGGGGCATTATTTTATAGGGGCAGTACGGTGAAGGGGAAGTATGGATGGGCAGTATGGTGGAGGGGCACTACGATCTCATTGTGTTCTATAACATAAACATCAAATAATATAAAGAGATGTCACGAGTTTGAGTCTGAGTTTATTTATGTCACACATTTTGTTGGCTCCATAATTTCACGAGTCGAAGTGGCGTCTAGATTTTCTCCTACCCCGTTTCTACATTTTTTCAGTATTAGAAAGTAGTGGAATTAACAACACTTCATGTCACACCCAGTGACATAAACAAATCCCATGTAAAGCCTATGGCGCCTTTTATTTGGGGTAGGATAAGATACATGTATACGATACCCTTGAAGTAGTTTGCCTTTGATCTGCCAGATGGGGTTACTCAGGGTTACTCGGGCGTACAGGTTACTCGGAAGGACTCCCACTTCTGGGCAGCCTGTACCCCCACCCTGTCCATGCTATTATATGTAGAGCTCTAATTTCTTTTTTATTCTATGACACACATATCCCACTATGTTTTGGGTAAAGAAATAAAAACCTAAGTGCTTTCAATAACTTTTTATAAGTGATTATATGTCATGGTTACTCGGGCGGACACAAACTACCCTAACAGATTTGTTGGTCCTCCAGAAGTGGAAAATAGGGCCAGACACCCTGTTTTGGCCTAATATTGGTTTCTAGGGAAAATTAGTGGAAGTTGCATACCTCTAGGTATTTCTTAGAAATTCAGCAGAAACCACTAAAATTAACATGCCAAGACCCATTTTCGGGCCATTTTTGACCCTTTGGAGCCCCCGTTCTTTTTTTCCCTATAAAAATGGGTGTCCCCCTCGAGATATCATTGAGTTCTTTAAGATAAACAACCAAAAAGATACAGACAATACCCCTGGAAAAATCCCATGTCTGCACAATGGCAATTTAGCCTGTACACAGTTTTGGTGAGAATAGGCCTTATGAGGATAATCAAGCATCGGACTGGTGTCATCATCTTTCCAAGATTGCCCAAATTTTCTGAACCTCATGGCATGAAATTCCTACACACCCACAACATATTTTAAACCGTGTTCATTTCATGAATTCTGTCCTGAATGTTCAGGTTTCTGATAGTTTCCACCTACCTTGATCAAAAATGAACCAATGCATTGTTTGCATTGTTCACTTTTGTACATATCAAATCTGAAAATGTTATCAAAATTTGCTAATAAAGAAGCATATTTGTAATCTTGAAATTTAATCCTTCCCACTTTCAAGGGTGAAAGCTTCTTTTTTATAGCTATTCGCAGAATAAAACTACCTCAGGGTTTGCCTGTTGTTGAATGGAATATTGTGACTAACTTTTACAGTAACCACATAACCTGTACAAAATATCTCTATTTGCCCTGTTGTTGAACAGAAAGCTCTGTCAAATTATGCAGTCATGTATTTTTTCACCAGTGGTCCTGTCTGTAGAATTACATGTCACTTAACCCTATCAGTCCAAGTAATGCCTTGAGGCACTCCCAGGTTTGGGATGATGAATGCCTTGAAGGGGACAAAGAATACATGCAGAGCATCGTCCTCTCTGGTTATATTGCTACATTTCTTTGGGACTTTACATAAGCCTCCCACTAGGCGGTCAGAATGAAATAGTTAAAGGCATATCAGACGATTTGGCCGGAAAATTAAAACCACATAACCTATACAAAATATCTCTATTTGCCCTGTTGTTGAACAGAATACTCTGTCAAATTATGCAGTCATGTATTTTTTCACCAGTGGTCCTGTCTGTAGAATTACATGTCACTTAACCCTATCAAAATTTGCTTATAAAGAAACATATTTGTAATCTTGAAATTTAATCCTTCCCACTTTCAAAGGTGAAAGCTTTTTTTTACCTAAGGGTTCGCCTGTCGTTGAATGGAATATTGTGACCAACTTTTACAGTAACCACATAACCTATACAAAATATCTCTATACACCCTGTTGTTGAACAGAATACTCTGTCAAACTAGGCAGTCATGTATTTTTTCACCAGCCGTCCTGTCTGTAGAATTTCATGTCACTTTATCCTATCAGTCCAAGTAATGCCTTAAGGCACTCCCAGGCAGGGGACGATGATTGCCTTGAGGCATTCCCATGCAGGGGACAAAGAATATAGAAAGACATGGTTAGTGTGTCTGAATGGAATCTGTTCCTCAATATTTTGGTCAGAAATACTCACCGAATTCGAAGAATGAGGTGGGTATTTCTTACCAAAATATCAAGGAACAGATGGAATTAAGACACACTCACTATGTCTTTTTATTATCATATACCTAAAATCATCAAGAATGCCATTCCAAAACTTACTAGATAGAAGTATTCGGTGGTCACGTGGTACAGAGGGTAGTATTATATATCATTACTGCTAGGGCATAAACATGAGGCATTCATGCACCGGTATGTAATAATACCCCAGGCATTTTCGGGGCCATTACTAAAAATGGTATTCTATGTTACAAAATAATGGACCATTGTGGGGTCTAATTTAGATGTTACTTAGACCTGGGAGTAGCTAATTCCTCTTACTTCTAAATGTCCAAGATCTCTTCTTAAATGATGGCCACTAATCCGTCTACACACACTGCAGGGAGGCAGGGGTCGTGTACCAGGGCTTCACTGTGGGTAGAGTGAGTGTAGGGTGGTGGGGTGGTGGGGTGTCGGGGTGGTGGTAGGGGGTGGTGTTGGGAGGTCGCGGGTGGTGGGTCAGTGTTGGTGTATCCTCTACCAACACCCACAGGATGGGGCGGGCCGCGGGTCGCAATTTTTATTTTTTTTTAATCATATCTACGCCTGGCGTATATATGTCGCACAGAGCAAGTTTTATCTTGGATACGCCAGGTGTGCAATACAGCCAAGTCGCGCGTGTCTACATATGGAAACCGTCTTGTAGATGCCCCAAACGCAGGCGTGGATAAGAGGCGTATATAAATATAAACAAGGCCCTATACAGCCGATACATGCATTATCGCGATGGCGTATATATATGTAAAATGGTGGTTTTCGTGCAGTGCTTCACCAGTAGGCGACTCAACTGCATGCAGAGTGAAGCCTCTGACACCTAGAATAAGCACGCTCTCAAGCATGGAGCGGCTTTTCTCCTTAGTTTCCCAACTAGATCTTAACCTCTTACTCACTGCTACTCACAGCAGGAACCACATACCCCTCTGCTGCTATGTCAGCAACTCACATGATCATTCCCTTCCTTATACAGAATATCTGCTCTATGTCTTACTTCCAACCATTGCCATCTTACTTCATGTTAGCGGCTCTATTTATATGCTATACCTTATTGCAATGACCAATTAAGATATTTATTACCAAAATAACAACATATCTTTGGACTAGTGCGTAGTGCAATAATAGACTTTCTTAATTTTTTCAAAATAATTTCAAAACACTATACGCATCATTGTTCAGTATAAGTGTTCTTTTTTCCATATTCTGTGGGAATTTAGTAATTAGCCCATATTAGACTGATATTTAACCCTTTAAGAATGGTTGCCACTGTCAGGGCTGCATAAGTTAACACAGACACTAGTTTACCTATGTAATGCTTGGGGACCAACATATCATTGTTTAACTCACATTTTTGTTCGATCATAACATGATATGATTTGCTAACCTTCCTATTATTTTCTCTACTGCTTAAATCCTCAACTATTCTATTACCCCATGTTTACCTCATTGATCAAATATTTCTTTATCTTTAAAAGTTCTGAACATTTTTAAGAAATAGTATAATTCAGCCATGGGTGATTAATGCCTGATAGCATCATTCATCCTTAACACAGTTAACACCTTTCCTACTAGAATTCATGAGCCTGCAGGGAAAGATTATAACCATCATTCAAATTTTTTGACAGCATACTACTCATATTCAAATTAAAGTATATCCTTCAGGTATATCACTGCAGAAATGAGATGATTGACAATATCGTATTTAGACCTTATTAGAAACTCTACATCCTAGTTTTTTTTATTACTATATACCTCCAAAACACGATGATATCTGCAGTATTCCACACATAAGAGCCATTTTACGGTCTAGGCGTAACATGCATTTCACCCCCACCTTCAAATACCCTGTAGTACAGTCAGCTTTTACCAGATGGCATTTTTATGCTTCAAAGTATCTCCCAGCAGATCTTTCATGGCCCTTCAGTTTACTAATCTCTGCACCAACCAAATAGCTACATTTGGAATTTTTAAAAGTGTAACTGTCAAAGTTATGAAAATGTTGTAACAGCTTCGACTCTTCTTCATCTCTAAACCACTGCAGGTTGGTGCAGAGATGCAATTAGCCCAGTAAGGCTCAGAATCTATGTTTGGAGAGTGCCTTCAAAGTCTGACGTCATCATCACTGGTCAATGTCACAACTTGCACAGCTACCGCTACAACCACTATACTCAATTTAAATCTGTGAGTACATACGTTGATTGCTTGCAATATTTTACCTTTGATTGCTCAATGTATTGACATATTTTAGTAGGATTATATGTGGTCAGGTGTGCATAGTTTTTTGTATTTTGACAAATATGGCAATGACTATGGGTGAGTCGATGTGTTGCTCATGTCTGTCCGCCATTATCCGCTCGCTAAGACTCTAGGCATAACATACATTACTATACACCACTGCGGAAAGTCATAGTTACCGTACATATAGCAATGCTTAGAAATTATGTTAGGTACGGTAGTAGGTATATAGTAATATATATATATACATTTTTACTGAACCTCTATACACTGGCGTTTTTCTTTTTGTTTAAAAAGAAAAACATAAAAAGATTGACCTGGAACCTGGATTCGTACCCACGATCCCTAGGTCGCTAAGCGGACACCTTAATCACTAGACTTTAGAATGTGTTCCTGGGAGGAGACTGAAGAGTCTAATATAATAATCAGAGAACTGCCAGCACACACTATAATGCTTGAGCAATGTAAGGGAAAAAATAAACCAGAGCGGCACAGTGTAGGAGTTGATAATATCTTGTACAGGGCGCCTTTGTTTGTAAACTGAATAGAGTGGCAGTGTGATTAACGGCTAATTACAGTAAAATTCGATTATTTACAGACAGTTTAAGGCATATGATAATAGGAGAACGATGTAATTATACCATTATCCTACCCCTAATAAAAAACTCCATAGGCTTAACATTGGGTCACTGTATTCGGTCTGGAGTTCAGAAAAATGAAAAATATTGCTCTAGTGGGATACACTTGACAAATGATGTCATTTGTTAATGTAGAAGTAATTTAGACGGGCAGGGTAGGATAAATTCTAAACCAAAGTTGAGTCAGTCGTCTTATTGTTCATCATACTCCGGCAAGATCGCGTATTACTGCTCTCGGCTTCATCTCGTGCAGTAATACGCGATCTTGCCGTCGTGCGATAAACAACAACACGACTAACTCTTGTTTGGTTTCTCCATAGTATTCCATGATCACCTCTTTTATATCAGTGAAAATACACAGCTCCGTCTACAACATTGGTGGGTATTTACACTGATCTAAAAGTTGTTAATCATTTCATACAGGTATAATTACATTGTTCTCCCATAATATTCCAATCTATTACTGATGAAGATGAGGAAAAAGATGTAATTTGCAAAATTCAAGGTCATCAGATTATCCCTCTACCTGCCCTAATATTTATTGGGACAGGGAAACAGTCTTCCCATAATGAAGATTGGATTATATTATAAAAAGACGTTATTTAGTACATCTACAGGAATCACATGTCTTTCAGTGTAGCATGCAGCACAATTTGAAGTGATTTAAATGACCTCCAATAAGGCAAACATAATTCCTCTTAACAAAAATGTAATATGAGTTAATACTCAGACAGCCTCAATTCTTACCTGGGGGAATAATGATAGCACACATTTTATTGATTAATACCCTATGATTGATTGAATGAACAAATCATCAAATTACTATTAATATGGAATATGGAATATTTATTGAAAGACCTGTATGATGTTATTACAGAGAGATGAATAAGCTATTTTAAGAAATAAGAATTATTTTTGCATGTTTGTGTGTGGGGGCTCTCTGTAGACAGTTCACCACCTATAATACTCCTCAATGATTTGGAGATTATGATAATTCAATCTGAGAATTTTTGACAAGTACAAATCAGCAACTTCCAAAGTTGATTTGGTGAAAGCTTTACTTTGAACAGCATTCATAAGGTTTTGTCCTTTTAGGTGTGTTTGTCAAAATTATAATCATACATGAAAATGATTTGCATTGACCTTTTAATCCTTTCTATTCACCTCTTGCACATAAGCGTGGCGCGGCGATCGCTGTGGTAACGGGTTTAGCTGGTTCTATGTATTTGATAAAGTACCAGCCGCGCACCAGCGAAATTTCCGCACTCCAGAACGAGGCGAGCGCTGTCAGAGTGAAGCCACCACTGTAGCAGGTGCCTAATACCTCTATGATAATGAAAATATAAATCGTTCTCCTGTCATGAATAAACAGCCGATTTTGACAATCAAGTCATTGTTAGAAACCTGAGACTTAGGCCTATCTGTTGGTATATATATGATAAACCTGTGTTATGTTTATGAATTCCTGTCATAGATTGAACATCGGACTTGCTTAGGTAAAAAAAACCCACAAACATGTTACCTTCCTGTTCTCACTGTGATTTAATGAAAAATCTATCACGATGACCTATAGAAATAAACATCGTATCTTTTTAGGCATTTCCAGACCATTAAAATGATACTAATATTACCAGGTTGTGATAGATATTTCCTGAGGTAATAGAGCATTTTATGACAGATGACAAGGAGTCAATAAGAGCACTGAAAATTTGATTTTCTGATACCATTGCATTTCTGATACTGTCTTTGATACAAAGTTGTCAAAGATTTCTGCTATTTGGCAGCACCATGGGAGTACAGATGCTGCCAAATGGCAGGGTGGAGAATTGTATATAAGGGAGGTCGACTTCAACCAACTCAGCACAGTGCACTGTTCCACACACCACCTCCATACCAGGTGAGTACATGTCAAAAGGTACATTGTACATCTCTTATGTTTTACAACATATGATGTAGGAGTTCGATTTTGAGAGTAAACTTGCAGTGGACAACCTTTTTTATTAAAGAGCCATTTATTGAAAGAACATTCAGCCATATATAATTCAGGTCATAGCCATCATGGAGACCAGCAAATACCTAGTTAATATTCAACTAGATCCCTGTTGGTTGAAAGAAAAATGTGACAGTGATATTACAGAGCACAACCCATAATTAAAACCAAATTAGGATTAAACATGTGATTTGATGTGATTTATTATGACTAGTGACTGGCTCATGAGGATCTTGTAGGTTGGAGTAACCTATTCGCAAGATGCCACCACAAACTTATTAGATTAAGTCCAAACAAATTTACTAGAACAGGGAATATTTTAGTTGTGCTATTTATGTATACCCAATGCATATACCACTAGACAACAGAAGTCATGCTATATACTGCAAATTGAGTCCAGTCATAAAAAACATCATTTTATATACATGAGCTAATGCTAGCTATTCTTTTGTAGTTCTTGTGAAGGACAAAATCCACCTTAAAAATGAAGACCTTTGTTGCACTCGCCATCTTCTCCGCCTGCTTTGTCTTTTGTAAGTACATTGTTGTATTCAATTGAGGTCCATTCTCAGAATGTCCGCAAAATATTCTCAGAGCAAATGGAAGGATAAGTTTCATATGGGCACAAAAAATAGGAATTAACAAAAACACACAAGAACTTTGCAATTCAGATGTTAATAAGTAGCCAAATATGGGAATCTTGAATATAACATTTATTACCCTTTGGACCATAATAACTATTGAAGGTTATGGATTCCAGACCGTATGTTCACAAAACAAATTCTTCACTGGGATGAAAAGGATAAGCAATCCATTTGATATGTCTATGAATTACCATATGAGCTAAAAATTCACTTCACGGTTGTGTGATAAATATTGTTAGTAATTCTTTTTTACTGACATTATAGATATTGAGGCAGGCACTACTACTGCATCCTCAGCAGCCACCACAGCCTCTGGTGTCACATCTTCTGGTGGCTCAAATTCTGCTGTCACAACAGTTGCTGACAGTACCACAGCTGATGCAAATGCCACAACTACAACTGCAGCAGCCACCACCACAACCACTGCCACCACCACCCAGCAAAACAATGGAGTGGGTAATTCTAGAAAACCAGAAAACTATACACTATTCAATTCAATTAGTTTATCAATGTGCTCTATGTATGACTCTCTACCAGTCAAGGTTTAGTTGTCTTTATGGAACTCTGTTTGCAGACATTTTTATTTGTCCTAGTACTTTCTTAATGATTCTGTTAAAGGTAACCTCTCTTCTTATTTGATATAACATTGCTCATCAGGGTAGTTATTCAGAATTCAGATAATAATATGATATTGGAGAATGGATTCCAAAGTATTTGAGAGGTGGTACACTGGCTTTAAGGACGATGTCCTTCATATTATGAACACTATATGTTAAAACCAATATATGATTACTGTGTGTCCTACTTTCCAGTCTGATGCTTCTATGATCACTGCCAACATAGGAGTTCTTCTCATGGCTACTTTCACCTCCTACCAGTGCTCATAAACATCACAACCTCATCATGGCCAACCAGATTTTTCCTGCAGCAAAACATTTCTGTCATATCATTATTATGCTACCAGGGAACCTCAGTGCGATTTTTAGATTGGCGAAATCCTCTTGATTTTGTTGAAATGAAAATTCTGCTACTGAGGTACCACCAATTTAATCAGGATCCCATTTGTATTACCAAGACACCAATATTTCACCAATGGACCATATCATATCCTATATACCAGACAATGTGATGCATGTTTGTTCCGAGAAGTGGATCATCAACATCAACAACAACACCATTTCCTCTGGGACTTAATAAACTATCAATCCCTACCATTAGTGTTATACTATTTCATCATAATATGTTCATCACAATTACACAATCACAAACCCATTGTGTATTTGATTACATTAGATAGTCCCACTTTATGTCAACATATTCTGCTCAGCCGGACTGGAGCAGGAACTGAAAGACTAAATATGCCTATGAATTCTAATATCTGTGCATGTGAAAATTGAAAACATACATGCACAAATTTTGTTTTTGTTAATGAATTATATGATAGGCTTCATGATGTGTATGATTTTCCCTTCAAATATAAAATATGATCTTTTAACTATCATCACAATTTGTATGATAAATTTGTTATAATTGATTATAATTCAGGTTACAATTTTGAATGCGAAGCATCCATCAAAAACATAATTTTTGGTTTTCACTAACTTGCAATATTCTACCTGCAAATTTACATGATGTATTTTCATTGTTAACCTTTCCTTTCCTTTAAATTCTCCTAACACTCCAATATGGTTTGCCTAGAAAACAATTTAGCCACAAAATCTTGGAAGTTAAACACTTTTAAAGAAGATTTCAAATTAGTCTTTTGTCATAAATACTTAAACATTCTGGCAATGTCTTTCTTGTAAAATACTTTTTGACGAGAATACGAGGATAATCAAGCATTCAACTGATGTCACCATTTACTAAATGTACCAGTGGCGTCAGAATAGGGAGGGGGGCAGGGGGGGGGGGCAGCCGAAAAAAGTCAGCACCTTCAAATTTAACTCAATTAAGTGTAAAAGCTGTCTAGATTTCTCAACATCGAAAATTGTCTAAATCAAAGTTTTTAGCATGCAACTATAGCTAAGCCTTGACTTTCCACTGTGGAAAAGTCTGACTCATTAGCGTGTATCAATGGCAAGGCCTTGGCTTTCCAACACAGAAAAATGTCAAAGTTGACTTTTTAGTGTGCAATAATGGCTAAGACATGACTTTTCACCGTGGAAAAGTGTCAAAGTCTAACCTTTTACAGTGCAATGATGGCTAAGCCCTGACTTTTCAAAATGGTAAAATCTTGAAGTCTGACTCTTTAGTGTGCAAAGATGGCTGAGCCCTGACTTTTCACTGTGGAAAAGTGTCAAAGTCTGACCTTTTACCATGCAATGATGGCCAAGCCCTGACTTTTCACCATGGAAAAGTGTCAAAGTCTGACTTATTAGCGTACAATTATGGCTAAGCCCTGACTTTTCACTGTGGAAAAGTGTCAAAGTCTGACTTATTAGTGTGCAATGATGGCTAAGACATGATTTTCACCGTTGAAAGGTGTCAAAGCCTGACCTTTTACCATGCAATGATGGCTAAGCCATGACTTTATATTGAGGAAAAATGTCAAAGTCTGACTTTATCGCACGTAATGAAGGTAACAACCTGACTTTTCTCAGACATTTTGAAGATTTACGGTAAATCCAATGGGACAGGTCAATCTCAAAGTCTGACTCTATACCAAGAAAAAAGCCAGCAATTTTCGCTTCGCCCCCACACTTTCAAGATGTTCTGACGCCCCTGTGTACTTAATATAAAAAAGGAAAAGAAATCTTACCAAGCGCACCTGAACCTTCCTCCCCTTATAGCTAGGAAGTCCTTCACACCCACATCGTATTCTAAACTGTGATTACTTTATGAATTCTGTCCTGAATATTCAGGTTTCTGACACTCGCCACCTACCTTGATCGCATATTAACCTATGTATTGTTTACATTCTTCACTTTTGTACATATTAAAACTGAAAGTGTTATCAAAAAGCATAATTGTTATCTTGAAACATAATCCTTCCAACAAACACTGCCTGGAAATATATTTCATCTATAGACCGACCTGCCAGCCCCGGCGGTACCCTGCCACCCGGCCGTCGAGCACCCGCCTCCCTGCCGCCCCTGCCGCCCCTGCCGCCCCTGCCGCCCCCGCCGCCCCTGCCGCCCCCGCCGCCCCTGCCGCCCATGCCGCCCCTGCCGCCCATGCCGCCCCTGCCGCCCATGCCGCCCATGCCGCCCATGCCGCCCATGCCGCCCATGCCGCCCATGCCGCCCATGCCGCCCATGCCGCCCATGCCGCCCATGCCGCCCATGCCGCCCATGCCGCCCATGCCGCCCATGCCGCCCATGCCGCCCATGCCGCCCATGCCGCCCATGCCGCCCATGCTGCCCCTGTCCCCGCCCATCCGCTGCCCCTGTCCCCGCTCCCGCTGTGTTCGTCCACTGCCTACACACGTTATTAGTTTGTTGTCTTCGTCAGCCCCATATCACTGCACAAAACTTACCACTTTACATATATATGCGAACGGCGTATATAGGTATGCTTTTGCGTATACAAGGTCATCCGATTCCCCGTGTGTATACGCCCTATTTATTGGCGTATATATACGTGTCACTGGTGTGATCATACGTACATCATATAGATTCTGTTGTATTTACGCCTCTATCAAATAGTTCCGATCTCTGCCACTTGGGGACACCACTGGTAGCATATTTCATTTACCATTAGGCATTAAGTCCTTGGTATATGGAAAATACAATGTTATATTATCAATTTTGATTATAAAATTGTTCTAAAACCCTATTTATTATCTTTTCATTAAATACATATAATAAACCAAGTGTTTTTTGTTTTTTACAATGTTTTTTTACGTTTTTAAAGTTTTTCAAAACACCACTCTTCTGAAGTCATACTTTGGGTACTGTATATATAACACAAGGTCTGGACAGTTATCAACCTACAACCCCAAGTGCCTCCACACATCTGCTGCCGACGCCGCTTTGACACCTGCCGCTTTGACACCCGCCGCTTTGACAACCATCTGCACACGGCCATGTGCCCGCCCGCCCAGAGACAATAGGGGAACAGGGCTTCACTGAGAGCTCCCGCCTAAAGTGCTAAAACAACACACTGATTATCTGCGGCAGCAGCGGGAGCTGGGGGTGGAGCACTTCCTTTTTTATTTTCTATCGCTACACATATACGCCCGGTGTATATATGTCATGCAGAGGAGGTTTTATCTCGGATACGCCAGGTGTGAAATACAGCCAAGTCGCGTCTGCATTTAAAAGGAAACAGTCTTGTATACTATGTGTATTCACGAGGCTTAGCAAATAACACATCCAAACCCACCGCTATTGCGACCACGGATAGAGAGGAAAGGGAAGCTGAGCGGGTGAAATTCCCGCGCCTTGACCTGAATACCCAGATTCCTGTCGTTTCATTGGTCCAGCGTGTCACGTGACACGCTGCGGGTGATTTCATTTGCGCTGTCGACTGTGTGTGTCGCTCAGCTGTTCAGCTACTATGGGGCGCCGTATGCGTACTAAGTAAGCATGCGGTTCCTATGGACATTATTGTCAAATCCTGAAACTAAGAAAACCAAGTTCCCTAGTACCCAGTCCATATATGACAGGGAGGAATGCCCTTGCTTTTATACAACACATTGGTTTATTGCCAAAGTATTCTGGTGTGCTCTCTGTTGATGATTTATCAGAGAGTTGGTGATTTTTGGGTATTTCTTGTCGAGAGGTTTTACCCGCTCGAGTATCTCGTGGTTTCGACTGTTCATCAGTCTCGTCAGGCAAGTGTGCGGTAGGCGTTTTTCTGTGGTCTTTCCTTCCAGATAATTTACCAGAAGGTGGATATGTCGGCCCTGGGTGTTATTTCTCCCTTGGAAGGGACACTTATTCTTTCTCTCTATTCTGTGTAGTCATAGCTGTCACCTTACGTTTCCCTGTGTTGAGACAATGTGTTTGGAATTTTTTCGTTCCGTTGGGATTAGCAAGTAGCCCCCAGGTTGGAAATTTTTTTTCCAACCTGGGGGCTACTTGCTAATCCCAACGGAACGAAAAAATTCCAAACAAACAGTCTTGTATACGGCTTATACGCTGGCATGAAATATAGTCGTATATATATGAAAACAAGTCACTATTCAGCCGATACACGCACTTCCGCGTTGGCGTATATAGGAATAAAATGGTGGTTTTCGTGCAGTGTATTTTACGGTTCTGTTCTATATATTATAGTGTTCTGTGTGCCTGCACCACTGCACCCATACGGTGAGTTTCGGACACTCACGCAATTTCTTTTTCTATCGGGAAATTTCTGGAGGTTTCTGATTAAAAATAAGAAGTAACAGGGTAAATCCTTATGTATAAACACCAGAGATCCATGTAACAACTTTTATTAACAGAAGAGCCATCAATTACCTACCAACCAGTTACCATGGCAACCAGTTGGTATGATCTATACATGCTCATTTATGTACCTCATATCTACCATTAACAGAACTAAATATTTGACAAAGGCCACTAACGCAGCCGAAACGTTGTACCACTGTTCTAATAAAAAGCCATCGTTTAAACCGAATTGGGCAGCTGTTGAGTTGTACTTGTTTAAACCTTCAATCGTTTCTGAAAAATGTTGCCAAAACTTACAAGTGTGTCCTTTCTTTTATATTTTTTCAATGATTTTTTTTATCGTGTCAGATGTGTGAAAAAGAAACAAAACTGTGTTACATTATCATAGGCTCTGACAAGAAAACCAGTTCGACACAGGATTGAAGTCAGATGCCGCTTTTCATTGGTACTCATGTAAATACTGTTCAGTAATAATACATATTTTAATATCTAATACATTCTTCACTTTCCAGATCTCCATATCAAAGAAATGTATGTATTAGTAACTGTGGTACCAATAAAAGCAAACTTTGATAGAAAAAAAACAAATACTTGATGTCATATTCCATGCAATTTTAGTTACCATTCCGCATAAGACTGGTACTTAACCTTCTAATGCGGCTATTCCACCAAAAAGGCTCTCAGCAGGCAGGTCTCTGCCCTCCGGCCGACGTTTGCTGCCTGGGCCGGCCGCCCGGCCGCGCCTAACCCCCTTAATTATCCGAGCTCTTCCACCAAAATCACCCCGAGGCGACCTACAGGCGTACACAAGGCACCTGGCGGGTGCCCCCGAGAGCCGGCTGGAGCCGGTGCGGCGATACATTCGCGGCAGATTTGCTGCTGCCGTCTGGTGCACATTCATGGCACTAACGCGCAATAGCCGCGTATCAAGCCAAGCAGTGTGCCGGCACATTGGGATTTGTGCGGAAACGGTCAGAGGATGTCAAATATCGGCGAAATATTGCCATTAATCGAATAATGAAGGTAAATAAAGATAAGGCTTGATGTTATGAATGTGTATATTTGGAGCTAGAATTCTGTACTATGTGAACTTTTGGTCTCCGTCCATAAGAGCATCCCTCCCTGGTGCTCATAACACCCGGCCGCCCACCCGGCCTCCTCTGTGGTTATCAATATATTTTAGTGGAACACCTTCAAAAGGGGCTACGGCCCCGGTATCGGCCCCAGCCGGTGGCCGGCGACCACCAACAGGTCAGCCGATACTGCCCGGCGACTGGGTTTGGGAGGCATGGGGATGAGCCGGCGGCCGGCAGGGGCTGGCCGTGAGGGGCCTTTGCGCTGTCATGAGCTGTTCCACCAAGCAGATTATCGCTGCCGGCGGGAGGTTTGGGCCGGCTATTGCCACAGAATGCCAATACGCAACCACAAGGCGCCCGGCCAGGCCAGGCCGGGACCTGCACTGCGTTGGTGGAATAGGCACTTTAGGATGGCTACCACTGCCAGGGTTGCATGTGTAAGGAAGGACACTAGTTTCCCTATGTACTGCCCGGGGATGAGCATATCATTGTTATGACTCAGATTTTGGTTGATTCCACACAAGACATAGCTTGCTAACTTTCATCTTAGTTTCCTTATCCCTTAAAATCATCAAATATGCTGTTACCCCTATATTCCATGAACATTTCATGTTCATTGATAAAATATTTCTTTATTAATCCTTCAAGAGCCACACATAATTCACCATGTACCCATACTACAGCAGGCACCAGACCTAATTGTGGACTCTGTATGGCCGGCTTTTGTAGTCAATATTATTAAGAGAAATTTAAAATTTCCAGTAAATCTGTATTTTTTATTAGAACTTTCCGATATTTCAGAGACATACTGGCGACATTTAGCATAATGTCTCATATAATTTTTATGATTCTGCGATACTTTTTCAAAAAGTTACAAAGGAACAAATACAGAGTGGTTCATCAATTCCATATGTTAATGCCATATGGCATTGTCCGGCCCTGGCCAGGGGAATGCCATATGGCATTGCCCTGCCAGAAAGGGTTAAAAACAATTCTGGATGTTTCTGAGAAATGGTACCTTGAGGTTTCATTCGTCCTGGGGTGATTAATGCCTGATAGCATCATTCATCCTTAAAATGGTTAAAACCTTCCCTACTAGAATTCCTGAAAGAAAGAATATAACCATTATTCAAATTCTTTGACAGAATACTCATGTTCAAATTAAGGTATCCTTTTGGTATATTACAGCAGAAAAATGATATGAGTGGCAATGTTGTCTTTAGATCTTATTAAAAACTTTGATACTGCTCAGGTTTCTTGTACCTAAAAATATTATATGTGATGAGCCTTTATCATACCAGGGACACACCAAGTGAGAAACACCGCAAGTTCTGGAATTGCAACCATAAAATGGCATGTATGTGAGCAATCTTTCATATTTCACCATAAGGAAGATTAGATTAAATTGTAAAAAGACATTACTTAGTACTTCTACACATGTCTTTCTGTGTAGCATGCAGCACAATTTATAGTAATTTCAATGATCACAAATAAGGCAATACATAATACCTCTTAACAAAAATGTAATATGAGATAATACTTAGACAGCCTAAATTCTTACCTAGGGAGTCATGATAGCATGCTTTATGTAACAAACATTTTGGAACAAAAGCTCTATTAATTATTGATTAATTCCAATGATTGATTGAATAGATAATTCATTGACTATTATCAGGGAATTATTCAACTTATACACATATATATATATACTGGTGAGTGCTATATCGAAATGTTTGATGGAATATTCATTGAAAAACCTGCATGATATTATCACAGAAATGAATAACAAAAGACTGAGAATTATTTACAAATCAGCAACTTCTAAAGTTGATTTGGTGTATGCTTTATTTTGAACAGCAGTTATAAGATTTTGTCCTTTTAAGTGCCTTTGCCAAAATTATAATCATACATGAAAATAATTTGCATTGACCTTTTAATCCTTTCTATACCTCTAAGGTATTTGGCAGCACCATGGGAGTACAGATGCTGCCAAATGGCAGGGTGGAGAATTGTATTTAAGGGAGGTCGACTTCAACCAACTCACCACAGTTCACTGCTGAGTCAACCACTTCACTTCTCTTGACCACCACCCGGCATCAACTCCATACACCAACCCCACACCAGGTGAGTATATGTCAACAGGTACATTGTACTTCTCTTATGGTTTCCAACATATGATTTAGCAGTTCGATTTTGAAAGAAGGCTTACACTGGAAAACTACTCATTTATTGAAACAAAATACAGCCATATATAACTCAGGTCATAACCATCATGGGGACCAGCAAATATCTAGTTAATATTCAACCAGATCGCTGTTAGTTGAAAGAAAAATGTGACAGTGATATCACAGAGCAAAGCCCATAATTATGTCCAAATAGGGTTTAAACATGGGATTTGGTGTGAAGTATTATGACCAGTGACTGGCTAAAGAAGAACTTGTAACATATTCTCTAGATGTCACCACAATTTAATTAGATAATAAGTTCAAAGAAATTGGCTAGAACAGGGAATATTTTAGGTGTGCTATTTAAGTATCACCAATGCATATACCACTAGACAACAGAAGTCATGCTATATACTGCAAATTGAGTCCAGTTATAAACAAGATAATTTTATATACATTAACTAATGCTGGCTTCTCTGTTGCAGGACAAAATCTACCTCAAAAATGAAGACCTTTGTCGCTCTTGCCATCTTCTCCGTCTGCTTTGTCTTTTGTAAGTTCATTGTTGTGTTCAGTTCAGGTCCATTTTAAGTCAGGATGCCGGTGATGTTTACTCAGAACAAATGGAAAGATAAGGCACAAAAAATAGGTAAAACACTGAGACCTTTGGAATTCAGCTGTTTATAAGTGGCCAAATGCAGGAAGAATATAACATTTAATTACCATTTTGACCATATCTACTATGATTGAAGGCTTTATAGGTTGCCAGACAGTATTGTGACAAAATATATACCTCCCTATGATGAAAAGAATAAGCAATCCCTTTGATATGCATATAAATTACCATATGAATTGAATATTCACTTCACCGTTGTGGGATAAACATTATTACTTTTTTTAAATACTCACATTACAGATATTGAGGCAAGCACCACTACTGCATCCTCAGCAGCCACCACAGCCTCTGGTGTCACATCTTCTGGTGGCTCAAATTCTGCTGTCACAACAGTTGCTGACAGTACCACAGCTGATGCAAATGCCACAACTACAACTGCAGCAGCCACCACCACAACCACCGCCACCACCACCCAGCAAAACAATGGAGTGGGTAATTCTAGGCATCTTCAAGTGTATATACTATTCAAATCCATTACCATATCAATATGCTCTATGGGCAACTATTTACCCTTTAAGAATTTGTTGACATTATCTAACGCCTTCTGCAGACATTTTTATTTGTCCTCTTACTTTCCTCAATGATTCTATCAATGGTAACCTTTCTTCTTATTTGATATAACATTGCATCCTTAAGGTAATTATGCTGAATTTACATAACAATATGATGTTCAAGAACGGATTCCCAAGTAAATGAGATGTGGTATGCTGGCTTTAATGACAGCATCCTTCATATAATGAACCTTATATGTTAAAATCAATATCTGATGTCTGTGTGTCTTACTTTCCAGTCTGATGCTTCTATGATCACTGCCAACATAGGAGTTCTTCTCATGGCTACTTTCACCTCCTACCGGTGCTTATAAACATCATTACCTCATCATGGCCAACAACTAGATTTTTCCTGCAGCAAAAACATTGCTGTAATATTCTTATAATGCCACCAGGGAATCTCAGTGCGACTTTTTGATTAGCGAGATCCCCTTGATTTCGTTGAAATGACAATGCCGCTACTGAGGTACCACCAATTTCATCAGGGTACCTTTTGCATCGCTAAAACACCAATATAACACCGATGGACCATATTTGTTCAGAGAAGTGGATCATTAATTAACACCAACAACACCATTCCCTATGGGGACTAGTTTTTGTTAATAAATCATACAAAAGGTTATATGATGTGTTTGATTTTTCCTTTAAATATAAGAAATGATATCTTGACTCTCACCACACTTTGTTTAATAATAATGTAAAATAAACAGTATTTTACCAGGTATTTTTTCAAAGAGCGTACCTGATACTCTAAGACTGAAAGACCATAATGATTTGAAAATTGAATCAGAAATGGCTTTGAAATACACAGATGATTCTATTCACTAATGTAGAACCCATATTAGCAGAAAATATGAACATTCCGTTGAAAATTTACGACATAATTTGAGGATTTTGAAACAAATGAGGAAGAAATTATTGAAATAGCCCAACAGTTAATTGTTAACATAAACCAGTCACAGAGTTTAACACTAAAATCTTTAGAGACGCCTTGGTTGGGGTACCCAATGTTTTTGTCAAATCATTTAATACATCATTTAGGAAATTCAAATTTTAAGTGGAATGGAAAGGGGGAGTCCTATCAAACATAACTAACTATAGACCTATATCTTTCTTACCAGCAATAACTGAAGTACTTGAAAAGATTGTATAAAGAAAGCTTTTGGTATAATTTGAAGGAAATACACTTTCAGATGAACATCAATATGGTTTAGGAAAAGGAAAATCCACAATGCAAGCTTTAGTTAATGTAACAAATGATATGCTACTTGAAAGAAATATAGGTCATGAAACTACAGTAATTCTTATAGACTTAAAAAACCATTAGATACTGTTAATCATCAAATTCTATTGAACAAACCTTTGAATTATGGTATAATAGGCAAAAGTTTGAAATGGATTAAGCTATATTTAGTAAATAAACAACAATTTGTAATAGCTGATGATGTGGTGTACCGCAAGGCTCAATCTTGGGACCTTTTTTTATTTTTTTTAACATACATAAATGATCTCTGTAAAGTTCTATAGGCTTTCCAAGATTTGACTATATGCCGATAATACAGCCTTGTATATGAGTGCCAAAAATAGTTTAGAGATGAATAATGTTGAATTATGGTGTTTTCAGAAGAAACTCTTAATCAATGCAAAAAAGACAAAAAGTATGTTTTCCACTCAGGTTATCGTCCAAGAGTAAGAGTGGATCTGATGTATCAGATTGGTAATGATTTTTAACCAAAGTTGTATCATATAACTATCTAGGTATGCATCTAGATCCCACTATGAATTACTTAAATCATATGAATAGAATATACCGAATTGTATCACACCGACTATACCAATTTACTAAAATGAGACTGTTTTTAACAGTTGATGCTGTCTTGAAAATTTACAAGACTAGTACAATACCCTACTTTGACTACGGGGATATTCTCTACTCAAACTCCTCGTCGAAATTACTCTAAAAATGACAGATCTTGCAAAACAAATGTCTGAGGACATGTTAAAATTGCCATACATATTGTTTTGTGTATTAAAACTCAAGGGAACTAAGCCAGAATGTGCCTACAAATGTAAATACTAGAATGGCTGCTGGACCGATTGTACCTATTATGAGACCGAATTGTGAAGCTTATTTGAAATTTGTTATGTACTCTGGAGCCACAAAGTGGAATGATCTAACTGCTGAGTTAGGAAATACCTTGAATTTCCAAAAGTTCAAAAAGATCACGAAAGTCAACTTGATGGACTTTGTCACACAGTGGAAATGATTTCTAAATTAAATGTAATAGTGATTGATGTGCCATGGCCATATGATTCTATAAGCTTTTCTGTGTATTAAGGTTTGGTATGTTCATTTACAATCACACTGATTGATGCAATGGTGTGGTAATTACTGACCTTAACCCCCCTGGTAGATCAATGATACGAGTGTTTCAGAATATTAAACCTGTTGTTGATCGCAGAATGGATATATTATTTTACCACAAGAAGAACTAAGTACTGTAGAGTTTCTTTAGAAATAAGGAAAAAAACATTTGTGATAAGAGGGATGTATTAACAACCAACGGCCTTCGTGATGAAAACCAACTAATTGAATATTGCTGACAACACCATCTCTTTATCAGCAGCATGATGGATATTGTAAACGTTTCAAGCATCCGCAACTGTAAAATGGCTAATAAAGAATTCTTTTAAAAAAAGAAGAAAAAATATTGAGTATGTTATGAGTGCAAGAGCCAGTATGTTTAGTTCTATAGCGTAAAAAGGAGTGTATATTGCTGGGTATTTAAAACATAAGGATCCAGATCTTGATTGACAAGTCTAGGTTGTATGATAGTCAGTCCCATGTCAAATATGACCAACTTGTCAGGGAGAAGGCAGAGGTAATCGGTATGTCAGCTTTCGAATATCGAGAACATGATACATTTTATCAATGCCTCGGCCACGAGAACCTGAAATCTAGGGGTGATTCAGAGAAACAGTCAAAGCAGAAACCAAAACAGAGAGTCAGGAAAAAAACACTTGGGGTATGCTGGTCTTTTAACCACAAGAATGGGTGAAGCCAAAATTACTGCAGATAAATATGAGTAATAGTTCACCATCTAATATATTCTTTATTGCTTAGGAGATTATGATTATTGAATCCGAGATATTTTAACAAGTACAACTCAACAACTTCCAAAGTCCGTTTGGTGTAAGCTTTATTTTGAACAACAGTTATGACATTCCGGCGTTTTAGGTGCCTTTGTCAAGATATAAGTAGACATGAAAATAATGTACATTGACCTATTAACCCTTTCTTTACGTCTACTGCTATATGGCTGCACCGTGGGATTACTGGTGTTGCCAAATGGCAGAATCATGGCAGTTCCCATGTCGCCAAATATCAGTATTAACATACCTAAACTTGTATTATACTATATATCAAGGAATGTAATAAACTCTGCAATTAGGTGTATTCTTCGCAAATATGATTATATTCGAAAATGTTTGGTACATATGAAAGGATTTTAGACTGGTAATTCACAAAATATATATGTTTTATTTACCAGAAGAGATTATCAGTTTCGAAAAAAATGACTACCACATCATGATAGTCTGGAAACTTGCTGAAATAACGTCTTCAAATAACACTCTTGAGATGGTCTATTTTGGTTTAGATTCAGTTTATCAAAAGAAATGTTTCATATCGGAAATCGGCTGCCTCACTGGAAGCTGGAAGGCATAGACGTCACTGAGTTGAAGGTTTAGAAATACGTTTCGCAGACGAATAATCATTGGAAATTATTTGATCTAGGACATGCATTTCATACTCATTCGATGTAAACAGGGTTCAATATGAATAAGAATAACTGTGTAAAATGAAATATTTTACAGTGGCCTGGGAATAATTTGAAATGGTAGGTATCACCTAATATTTAAATATATAAGACTGGAAATACTTATCCGAGAGTCAGGGATTCCCAATAACAACAAAACTATCCAGAATACCATTGAAAAATAGACGGGACAAGGGATTATATTGCAGTAGCATTTATTCAATAAAATATGGGACTTTTTTTCATCTGTAAGTTTTATATCGAGATAATTCCTTGATTCCTGCCTTATAAAACGATATACAGTTGATGTGTTGATGACTGCAATATTGCTCCGTCTTGATCAAAGAAAATTATAGCTTTATCAAACACAGCACTTCGTCTTTAGAATTGTGGCGGGTTTATTTACTTCTGTATGGGGCTAAGTAGGTGTTCTGCGATACACAAGCTGCAAGGTGTGGAAAACTCCGTCAATAACTGCTCTAATCCGAATCTATAACAGCAACCAAACCGGCGTTCGCGACCGGCACTTTATTTCGAAGCTGTGAACGCGTTGTCCATGAGTCGGAAATACGTGTACATCTCTGAGACTTGTAAATTGTATCTACCTCTCTGTTGTTTTTTTAAAAAATTAATCAGCATAGTATAACAAAACCATGGGTATTAATTTTCCACACAAATTGCAAGACTACATCTGAAAGCTATTGTTTGGCAATGGCCGTAAGAGCTCACACTGAAATAAACCGGTACTTATAATTAGAATTAAAAAAATTGGACCTTCCACTGTAGTGTCATTGCTTCGGGGGAGGGGGGGGGGGGGTATCTAAGAGTCAGGAAAATGATAATAGCTAATTGAAAGTAAGTATAAACAAAATATATGTCAGGAATACATGCAAGACATATGATTATATAGAATTGCGTCCACAACTTATAGTCTATCGGTATTTCTAGCAAGACTAAGTCTTTTTTTGTCTTTTTTTTTTTACAAAAAAAAATCACGTGAAATTAAAATATACAAGAGTTTAGAAACTTGCATTTGGTGCGGTTTATGTCTTCCCTTATGAAAATCACCTTATAGCATTACGGAAACTCGTGTTAAATCAATATATTAGATTCTCAATATACATGTACATATAATGGAAAATTATGATGACTGCAAATTATATTAACGAACTGCCTGAATTTACTTATGGAGAAAACAAGTCGTACCATCTCGGGTGATGATAGATTTATGAATGTCAATCTACGAAACGACAAATCAAAATATAGACATAACTTTATCTTTATTGATTTGTGAAAAACAACAAAGCTACCGGCAGGTAGATATTCCAGTGTTAGGATAGTGACCGTTGTACGTAAACGTAGATCCAGATATGTATCAAAAAGGTTTTGTCTACTCCTTGCCATACGCCGTAACAAAAATGCTGATGGATGATAACATTGAAGATGAACTTAGCTCCAAACATCGATCTAGAAGATGAGTTATATCTGTGAATAATTACTAATATAGCCTATCCTTTCACTCGAAATCCATATGTTTGACTAGTTATTCTTGTGTAAGATGGTATAATTACAAATTCGTCATTTATGTCAGCCTACGAAACGGCTATCAGCCTACGAAACGGCACATTCCAATTGATGAGGTGGTTAACGTTACTAGAGAACATTTATTCTAAGGATACATAATTCGTAATCCAAAGGGCCACTTCTCAAACTTCAGTCATTAAATTTCGTTAAATTTATGAAGTCAGTGAAAGAGGAATTCTTAAATAAGAAAACTGTATTAAATCGCACATGACACATAACATTTTCCCTCGTGAAATTTTCATTATTTCCATTTAAAAAAAGAATGGTCAGTCATGAAATCATTTACCCTATGTTTTGTAAAGTGTGTAAAGGGGGATGATTTTTAAAAGGCGGTCTGCAGGGAAATAGAGACTTGATGCCGATGCTAATGTGACCACTAGTATCAGCATGGGAAACGATATGCACCATTTCCCGCAGGTCAAACCAACCCAACGCAAACCGCCTTCTCCTACAAGAGGACTAACATACATGTTTGTGTATATATACCGGGACATATATACATATATGTAGTGTAATAACTCCTCGGAGTATTTCCTTGTTGCCACTGCTTTTTGTCGTGTCTGGACGCGACCAACACACTCATACAACCACTTTTCCTCACAATCACCCATACATGTACAAATCTACTACTGTTTATCCTTTTATGGTTGACTATTTTTCAAGGTCACTAGCCCTAGTTACAAAATGTATGTATTTATGGGAAAACTGTATAACTACAGAATGAATAAAGTCTAGATAAACAAAAATTATGACCATGGCATCGTTGCTAATAGGATATCGTCTGCCGAATTAAATATTCATGTTACCCGTCCCGTTTATGATAGTTACAACTGAAACGTGGGTAGATTGATTTGTTTATCTACGTACTTGTATCTCCCTTTCTTTCTCATGGTACGAATTAACATAAACATTCTTCTAATTTACAAAAAGAAGGGTAAATGCCACGATTCATTGGTGACTCATCTCATACAGCAGTATCCGAAACAAGTGAAATGTGCACGTAGTTGATTAAAAATGAATGAGGTAAACAAAGAGGAGAACGCTGACATTGAATACCTTCCTGAGTTTTTTCTTCTAATTTCCATGCGCTCAAATTACACAGAAACACGTGCAGAAAGACCAACTATCAGGCTGGCCGGTGACCCAAAGTTAAACGTGTTACCTGTATCATAGTACAACTCTTCATTTAGGTGTATGGCGTGAAAACAACAGCATTAATCCGGTACTTCCATCCCGTAACGAAGTCCGCTATGTGCAGCCTAGGCAACGGGCCACGTGTGAAAGCTCGAGACTAGACCTACCTGGAGGTGGCCGGGGAGTATATAAGGGAGAGCGATCACCACCACAAGCACCACACCTCACCAATCACCACAAGCACCTGAGCTTACCACACAACATTCATCAACCAGCAACAGCATTTCTTACATCACCGACCCACCTTACTCCGTCTCTCCTCAGCCAACAGGCTTCTCACATCATACTTTGGTAAGTACTGCACATATACATCAGACGGTATTGTTTTACTTGGCTTAAAGCCGAGTGAAATCTAATCCCGCCTTTCATATGATCCCGGTTGTACTAATATCCTAAGCTCAGAACTATTGACCCATTGTGAGGCAGCCAGTTTGAGTACACTATACTAGCTATAGATACCGGTTCGGTTTATGTTTTGTTACAGTTTACTTCCATTTATATGTGAAATATGCAAACTACATGTATACGTGCAATATCTAGTAAGAGAACACTGCTTCTCAGAGTGTAATGCCCTTCACTGCAGATATGCTGCATGGTTTTGATCTTATACATTAATCTATTTGCAATTTTCTGAATTCTAATCGATATGCAAGTTAGATATTCTGTCTCGTCTCCAGTAATATGCATGCCTATATATATCTTCTATATGTAATGTATAGAATAATATATAGTTACATTCAGGTTCTGATTTCTTTCCAGTTAACTACCAGTTGTGTGTACACCAAACCTCATCCAACATGAAGATGTTTGTTGCTGCTCTCCTTCTCTCCACCCTCATCGCCTGTGAGTATACTTGTATCTTCTCCAGATCGATTCCCTCATGATACATTTTAAATGGCATGCTTTATTGGTGGACTTGCCATAAAACCACTTTAAGCCACTCTTGTCCGTGAATATATCGCAGGGAGTTACTGACATGACAGACGTTTAGCCCTGGTCAATTCAAGAAATCGGTCCTGAGGATTTTTTTCTACCTAGCGACGCAAATGATATTCTGCTCTTAAAGTGCAACCTACACTGTAAACAACATGATATATTGAAAGTTGAGATGTAAAGTTTAAATCTTAAAAAAGTGGTATATTTATGACCATCATTTTAATGCTGTACAAATAGAAAAGATATGAGATACAATTTTGCTCATTCTCTATAGATTATGATTTAAAAAATTGAGGTGACGTTTGTTCGAGCCATTATTAAATGCATGAAAGGCTAATCCATAACTCTTTATTACAGATGTACAGGCATCCACCACTACTGCATCCTCAGCAGCCACCACAGCCTCTGGTGTCACAAGTTCTGGCAACTCAAATTCTGCTGTCACAACAGTTGCTGACAGTACCACAGCTGATGCAAATGCCACAACTACAACAGCAGCAACAACAACAACAGCAGCAGCTACTACCACTGCAGGGGTAAGTACATCCATGTCTCTGATGTATTTACAACAAAATGATAACATGTTTTCGAAAGAATAGTAATAGATCAGAGAAGAGAATTCACCATGCCATTTGGTGTTAATACCACGTGCCAAAATAAGTACAGATATTGTAAGAGAGGTAATGGCTGACCTGAATTGATGTGCGATCTTCTCCATAATCTCTATTTAACATTTACCGAACAGAAGTGAAAAATTGAAAATCATGTCCCTGCATAGTTTTAATAAATATCGGGTACCATTTTCTAGAAATAATGACATCCTGAACCATTGAAAGTCTATTGTTGCTTAAGCGTGGCAAAAAGAGATGAATAATTTCTTCACACAGCTCAAAAGTCGAGCAAGGGTTTTTTGCTATCATACCACATTGGTGTATATCACTTAAATATTTCTTTCCGTTACACTGTATTTAATGTTCTCCTAATTTGGTTGCAGTCTGATGCCTCTACTGTCACAGCTTCCGTCGGAGTGCTTCTTTTGGCAGCAGTTGCTCACTACCAGTGCTCATAAACTTGAGGATGAGTGCCTTTATCATGGTGCAATACAACTATTCACCAATCAACCATCTCCTGAAACTACTACAACCAACAACAGGAGGAATAGCATTGACACCGACATTATTTAAAGGAAAACCATCAGACCTTTAGACATCAAATATGAAACAGCGCTCAAAGGCAGAATGTGGTACCACCATCTATATGAAGACTCATCAGCTGATTGGATACTTGGTACTAAGAGACTGCTCTGTCATCGATGAACACGATCATAGAAACTGTGATAGCTCGTCGTGTTGAGAAGACTTCTCAGAAGTCAACATGATTCACGACGGCCAGCTGAAGACCATTTCAGGTCATAAAATGCTTATGGCATGCTTATTCTGTTAAAAAAAACATAATGGTACATACATATATAAATATATCTATACTTCTGTCCCTTCAGAATCTACTTAGACCATGTATGTGCTTTATGATTATTCGTTTGGCTATGTCGAAATTGTTTACTCGTTATTAAAGATTTATAGGATTCATTAATGGATGTGTCTGTTCTATTTTAAGTCCTTTCAGAGCAATTTCCTCCGTATATTATGCAAGTATCTTGCACATTACCAGTATTACCAGTTATACTTATGAAAATAAGAGTGAGATAAAATCTTGTGTAATGATTTCTAAGTACATGTACACGTTTATACATGACGGAAAATGCAAATCAGAGGATTCGCTTTTGAATATTATGAAGGTTATCATCAATTTATACACATAAAACCCTTTGTTCGTAGAGATAAAGTCCATGTTCCTGTAATAAGTTTTTAGAAAGACTCAGATTTCTGGTGTTTCATCAGTTACAACCTGGGAGCTGTTTCAAAACCATAGACTTAACCCACGTTTTGAAACAGCTCTCTAATGTGTAAGGCGACACATATCTCTTATTGTATTTCAATCAGATGTGATACAAGCTCCATACGCATCACCATAATCCAAAGGTTCTAGGTGCACATTAGTGGGGCTGAATGACGTTTTGTGAAATGAATAGTCTGTCCGAAGTCCATCACATGACGACTAGACGTCGTGCTTTCTATTTTCCACCCATTAACAAAGTAGTTGTCGTATCGTATATTCATAGACTCTGGACACAGGACACAGCACATGTGCACTGGCAGAGAATTTCATTTCAAACTTAACTAACAACACAAGGACAACTTTCTTCCTATATTAGATACCTTTCATATATCGGGAATGAAAGTTGTCTGACTATAGATATACAGTCTAATCGAAAAGCCACTAATTTTACCGTGTGAAATACATGTAAATACATGTTTACCACATAAATACAACTATTTAGCTTTCTCCAAATTATAGCAAACCAAACATTCATTCATTTGTGATCAACCAACCAAGTCCGTATCATATGAAAAATGTAGTTTTGTTTTACCAATTCATTTCATAAATCTTTATAAAACCTATCTGGGTATTACTTGATTAATTGTACATCATAAAATCAGCATTTTGTTTTACTGCCGCCGCTTTCGCACCCGCCGCTTTCCCACCCATCCCTACCCGTCTGCACACAGCCATGCGCCCGCCCACCCATATATATATATATATATATATATATATATATATATATATATATATATATATATATATATATATATATATATATATATATATATATATATATACAATACTGTGATACACTGGGGAGGCTTAGGGGAGGCTGGGGGGAGGCTGGGGAGAGGCTGGGGAGAGGCTGGGGGGAGGGTCGGTGAAGTCTACCCGTCTGCACACAGCCATGCGCCCGCCCACCCATATATATATATATATATATATATATATATACAATACTGTGATACACTGGGGAGGCTTAGGGGAGGCTGGGGGGAGGCTGGGGAGAGGCTGGGGAGAGGCTGGGGGGAGGGTCGGTGAAGTGTTGGGGGAGGTGAACGACCGGGCCCCCGGTGTGGTTGTAAGACAGTGTTTCTTTGGTGTGTATAAACATTATATTCTCTCAAAAAACAGAGGGTGACATGTATAATACCAGCGTATACATGTCACACACAGGATATTTCTCCCCATGTAAGCTTTGCGCCAAATATAGCCAATACGCTTCTGTATACACACAATAACTGTATTGTATACGCCACATATGCTGGTGGGCGCAATATGGGCATATACATATGACAATATGTCCCTATACATTGGATGCATACGTTTACATGGTGGCGTACGCATGAAATATCTCCTTTTTGCGCGCAGTGATCTATGCCTGACTCTGTACGGATCCAGTGCTAGCCCAGCACGAGTTATGTTTATGCATATTTCCGACACTCCAATCATTCCGATTTCTGCACCTAGGGGACACCACTGGTGTTTTTATTTAATTTACTATTAGTCAGCAAATCCGTGGTAACTTCATTAATGAATGACCACCTAGGTGATGAATGCAGTGGCGTCAGAATAGAGGAGGGGAGGCGGGGGTGACTGTCCTCCCACCTTTTTGCTGGCCCCCAAAAAGTCAGCAGCTTTACACAATCAAGGGTAAAAAGGAGTGGAATTCAGAATCCAAAGTACTGATCGTTTTACATATAAGAACATCAAAGTCTGATTTTGCAGTAGTCTAGTCTATAGACTAGATATGAATGTCTTGCGTTTTGCCTTTTCAGCATGTAAGACTGTCAAAGTCTGACTTTTTAGCATGTAGTAGTGATGGAGTCTTGACTTTTCACTGTGGACAAATGTTAAAGTCTTAGCTTTTAGGTTGTAACAATGGCTAATCCTTTACTTTTCACCATGACAAAGGTCAAATCTGAATTTATAGCGTTTAATGATGGCCAAACCTTGACTTTTCACTAAAGAAAAATGTTAAAGTCTGATTTTTAGAGTGCAACAATGGCTAAGCATTGACTTTTCACCATGGAAAAATGCCAAAATCTGACTTTTTAGCATGAAAGAATCCTTGATAGAAAAATGTCTAGTCTGACCTTTTGCCTTGTAGCAATAATGAAGTCTGACTTTTTAGCATATTTATAAAGGGTGTGTTCCACTGAATAGAATTAAGATACCATCATGTTTCCCCTAAAAATGGCTGACACCACTGGCCTGTAACAGGCAAAAAGAATTCAATCAGGTTTTGCTTGCCCTTGGCTGTGCAGCTGCTGTGCGGTCGCTCCCAGTAGGCCGTCATCTGCTCAACACCAATTATTCCTAAAGAGTTGCCCTCACAGTGTTTAACATGTAAGAAAAAATGCCCTCAATTTTTGCGCTCCCCCCTTCCACTTTTAAAATGTTCTGATGCCTCTGTGAATGTGCATTAAAAATGCGACCCATAAACCTGCCCAGCCATCAACCTGCGTACCCATCAACCTGTCAACCCATCAACCTGCATACCCATCATCCTACCTACCCATCAATCTGCCTACCCATCAACCGGCCATCCGATCAACCTGCCAACCCATAAACCTACCAACCCATCAACTTGCCATCCAGTCAACCTACCATCCTACCAACTTGTCCACCCATGAACCAGCCAACCCATGAACCTGCCTACAAATCAACCTGCAAACCCATCAACCTGCCATCCTACCTACCTGGCTACCCAACTACCTACCTACCAATCAACCTGCCCACCCATCAACCTATTATTCCATCATCCTGCCTATCCATCATCCTGCCTACCCATTCCACCAGCTCCAACTGGCCTAACCCCACTGGCCTGATCTGACTAGCCTGACCCAATCAGCCTGACCCATCTAGCCAAACCAAACTGGCCTGACCCAGCTGACCCAACCCAACTGACCCAACCCTACTGGCCTGACCCAACCAGCTTGACCAAACCAGCCTGACCAAACCGACTTGACCGAACCAGTGCAACCGGTTGGGTTGCACTGGTTTGCTCACACCAAGTAATATATATATATATATATATATATATATATATATATATATATATATATATATATATATATATATATATATGAACAATCTTGACGACAACATTATTACGTGTACAGAGTACAGATAGAAACTAGAATGAATATGAAGACATTAATGATTATAAAGAGACCACGAAAACAACACTACCAAAACAGTCTCTTGTATAGAGAGATATGCTTACAGATAATGTATAGTGTCTAGATAAAGATAAATGTAAACCGCAATAAAGAAGTATTTGTTGGTAGATAGGATAATGAAACATTTACCAGTGTGAAATCTCCCCCGAGTCAAGTGACCAGAAATGTGGATCTATCTATTTCTTACATATCACAGGGGACTGTAAAATATACAAATCAAGGTGTGGTATTGTACTATGTGCGTATTCTGTAAATTGTTATAATGTACTGTCCTGTATATGTAATCTTCTGTATGTGTGAAGGATTTGGACTGAATAGAATAAGGGAGGCGGGGGGGGGGGCCGCCCCCCCACACACACACACTCAAGTGTAAACTGTCTTTATTTTTCATCATCGGAAAATGTCTTAATCTAACTTTTTAGCGTGCACTGATGGCTGAGCCCTGACCTTTCACCGTGCAATGATGGCTAAGCCCCAACTTTTCACCGTTGAAAAATGTCTGACTTCATACCAGGATAAAAGTCGGCAATTTTGCAGTTCGCCCTCCCACTTTTTCAAAATGTTCTGACGCCCCTGAGTGGACCACTGTCGAACACCTAACAGCCATCAACTGCTATCAGTACCAACACCAACCAACAGCCACAGCACCACCCATCATCATCACAAATATTCATAGTAAGACCCACTGAACCAAATAGCAATCAACACCTACCAACGCCAGTATCAACAGCAACACAAACCAATACCAACAACTATCGCGACCAACGCTCAGAGCAATACCCAGCAGTACCTACAACAATCAATACTTATCAACACCAACATCCACAGCATCCACACCAATAACCACACTGATGTCTACATGCAACATTCACACCCTCCAATACCAATTTTCACTTACTCTTCCTCAAATTCTAAAGGGGCCATCCATGAATTCATGAAGTCTGAATTGGTCAGCCTGAATCCGTTAATTGGTATTTGTCTGTTGGTAACAGTCAGTTAGTATTAGTCATTCTATATCCGTCAGTTAGCATTGGTCTGTCAGTAACGGACTGTCAGTATTGATAAAGTTAGTATTGGTCAGTCTGTATTAGTCAGTCAGTATTTGTCCATAATTGGACGTAATATTTGTTCATAATCAAAGACTTGAGCAAGTGTAGGACACAGAGTGAGACGTGTTCTGACTAAACAGTGCTATACAGTAATAAAACGATGTTCCTGTAAACGTACAAATTTCGATCTGAACTCTGGCCTTGGCACGTTTACAACGAGGTGTTTACACCGAGTTGTAAACGTGCCAAAGACCAGAGTAAGGATCTTTTTTAAGTCGTAAGATCCATTTTAAAGCCAATTTGGGTACAGAACGATCAACGTGAACCCTAGCTTTCGCTTCGTCCGTGGAATGCCACTCTCCTAGCAGATATTCTACGCTCTGCTTCCTGCGGCCGCTTGTATAAGCGCTAGCGCCAGCACTGCGAAAGATCTGCTAGGAGAGTGGTAGAATGCGGCTGTGCATAGCAACCAGCATAGCAACATTTGTTGTCACTTGGAAACTGGCCGGAAACCGACCGGAAACCGCCGGGAAGAAAACATAGTGGTTGCTCTCTCATTGCCATCCTGCTTTTAAGGTGCTTGCCATGTATATTCACGTTTTTATTACTGTACTTCGATGTTTTTCTGTAATTCATCTATGTATTTTTGATTTTACAGTATTTCAATAAGTCTTCTTTATGTGCTCTAACGTTAACGTTACCGATGTCGAAGTGTAGATAACGTCGGCCATTTTTAAATATCGACGTCGTAATCCTGTCCGTTTCGACCGTGAAATGAACCCTAATATACTGCACAGCCGTGCCGTACATGGTGGACAGCAGCGTGTAGTATGTACGTCACTTACGGCAGTAGGTATATAGTAAAGGCCATTCCATACAAAATGTCTATATGGCACTCAGGAGTGGAACTACTTCCGAAGCGGTCGATACACAGATACAGATAAAATTCTTAAATGGTGGACCGCCAACGTATCGTGATTTCAAAGATGTTTTATAAATACCCCAAACTGAATAAGAATGTGTAATACAAAGATAATTAAGGTATCTAACGTAGGTCATTTACGTGATATAGTTTAGGTTTAAAGTAAATATACGAGATAAACCGACATCAACAAGTTCACTCTCCGATGTCCAAAGCAGTTGACACACAGAACGACTGCATCAGTAGCCATGGCAAGATGACGTTGGCAACACTACCACATCGTGAGTTAGGAGACGTTTTACAAACAACTTGCAAAGAGTTATAATGCCCAATGACCACATTTTCTATTAGGATCATTGTAACATTGCAAATAATCAAATATTGATTAAATAATGAGATTGGTGTATATGATAAATGCGATATGAACCTCAGAACCAACACAGATGTAGAGATGATATCCGTGAGACGAGTTTGTGACATATGGATACAAACAAGCTGCGGTCAGTGGTTCGGCTGAATCTCTGACATTGGCCCGTTTGTATCCATACATCCCTTCCGCCATGAACTCGTCCCATATCATCTTTACATCTGTATTGGTCCTTCGGGCCATAACCGCTAATTATGATTCATAAGCAATTCCCTTTTCACCAATTGACTTTAACTAAAACTTTTTCATGTGACAACTTCCGTTGTAAATCATTAAGAGAAAAACTTTAGATTTAGTAACCCTCTGTCAGAGTTGCATCCCACTGTTCCTAATGTGAACTATAACATAGAATAAACAAGTCACAACTCATTATCAGGTAGGGGATTTATTTGTTTCGATCACATCGAATGGCAGGATTTCAACGAGGTTCTCATAAAGCAAGGCAATGGCCTAATGCTCTTCTTGACATAGGATGTTATCAGAAAGCACAGATTCTAGAATAACTTGAACATGTAATGTTATTCATACCTTATTCACATCTCAGCTCTTATTGCACATCCTGGTGTCAGTAATTTTTGGTCAACCACCGAACACTGATTTATCATTCATACTTTGTTATTAATTCAATGAATTTGCATCAAATCAATTTTGATATTCAAATATAATTAGATATGTTCATACAATTCAAATGCATTTTATTTACCCAAGCCGCCGCTTCCTGGGATTAGGGTAAATGCATATAGCCGAATAAACTATATTTATTGTGGGCAGTGATATGGACAATGCTAATAAAACGATTCCAAAACAAGCTACCCAAATAAGAGTCGGAGAAACCTTAACAATGTTTAAAACCAATGGGCATGCCTTGTCTGGTACCGTTTGAGAATATCATTGACTTTGTTTAGCTTGACTTGGGGGGAGGTCAATGTGGTGTTGCAGTAGCTAGGTATGTCAAAAACTGATTTGTCCGTAATGCCAGATGTAATATCTGCATGTGTGATTGTGGCCACTTCCTTGATGTTCCCAATAACGCTGATCGCAGTAGTCATGACAGGTACACAGGTGTTTTCTGTCATATAACTCTGCAACATCACATCTATTCCACTCGTCCTAAACATTGTATTCCAAATGGTAACACCGATTGTGTTTCCGGGGGCCCCTAGGCTCCGCGAGTCAACAAAGATGCTATCCTGAGGCATGCAATTATCGAGGGGGTATAGATGACTTCTTTGGCAATACCTGTGGTCCGGCATAATAATGTAACTCTGATTAGCACCCGTGGGCTGGACAACACGGACATTAATTATTGCTCCTGGAATCGGGATCTCTTCGATGACTGCAACTCTGTGGTTCAGAAAAAAGAAAGAAATATACCTTTGACAATGTCTTTCGTTTCACCATAAATCAACATATTTTGGCTATTATCATTTCATATCAATTAACAATGAACTCCATTTTACTTATTCCTTTTGGTTGCTTTTTCATCATTGAACAAAAATAGCATTGAGAAAGGACTTCCTTCTGTTACTTACACCGGGCACTATATGATATACAAATTAGTTCAATATTAATATAAATTCAATATCCGGTATTCTGCCGATTTAACGTTGGGATGCTCTCACATTGACTCATGTAAATAATAACACTGTGCTTACCTGTGGTTTTGGAAATCAACATGGTAGGTGGCATCAATAAGATAACTTGTAGGTTCATCGTTTTCCACCTGCCCAACGGCAATGGTACTTTTGGTTTCAAAAGACGTCATCTGATTACAGCAGGACTGGGGGTCTACGGCTGCCTGAACCAGACCCACAAACAATACTAGACACCAAACGAAGCACATCTCCACTTGCCGCATGATGCTGTGTTGACAAGATCTGCTACTGTTGCTACCAATCAACAACCTGCACAATAGCTTCGCTGTCTGTAAAATAACTCCAGTCCTCTTTTATACCATGGAGCCACCATCGATAAAATATTCTAAATATAGTTAGGCCTAGTCATATGCACTTGGTCATTCTCATGGGATTTCTAATACTATTTGTTAAAGGCTGATTGTCATGAGAATTACCATCTGGTCAGTGGTCATATGTCTATTAGTCATATATTTCTTATAAGGGTCCATGAATTCCTATGGATTAAAGTGTGTCGTTTCTGTAAAGACCATTATAACCACAGGGTCAATCACACAGGGGAAACTGACAGCGGTGATAGTAATGGTAAAATAGGGTTTTAAATAATATTCAGGTATATTAAGATAAGAAGAGAGGGTGGCAGGATTGATTTCTCTTTGTTTGAATTTGTATAGACGTACTTCCTCCTTCGAAATCGGTACGTTTAAACACACCTTAACAACTCTGAACAGAATCCAGTCACCCTTACTCTGTCTTTATATATATATCAAACCGTCATTCCTCGAATATTGCGCATCGTCTCTCCAAACCACAACATAATACACTCACATACGCATTGACAGACTGATACACATGTTATCAGTGTCTGGCAAACTGGAGGGGCGTTAATCACCTGATAAACCTCTCAAATAATGGCAAAAGCATTATCAAGGCTCAGCTGGGAATTTTCTTGTGACTGATAATCTATCGAAGTGTTGCGATAGTAATAGTCTTATCAAGTGCGTATTAGTTGAGCTGTGGTGAATGGCTATGTTTTAATGAGCAGTAACTATAGTAATTGTGGTGTGGCCTACCACTATACGATGCAAATTCCGACAATGAACTTGCTATAGCAATGTACAATGAAACCAATATAATATCTCCAGGTACATGTAACATATGTTTTGATATGAGAGAGAGAGAGGGAGAGAGAGATGCAGACAGACAGATGGACAGAGAGAGACACAGAGAGAGACACAGAGAAAACGGGACAGATAGAAAATTGATGCAGATAGAGAAACAGGGACAAAAAATGTAACCAAAGAGACTAGTGTCTGGACTGGTAAAATGTCTACTTACATCACAGACGATGTGACCACCATCTATGAATAGACCAGCATGAGGTATTCCAGATGTCCACTTTTTAAGGTTTCCAAATACAGCCATTACGCTTCCATATACAAAGAAAAACACATTTGTATACGCCGCATACGTTGGTGTACATTGTATACGTGCATTTACGCGGTGGTGTATATATGAAATATCTGCGTTTTTCGTGCAGTGTCGATAAAGGACTGCATAAGAAATCTGGGAAACATCAAACACCACCCAATCAAAAACGAAATGCCAAGCCACTTCAAACAGCATGGGCATCATGGAACAGGCGATGTCAGGGTTTACATTGTAGATTTTATCTACAGACACCCAGAAACCAATCAAGCAAGCTCAGAAACTAATTAAGAACACAGGCACCACATGGCCTAAATACAATGTACAATAAGTATAGATTGGACATACCATTGCAAATGCCATGTCAAAAAATCCTCTTACAAGTCTTACATTACGGATTGACATTGTTCAACCCACACACACTAGATGGCAGCACCGCATAGCAAGCCTGCCACGCATACGTTCCCGACTTGGGTCGGGGACACAAAGTTTTGCATGAACATATGGGGCCAGTCCAGACTGACCAAACACAGCAACTTGGGGGCGCTATAAAGCGAGAGAGTGACTATCGTTGTTAGTGACCGTTTCCGCTGCATCTAGTCGAATTGTTATACCTGCGCATGTATGGCACAGCAATAACCAAATAGGTTTTAGACCATCAGTGATCATTTCAGCCCGACAGGTCGATGCAACAGTTTGTATATGAAACACCTCCCAGGCTGGAACCATCGAAAAGATAACAAGCGAGACCTACGGGTCCCGCTCACTCACCAAAGTTCACCTTTGGTTGTGTCACCATTCCCGTCCGACGTCTTTTGCCCCATAAAATACGGGAAAAAAGGGTAAGAACGAAATCGGTAGGGGTTCACTCACTACATTTGTTTATCATCATATACCTAAAAATACGAAATATATCAGCAAAGTACTTGTTAAGTACACGATGGCCACGATGCACTCGAACATTCAGTACGTCCCAATGAGCCTGAAAGTTATTTATACTGCACCCCTAACAGCAGGTACTATTTCATAGGCGTTCGGCCATAGGTGTATAATAATATGAGAAAACATAGTAACTGAGCCCGTAGGGATAGTCGTACGAGGTCTTTTGACTCAGAAATACGGCCCCTGTATTAAACAGGCTCAGTAACTATGTCAAAATCGAAGAAAATGAATATGTTCTACCCGAGGAAAACAATAAAGTTTAGTGTCAAAATATTGTTACGTAGATTAAATGTGCTGAATATAACAAATTGTTATCAAGCTAGCAAAAGAGAGCTATTCTAATTCCTCATAGTGGCCATATTTAAGCAATTTGGGATTTGCATTGTAATGTGAAATCTGTAATACTACACCATGAAGTACTAAACGGTATAGGTCATCGCACTTATTTTTGACAGAAATGAAGAAAAACGCAATCTTCAGTACATATCTTATGTAAAACAAGCCAGTGTAAAATGCCTTTTTACCTATTCGATTTGGCATTACAGTAAAAGAGTTTTGACTGATAATTGACAATTTGTGTAAACCACTAGGTGGGGCCGACCTGAATTGTAAGATATGCTTTTGAATGGAATAAAGAATCGATTCTCAAACTGAATTTTGGTGGGGGCTGATCATGACAAGCGGATCTGGGCGAATTTGGAGGTAATTCTTAATCTATAGACTTTTAACATTAGATAAATTCACAGGGATATATATTCGGGGATATCTCCACATTCTGAGGTAGCATAATATTGTCTGGTTTAGACAAGTGGGTAATTTGTTATGGAATTTCCACTTTGGTCTTATGACTTCAGAAAATGGTAGCACCCATTAATGCTGTGTTTTATTGCTAAATCTATCAATTTGTATGTGTCATTCATAAAATTATTCTTTTTATTCAACATTAATAACCATGAGAAAAGCAAAATGAGGGTTCTCCCACAAATTGGAATGTTACCATGGCAACAATTCTTCCAAGAATACAGAAAAGGGCATATTGGCATACTTTACACGTTTGGCCAAAGAATGATAAATTTTACCGAGAGAATGTATTATGTATTATGTGTCAGTAAGTATCAAATTTTGTTTTCCTTCTGTTACCATGGAAACGAGTATGATGTTACACTTTTTGGAACAAACGAGTATCAGATTCAGATTCCTGAGGTCATAATTGACTAATATGGCAAGTTTCAGCCAGTAGACTTTCGAGGGTCAATTTTACCGATTTTTAGGCCATTTATTACTATATATGCCGTTCATATTTATTTTGGCTTACTTCATATTTACTCCATATACTGTGTACTCATCCACCCAACATCAGGTTTTTTCCCCTTCATCTTCCTTAACCCAATTTATCTATTCATTATCATAAGTTTCCCGCATAAACAATCCAATCATCCTTTTAATTTTATCAATTAATTGAGCAACTGTTTTAATTCACATAAAATTCATCAACCAGATTTGATAAATTCTATTCATCCAACTCTCGTCTTCGGCAGCTATATAGGAGCAAACCCACATTCTGAAATTTCTTTCAGTATAAATATTGATCAGTTTTAACGAGTAGAGAATTATCAGATGATCATGAATGAATATGATCATCGAACTGCGCACTATGCTGAGTTTGTGGGGGATGGTGGCCATGAGAGCGGATCTGATAGAGTTAGGAAATCATTTCATGCAGGCTTGAAACATTAAATGAATGAACGGAGACATATGTAGGAATAAACTAGAGAGCTTAAGGTTCATCAATATATATATATATATATATATATATATATATATATATATATATATATATATATATATATTTCTCGGTTTGGACGAATGGAAAATTTAGAAAATGAATTTCTGATTTCGATTTTACACATAAGTATATCATCAATATAATAATTTCACACAGGGATATACACTGAAAATTCTGAACAAATCATATATATAGGAAGAAACTGCAGACTCTCAGGATTATTACTGTAAGTATATTGTCCAAGCTTGGATGATAGACTGATGAATTGAATTCTAAATTTTGCTGATGCGATCCAGCCAGTACATGAAGCCAAGTTGTCAAATACAGGTCCATCATTTTATCATTTCCAGCATTTTGGAGAAAGTTTTTTTTTCTGGGAAATACTACAGTTTCAACCGGAATTCGAACATCTCCACAATCTAAGGTTTGTTCCTATGTAAATAGTATCCAATGTGAATAAGAAATCAACTGAACAATGTGGGCCTTATGCGGTCCATGTTTTGGGGTGGCTTGCTATTGCTTATACTACGGAGACCGGCCTATCGAGTTGTCTGTGATAAAATGCGATTCACACGAGGTTTTAACATTAGATAAATGGACAAAGACCAATATATACGAATAAACTCCACACTCTGAGGTTTTTCCTGTTTAAATACAGGGGGTGGACACTGTGACAAGTGAATCTGAGCCAGTTAGGAAATCATTTTGTAGAAGGTTTTAACATTAGATAAATGGAAGGAACAATCTCCACTCTCTGAGATTTAGTGGCATATATGATTTGTCCAGTGTGGATGAGTAGAATATAACACAGCGCAAATAACCCTGATTTACATATGTATACCTCCAGGGTATACAGCTATGATTTTGCGTAAATAAGTCAGTCCTATTTTTCATCATGTATATGCTTCATCTATAGGCGTATATATGAGTGACCATGTTGCAGTCATATATATGTCATATATACGCCTGATTCTGTTGTATCTACGCCACTATCCAAAAATTCCGATCGGAATTTTGATTATAAAATCGTTCTAAAGCCCTATTTATAATCTTTTCATTAAATACATGTAATAATACCAAAAATAATAACGTTTTTAAATAGATTTTACTTTCAAAACACCACTCTTCTGTAGGGTTCTGAATAATTACCTTTATAAGGCTTTAAGAGGTGGTGTTTATAGACATTGGGTAGGGCCACACTGCCGCGGGGCCGCCTGGAGGCCGGGCGACTGGAGGGCCAGGTAAACCATTTTAATTTTTTGTATCTATATACATATATACGCTAAATGTATATAACATGTATACGACCGGCGTATATATATCACGCACAGTATATTTCTCTACGCTTTGCAGCCAACACAGCCATTATGCTTTTATATAATGCAAAAACAGTGTTGTATACGCCACATACACTGGCGCGCGATACAGACATATACATATAAAAACATGTCAATGTACATCGGATACATGCATTTAAGCGGTGGCATATGTATGAAATATCTGGGGTTATTTGCGCAGTGTAAGAAATTGAAATCAGAACACCTTTATCGTCCAATAACAGGCCATGTTGGCGGGTTGGAGTTGCGATTCCGCCTGGTTGTCTGCTGTTGTTCGTATCTTCCGCATTCAGTCGATTAAAGGGTCACGTGACCAACGTTTTTGTTATTTTCGATTCATTTTATCAATAATCATATTATGCCTACATTCTGTGAAAATTTCATGTTTGGTCATCTATTGTTTTTATATATTAAGTCCGTTTTCGTAAAAAAAATTATGCTTCAAGGCATCACCCGGCTAACCCTGGTTGATGCCTTAAAGTAATCTACCAGCCACGCGCAGTCGAGGCCTCAAGGCATTCCACGGCGCGAATGGGTTAACTTAAAGCATTGACCAATGAAAAATGAAATATATAGCCAATGGCAATACAAGAGGGATCTCACGCGCTCATCAGGTATGCTTCAACGAACTGCTTTTTAATAAACTTCAGAAATTCCCCCGTCCCATATCCCAGACAGGAATGTCGACGGCTGTGGCTTTTAAGCGTGTCATCGCATCTCCTATGTCACCTCGCGGACTTCGCAGCCTTTTTTGACAACGCTCAGTCCCCACCCGTCGACGCGACAATAAAGTGGAGTTATAAAAAGAAATACAAATTAAAAGGTTTTCGGTTTCTGGTTTATCGAGTTTGTGGGTCATTTGCTGTAATCCACTTGGAAACCGGCTATTTCTACAACTGGATGGTCCAAATGTGTCAAGCACCATTAGGTCAGTAAAGTACTTCAGCCTGAAGTAGTTGGTCAAGGTCAGCTTGGTACCCTTCTGAGACACTAAGATACTGGATTTCCCCGCCCTATACCTGTCACAAAGTTGGCATGAAGATAGTGGAGGGAGAGTTTTTACAGCACCCTGAAAGTCTATAAAACGTGCTCCTAACTTAGGCATCGTATCTGAGAGTGTTTCCCACGCTCAAAAAGGGGATTGTTATCAGTTATTTCTGCTACTATAGTCTTCACATATGATTGCATCTGCTTATATTTATGTCGAGTCTGACGTTTGCATAGTCATTGTGTAATAGTACGTTTAACATCTTCCTATAGTTTTGAAATCTAATTAGACTGCAACTGTTGAATCCTTTAGAACTTCTTTCAAAACCATCAATACTCTTAAGGTCCAATTATAACGGTGACTATAAACACTCACACGTGGCTGATGTGGATATGGTTAAAAAAACATCAATGGAACTCTAGTATTTTATACTGTAATCGTGCCAGCTTCTCCGAGTTTAGCAATATAGCCGGCTATGCCAGCCTGTGGGTAAACTATGCGGGTCCATAGGTCAATTTTACTAGGATTACTTGGATATGTATGTACACTCATTATATTATTATATACCTATGGCCGTACGAACCACACATACTGCCCGCTGCTACCCATGACGTATGTATAGCCGTACGTCACACTGTGACGTACGGAGTATGTGATCACGTGACTAGCTATAATTTCACCATTTTTAGGTATATAATAATACGAAAACGGGCTGACTGTCTTCGTACGTCAAAATACTTGGGAAAATTATCAATCAGATACATCCCTCTGCCTTCGGCATCGGGATGTATCTGATCAATAATTTCACCGCGTATTTTTGACGTACGAAGACAGTAAGCCAGTTTCCGTATATTCCTACTTCTTAAATTCACAAATCTTTCTACAGATTAGAGGCTATGTATCAAGGTGACAGGAGTAGGTCTTTGAATCACAACCCTAAATGAGGCCCGTTTCCATTGGCCGACAAACACGGTGTAGATTTTGTGTCAGCAGTGCTAAGGTCCGTCGGTGTTTCCTAACTGTATATCGGTGATGGCCAATGGAAATAGGCTTTTAGGAGAACACAGACAATCTACACCGCGTTTGTCGGCCAATGGAAAAGGGCTTATAGGGTGTTTCCCTTCGTAAAATGAACGTTTTCTTATGCTACTCATATGAATTATATTTGAGGATTAGAGGATGCAGTGCTGACGATATCAACTAATCACAGAATTCATCACATGTTATAACCCTGGTCAGGCAGAAGTAACTTGAAATAAGTAAATTTTAAGGAATACGACACTTTCTGGACGTTAACGTCCTGCTAGCACCCCTGCTTTTTAGTGTCTAACCGAATTCAATAATGAACCCATCACCTCCTCTTAACCCAATCAGAGATCAGAGAGAGGTGGACTAGGGATGCCGCACGGAAAGATATTGATTGTCCAGTGTCTGTGTCAAAGGTAAGGCAAGTCTAGTAGAAGCTTATCACCTTCAACTGTAGTGAGGTACGTATAGGTACAATAGTCATAGGCAGAAGCTGTGCTGTGAGTAGACTATATTTTCTTGAAAACCCTGTCGGTAGTAGATCATGTCTTCAGATCGAATCTTAAGACCCTATACTATTACTAGATGATCACACCTTCAGATCCTACATTCTCGGTAAATCATGTCTTCAGACCTTACATTATCAGTAGATAATGGCTTCAGATCCTACACAAGCAATAGGTCATTTCGTCAGGCCCTACACTATCTTAAGACACTCTTATAATTCGTTGTCCAAAGCCTAGGAGTATGCTCTCTTTTGAGAGTCAAAATCATATCACACAATTCACAACGGTCTAATCCGGTGATTTTAGATATTGATAACTAGCAGTTCAAACCTTTTCAATGTGAGTTATTCTCATATCTAGAATAGTAAAAAAAAACTTGCATTTTATATAGTGCACTAGCGACTTCGCCGCTGCCCTAGATGTGCTTCTGAGTGTGTGTGTAAGATAAAGATGAATTTGTAATGCAGATCAAGAAGGATTGTGCTTTTCTTTCTCTAGATAGCATATATTGTTGTAGACATATCCTCTTCCAGACTTCAGAATCATGTATTATTTCCGGCAGAATTCTTCCCATCTCACACATGCTCTAGGTATCTTAGCTCTTCTATCAAGAAACATTCCATATATCACTTTTTCTGGAAATATTGACAGGGTTCATATCAGGAACTTTGAACAGATTTCAGTATTGCCAATCGTAATGAACATACATCTAAAAAACTCAATTAGTTCCATGCCTGTTTGGTTTTGACCTCTTCTTCCTATCCTTTCTCAGAAAAAGAATGGATGAGAGTTTCCTCTATACGGAATTCCTCCTTGAAAAAGGCAGACCAGTTAACCTCATCGTTTCTTCACCTACTGACCTTTTGAAACAAGAACAATTTCCTGGATATCTAACAACCCTAGACAGCCATCCGCAATTCCCAGGGTCAGAGTGGGTCGTACTCGATATTTATTATACACCTGTGGATGAATACCCTACACATACGGCCCGCTCCTACCCATGTCGTATTTATATCTGTACGACACCTAGGTGACGTACGGGGTATTATGTGGCGTATGGGGCATGTACGGCCATTTATGGCTCTAAGGAAAATCCAGTTGAGGTGTTTGGACAGGTACAGCGACAACTTGACAAGATTGTTGGCTGGTGTGATATCAACCAGCTAACAATTAACGATAAGAAGACCAAGTATATGATCTTTGGAACACGACCAAAAGTTAAACTTGCTACCCAGCAAAACCTAAATCTGACGATTAAAAACTCCGAACTAGACTGTGTTCATCATTTCAAATACTTGGGAGTTCATTTACATCGATCGTTGACAATGTCCAAACACCTTGACAATAAAAATTGTATCTCATAAGGCGTTCGTGTTGACAAAGTTGAGGAGATATATTGATCAACACACAGCACTGATAATGTATAAAACTATGGTTCTGCCATATCTTGATTATGCGGATGTAATATATGACAGTGCAGCTAAACACCAGCTTGTAAAACTACAACGACTACAAAACAAATGTCTGCGCACCTGCATTAGGGACAATGTATACTTACCAACAATCATGTTACATCAAATCGCAAGGATCTCAAACCTGCAGGCACGCAGAACTGCCCACCTACGGAACTACATGTTTACCAAAAAGGGTATTGGGAGCCTCCTAAAGCCAACACCTACAAGAGAATCAAGACTACACGAAGGACCAGTTTTTAAGACCCACAAACCAAATATTGAGCAGTACAAACACAGAACCCTCTACCGAGGAGCCATGGATTGAAACTCACTACCTGCATATCAACGGAATCTCGAAAATAAGGACGCTTTTAAGTTGATACAGAAGAATTGGCCTTGACTTAAACTTGCCTGATGTTAATTGGCTAACCAGAACCTACGCGTGTTAACCAGGTTGTAAATTGATCATACTCGATACAAGTAATTATCGCTAGACTCAAGGATTATTGTACTAGACTTAACACAGTCAACAAGCTAGACAGGCACTTTTTTATTTTTACATTTGTTTGAACATGCAATTGCTTGATGCGAGCTACCCACAACAGTGACTTATATAACCTTTATTTTAAAAATGATGTATTTCTCTTGCACAGCAACCACTAGGTTGCCCTTCTTATCATTGGAAAAACGATTCTACCTGATGTTAAATGATTGTATTGTGACACAACAATACTAGAAAGAAGGTGAACACATTGTAAACTCCCATGCTGGGAGATACCTGCAAAACGGTTGCATAAACCGATGTATCAACCCAGGATAAATAAAATGCATTTCACTATGAACTTAATTCATCAAATTCGACCATATGACCATATAAGTCTATCTCCACGATTACAAATTTCGCTTTTTATATGTTTCATCCAGGGTCCTTCCATCGGAAATATCCTTTGACAGATGTATGTCACGCAGCAAGCGTTGGCAACAAGCCTATTTATAGAGACAGTAAATGGTCTAAGAGAGATCGCCCCTTCACTCGCTAGATGAAACTACAGACTGACATCGGACAATTACCATTATGCATCGGCGTTTCACCAGGGGGCATCCAGGTGAGCTGGCTATGCTCTATCCCACTGAAGGTTGATCCAAATTATGGAGATTTCAAGAGTCATTCTGAACAATGTGGAAATGTGATGGGACCTGAACGTAGTTTGAAATCCAAAAGATACGTTTACAGGAACAACGTTTTATTTTTACTATATACCTCAAAAACATAAAGATATTTACCGCATTTAACGAATAGGAGCCATTTCAAATCCAATTTAGACACAGCGATCATATAGTTACATAACATCTGCTTCTACCTTTCAATCTTAACAATGTGTCGAAGCATCGATGCGTAATGTTTGGTCCATCTTGCACATTTGATCATTATGCACTTCTGGTTGTCAAGAGGAGGTTGTAACGTACCTCCGAACATGCCTCCTTCAATTCTTAGATAATCATAACAAATTATAAGGTCTAGAGCTTTACTTGCGCAAGGGGTAGACCTTAAGAAGAGAGGAGTAAGAGGTCAAACACAGATGTACTATAGGTACTACTATGAGTAGTACTTAACTGATTTATTGACAAGAAGGGTTCTTCTTTTATATACATAGCAGGGAGTTGACATGACAGGCTTGGCATCTGTGAGCTCTGCACTCTCATTGGCTCTAGTATCAACAGCCAATAGGGGATGACCAAATCATTCTGGTTGAGTGCACATGTCAGAAAGAGCTCATGACACTGAACAACTTGAAGTGTCATTGGTAGAACGTCCTGCCCTTATGTGGACATACTGGGACCTAAAGCTGAGCGATAATAGGGGTATCATATGCCATTCAAAGCATGGCAGCCATAGGGAGGAAGTGACTAACCGAAATGGTGACAGTTCAAATTCAGTCAATTCGTTCACTACTAATTAGGAATTATTTAGATTGTTACTTTCTTCTCAAAGAAACCAATATTACTTGGCCACGATAGGGATGTATAGACCAGAATATTACAAGACGTTCACAAGTTTCACATGTTTCAGAACACTTGTTATTTGCCTTCCAGGTCACATGTCTGTTGGTCATTACGGCTCATGAAAAAAAGTTGATCACAACAGCGATATTCTTCAATTGTAGAATCAATTGTCATTTTGTTGGATAACAACATGGCATAGGTTTTTGCTCTGAGACTTCCTAAGAGCATATTTCTTGGTTGAATGATTTCCTAGGAAGCTATTTATAGAATAGGGGGATTGCCGTCTGCTCTGTCTCCTCTTTCTGAGCGATTAGTATGATGCCTCAAAAGACCCCTGTGTTAAAAAAAAGCTCTGGATTGAATAAAGCCGTAAGTAGATTTTTGAGCCTTTCAATCAAAACAGTTCTTTTCGAGGTGCTGAATTACTCATCACTGTTTCGGAATCTTGTACGGTGCAGAATAGACAGATTGAGTGAATATAAGAGACACATATGTGTCAGGTATGCCCTTTAAATTATATTTACTTCATATATATACTAATAAAAACTTTAGAAACAGTAGTGTATTAGTATATTGTATTGTTACCTTTTGTGTATGGGAAAGCTGTCTCTATCATGCTTGCCTAAATATGTATAGCACTTAAGTTAGCTAGTCGATGTAGAATATAGACAAGAGTAAGTACCAAGTGGGGCTAATACCGATAACAATATATTGTGTAGCAGTATAGCCTTATCGGGTTAGTAACCCACCTTTTAGAATAGATCGTATCTAAACCGCCGATTGAGCCTGCTACGCTATGGAACAATTACATAGGTTGGTTTGATTGTTTTATGTTATATTAAGCCAGATGACCATAAATATCCTAATCACACAAAACCAGACTCGACAACTTCAATAAACTATGTATTTATTTTCAGTTCTTAATAATCGGGGAAGCTTTGCTTCCATACACAAATTGCCGTCCTGTACAGTAGTACCCTTATATCGTGATGTCAGATAAAGCCGGGGGAGCTAATCCATAAGCTAAGCGAAATAGACTCACTCTCCCACAGAGAGGGCGTTGTAAGACCTACTACCACATTTGTGAGACTCAAAAGGATTTACTCTTCACAGAGAGAACAGACAGGGTAACCTGTCGACCTGCTGCGTACTCGGCCTTATATAAATACCAAGTTACAAAATCTGGGCGCACCCATGGCACTTCCATGTATTGGCTCACCTGAATCACCACATAACAGGTTCCAGTATTCTGCATCCTCTAGTGTAGAGTGAACGCACCATCACTCGACTGGTCCGGCTCCTATAGTTAGTTAAGATGGAAAACATGACTGCTATTAAGCGAGCGGATGGCCCTTGAATGCTATTGTGAAAAGGAGTATGAGACTATGTTTTCGAAGTAAAGCAACAAAGCTGTTTTAAAATCGTTAGGAAGAGGGCTAGTACAATTGTATAATCCTTAACTCAATGCAGTGACAGAGAAATGAGGCCCTGTTTTCAGTCCGACGAGAGTCGATGAACAAGTGTAAACGTAAGTGAACAGTTTATGTAGGTGAGATATAAGAAGGCAGTTCTTGTTATTTGTTTGTTATCATCATCTTTTTGTGGGGTAGGTGGGCGGAACGAAATCGGTAGAGGCATGTCGGCGAGGCGGCAGCGAGGCGGCAGCGCAGTGACAGTACGAGAGCACTCCTGAGCCATCAGGTAGGGGGCTCTAGATGATCAGAGATGCCATGTGGCATTGCGGTCATCGGGCTCTCCCGTGTAGCAAACATTACAGCGCACATATTCAACACAGATATTGAAAAGTGCCACATTTTGATTGCTAGAAAAAAATAAAAAAAGACATCTAACAACGTTATACTGATATGTTGACTAAAGATAAAAGCCCAAAGAATAAAACATTGCGAAATCGAAGAACGGAAGCCACTAATATTACTGGCGGGTAGCAGAATGCAAGTAAGGATGGAACGGACTATAGGTAGGCAATGCGTGTGCGAGAGGCGCCGACCACTCCCTCCTCTTCCCGCACTCCTCCCACCACCAGCACCACTGCCACCGTTGGCACCATCACCACACACCACTGCGCACCAGCAGCCATACATCCAGGGCATCGATCTAGCACCCTCTGCCTTCCCCTCAGTCAACACGAATCGGTCATTGTGGAAACAGCCCACAACATACCCAAATACCTGCTGAGCTAGCGTTGTGCTGTACGGGCTACGAGCAGGCTGTCACCTGTTGTCCACACAGGAGGAACTGTGTGTGCTGGAACCTCCAGGGGGTGCAAGGCGATGATGGCGTGAGGAGAGAGGCAGGAGGAACAGCAGGGGGAGCAAGAGGGAGGAGGCGGCAGTGAGTCGCGGCTCCTCCACTGTAGTACGCGCGTTAAGCCTACCGCTGGCGGCCACCTCTCTTGGGCTGGTTGGAGCTGCTCAAGGCATAGGTGAGTGGATCGCTACTTTTAGTCTGTATCACAATGTTACTTTCCTAGGGTAAAGTTTCAGCTTGGTTCGGTTATTTCTAGTATACAATTCCCAATTCCTCTGTTACGAAGAAAATGAAATCCCTTGAGAATATTCTGAGTACTGGAAGGGCCATCCGCTCGCTGAATGCCCTTAAAGGTCTTGGGGATAATAATGCAGATGGATGCAGTAAGTTATCGCTGTGTTGCCTTAGAGCAAGAACGTTATAAAATATTCCTTATATGGAGAGGCACTCAGAGCTCCAGACTGGCCTGCATGTATATGACCTTCTACAGGAGTGAAATATCAGAGGCGAGACTTCCCTGCAGCGTAACGTATACATTACATGGCTCTTCCATACACACAAAGTCTATCAGAACCGTGTCTCATATACAATATTGTGAATCTATTTAATTCTATGATACGACCTTTAATCTGACACCTAGTGTCTCATTGATCTACAACTAGCATTATTCAAAATAATGAATGGCATCGGGATCAGTATCTTGCATCCGAGATGATGTGGTTGTAGTGATTTATGACGAATACAATGCCCAGTGTCACGCATAAATATCCTAAGGATCTAGATCTATCGACATAAATCAGAGTATTGTCCAGTCTGATGTAGTTACCGTCATCCATCACATCTCTACTGTGGGACATATGTTACAGTTTTCAAACAAAGAAAACAGGGCGAGCGAGTCACAAGTAGGTCTTCTGATATCTGGATAGAAAGGTCTTCAACGTCCTCAATACAAAAGCGTTGGCTCATATATCCTTCTGCCTCCACCCCGACGACCGAACATCCACTTGCATAGATAAAACAAGTTCTGCATCTACGTAGCTTAGTTTTTATTGAGTGATTGTACGAACTGTCTCCGGCAGTCTCCTAAAATAGCACAGTGATAACTGTAGATTAGGCGTGTACCTCAAACTATCGCTATGGGAATAGGCACTTTACTATTTAGTGTTTTACTTTGTCAGTGGTAACAGATCGAAATGATTCCCCACAATAGAACCAGAAGGAGGGGAGGGTATTGAGTCCTCTAGGTGTTTGGGTCAGCCTTTTGGACTCAAGAAGTCCTTCCTTAATATAGATTAGATTTAATTGGTTTCAGTCAAGATCCTTTTGAACTAGCGTATTTAAGGTCAGAAAAAGCATTCTAAACAACTCCCCTGTAATGTTAAAGGGAGTCAGCTACAAATAATGATATAGTACACAACTTGACTATGTTAACTTGCAAATTGATATCATAACAGAATATAATTCCATGTGAATCTTGATTTTTACCTGGAATGTCCAAATTCAAGCATATTGTTCAAAAGGCAACAACGTCATGTTTCCGAAACGTGTGGCTATAGTAGTGGCAGATACAACAGGCCATGTAGGTGCAAGTAGGAAGGCATAATGGTTGTGCATCAATCTCACATCGTGGGAAACATCAGCTGGAGTAGGGGGGACCGTGGAGATGGGGAGGGGGGGGGGGGGAGGTTGTTGCCTAAACCGTGCCGTAGAGCCTATAGTGGCGCAACTCAAACCGATAAAAGCTTACCAGGAATAAATCAATATATATTAGGATTTAATTGGTTCAGGACAGTATTTTATTTCAACAAGTGCGTAAGGATCATAACATGTCTACGAACAGCTATTTCGAGTTATAATCTCCAAAAGTTATTGTGAAGAACGCCATTTCCATTTCTAGTTAAGCTACTGATGTAATTGGCTTAAGAAGCTATTGATATTCATTAGGCCACTTAAAAAAAAAAACTTGTTTCTCATCACCGCGCGCGTCAGCAAAAACGTTTTTAGAAGATTTTTTTTTTTTTTTTTTTTTCCATAGATGAGATGAAACATTGATAGAAATCATGAAAAATATGGGTATTTGGTATCAAATTAAAGCTCCTGATGTGAGGAATGCATTCAATGAGGTTATATATGGTTGGCAAATGTGATGCATCAAGTGGTGTCATGTAACCAATTAAGGGGGGCATCCACCAACCACGACAAGGCTACGACAATGGCTTTCTGACAAGGTCCACGACAGCTCTACGATTGGAAGCCTTGTCGTAACCTTGTCATGGTTGGTGGACCCCAGTTCCGACAAGAGGCTACAACAAGGCCACGACAGGCTGCGACATGAAGCTTTTCGGGGGCCTCCAACAAGGCTACGACAATATCGAACATGTTCGATTTTTGCTACCACTAGACCTTTCTCGTGGAGTGTTGTGGATTTCTCGATATCACTGTCGTAGTGTGTCAGAACCATGGCAACCAGCAACGTCTACGACACGCCACCACACCGCTGTCCAGACCCGGCTCTTCTCACAACAAGGCTGCGACAAGGCTGCGATTGGAACTTTCATGTCTACACTTGTCGTAGCCTTGTCGTGGTTGGTGGACGCCCCCCTTTAGAGTAAAACCCCACTCCTGGGACACCCCACACGCTCCCGACACGCCATGACACTGCTGTGTTGGTGGACCCCAGTTCCCGACAAGAGGCTACAACAAGGCCATGACAGGCTGCGACATGAAGCTTGTCAGGGGCCTTCCGACAAGGCTACGACAATATCGAACATGTTCGAATTTTGCTATGACTATACCTTTGTTGTGGAGTGACAAAATTCATAGACTTTCTCAATTTTTTCAATATAATTGAAAAGATGCGCGGAAAAAATATGTAGGAATTTATCTCACCTGTCACATTGACTATTGGGCTAACATCTGTGACATAATCTCCCATTACACACAGTAAAATGAGTGCGATATTAGGAACTTACAGCGAGACTGCAAGATATGACCTAAATTAGTATCTGAAGTCCATAATATTACACTTCAAAGGCCATCTCTGACCCAGCAAAAAAAAAAAAAAAAAAAAGCGCCCTCGTCATATTTTTCATGGCTTGGTGATGAGAAACAATTTTTTTTTTTTGAGTGGCCTTAAAGTGTTGCAACTGTATAATATCTCACTTTTTGATTCCGTAATTTAATCCAAACCCTAATGCCCTAGTAAGGATATTCCTTTATAATTGAATATAGTCTAATAGAATAACCACCCTGAAAGCTTTTGCTCCTTGCTGGTGCGGCGTATTCTTCAGCAGGGCAGTAGGCCCTGGTTGCGAAACGTGTGGGTGATAAGACTTATCGACGGTCGCTCCCTTATAGTGAGACAATACCACATAGGGGCCTGGCGAGGCGAGCGATCGGTGTGGGTAAGGGAGGGTAGTGGAGCCAGGGGTGACACGGAAGGAGGAGGTTGGGGCAGCATGGGTCCAATATAGATGGGAATGGACCCGGAGGGCTTAACAGTCAATGTTGCACTGCTAGTTTGGGCAAAGGCTATCAGGGGTTGGCTTGCTCAATTTCCAAGAAATATAAAAGTGAAAGAATACCCACGCTACATGCGTTCAAATGATTCTCAGGGTTGGGCTCATATATATAATATTGTCAATTCTCGTCTAATCCGGTATATATTGTTTAAAGTGACAACTAGGACGTCTGTAAATAAATCGTCATTTTCTCTTCAGCCACGCTGTTTGGTTATTGTCTGATTCCAAAGAAATATAAGAAAATTAGAAAGAAGAGAAAATAGAATATATATCACATACGGTGCGCCCGGATGTACTTCAACATTCTTAAGTTGGGAGGCTCCTAGGAACTAGAATTAAATCAATGAATAGGAAAAATAAATGATTAAACTTAGTAACGTGGAGTTAAGTGTTTCCTGCCTCTAGGCTCATATAACCCAGTCTTGTGTCACATACGTGACAACGTAGTAGGACCGGAGTGAACCCCTCGGTTATTAGCGCATACATCAAACCGGGCCGTCAACTGATACAGTGCCAGCAGGTAGGTGGGACGGGATCTATTTTAATATGCCCTAGTCTATGGGCAGCTGTATCTAGCTCAATCTCTAACAATCTCATTTAATGGAGCCATGCATCATTCAATCCAGTATGCATGTTCTCATTCTTACTTTCCTCTGCCTTGAACGTATAGTTCGTAGTATATGGAAATGTTGTCAGAGCTCAGGCTGCATCTATATGGATGTTTTGTAAGGCCCGGCGTCCACCTACTGCAATATGAAACCTTCTGATTCAAAATCGTTCCGCTGAAAAACGTGTATCGTAGGGTTTAAACATGTTAAAGATTATATAAAGCAATCAAGCTCTGTTAATTGATCCTAAAAATTAAGCCTCGCCCACACAGCCGCCAAGCACGCGCAGAACGGGGCTGACAGGTGCCCTAGACCACCAATAAAACCATTCTGAGCACTGTGTTCGCCTCACTAACTCTCTGAATCTCACTGTGAACACATGTACCCGGCTGTGTTTAGTAGTTAGAGACTGAGATACACAACTACACAACATGGCATATTGTTAGAGTGAGTATAATAAGTTATAGTATATATAAGTTATACCTTATAGATTTGGATTGGGCCATTATACTGTATAAACCTGGGTGTTTTATCAGTGTCTGTAGAGCCGTGCCTGCCTCTGTGTGTGTGTGTGTGTGTGTGTGTGTGTGTGTGTGTGTGTGTGTGTGCCTGTGTGTCTGTGTGACTGGAGATGTGAGCACATGTGTGTCTGTCACACACAATATCGACCTGTGTGATTCTATGTGTGCATACTGTATCTGTATGTCTCTATATCTTCCTATATGTGTCTATGTATCTGTGTCTGTCTGTTTATCACTCTGATTATGTCCCACAATCCCTCATATTGAATGAAATAGTTACACTCACAGGTATCCCACCATGGCCGACCTCTTACTTATTGTGATCCATGTATATAAATGAGCTGTAGACCCCCTCCCACCGAACTTATTATTATATACCTATAGCCGTATGACCCACACATACTGCCTGCTGCTACCCATGACATATGTATAGCCGTACGTCACACTGTGACGTATTATTTATCACACACACCCCTCTGAGTACGGTATCGGGATGTATCTTTGAAGTACGAAGACAGTAAGCTAGTTTCCGTATATTATACCCCGACCTGATTGGTCGTGACCCCAGCCATACACACAGGCCCGTTGTGAGGGGCAGGTCTTTATTTTTAATGAAATTATCATTAAGACTGATTTCTTTACTTCATCGTTAAACCGGCGGTGGCTAATCGGGAACATCGGAGAGTGTACTGCCGGATATCTCACTTATGAGAAATCAACCCGAAAATTAAGAAATTTTGGACTTAGATAAACGATACATATATGCTCTCATGCACTGCAAATTTGGTGATTTCCGAATAGGTTTAAGTGTCTTATATCAATGCTTTCTTAATTTTACTTGGAACAGAGCTTTAGTCCCAGACAAAATACATTTTTGTTCTTTGTGTAATGGTAAACATTATCGATGCGAAATTCCATGAATTATAGTGTATTATATATCTAAAAATGAAAATAACACCTCAAAATGTGCACTTGCACCTTGGTAGTATCGTGGGGCATATCGGGACCATGGTCACTTTTTTTTACAGTAGCACCCATTACCATGCGTGGTAAATTGGCATATGTCTAAGATTTTGAACCTTTCCTGAAATGTCTCCGATATTCACTCTTTGTATCGGTGCCATATCGGTAAGTCTAAATTTCTATCGTAGTAGCTGGATGCCAGGCCTAAGAGGTCAGATATAACTCAAAGGTTCTCAATTAGGTTTCCCTGTGTGTCAAGATATCATTTCTGATTATACTACGATGCGCAAATATGACATATATACTGATATTATTACGTCATGTGAGGAATATGAATATATACATAGTACCGGAACTACACACCTGTACGCCCAGCATATCACACACGAGGGTGATATCATGCAAGGTGAATATTGTGAAGCGTATTTCTCTCTGATGTTATAACCATCCAGACAAACACAATGCCAGTGCTTGAGGGCAAGCTCTCTGATGCTGTAGTTACATAACCTCCAGTAGTGGTTAGGAAGGTATATTACATACGTATTATGAACTCCCCTCCAGTTCTTATTCTCAGTTCTCAATATTGCCGAACTAAGAAAAGCTACTGGATGTTAGATTAAACACCTTTGTAAACCCATCTAAGAAGGAGCGACTCATACCGAGTATGTTCCCACGGTTGATCTTCAAATGGTTTTCCATTAGCCCAACTAGACATTCAACTTTAATCTTATCCTTGAGGGTGGGTTCTCATCAGTAATTTTCTGGTGGCATTTACACCTTGCACGTTTGCGGTGATCAATCTTCCTACTCATAGTATATATATTACCGCTGTTCCTGTGACACAAACAATATATTTCGTAATAACTAGCCTAAAAACTCAGATACAATAAACATGATTATAAAGAATTGTACTTCCTAAATGGATATCTCAAGCACCATTACAAAATATACATGGGCCTGGTCTATTGCAGACAATAATTAGCACAATTGACAACCTCCATTGACAGGTCTCAGGAGGTCTGATATAGCAGTGCAAGCAGCGAAAACAGTGAGACTGTGGCTGTAGGTGTAAGTTTATACATCACACTATAAGGAAGCAAGCTAGCATCTCATAGACTATTATAGGGTACACTTGTTTTATACATAAACTGTATGGGTGTATAAACTAATCCATTCAAATTTACAGTGTAGGAGGCTATACATATCAATAGTGATAAAAGATTAGCCCATGATACCAGTAATTTTGCCCATAATACTCAACATTTAAGCCTCCATGTTTCTGCTATAAGTCATGAACTATTAACTTCCAACTGGAAGCATGATATTGAGTATGATACTCTAGGCCATACGCCTTTGCAATATCTCTGTTGGATCGTGCATATCTTGACAAATGACAGATCACAAATTATTACAATTTTATTATGTCCGGGATCGGATATAATCTCTATAAATAAACGGATAAAAATCTAAATCTGACATAGAACACCACCATTTATATCTGTGATGGTGGATAGAAATGGGTAAATTTCCTCTACTTGTAAAAGACTATAGCGTTCCTGCACGAAAACTATGTTTCTAACTCATGATTTTACAACCGTCCATGGGTACATTTAACCAAATTTCGTATGAATTTTAAAACAGAAAATGCCACCTTTTTATTGGATTTGGAAAAAAAAGATATAAAGACAAAGACATTCTTTGGGTGAGATAGCTGGTTCTAGTCTTGAGGCCTGTGGTTGTTGACCTTTCTCTAAAAGCATTCAATGCCCTTTTCACTGATGTCTTCCCTCTTTTTTCTGAGTTGGTTTCGTCGTCCTTGAACGCTTGGCTTTGTTTGAAGTGAGGGATAGCTGCCAGTAGCACAAAGGGCACCTCTGACCAGGTACGGTTACTCCCAGGGGGCCCCACGTGGTATGGGTCTCTGTACAGCGAGCAGAGTACCACAGTACCGCTCAAAGAGGAATGAATATATCTATAGATAAGGGTAACCACTTTGTTATTGATGTCTGACATATGAAGTCCTAGCCTTTGTCATTGAGAAGTATAATACATAATAATAACTACCAAATTATAGAATATATTGACCACAGCGGATCTAAGCTGACCAATCCTCTTAGCTTTCTTTGGGGACGGATCGTCTGAACCAACGCACACATCTCTCCAGGTTACGATTTTCTCTGATCTCACATGATAGGTAATACTGAAAATTATGTAGAGCATTTTTCTAAGTTGAATCAGGAAACATAAATCCTCCAAGCATTGACCTCACATGAACAATGCTGTTGCCTTTCTAGTCTTGAAACCTATAATATGCAATGGTGGCTTTCAGAGCACGTGATTCTTGCCATGGGCAATGGGACAAATATAACCTTTGATGACCCATAGCGGGATGTGATGGGCTGAGAGGTGGACCAGTAAACGTAGGTACCTCACAAGTCGAATCCTATCACATGGAGGTATCAACTCACCTCCCACATTTACGCACATGGACAGGGCAGACTCTGCCCACCATTAGTGAAGGCCGGACCCGTAGAAGGGAGCAAAGTAAGAGGCCACTGGATAACCTAGTGGTAAAAGCCCGCTGGCGTGTCATCATGCCTTGTAATGTCACTTCCTCCTCCACCCCTCTCCCATCAGCACACCAGTATATTTTCCCTAAGTAATTCCCTGATTCAGGTAATAGCTTTTCCAACGGTCCATACATCAAGCTTCCTGTAATAAAGAGGCCTAGAATGGCAGTTCAAATAGCATTTGAGGTTAATCCTGATTCTCAACTGACCCTATTTAAGAAATGGATTTTGGGGGTCTAAACTTCAATTGATGACCTACTTTTATAACCCCCCCCCCCCAAAAAAAAAATCAAATTAACTGAAATGACAAATTGAGTAACCGTGGTCACTAAAGCAATTTAACCCCAGTGATTATGAACAGTATAGTTAAGTCCCTGGCCGTGGATCACCTGGTATCATGAAGCAAGGTTATGCAAAGCCAGACCCTGTATAGTGCTGTCCTCAACCGGCCGCCATTCAGGGCACCGGACCTTAGGGGCAGCTGTCGCTAGGGGGCGGGTCGGGTGACAACAGATTGGGGTGTCTGCGCCTTTGAGCACCCGTCAACTATCAAAGTCCCAGGTTCCGATAGTCTACCTGCTCTCAGATAAAAGGGCAAGGGAAAATCACTCAAAGTCTGTTCCTTACCACTTAGAACAATGTCACTACCATATACTAGTCTATAGACTACTATAGCATTCCATGCATCATCTAAAGGCAACATAAATAATTAATGAACAGGTACTATACAGTATCATATAAAATTCATGCGAAAGATTTTAGCAAGCAATAAGCCCCCTACTGCCATTCGCCCAGTAGAAAAACATGCAATATTTAACGGGCTCTCTTTAGCATAGTAATACCTAACAATGTGCAAATAGACTTCGGATGGTCCTAGTGTATGGAACAGTCCTACAACTCAATAGTGTGCCATGCAACCCCATAATGTGTGTTAGAAAAGTACTGTGGGTAGATATCAGCGTGTCCCCATGTGTCGCATTACGGGGTTTTATGCACATGAAATATAGCTGATTCTCCGAGGGAGCTAACGGCAGAATAACAAGTCAGAAACTGAATTTGTTTTTGACCTTATTGACCCTACTCGCCATCGCAGCTGGGTATAGAAGGCAAAACACGGCCAGAGCTCTATAGTTCCTGAATATACATGACTTATCATCTTTACAGCCGGCGAGAAAATGTCGTCTGCAACGCATTCTGTCAAGCACGACAACCTACTCCAGGATGTATTACCTGAAGTAGAGATTCGAACCAAGCTGGAACCCAATATAACCAGAATCTAAATATTGAATGCACCCCCTTCCGAACCTTTAGGACATAAGAAAAACATGAAAGGCCATTCAGTACGAGACAGGCAATACATTATATATAGGGCATGTACACACATGTGACAGTATATGAATGATGATAGTCATTCCCCATCATCATTTCCCCTTCTGAAATCCTCACTAAATTATTTACATCGAATATGTTTCTCTTGCATATCTTCCCCTCTAGGCGATTCAGTTGTTGGGTGGATATTGTCCAGTCCTTTATCTTTCATGGCTCTTTTATATATCGGATCTACTTTGATTTTCACTTTCATGGACCTGGAGTTATTGGATAAATTTCATATCGACCTACTTATTGACCCTATCTGACTATATATAGGCGATATTTCCATTAACGTGCATTTAGTATCATTGAATAAGTATCAAAATCCTAGCATAACAAACATATATGTATATATATATATACCATCTGAGATACATGTATATGTGAGGGTACTAATATATTCCTAAACACCTTCCCAATGTTCACATTTCCTTTCAAAAGTATTTCGTTCCTCAATTATGATCAAATGTGATATCCTTCATTAATTCTACGCGTGGTCCTGCTTAATAGAAACACATCTACATGTATATGACCTTACCATCCAGAGTGCAGTACATCATCTCTTTCTGCCTGACCTTAGGAAACTCAAGCAAAAAATGTCATTTCTCGGCGTTGCCACCTAAATAACATTGGCATTGTAAGATTCCCCAGACTGGCTGGCCATATTGACGAGGCTGTGCGGGGGCGGGAGATGGTGGGGGAGGGGTGGGGTGTGGGCCCCATGTGCGCGCTGACGTTCTCAATAAAGACAGTCAGAGGCACGACCAGCATCAGGAGACTGGCGACATCAAAGACGACGCATGTCCACAGTGTTAAAAGGCTACGTGCTGCATAGTGGAAGGGAACGTCAAGCTTTTATTAATGTCCGCCCTTTTATCTGAGACAGGTAGAAAGAGAGAGTTTCCACTATACCACCTATTTCTCTTCATCGGATCCCGTGAAAAATGAATGTCGCACAGTCTATAAATTTCCATGTTTGGCATATGTTCAACTTCGTCAAAATAAAATCGAAATGAAATGTTGAATATATATATGTATATATATATACATATATATATATATATATATATATATATATATATATATTATATATATATATATAATATATATATATATATGTATATATATATATATATATATATATATATATATATATATATATATATATATATATACACTTCTCTTTTTTCAAATTATACTCTTTCTATTAGCAAAGTTCAGTTATGTATTAGAGGTACCTTTACAATGGTGTCCAGAATGTCGGATCCAAATCTCGTCGCAAGCTTTGAATAAGGTCATATATGACGAAGGTTTCTCACTAGCTTCAGACCTTTTTAAGGTCTCTTTCAAGCTAGATCTAAAAGAGTCATATAGCTTTGCTTCTTCCTCATTGCAAGTTACGGACTCACGCGATCGCAATTGATCGTCTACTGCATATGGTGCTCCAATCAAAGGTTCACAATTGGCGCTTTTCAACGATAAAAATCCTGAGAAAAAGCTTTATATTCAATCACTGAATCCCTCTCGCGGGGCCTTTTTTCAAAGTTCTTTTCGAATTTACAGTATGGTTTGCTCTCATGATACGGTGGGGGGCACATATTACCTTCGTACAGTGCCTTGATCGGCTAGAAAACCTAGGGGCTATTCATGATTTCTAGAAGGTTTAACCCCTATTCTACCCTTTCCACCTTGTACGCATCAGATTAAAGAATGGATATACGTAGAACTTCCCAAATCTGTTACCCCTCAGTGCACAAGTTCTTTATGGACTTGCCTAATCGGTCTCACCTACAGCAGGACCGACATTTGTCGCAGTGAGCAGCAATTCCATGCGTGTATATGTGCATGAGTGTATGAATGTAGATATGTGTATAAATACATGTGTGTAAATTTATACATGTATGTGTGTATGTAAGCATGTTAACATATATGTGTAGATGTATTTATCCTACCCCTAATAAAAAAACTCCGTAGGCTTAACATTGGCCGACTGTATTTGGGCGAGTGAGCAGAAAAATGAAATTTATCACTCTAGTGGGATACATTTGTGAAATGACGTTATGTGAAAAATGACCAATGAGCGAGCAAGACATGAGCGATATCGAGAGTATTAACAAGCACACATTATGGGGTGTCACACAATTTTCACTGGATTTCAGTGAGTTTTATGTTATTTCTTAATATTCTGAAGTAATATAGACGGGGTAGGATAAATTCTAAACCAAACTCGAGTTAGTCGAGTCTTTTTTATCGCTCTCCAGCAAGGTCTGCTCCTCACTGCACTCGGCTTCACCTCATGCAATAATACGCCACCTTGCCGTTGTGCGATAAACAACACTCGACTAACTCTCGTTTGGTTTCTCCTAAAGATGTATGAATGTATGTATGTATGTATGTATGTATGTATGTATGTATGTATGTATGTATGTATGTATCTATGTATGTATCTATGTATGTATCTATGTATCTATGTATGTCTATATACTTAGTGTTCTTCGAACCCGCCTGATTATTTTTTCTGGAGAAATGCAGTGAGATAAATAACACATTTACGCTGTTCCAGTGTGCGGGGCGCGCGGGGTGCGGTCCATGACTATGTAAAATGTTCATAACTATCGAACATGACTTTGTTTGAGACTTGAGAATATTAGTCATGTCCAAAACTATGAAAGTTGACATTTAAAAAAAAAAATTTAAGTTATGAACATTTTGATAGTTATGGACATTTTGATAGTTACCAATATGGTAAGTTGGACATGACGAATATATATCATATCTATTGGTAGAGACATAATTACTTATATAGATATATAGTCATTACCCGCTCTGGGGTGCAATACAATTAGAGGAATGAACTCATAGATCTGACATTACAGACAATGAAATTGCAGAATACAAGCAGCCCCATACATATAGCGATGCTACTTACAAGCCCAATCAATCTACATCAACGTCTTTGCTCTATTTCGTAGCAAACACCAATTCAGTAGAAGGAACGTGCCAAATAGAGGCAACACTACCTTCTCCCTCGAGCCCTCTGACCTCATCTGGTCTCATTGATTAATTTAGGCTCGACATACACGTACGTGACTTAGAGGGAGGGCAAGAATAAGGCGGTACAGAAGCCGGTCAGTGGTGGCAGGCACCCGTGTTGTCTTAATAAACAAATATGACAGGGCTATGTCTTTGCCTTCTTATTTCCCTCTCATCTTTCGATTTCTATTACGGTTTTTTTCTACAGATTTTTATCAATGTCTCATATTGTTTCTTTCTTTTTCATTCACTGCCTGTCATTCCCTCCCGCTGCTGCTTTCCTCCTCTTTTTAGGCTAATCTTACTTATGTTCCTCTAGCTTCTTCTCCTCATGATATTTCTTTATATTTCTTTCTCTGTCGTTGTCTCTATTTGTCTGTCTGCTGTTGGCTGTACACTGCTCGTGCACCCACCTCTCTCTCTCTCTCTCTCTCTCTCTCTCTCTCTCTCTCTCTCTGTTTCTCTCGCTCTCTCCCTCCCTCTCCCCCTGTCTCTCTCTCTCTCTCTCTCTCTCTCTCTCTCTCTTGCTCGTTCGCTCTTTTCGCTCATCCTACAATCCCCACAATTCCCCTTCCTCTTTACTTAGCTTTCATTCCCTTCATTTCCAATTGCCTAACAAGAGTTGCCCTACTAAACATGGTGAAGCCATGCACGGAGCTGCTTGCGTAGTTTCAGTCATAAAATGTAAATAGATGGCATGCTTAGAACTTCAACTATTTGACAGTTTTGCTAATGAACACTTTGGGTAAGTTTCCAGACTGGGAAAGGGCTGTTTGATCGTCCTGTTTTAGACTACATATCACGTCCAATATATCGGGTTATTTGTTTAAATCTGCGTTCCATTCCACCATATCTATATGGTAAGCAAATGTAGCCCATAGTGGAAGATACTGAATCTGCATGACGTATTTAGATCTGTGCTGAATCTAACTGAATGAGCGAAACATCAGAATTTGTCTAATGATTGAATATAATATGAGAAATTTGATCCTTCGAATCTTTCTCATCATGGACTTAAACCTGCCTCCCAAGCTTTTACTCGAGTGATTACCATGCTATAAGTGTTTATGTTATTGACCGGAATCCGAATCAAACATGTAGGTCGCAAGCTTTATGGTATGTGTGTAGCGGTTTAATGTGTTGCCATGTATAGCATACAAATACCTAATCCTAAAGTGAAGATTTTAATCTATATGATACGAAAAAGAAAATACTAATACAACTCTATGAACATAGATTTTATTAGAGTTTCTATCACAAAGCTAAAAGCGCGGGTTCTCAGTATACATGGGGCGTGTGAGGTGCACACGATTATAGTGCCAGCACCTCTTATTTACACTACAGAGATCCCAATATTTATTGACCTTCAAGCACTGAGGGAAATACGCGATACAAGTCGGGTGGGAGGGGGGGGGGGAGGTGGGAGAGTGCACGGATAGACCTATTTCAGACTGCAATCGTCCTTGGGGAGGAAAACGTGGGTGCTTACTGCGTATAGCATTGCATGCAACGTTTTGTATTAATAATTCAAACAGTACGATTATTTTACTGGGAAGGAATAAAAAGATTTAGGTTCAAAATGAAATGTCGTACAATACGTATTACATTCGTTTTAGAGCACCTACCATGCAGTGTCACGTTGATTTTTTCACACACACAACACTAAACTTCTTTCATGAAATGATTGCTGAGGCTTTGCGTTCGCTAAAGATCTATTAAAATTCGAATACGTTTTTTATCGGTTGACGTCCTGATATAAGTATAACCTGAACCCGATCCGTTAAAATATTAAGATATAGAGCAAATTTTTGGTGCAAACATAGGTGATGCACAAATATGCTAGATGTATTTATTTCCATAATGTTTTATAGCACACAATTTGAATTTGTCATCAGCAAAATGAATGTGAGTATCATGTCCCACTGCCATTTTCTACTGACCGAATTTCCATCTTTATCAGTACTCACGCCCAACTAGGTGACGTTCGAAAAGATTTAATACCAAGCGGCATTGCCGTTCGTACGTATAAGGACACGTCCTAGTTCAGGCAGATCTTTAATGACACTTCGATCATTCCACCAATTATCATGTCCAGTTTCTGCTTACGGCTTACACCATCCGTAGCCAGTCTGCCTTAATTACACGCCCACTCTCCTCTCTCGTCTTTCAGACACGGTGTACGGTGGGGACAGCCTCACGCAGGAGCAGACGACCGTGGCTAGTTTTCGCGCCAAAACCCCGAAGGCGTAATCGGACGAGGTGGCAACGCTTACACACATATCCCATTAGCAGCGATTCCACGCATCCCGAGGCAAGCAAACTAGGTCTACACGAGGAAGTTCCCGTAGGGTGGAAACTTGGATTCGATTCCTCAAGTCCTAACATGGTTTCCATAGCAAAACGCGCCGTGGCGGCGGCGGTCGGGGCGGCCGAGTCGGCTGTCAATAGCTTCACAGCGTCTACTTGTTCACAGACGGTCATCATGGCGTTGGATGCCAGTGAAATAGCAGAATACGCAATGCACTGTAAGTACAAGATACACATTACCATATGCATATAAAAGAGTCAATATTACCCTGCCATATCCAATCATCACAGCAATGCCATTTATCCTACCAAGCATATAAATCTCCATAGACTTAACATGGTGCGACCGTATATCACGGGTATGCCATATAATATTTATATGCCAGGGGTGACATTTTCAATTAAAAACATGTGACAAGGTAGGATAAAATTTAAACGTCACTCAAATTCATATAATTATTTATATAGCGTTCGTTGTTTCCTGCTACAGATATCACTCACCTCTGTTTCGTGATATAATTCTGCGAAGACGACTCACGCCATATAAACAATTATAGGAAATTTCGTAACGTTTCTTGATATGTATGATCTTTTTGGGGGACTCTGATGCTGGGTGGATAAGACAGCATTTGACCGAACTAAACTTCCAAGATCATCATTCATGCATTTAATGGCCTTAAAGCTCAAGTAGTGGTTTAGGTTTCTATTATTGTACAGGGTACATTACTTGCTAAAGACAGCGTGAATCGTAGAACATGATAGTGATAAGGCACTGTATGGTATCAGGGTGTTCGTGTTTTGAAACGTAAAAAATGTCTAAATGGTTCAATTGGAAATTAATACCCAGAGTGCAAGCTATTTTACTTGATAGCTGGCATCCTGCAATGTCTTGCCGAAAGCGTGCGTTGATGTAACTTATCTACTTTGTACTACAAACATAACTGAGGTACAGAGAGAACGTCACGCGAAGCCATTACCAGGGTTTGTGAAAGTGAAGAGACAAAACCTAAGCCCCTTAGTTTGCCCCGGGTTTTCTATTCAGTGAATCGCGTGTTTTGACTTCAATCCATTTTGGTTCGTGTGTGAGTAGTATATAACGACACAGGATGCATGCCCATTTAGTGCATTTGAAGTACCATGGAGACGGACCAGAGAATTCCATTTCCTGTTTCCTATAACAGAAACCTTTTTACTATATACCCATTCCGTATATACTGTAACTACGCACCGTTTCGCCACATAACGTAAAAATACTGTACGGAACAGTGTTCCGTACTGGAAAATACGGAACACTGTTCCGTACACGGCATTTAAAATATTAGTTAGAATATTAGTTATTAGCCAAATTAAGTTAATAATTTTATTGATTTTGGTTATATAGTAAATATAAAACGACCCACCACGCTTATATATGCTACAAACTCGATGATATTAACATCTCGGTTTGTAGCTTGTACAGCATCGTCAGGTCATTTTATATGAGTATTGAAATACACTCAAGTTCGTATTCTTTATGACTATGTGTTGTTATGTCTAGTATAAATTGAGAAACCTGCGGACAAAGCACTGCAAATAATCCATAAGGAGCTACGGTTTAGATTTTGTATCGGGGGAAAATCGTAGCGTTGCTCGGTGTGTATAGGGATCCCGGTGAACACCCCCCTTACCATACCTGTAGGTGACTGTCTCACTTTTACCGGCCAGGAGTGCATGGAGGCCTAACCGGAATTGACATATCATATATTTAAAAAAGCGTTTTATTTCACAACCATGCTTTATATACTGTAAATACGTAATGGCCATATAATGTGAATACCCTTACGGCCAAAAAAACGGAACACTGTTCTGTACACGTTGACTAAAACATTAGTTTTTAGGCCAAATTACGGTAGTTCTTTTGATAATTTCGGGTATATGATAAATATAGAAAAACCTACCATGCTTGTACATCTGGATGATGATTTACTGTTTGTACGGTCGTTCCTGCAATAGCCGCATTAAACATAATTAACCGATTATGCTTTCCATTCACTGTTCTCGTTATGTACTCTCCATATTCTAAGAGTGCTGGGTACAGCCAACTGTTAACCTGACAAGAGAAGGCATTAACAAGCATGTATAGAATAATTTAGCGTTATCATCGGAGAGAAGCTATAGGCAGGAGTATACGACCTTAAAACATTCATCATGTCGATAGACAGGCCAAGGCTAATGAGATTACCGAATGAGGTATGCAACGATCGTCATACCGACTGACGTTCGTGTAGTCTAAAGATAGAAATAAAAAAAAAAAAATAAAAAAATACCGCGGCGTATAGTACTTACATGCAACAGCAATTCTGCACAGAAATGCAGTTTCCGATGGTCTGACTATAAACTTAACATGCTTAGCTAGTATCCTAAAAGGACCGTAAAATATCTAAAGAAGAATACCTAATGAAATAATTGGTTCATTCTTAATCACAGACTTTAATGATCCAAAATAACAAAAATAACCTACTATAAATAAATTCGGTTTAGCCGCAAAAATAAAACCTTTAAGGTTTAGCCGAGGGAGAAGCCTGCTGTACTACATCTTGGAATATTGCAATCCTGGGCAAAACTTAGGCTCATGTTATGTCGGAAAGATCCTTATTTGCACGGGAACTACGTATAGCTTTGCCGATGTTCTTGTTCAACATACGAACTAGTTTTTTGTACTGAAGATATTTCCTTTAATTGCCTGCCTTAGGCGTTCTGTGTTCTTTTGCGGCTAAATTAATGAGAATCTGATGGTTCTTGAAAGGCTGGACATCACTGGTCAGTAGTCTATACCTGTTCTCTCTCTCCTCTTTACATTATCGTCTTCTCCTTCTTCTGGAAATTACACGCGCATACATAAGTATGGATACATACAAACATGCATACAGACATGTACATACATACATACATACTATCTGAAGCAAATTGTTATATGCTAGATTCCAACTGAGAAGATATTTCATTACTTTATACCCATGCCGTATTTATTGTAAATACACACCGTTTCGCCACATAAAGAAAAAAATGCTGTACGGAACAGTGTTCCATACTGGAAAATACGGAACACTTCCGTAATAAAAAAAAAAAATAGCAGTTATGCCAATTGAAATCAATAATTTTTTTCTTAATTTCGGGTATATAGTAAATAAAGAACGACCTACCATGCTTGTACAAGCAACAAAACTCGATGATAATTTACGGTTTGAATACGGAGCTCGGCGTGAGCGCCACGTTCCGCACAAACTGTAAATTATCATCTCGTCTTATAGCTTGTACAGCATGGTCAAGACGTTCTATATAATTACAGATCTTGAGTTCAATCAGAACTTCAACCGCCGATAGATCTTCTCTTTAATACGTTAAGTATGAGATTATGATATAAGATAGCAAAGCAATTCAAGCAAATCTATTATCATGAATGAGATATTTATCACTTTAGTCTCTAAATATAAGACCATGCCACTCAAAGTCCTTGAACTGTTTGATAAAGTAGAACAGACATCCCCTAAAGTGGGATTCACACGAAGAGACTCATGTACCTGAGACTGGTGTACTTCACACCTTTTCTCTAGTCTCAGACAATTCTCGTTTGGTAACAAATTCTCATGGCTAAGTACTTTTATCAGTCTCAAGGAAAAATGGCGAATTTGATTCACATGGGAGGACACACCTGGTACATAATCTCAGACATAGTCACAGTGACCACTCACCTTGGGACTCAATTACCCTTGATGTGAAGGGTGTAACAAACATGTAATTATGCTTGCTGGCCTCCTATTGGCTAGGGCACGTACATGGTCGCAGCAGGTCCATTTGTCTCACCAAAATGCCCCTATAGATTTTAAACCTGTTTAAAGTCAAAATCTCATGAGATTCTGTTCCTTTTTAGGGGTGATTGTCGCCGACAATTGCAAGGGGAAAAAGTTGTCTCAGCAAAATGGAACCCTATCATTCACACGAGGAGATTGTGTTCCAGTACCGAATCTCAACAGGATTTGTCTCAGACAAACACTTTGTGAGGTACATGGATCCCACCGTGTGAATCCCATTTTATGTGTTTTACGGGGCAATTTTACGGACTGTGCCGCTAGGACTCTATAGTCTATTACTGTATACACCCGTGCCGTATAAACTGTAAACACGCACCGTTTCGCCACATAACGTAGAAATACTCTAAGGGACAATATTCCGTTCGACAAAATACGGAACACTGTTCCATACGCGTCGATTAAATTGTATATCAGAAAATTAGTTATTTGCCAAATTATGTCAATTATCGTATTGATTATGGGTATATAGTAAATATACAACGACCCACTATGCTTGTACCAGCTACAAACTCGATGATAATTTACGGTTTGTACGGAACTCGGCGTTAACGCCTTGTTCTGTGCGAACCGTGAATCATCATCTCGTTTGGCAGCTTGTACAGCATTGTCAGGTCGTTCTATATAAATATCAAAGTGCGGTCATATGTATCACATCTAATGTTGCTATTTAGCATGTGGCGGTAGTTCACTGCATCCCTTTGGTGTACAACTTTGCCTCTAGGGTCATCTGGCCTGCACCGACCACGGTCTAAATCTATAGGTGTATTGGTTGCATCTGCCTACTGCTGAATCTGGCACAGCCCGTATGCCGACCACCCCTGAGGGACGGATCAAGTGTTTCTGCGACGTGTAACCAATCAGCGTTTCCACCCTTCCTCCCGGGATCTTCTTCTGATCCAATGGGCCCTAGCTACATGTCTCATTCCCTTACATGTTTGATGGCTTGCCTGACGCAGGAAATAGCCTCAATGTGCTGTATATATATAGTCTTGTTAATATACATAATATGGCATAATGCGGCTCCTATGATGACATATGTCTACCATGAATGTGTTCCTGTTTTTTGCTCCTCTCCAGATTATATACTTGCATGCCCGCTTTGGGGGTCTTTATGAATATACATACATAACGTCTATGGGGATTGTGAGGTGTTCTTACAACAAAAGCCACATGCAAAACGGGAATGTGATATTATTTAGCGCTAATTCCTCTTGCTGTAATCTGCATCTGTTTCACTGATGGTAATGCGGTAAGTTACAGCAGCGTGGACTCTTGATAACCTTTATTTATTACTCCAAAGCATACACCATACATGTATGAATATGTAGAGTACTGTTCATATTGATAGTGTTAGTCATGCATAAGTCGCGGGAGCTAAGGCCGTAAGTTTACATCAGACAAATCATAAGGCTAGACATATATGAAGGCACACCGGCACCCAGCATGTAAAAGAGAGCTGTCGTCTGCTGCAGTTTGTCAGACCCTGCATCCAAACACTCTTGCAGAAATTGAATATTCATAATCATATATCTACGAACAAGTCGATGTTTATTTGCTCTTTTTTGTAATCCTGGGCCCATTTAATAATCTAGAAACGTACATGAAGACCCTTTTCTGTACCTAATACAAGGGCTATCGTTTAAAGATTTTTAAGTCTGTTGGCTAAGACAGTATTAGCCACCCATAAGGTCATACATAAGTATTGAATAAAGCTGACCCACATCGTCCCTGTGTCTCTATGGCATACAGAAAAGGGTCTACTTGCACGATCCTAGATTATTAAACGGGCCCCTGGTATCATAAGATTGTCATGCATTCAGAAGTAGGAGATTGAAAGTTGTATTCTGGCAGGCGATCATCCAGAAGTAGCAAATATGAGGTAAACAATATTTCATCCACAGCAATACCGAATCCATATTTATTTTGTACCAATCAACATTACTCTTCAACAGTGCGGTACTGTAATCTATTCGAATAGACGCGGCATAATCTGTAGTTTAATGAGGTGGGGTGGGGTGGGGGATATAAGCCATCTGAGAACCATGAAAAAGAAGGATAAAATTACATTTCTCATAAATGATATCTTTCCATTTTGTCTCTTTTTGAATTTCAGTATATAAAATTCTTACCTTTGTAAAAACAAAGATTGGGCCTCTTTTCTGATCCTCAGCCACATGGTCTGGCTGACACCTATGTGTTTCCCACGTTCTCAATAATTTCTGAGACATCACTTTATCTCAATTGACATCCCTGCAATTTGTAATTCTAATTGAAACAGAAGGAGAGGCACCAATTACGGAAAATATATACTAGCTCTAAGAATCACTGTATATAGACGAAGTCAATTAGAATAGCAAAGCAGCCTATAATATAGCAATCACCGCTCTGACACCAGCAGCTACACACGACACTAAACAATCACTCGCGTCTAGCATACAACTCCCGCTGAACAGGCCATCCACAGCAATCTACACTCCAGAATTGACACACAGGTGATGAGGTACGCATGCGCCATGACCTCTGACCCAGTGACGTCAGTGTTATAGGGAGATGACGCTCACTGGCGTCAGAGCTGGCACACAATCAGGGATCTCCAAGCAGAGCTTCTGCCTGTCTGTGTGCGAAAACCAATCAAGTCTTATTCACCGTGAGGGCGGGGGTTGGGGGAGGGGGGTTGTCAGAGCGGCCTCATTCAGGTATCTATTCCGGTGAGAATTCCTTATACTTTAGTACGTTTCTTTGTCACTGAGACGACACCAGCAGGAGAAATGTCCTGCTAAAAGCTTTAATCAAACAGAAATGGCAGGACATGCTGGAGAGAAATAAATCTATCCCTCCTAAACACGCGAGCAAATCACGAAGGCTATATAATAGTTCCTCTCTAGATAACAGGCAGTGGATACAGAGATGCAGTATCCATTTTATCAAACTCCGTCTACCCGATGACAGAAACAGAGCGCTTGCAAATCCATAGATTACTGTGGGTAGGAGACAAATTGAATTGGTACCATATGGAGCCTTGGCCTTGGAGACTATAGTGTAAGTACATGCCTAAGATATTGCATTGCTAGTATATTTGGGAAGAGGTGCTGCATTATCAGCATTGTAGAATAGCTGCCAGCTATTTTTGTTAGGATTATTAAATTACAATTAAATATTTTCATTTTACATATAAATGAATTCCATGAACATTGTAAAGCTCTTGTCCTAGCTCTATGGTTGAAATGTTTACCTTTATAAGTCCCTTGTTCATATAAACCGATTATAAAATGACAGTGGTAGCATCATTTCATATCATCCAGATAGATTATAATGATTTTAGAACAGCCAAAAGACCCTTCAGGATTGGGTATTTGATGACGAAATAACTCCCCGCTGCAGGATATTCAACATATTAACTAGATATTTCAAGAATTCGGCACTAAGTGCGCAAACTATAATCGTGCCATCTGAGAGGAAGCCATGAAAATGTTCCGCTCTTAACACCAAATGATGATCAATAAACTGGAAATCTGTGCCATTTGAAGTTTCAATAAAATTTCATCTCTCACTTTGGAGAGGTCTATGAACCACGACATGACCAATGAATCAACGCCATTGAGGCACATGCAAAGATAATCCTAGGCTTTCTCTTGATATTTTGAGTGACTCAATTTACCTCGATAAAGCGCATTTGATGTGGCATCTCATGATCCATTTCATAAAATTGTCAACCTTTCCCAATAAAGATATTCGGTTATTGACCACCCACTACTAACCTTACTTAAGTATTGTTCAGAATCATGGTGATGAATACTGGTACCATTGAAGGGCGCGGCCAAGGCCATAAGGTAGAAGCATGTTTACATTCGTCTCAGCCCACCTGGCCATGTATCACACTTAATGTCAGACTTGAGTAGGATTATAAAAATGTTAAGGGGAACGAAGAGAGCTTCCGCAGAGCACACTCAGTTGTCACTATGGTGAAAAGTAGTTGTCTGGTAAAGTTGAATCTGACAGGTACTCAGCCACGAGGACCAGTGTTGAACATGGCGCCATGGTACTCTGGTCAACAGTAATACTATGTAAAACATAGATATAACGGCTCACATACTCGTCAGATCGATGTGTAATATGTGTGTATCAATTATAATATTCCATAAATTGTTGTAATTTGCTAAATTCACCTAACTTGACTCCGATGTCACTATCACCTTCCACTAGTACGGTGTATACTTTGCAAGACTTAAGCGGGTGTTCCACCAAACAGGTGCTAGCCCTGTCCGATGGCATTGTGGTGGCATTTGGTCATCACCAACAGATGACGGCTCAAATTGCCTGTCAGCAGCAATGATCTGCTCAGAGAAACAGCTCATGACATATCTGAATAATGTCTTCACAGCCAGCACCGCTGACCGCCAGCCCCTCGCCGTGTGTCCGTGAGTCCGTGTGCTGGCCTGTTCATGGTCGCTGACGGCCGGCCAGGGCCAATAGCCCATTTTGAAGCTGTTCCATCGAGAGAAGGCACAGAAGCACTGAGAATGCTGGCCAGCCAGCAGTTATGAACACAAAATTGTAGAATGTTGCCCGCAAATTTAAGCGTGGCTAGCAATGACCGGCCAAAACTGTTTCAATTGATTTTTAGCGGCACCCGAGCGGCATGCCATGAGTTGAGACAAAAAATTCTGACAGTTTCCACATGAAACGATAGCGATCCACCATTCAAAATTGTCCGCATAAACTGGTGCTTTGGCCTCTCAGCAAATCAGATTGCATCAGTTGTTTAAAACACACCGTAGGGAGTTGAAAGCATGACGTGGGGGGGGGGGGGGGGCACGCACACAATGTGTATCTGAGTACAATGATACACGGCGTACTACTCAATAAGTACAGAATTAGTACACCCCAGCAGTAGTATACGGAAACTGGCTTACTGTCTTCGTAGGTCCAAAATGCGCGTTAGAATTATTGATCAAATACATCCCGATGCCGAAAACAGAGGGACGTATTTGATCAATAATTTTACCAAGTATTTTGACGTACTAAGACAGTCATCCCGTTTTCGTATTATTATATACCTACAAAACGCAAAATTTTAGCTAGTCACGTGATTACATACCCCGTACGTCATAGTGTAGCGTACGGCTATACATACGTCATGGGTAGCAGCGGGCAGTATGTGTGGGTCATACGGTCATAGGTATATAATAATGTCTACTTACACTGACTTCCTGCATAGGTATATGATAACATATATGTGTTTATGTTGAGTGATAAAAGGTAATTTTATAAGTATTATTCAAAATAGCTCGATAAGGGGTTGATGTTTAAATAACCAGGTAAATTCCATAGTGTAGACTCATGGCTTCGTGAGTGAGATCATTATGTGAAGGTGTAATGACATCAGAGAAGTATAGTAATGATTCTACCTCGGCAACCACATGAAAAGACTTTAACCCTCGGGAAACCCACACTTTCAATCACCCACCTAATGGGGGTTGAAATGATTATCAGTTTCCCTCTGGATCTTAGGTTCAATCTGAAAATAGTTCGTTTGAGCCTTCCCAGGCATACCATTTCAATGTGAAGGTTAATCAATTGTAGGCCTAAAGAGGAAGAAACGGTGTCTATCCTGATCAGGAAAAGCATAGATTGTGATAGAGAGTGATAGAAGAAAGGGCATCTCTGTAACTCGTGGATGGTGTCATATGCGCTAGATTACTGTAGCAAAGGTCAAATAAATGTCATGACAATCTGTATAATGGCAAGTAGATAATCATAGGCAGTTTCCTTCTTATTTATGAAATACCACTCTGTCAGGGGTCACCTGCATGTCCTTTGCTTTACAAATTATCACTTAATTGGACCAGTCCTAAGGATATATCTTGCCTTGGAGACACAATAGTCATCTGCCAGAATGCCATGCCGCGGGTGCCATTCACACCTCAGCCTAGACAACCTCGTGTGCACAGGAGCTCTGCGATTTACTACATTTAGATGCAGTATATAGCGCTCGGATTGCCTACTACGTCATCATTATTTGTCAAGGCTGCTCCTGTTCTGACGTCACCGGTTTCAGGGTATTGTTATGCAGCTCAGACATGGTGTCGACATTTTGTCACTGCACGTTCAGAAATGGGTTCATTTTTGTTAAGCGGTGACATTGTCTGCCTTCAACATTACCAGACACGGTTCACCCATTACCGATAATGAACAGAAAAAAGGATAACTCCATCGATGTGGATGATGCGCTGTAAAGGTAATCCACTGTCATGTCTTTTTAGTCGATCTTTTACGGCCGTGACTTAATGGCTTGCATAGGTTTTACTTTAATAACTCCCATCCGCTATAAATAGATACCTATAGTTCTCAAAGCTCCCACGGTTATATACATATATTCTCCAAATAAACGGGCGTAATATTTTCCTAATCCATGTCTAATCAAATTACTAGGATACTCCAAATGTAACTATTCTGAACGAATCAATGAATGTTTCTTAGTTGCTACGTTTGTATATATATATATATATATATATATATCACAAATTCTAACATCCATATTAAGATTTTAGGTAAGTGAATACATACGTTTGAATTATAGAGCCTTTTTCATAAACCAGTAACTCAGACACGAATATAGGAAGCTATGTGGCGATGGGCTTAAGGGCAATTCCCCAAGGCAGCATATCCCTAAGGGTTATTGATCTAGTAGAGAGTGTGGAGGCAGTTGTCTAGAGGCAAACGTGAAAGAACTGCTAACAGAGGTGCAGTAGAAGTGGTACCTAGAGCCATAGTTGTTTATTTCGAACGTGATGCTTCAAGTTAACACATCTCACGTGCTGAAAGGACTAATCCGTTCAGCCACTTAAAGAAGCTGCACCCTTCCCAGCAAACTATGTCCTATCTGCCCACTGCCGCCATCCATCCCTCATGCCAGTGATTGCCGGGGCGACGTCCGGGCTCCAAAACCATTAAAGCCAGGGACCCCTCCCTTCCCTCTCTCTCTCGTTTACCCCCAAACCCCCATCCTCATTGGGAGCTATTACCAGGCCCCGGGTCACCCATGCCTCTCTCAGCACTGCCTGATGTCCTCTTTTATGGGTGTTGTTGGAAAGGTCGTTTGTCGTTTGCGCGAACTAGATGTGGAGTGTACGCCATGGTCGGCCACAGCAGTAGAAAAGATGATTTACTTCATTATTATACACCCATGAAGTAAAATTGATAATTGCGGCCTGCTGCACCCTATGCAGTATAGATTGTATACTGATCCCTGTGCAGTAAACGGTTATACTGCACATGTTGAAACATCAGTAGTGTGTGCACTTTCACGCTGGCATGTCTCCTATACAAATATATGGCAGAAGTTGATTGAATTTGGGTATATAATAAATGTATAACGACCCACCATGCTTGTGCATGCTACAAAACAAGATGGGGAATTGATGTTATTTACAGAACTCGGCCTGGAGCCTCGTTCCGTAAAAGACAACAGGTCGTTCTATATAATTATCTGTGAGTATATAATGTATATTGGTATGATGTTTTATATATGTGTGGATGATAGTGCACAAAAATTGGCTTCAAAAAGTAGTAGTCTCATTTGGCTGTGTGTGTGATCTTCTGTTATCGGTCAATATTCCTTCCTCGTCCATTGTGGTGAACTTGTTGGCTGTAATGCGCGCGGAATAGGGGTGCAGTAAAAAAAAAAAAAGGCTGTTCCTGTAAACGTAATAATCCGGATCCGATCACGTGACATGGGATGTTTACTGCAAGGTGTTTACACCGAGCTGTAACCGCCCCGTGTCACGTGTGACATTTACTCACTCTTTCCTTACAGTCACTCGTTAGGCATATTACTCATTAATCCATGGACAGGACTCATTTAACCTCCCTCACTCGTACTCGCAATAGTTTCAATGAACCTGAAATATTACTTAACCCCCTCTCCGCGTTATTCATTACCGTAGATGATGAATTTAATCTGTTCAGGAGTAATGCTCACTGAGTATGGAAGGATTTCAGAGACGACTTAATTATACTATTCTCTTACATTGAAATAGATAGCCGACAGATACGGTTTCCACATTACACAATTTTGCGAGTCACTGATTCTCTAGACACAAAGCAGATCAGAACCTTTGCCTATTGACGTGCGTACAGTCGATGCTTTATCAAAAATTACAAATTCACTAATATTGTATTTTTGGTGAGATTGTAACGGTATGTATTGCAAAAGAGATATAGCTGTTTATTGACATATCATACAGAGGGTTTCTCTTGGTCGGTAGTTCATGGCCGGCGAGGTGGTATAGATTGAGGCTAGAGAGGACAGCTTCTCTCCACCATAGTTCTACTACTCCCTACCGTCTTCTCTCCGAGACTCCTCCTTCTGGTCTGATGGGTTAAAGCCTTGCCTCCCGGGTGTGTTCTGTGGGCATGGAAAACAGGAAGCAGACACGACGAGATGGCAGTACTACTCACCAAGAGGATTGCGACCACTGCTTTTATTTCCGAATATTGTAGTAAAAGTCAAATTATGAAATATTAATGTGAGAAACTAATCTTTTATTAGAGGTTATTATCTTGATCTTATAAATTCAATTCTTGTTATTATAAGGGTACATTCCATTATAGGCAGCCGGTTCTTGAAAGAAAACCTCACATTCTCCGTCTGTTTCCATGAGAATGCCGTATTATCACCAAACAGAAACATACATAATGCCGTACCTATCAGCAGAACGAAAGGCAAATGAATAGCAGTCACCGAGGGGTATAAACTGGTTCCTCTAAGAAAGTTATTCCTGGTAGTGCCACATCAAGCCCATTGTCATATTTGGAGCAAGTCCTTCTGGAATTATTCATGATGTGTCCGAGATAACAGCGCAAGCCAAACACGAGGTGAATCTTAGGCATCTCAATTTCCTACCTACCCAATCCTATCCATTGAACGTTTTATTCAATTTGAAAGTCAGATTAGAGAACTACATATCGAATACGAAATGTGGGCGCTTGCAAATTGACATTAAGTTGGTTGACGGGGTCGTCTGCAGTGCAAACAGCATCCGCTTCTGACGTCATAGCCAGTGCATTCAGGTACATACAAATGTCGTCTGCCGGACACCGGTGTTGCCGCTATTTCTTAGCACAACCCCAGTGCGAGTAGGAAGCGGCATAGTAGGGCGAGTTACTCTCTGCATGCGAACTGGATTCAGGACTCCAACGTTTTACGGTCACACTTATGTTTTCTCTAACCGTCTTTGATAAGAAGACAATGACTCGAACCATCTGTTATCATTTCCATATACTAATCACATTTAGACCTTCATTCATTCAATTTTGATAAAACATATACCATAGAAATCACCGCAAAGTAGAACCTGCTGCTGCCTCCAACATATAAAGTTCATTAAAGGTGATTAGAATATAAATGATTCTAGTGCACACCAGGTCATAGTCCAGACACACAGTGCTAAGTGAGGTTGGGGGTCTAACTACCCAGGCTTAGGGTATCTTCTAAAATATACATATGAATCCATCAAGTATCCAGTAGGACGGAACCGTTAGGCCTGGCGTCCACCTACTACGATAGAAATTTAGACCTACCGATATGGCACCGACACAAAAAGCAAATCTCGGAGACATATCGGGAAGGTGCAAAATCCTAGAAATATGTCTAGACATGCCATTTCACCACGCATTGTATGGGGTTTCTGTCGGTGTCTAATCGCAGAAACGTAGTCAACTGCCCCGATATTAGGCAACCTTCCGACGCGATTTTGATTTTTTATCGGAAGGTGCATCGTAGACCATATCGGAGCGAAATCGTAGTAGGTGGACGCCGGGCCTCAGACATATGGACCAGAACAAATTAAGGAAGACCACTTCATATCAAAAGTGAGCGGCCATGACCGCCATACAGATCTGGTCTGAATCAGACCACCTGTACGCACATAGTTCAGATGTTTCTCTACTACTTCGCTGTAGACTAGATATAGGACACGAGACAACGAAACCGCTGAGCGAGTGCAGAGGTTATATTGAGTTGCTCCCCAAGAGTCCAGTCAGTCCTACGTGGTAACACTAAACCAACGGCTCGACATGAATTATTCTCTAAAGGCTCACCCGCGGTTTCCTCGGCGTTGGAATAGGCACTGTCCTTGTGTATGTGTCCTTGACTGATTATGTTTTTATATGGTAGAGGGAAACCAAAATGGCCTCGCCAGCCTCGACGTCATAATAATGGTTTCCAATGGGATAAACTAAAATCTTTTACTTACATGGCTTATTTCTCATTATACAGACTTAATTTGAGTAGTCCCCATGTTATCTGTTTTAAACTAATTAGACTAATTAGAATAACATAGTTCTGGAATTGACGCATAATATGTCCTATTTTTCGGGTAGATTGCTGGGACTTCGGGTTAATAGATTATCGCGGTTCCAAGTCAAGTCCGAGAAGAATCTATTATGAAAAACAGCAATCGTTTGGCCTATCAGAGGCTTTAAATCCTAACGGCCTCTCAGTGACTTCATGTCCTGGAAGTATGTCAATGACTTTAACAGTCTGTCACTGACTTAATGTCCTAACAGCCTGTCGCTGACTTAATGTCCTGACGGACTATCACTAACCCAATTTCCTGACTTCTGTAGATCTGTGGTGACTCAAACATATCTTTTAGCTGTCTTCTGCAAACACTAATAAATCTTTTTGTATTTCAGGGTACATCGACCGTCTTCACAGACATGGCAACAGGATTGTGTTTGTTCACTGTGTAGAGGTCCCCGAGTCCAAGCTTCATCAAAATAGTGAGTTATCAATGTCTTAGTGTTTATAATAAATCTATGCTTCAGTGATGATAGATAAATTAATTTTAAGTTGTTCATCATTACTTGATACTCGAGTACATCTAACCAATGAATATAGCAGTAAATCATGTAGACACACTACAGTAATCCATAGACGAAATGATCCGTATTTGGGTCAGATTTTCTCAGAATGTACAATCCCATGAATTTAGGTCATTTTGTACATAATCATCCGTAAAAGCTTTAATAATTAATATATTTTAAAACGGTTTTCTGCATCTTATCAGGGACATTCCCAGTTTTAAATTGATATAAAGTTTGAGTTTGTGACATATATATATATATATATATATATATATATATATATATATATATATATATATATATATATGTATATATATATATATATATATATATATAATATATATATATATATATGTAGCTGATTTCACCAAAATTGAACGGCACCGAAATACCATATGGAAAATGATAGATTACTGCCTATTAAAGTGATATTTAAAGCTTCTTCGGTCTGCCTTGTTGTATAGATGGTACCATAGTTCACACACATATGAGCCTGTGATAGTGAGGGTGCCAGGTGACGCCAGGCGGTGCATCACCCCTTTATAAGGGGCAGCTCTGCTCCACCCCATCATTCTGACACCCGGCCTCCCTGATGACGGACGAGGCATAACTGGCTCTGCCTCTCTAATCTGTTACACCCTCTCTTTCTTGCGCAACTTGTGCTATCTAACCTTTGACCTTTGCCCAAACTGCGCATGGATGCCTTCATGCAGTTCAATAGAAATCAATTAATGCTTAGGCACTCAAATATATACGTCATATATATAAGCAGGGTTTTACTATGTGCATAGACAATATTTGATGGTTTTGTAGACAAGTGAACGTAAACCACGAGAGATTGATGCGTGGTAATACACGAGTGTTAGCAATTCTATGGCGACGTCAACCTAGCGTGGTTCACAGAGCTGCAAGTCCATTAAAAACAAGGTTTGTTGTATTCAAAGGGACAATTTTCCTGCATTTGAATCCTTAAACAATCTGACAATATATAGTATCATACTTATCCTACATTATTGTTCACCTGTGAGAGAATATCTATCTGATACCCGCCGCTGACTGTCCATGAGTAATATTAGGAAACATCCTTACTGTGGACAAAACAGTTCCTGTTCGAGGTCAGTCGTCGATATCATACTGCCTGACGCCATAGGTGGAAGGCAGTATGAAATCGACGACTGACCGAGAACTAGCATCGTTTCGTCTACAGTCAGGACGTTTGCTTATTATTATATACCTTAAATCGATGAAAAAACGACATTTTAAAAACGACTTATTAAGTCACTCTCTCAGCGGGCACGAACATTATTATTACTGCACCCCTAGCAGCGGGCAATATTTCATACACATTCGGACACAGGTATATAATAATAAAATTTATTCTTAAGTAATTAATAGTAAGGTAACATATTGATTGTGGGTACCCAGAAGATCACATACAAAATAAATTTGCCCACAGTAGAAACGCTTCTTATAGTCCTTCCATAAGCCAGTAGCTACTCTAAACCAGAAATTCGACCTATTCAACGTAGTTCTGCGCAAAATGTTAAGTTCCTAGAAAGGTCTCCTCCATTTCAATAATGCAGTGAGGTGCTCAGGAGGGAAAGGTGGGGCACTTGGGTCAACTATGCATCGAGTGGTCTACCGGAGTACCTGCGGGAACTCCTCCAATTTACGGCAGACTATTGACCTTTAACTTCACGGCATTAAGAGATGCGCTTTATTTTGAACTCTATCCAGAATCCTCTGGCAAATACTGATTTCCCTTATCCTGAGCACCTTACCCAATTAATCTGATGGCAATGTGTATCTAGTAAGTATGCACCAACCTGGTCCCAGTTCAAACCTAATCTAGCTCTTCCTGGTGTGTGTTCAGTAAAACCATCTCAAAAGAGCGATTCGTAACCTCGGATCTAGAATAAGCTTACATGGGTAAAGTAACATCCCTATCTATTTTTAGACATGTAGAGTAGAAGCAGATCCTGCATAGATACCAGTTCTACCTCACATTCGCAACAGCAATTGAATGTGACTCTACCACTTGATATCAATTTCAATAACCTTTACAGCTAGAGAATGAGAGGGGGCGTCCACCAACCATGACAAGGCTACGACAAGTGCCGACAAGAAAGTTCCAATCGGTGCCTTGTCGCAGTATTGTCATGAGGAGGGGAGCTGTCGTGACCCCTTGTCGCAGCCTGTCGGGAAGTGCACGCTCCATCTAAATATACTATCGTAGACCTCTGCGACAACCTTCCGACACGCCACGACACTCCATGACACGGCTCCAAAATCGAACATGTTCGATTTTGTCGTAACCTTGTCGGAAGGCCCCCGACAGGCCCCCGACAAGCTTCATGTCGCAGCCTGTCGTGGCCTTGTCGTAGCCTCTTGTCGGGAACTGTGGTCCACCAACCACGACAAGGCTACGACAAGGCTTCCAATCGTAGAGCTGTCGTGGACCTTGTCGGAAAGCCATTGTCGTAGCCTTGTCGTTGTTGGTGGACGCCCCCTCTTACCAATTCCATCACAAAAAGCAGAGGAAATCTGGACTTGGTAACACCACTACCTTTCAGGATTCATCAATTTCGCATGCATGTCATTATTCGGAGCATACGTTTTCAATCAGAGTAAGTTTCGGGGTTCAGTAGTCGCATGAATTCCCAAACCTAGTTCAGGAGCTCTGTCCTAGGATTTCGACCGGCATACAGTTATATCTTTAAGATCGCGAGAAAATATAGGCAACTATTCAAAATAGAAAGACAGAAAGCTTGAAGTCTCTGATGGATGGTGGCTGTACTTAAATGCTGATTGCTGGCCGACATTTATTCTTGAGCAATTGATCAGAGATGGGATTTCTATTGTTTCCTGGCACGCAAGCCAATGGAATCGGATATCAAATCCACGGGCGGCATAATTTTTTCTGTACTATTGCGAGACCACATTGCATGTCAGCTGGTTTATTTAGGTGCAGTTAATTCCATTGATAACAGGGTACCTGTAAAAGGAGCAAACCTCGAGTGTCAAAAGAACCGCTCGTTATTACGTCTAGCAGAGAAAACCTTATTAGATAATCTTGTTGAATGACATGTGTAATTACTGAGGATTAGCTCGGTCATTCTGGTACGCATCATAAGCAGAGCGCATTGCTGACTTATATTTTATAGCACTGGTCGAGAATGCTCATATTACCATATCAACAACGTTATGGTGAAGCCACATGGATGGCAAAATGATATTCAGTGCATATTTTCTTCTAGGGCCCATACCTTGCGAGAGAAATCCTCTACGGATTTAACCGTATGCAATCGCAAGTCCCAGTCACACGTCCAACTCATTCATATGAATGAAAGTCCTGATGAATTGGCCCGAAGGGGATGTTGCATAAATAACGAAATTCGTGCGTGGTTAAAGGAATGGGGAAGTCTTGGTGATTCGTTTGGGGTTGACCAGAATTTCAATTGATCACCTGAACTGCCCCCTTGCGATCCCAGGGTTGCCTGTGAGTGCTTGATCAGTGGAGCGTATACAGCCACTCTGTCCTTGCACGTGCCACCTGGTCAGCCTAAACTCCTCAGTAAGCGAGTCAAGAAAGCTGAGGTTGAGGATGGCACACAAATTACTATACATCTATGGCCAAACATGTATAGAACTACCTGCTGCTCGGGTTGCAGTATAAGTAATGTTCGCGCCCGCTGCGATAGCGGGCCGTATTTAATGCCAGTGGTTTTCGAGCAGGAGAATAGTTAATGAAAAGGCGTTTTAAACGATTAGGAGGTTATAGTAATAAAGAAACATGGCTGCTGAGTCCGTAGGGAAGGCCGTTCTCGGTCTTATGACTCAAAAATACGGCCTCGAACGGCAACCCCTACGGGCTCATTAACCCTGTTTTCTTATATTACTCCACTTTCCCTGTTTCCCTCATTGTTACATGATTGATATAAACTGCCCTCCTGGATCGATTTTCATATACATGTACCTTATTTTCGAAAATCGTGACTGATTTGTGAAAGAAACCCAGAGTCTGCAATAATCAAAGAATGCAATCATGAACGGGGAGATGGAAAGTTTAGGGAATGCTGGATAGAGGGACGCAGGTATGATTGGATGCCTGCATAGAAATATGCATCGTAGAATGTACGCGTGGGCGGCAGACATGGCCAAACAGGTTTCCCTGTAGTTGGTCGCGCAATAAGATGATGAATGTTCACAGATTACATCAAGATAGAGATTGCGTCATCCAGTCACTATTGGCGTGATCTCTATCTCCTCCGCACTCTAGGGACGCACTCATTTTGTTATGCAGACATCTTTGCCGCGATCTGCTGCGAGCGCCGGTTGGAGCAGGCAGCTCTGGTGTTAAGTGGGATTCACACGAGGGGATTCATGTACCTCACAGGTCTCAAAATCTCATCCGATTTTGTTCCTTTTTAGGGGGAAATGTCTTTAACAATTACAGGGGGAAAACATGTCTGAGGGAATGAAACCCTATAATTAAGACGAAGAAATTATGTTCGAGTACAGAATCTCAGCAGGATTTGTCTCAGAAAAACACCCTGTGAGGTACATGAATCCCATCGTGTGAATCCCACTTTATGTATCAATCAACTTGTAGCAAATAGTCGGCCAGTGGAAAATGGCTTATAAAAGACCAAGGAGCTGTTCCCTGAAAGTGACCAATATATTCACATGGTCGGGCAGGATACGACCTATCACAGTTTTAAATAGTTTAGATATAAGTGTTTAGTTACGGTATAACATATGGAAATTAAAAGATTTAGAACTACATTTATTCAAGTCTAACCATAGGAAATAACTAACTATATTGCACATGTCATCTCTGCAATAATATTACACAAAGATAAACCATGGTACCTTGGAATACTGACTATCTGGGGGTATCTATGCCACGGGGGAGATTAGCCGGGTAATATTATGGTTTTACACCTTCTGTTGATCCACTGTAAATATATCCAAATCTAAGTCCGAACTGAAAGCAAGCTTAGAAGTGCCTATCACGTACATGTATTTGCATATACCACCTTTTGGTTAATAGACTTGTTCTGTACTACCAAGCCTCTCAAACCATTTCAGAAGTAAACCTCGTTTTCATTGATCCCTAATGGGCAATGTTCCTGTCTGTCCATCAAGTTAAGCAGTCGCGCTTTTATGTTAATTTACCTAATGTTCCGCAGAATTGACTCCGGCATGGCTCAATCGATAGCGTTGACTGAACAGTTGACAATCCTTTATATGCGGGTAATGACGCAAGACCAAATGGCTTGCAGAGGAAAGGCGTATTGAATTAAATATACAAGGTGAACCATCAAGCTGATCAAAGTGAAAAACCAAGATTGGAGATCTTGTATGAATGTCACCTGACTAGTCGAACTGTATTTTTAGGAAGACTGCATGTTAGAATAGTGCTCTTTCTAAAGGATGTCATTTGGCTATCATGTTTACGCACCATTGATGATCACTTTCACAGAATGTGGCCTCGGGTGGGAATAGGCGGCACAGTCCAATTCAGCACCAGGTGGGCTTTCATATTCAGTGCTGCAAATCAATATTGAAAAACGGTTGACATGCAGGGGCTTTAAGAGAATGATTGATAGGGAGTCATGGGATAATGGAAAAGAAAAAAGCAGTTAAGAACGGATCTTGAATCTTGGACAAGGAATATTGTGAGAGACGCATAGAGATTGCATTGGTTCTGCTTAACATGAATGTATGACTACAAATATGAATGATAATGTTTATAATGCTACGTTTACACCATCACCTTGACAGTCCCGGCAGTGATTTTTTTCCTCAACGCCGTATTCCACTGGGTCTGCCGTAGTCCACCTCAAGTCATCGGGCTTGCGAAACATAAGTCAACTTGGCTGACGGGAAGTGTCTGGGAAAGTTTAGTTCTGTCAAAATACCAGTACCACAGTCCTGAAGATTCCTGGCAGCCCCCCGTGGTTAATGAGAATCTGGACTGCTGTACTTGACCGTACTTAGCCTTAAATCAATGGGCTGGGAGACAGGGGCTTCTGGATAGCGCTAGGCCTATTGGCCAGTAGTCCACTGGGATATTCATTCAACTTCCAACAGTCACAGTGAGAGAATATTTTGAATTTACATGCATGCATACATGCAAACCACCAGGAAAGGTGAACACCTGTAAACGGTTGTGAACATGTAAGTTTGATGTTTGTTAACTGATTTTTTAAATTTTCTTTTATGAACTCTATTCACTTCTGTTTTACAGCAGTGTATTATGGGAAGGTGTACAAGTAAATTCCATATCATAGGCATCGTTGTGTAACCTGTACCCCCAAATCACACAAGAACTGTGCCGGGACCGCACTGGGATGGCATCTGCAAAAAAACGTAGTTAGTCGTAGTTGGCCTTGCGACACCAGAACACGATTGGGACTGCCACAATCCACTGCAATTCAATTAAGGTCACTGCAAGTTACTGGGGAAAGCCCCGTAATCTACCGGGATCACAACGTAAGCCGTCGTACGGCATACCGCACGGCAACACCGCGATGTCGCGGTGTCCATTAAGTTGACGGGATATTTGGGCTTACCTTGCTCAATGTACGTCTCACCTCTCTCGGTGTTCGCGCTGTACTGACTAATCACATAGTTCATCTTCCCTGTATTCTGGGGCGACAGAAAATAGTCCGTAGTGAGTAGGAATTTGGGTCCAAGCAGAGCAAAGGCCATAATAAGGCTATAGAAGTTCCATGTTCACTTACGGTTTGCACAAAATTCACTGCCGGGACTGTCGGGGTGATGGTGTAAACGTAGCATGAGCTTCGAGTTAATTCTTGCAACCCGAGTAGAAATGAAAAATAAACATGAATACAAATTCAACAAACATGAAACAGCTTCCATTCGATATAAGGTTTGACTGTGTGCGCCTATTTCTTTATGATGCAATAATTAACTCTAGCGTAAAAATGGTGGTAGAAACATATATTCAACAAGACATATATTTGTAGATGTTCTGGTTCATTTGTCAAAGTGACCTTTACTATATACCCATGCTGTATATACTGTAAATAGGCACCGTTTTTGGCATATGACGTAAAAATACTGTACTAAAATACGGACCACCTAGCCATACACATTTATTAAAATTTTGGTTGTTAAGAAAAATGAAATTGATTTTTTTTTAAATTTCCGGTATATAGTAAATATAGAATGTCCTGACCATGCTGTAAAAGTCACAGAACGAGATGCTAATTTACTGTTTGTACGGACCGAGGGGTTTAATTATAAATATTATCTGCCTCTACATGCATCTCTGCCTTTGACAGTCATTGGGCAGTGTCGAGGGGAATACAAACCATATCATATGGAAGTCCGGGACCTTTTTGCGGTATTTGTTTGGGCTCGTGTGTTCATGCCAAACCATTGTGGTATTTCTGAAACTATTCATTCATATAGTAGAGACGCGGGGCATCTGTTGCTGGGTGTTAATGGTCGTTGTGAACATATTAACCTAGTGCCTTGTTTCTTCAAAATTTCAACTTTTTTTCTATTTTTTTTAAGCAATTTTCTAAGGGGATATTGTATCACCGAATTCGGCTATAGAGCAGTTTTTCCATTCGTGCCCTTGCCCCTACTTCTCATTCTAATGGCGGGTGTTAGCAGAATGGGCAGCAGGCACCATTTTTGTATAAGTCTTTGGTATGACCCGAACGGTGTTTGAACGCACGACCTCGAGGCGAACACCCTTACCACTTGGCCACCGAGCTTGGTGAGCTTGTATTTTGTATGTCATGTTTCCATGAACAACCTCCCAACAGGCTCCCTGAATTTAAGTTATGGTTCTCTGGAAGGTTGACTACAATCCTATTTTGTACATATACTTGTTTCCTATGAGATTTGCAAGTTTGGTGCCCCTGTATTTCTAACTGTGGTACAGGTGCTTCTGTATTGGCACAGCAAACTGGTCCTGGGTGCAAGTTTGGGGAGGGGGGGGGGGGACATCCAAAACAAATTTAAGGCCTCAGGTATGGTCCCAGATGGTGCAGGAAATTGCTCCTTACCTCTCCAAACTATTTATTTTGTATTGTAGCAACAGCTGAGATGTTGATATAAAAGGAATAAAAGTTGTCTGATTGATTGCATGGAATTTTCTCAGTCCTGTTTCGTGTTCGCCCATAAGTCTGAATGCATTATCTACACAGGCGTGTACTGAAAAACTGATATTCCCGAGTCAGGTTTCATTGAAGAGCGGCGGGGGTCACTTTTATTACATATTAATATATGATGGTCTGCGGTTAAAGTTACAGGTTAACAATTGGTCCCTCTATTTTTTCAGGTACGGATATGACTGAGGAGGAACGTATGGCAAAGGCCTTAGAGTTAAAGGTGAAGGAGGTTCTGAAGGAGAAAGGGGTGAGTGAATTCTTTATGAGGTTGCTTAATGACCAGATGAAAAACGATCTCGAGCTTGGTCTGCAATCTCATCCTTATTATTTATTCAGGGACCCGCCGGTGAATTATGAGACCGTAGATGGATTAAGTGTTCTACAGAATATTTATCCTGTAATAGGTTATTATTTCACTACTCCACCTTAAAGAGTAAGCGTACACTAATAGACTGGAGTTACATCAGAGAAGAACCACTGTCTAGCGGCATTTTCGAGGAAGATGTGGAAATAAACATATATATTGGTGTTGTTATTGATGATAGGTTGTTGTACGCAAATTAAGTGATAAACATTGCCTTTTTAGAAAGAGTAAAAAATACTTTGACCAAGCTACCGCTACGTCACGATTTATATTTCACCACTAGTAGATCATTGAGCATTCTTACTGGAGGGTCCTGCTCTAATAATCCAGAATTTAGTTGAGAAAGATATGTACAGATGTATAAGAACAGCAATAGGGAGGGACGCCCATTAGGATTGGCACTATATAAGTAACACTGAACTCATGCCCCCAAATTAAAGGAGGCTAATGTTCCTGCTGTGTATCATCAGGAGTATTTTTTATGATTAACGTGTTTAACCTTGAAGAACGTACAGCAACCTTAACTCAGACGGGGTCAAATTGCGTAATCTGACGACCTGTGGTCGTCACTCGTTAGGCGTTTACACCAGACGATTACTAGCCATTGACGGTTGAAAGTCATCAGATGGTGCTAAATTCAATAATAGTCGCCTATATCGCAAGTATAAAGGCCGGTAACAGGGAAAGGGAATATATAACATAATATAACAACAAATATGTAACTTGATATTCTAAATCAGACAAGATCTTATTGGTGCTCCTATCTTCTGTTACTTAAACATTTTCTTTAGCAAGATGCCCCTTTTCCATTTTTTACTCTTCTTGGAACACAATCTCATAACCTGTGATAGTTCATTGCTATTTTTGTATATAAGGTGAACCTATCTACCTCTCGTGTATTGTTGTCGGGGAAGGCCTGGGGTACTAGGATGTTTCTAGCCATCCAGCTCCGATTCCCTGGGGAAATCTAATGGTCGCTTTTACATGTATTGCCTTCTCATAGTAAACTAATTTTATTTTCAATCAAGATCTGAAATCGACCGAACATTACCGACCTGTTCCATGGGAATTCAGGTATTTTCCTGTATGAGGCCAAAAAATTGTTTTATTTTTTTAATTTTTAGCTCTGAACATCAAGCATGTATATTTATGGGCTAAGTAGCTAATATGGCCAAATTTGTTCCTTTAAGATTATACTCAATACAAGTGTATAAAATATATTTGAAAAAAATATGATATATATATATCGACAAATCATATATGCATGAACACACTAATAGTAAATGTTGATTGTAGATCAGCTAATACTGACGGTACCTATTGCTTTGTAGATCGTTGGGGTGTTTCGAACATCTACAGGGAAACCTGGGGAGGTAATTGTGAAGATTGCGGAGGAAGAGGGAGCCGATATGATAGTTACAGGCACTCGTGGCATGGGCAAGGTAGGTCGACTGAGGGTGAACTATTCCAGTCATTGCACAGACACACGGATTAGTAAAGAGTACATTATTTGCTTACTGGGCAAAAACCATACCGCTCTTTAACAATAAATAAGCAAATGTGACTTTTATTTAAAGTGTAACATATGTAGTTTCGAACTGAAGTTAAAGTTTATATAAAGCAATTAGGCTCAGTTAATCAATCCAAAAAAATAAGCCTCGCCCTCCACAGAGCGGAGCTACCACGTGTACATGTACCCTGGACAACTTTGAGGCAAAGGTCGTCTATAGGAGCACTGCTCCGATGCTAAAGTATGGGAGTAGTGTTAAATGGGATTCACACGATGGGATTCATGTACCTCACAGGGTTCAAAACCTCATGCGATTGTGTTCCTTTTTAGGGGGAAATATCTTTAACAATTACAGGGGGGAAAACATGTTTCAGGGAAATGGAACCCTATAATTTAGACTTGTGTTCGAGTACACAATCTCAGCAGGATTTGTCTCCGACAAACACCCTGTCAGGTACATGAATCCCATCTATGAATCCCACATTAGGGCATTGCTACTGTCAGACTGAAGCTATAAAACCGACAGCTAGAGAGCTGAGGGCAGTCAGTCAGATCTGACACTCAGCAGTGTACACACAGCCGTGATTACTGACCATGACAAGCACTATAGGCAGCACAATGACCATAACAAGAAAATATTGTAACTAATACACTATACAAACTAATTCTATGTATTTCTATGTGTATCTGTGTCTCTGTGTCTCTGTATCTGTAGTCTCTGTATCTGTATCTGCATGTTTTCTAATGAATTCACAAGGCCAGGTGAGAGAAAGGTGTACTGAGGCATGACAGCTGAGGTCAAGGTAGTACTAGTGTGTGTGTGTGTGGAAGTATATATGAAACTCTGTGTGTAATATGTATCTATATATCTGTATATGTATCTCTGTATCATTGCCTGTCTGCCTAATCTGGGCACTCTCAATAAGTTCCACAATTCCTCATATTGAAGGAAATAGTTACTCTGACAGATATCCCACCATGGCCGACCTCTTACCTGTAGTGACCCATGCATATGAATGAGCTCTGGAACCCCTCCCACCTGCCTTATATGCCCCCTGACTGGCTCTGCTGCCGACCTGACTGGTCGCGACGCCGATACACCCAGACCCGTACTCTCACTGTGTGAGGGGCGGGTCATTATCTTTAGGATTAATTAACAGAGCTTAATTGGTTTATATAAGCTTTAAGCATCCCATGGTCGTGAGTTCCTATCACAATTACCACATAGAGATAGATTTCAACATCAGGTATAGTCAACAACTCACTAAAGTAGCCCCAATTGCTCCAGTCCAGGAGGTGTACCGATTTGAAGATTGCATTGCATACGCAGTTGTACGTTTGGTGATATGACAATCATTTTTGTTGTGTTCGTTGCTCCAGGTCCGTCGCACCATCCTGGGCAGTGTCTCGGACTACCTGGTTCACCACGCCCACTGTCCAGTCATCGTGTGCCGACATCCTGAAACGGGCAGGCGCAACGAGGCTCGGTGTCGCAATGCCTCGGGCGACACCGCCAAAAACACGCCATCACGGGGAATGTCGCTGAACAGCGACGCCGACAAGTAACGTCAGTGCTGATTGGCCATCATTGATTGCCTCGTCAGAAGCTAAGAGATGTAAGGTCGTTGCTGATTGGCTCTCTGGTGGCAGTATGGAGCTGTTAGGTCGTGTGTGATTGCCCAAGAGTTGGATACCAGTCAAATTCAGGATGTCGCCGTAGAGGAAGGCGAAATAGCTTTCTGAGCGTATAAGTTGCCATGAAAGGGCCGGCTCAACCCTTCCTATTGGTATAAGCAGTGTAATCTGAATGTTCATATAGCCAATGAGTGTCAGATGTTCTGTAATTAGACTAGCACTTGACATGGTCACGAAATATAGCATTATATGCGTCTCACAATGCCAGTAACATGGATGTATCAGTCAGATGGCATGTTGTTGTCATGTGTGCCAGTGTTTTCTCCTCAAAGCAAATACAATCTTTGATTTTTCTAAAATAGTCGAGATCCCCTACAGAAATATCACAGGGAGAATTTTCCATTCATAAACGACCTAATTGCCCATTCCCTCAATACTCATAGAAATGGGGTGTTCTCTTAGCTTTTTCTAAGCTGGAATGGGGCAACAAAGGTTGTTGGAGACACAGTATAATAGATCAACAACGCAATTTTGCTTTATATGTGGTTCATTTTACCTGACATGTTTATATACAGTGTGAATAAATAGTTTTTCTGGCTGAATTTTATTCCCGGAGGGTCTTCCGTGTGATACAAAATGATGAAATAACAAAGTTGCTCTATTTTTTGTCAATGTATATTGAATTATATTTTAGCCTGTTGTATAATTTTCTAAGCGTCTCTCAGAGAAAGGTGTAAAAGTATAACTGAGATTCCATCAAGAATCTAATCGTTGTAATTAAAATGTTGTATATATATCAAATACCTGAAGCTTCCATGTTATTTTTCTTTGTATTAATTAAAAAGAAATATAGATACCTCAATTAATAGACAGCCTTAATGCAATGCAATTGGACGGGAGGAATCATGACCGGAACATAGAAACTATATGAGGATTCTTTTGAATTAAGCCTGAATTTGTATGAGCGGTAAAATGGGGGTATTCTCATTTCGGTTACATTATCATGTCTTCAATGTGGTAGGAATATTTGAACCATTTAAAGACGGATGGTGCCTTGAGGCATCAACCAGCCCAGGCCGAATGATGCCTCGATGCATCAAACGGTCCTGGCCGATGCCTCAAGGCATCATTTCTCTTAAATCTATTTAATTGTTTTTGACAAAGAAATGATCTATCAATATGAAATTTCCATAAAATAATTATATAAAATCCAAATTAATATAAGTAAGTTGAAATAAGTAAAATATTATTGATTACTAATAATATCACGGGATGGAAGATTCAAATTATGACTTTATCCAAAATGTCTTCGTTCCCTTGCGGAAGACACTGTCACTATAGCACCCGTCCTAAAGGCCCGTTTCCATTGGCCGACAAACATTGTGTAGATTTTTTGTGTTCTCCTAATAGCATATTTCCATTGGCCATCACCGATATACAGTCAGGAATCACCGACGGACCGTAGCACTGCTGACGCCAAATGGAAATAGGCTATTAGGAGAACACAGAAAATCTACACAGTGTTTGTCGGCCAATGGAAAAAGGCCTTTACGGTAACAGCTCTGGTGGTCATCCTTAAAGGATTGATAGAAAAAACCTTTTGAGATAGACGTGCCGGGAGGTAATAGGGAAGGGATATCTTTACACAATATTCTATCATGGTTACGACGTTTTGCAAAATATGAAAATAAATAGGATAACCACACAAAAGGTTTCCTGATTCTTTTTTAAATTGAAACTGACTGCTTTTGACACAATGGATGATGGGAATAGGTTAAGAATCAGGCACGTACATACATCTTCCATTACCGTGGAATTAATTACAGAAGTACCTGCAGACACTGATCTTGTTAATGTATCTAAACGAATAGACCCTATCATTTATATCGGGATTATGCAGTGATATATGTATCCACTTTTTCTGCTTAAAGAAAATCCAGATCTGTTGCAAAGGCCTAAAGTAGTAATTCACGGGTCTCCGGATACCAAAGTAGTATTCAAAAATTGGTAAATTTTACCTGACATATTTAGTGTGAATAGAAAGTTCATTGTCCTTTTGGCCGAATTTCATTCCTGGAACGTCTTCCGTGTGATACAAAATGTTGATACAACAAAGTTGCTATATTTTCTGGCAATGGATATTAAATCATATTTTAGGCTGTTAAGCCATTACAGCGCACTAAGGTCAGAGCGCCGGAGCTCCCCAACCATATGGGAGTCAAAATACCAGTAGAATCAAGAATCAATGGTATATGGCCGTGGCGTTGTCGCCGACTACTAAGAAAGTGACCAGTACGGAGCCTCTCCGCTGGTGCGGCGAGGCTGCGGACGGCTGCGGGGACCTGGGAGCTGTTTCAAACCCATAGACTGAACCCACGTTTTGAAACAGCTCCCAGTTTCACTAGTTTCGTGACATGTCTAGATGGCGTCTGTGACACCATACAGACAAATTGGGGTTGACTAGTTTCGTGAAAATACAAGTAGCTGCCCTTAGGACAGGGCAGACCCCAAACACGGTGTGTCTAGTTTCATAAGAACTAGACATTAGACTTCGTTTTGTCCGATCTAGCTTGTGCTGTTGGTGCCACTTTTCCTGTCTGTCTAACACTTTTGTCACGAAACTAGTGAAACACATCCATGATGTGTAGATTTGTCTAATTCTTATGTTTGGGGTTTGTCTTTTCCTAAGAGCAGCTACTTGTGTTCTCACGAAACTAGACAACCCCAATGTCTGTATGGTGTCACAGCCATGTCACGAAACTAGTGAAACAGGGGCCTGTTTAATTTTACACCCCGACGATACCTGAAGGTCCGAGGAGAGGTCGTAAGAGGGTTTGGGTTTAATAATTCGATTTATCGTGATCAAGGACAGTTGTGACTGACGATCCATGAGGTATCGTCTAAGTTGCGTTTAATATTTTATCGTGGGGGAATGATACCTCGTGAGAAGTGTCCTGGAACTCTCCTGACTGGTGACACCCTCTTGTGTATCATGGGAGAATCAGAATAAGAAGAACAGCGTAATATATCCATTTAAAGCTACACATATATGTTTCTTATGAAATAAAAACAAACTGGCAGAGATAAATCGAGAATATCTGTATCATTTAGCTAGATTAATTTAGAATAATAAACGAAGGAATTACTTATCAAAAAGACCACTATAGGGCACCACCTGCAGTGTTTGCCAACTCTTGTTCAAGTCTCCCCAAAACTGTCTTCGGGGTGTATTTTGTCCTGAGTCATGATCAGGGTCAATCCAACGAGGCTTTGACCCAGGATTTCACTCTCCATGGACGACAGGGATAATTAAACGTGTTTGACGACCCCTCGCGAAATTTATCGTCGGTGGAGGTGTCCGTCGTCCGCACAGTCCTCCTCCAAGATACCTCAAAATATAACAACCCCTGGTTTATATTCGCGAGACAGTCTGAGACCCACTGCAGACGGACGGCATAGAACTTGGATCCCCATTGGTCAGTTTTGTTTACTGGATGTTTCTTTGCGGTTCATTGGCCCCGATCGACACCGTCAACGCTGACGCCGCCGATCCAGTTCAGTGACTTGCGAAACATCTTTTTCGTATTATCAAACAGCGGCGTCTCGAACGGCGGAGAACCATAGTACGGTGGAAAGAAAAAGATTTGAACCTAGAATCAAGAATCAACTCTGACAAGTGGTGTGGATCGTTGATTGGTTTCGATGTCAATACATTGGTAGACTACTTGTGATTTTGTTCACCTATCGGCCATGGGAAAACCCGGCCCCATTCTCAAGAATCACAAATCTGCCCTCGACTACGGCAAATATATCAGTTCAAAAAGATCAATCAAGAAGTTCTTTCAAAAACAGTGGATACAATGCTATGGGCACTTTCGAGGCCCCTCCTCTCTCTGAAGGGTGCTAGATATCCCCGCTCCTCATGCGCCCCAAGAAGGACAGTGCGGATTGTTGTGTGATTATAGATCTGAGTTTTCCTACGAGGCATTGGTAAATGATGGCATAGGACTGGGTAATGGCGCAGGTTTCCCTACTGCTTACACGATATCATCCATTTGGGTTCAGGCCGAAAGGATATGTTGATTTGGGCCTTCATATTGGTTATGGAAATGTGACCGGATCTATCACCAACAACAGATCTGCCCAGGAGCCTTGCGTTTTATGGGCATACAACATCGGGATCTGATCCACATTGACTTGTGTCCTTCTTTCGGTTGGAGGACTTTGGGACGATCTCAGAGGGCCTAATACACATCGTAGCATACAAGGATGGGTCAGACATCCTTACATATGTGGATGAATTCTGGAGGACCGTCGGGTCCAGACACAACAAGACGAAGGAGGCATCAAACTGTTTCCATAAACTTTACCCCCGTCTAGCTATGGAACTGGCCCCTGAAAATATCTGATGGCCTGGTCAAGGCTCTGGAGTGACTAGGGCTGCGTATTGATACTGTTGAAGTATCTGTGACTATCTTGATGAAAAAAAATTTGAGCTTGTTGTCGAGTGCGGCTTGTGGCTCCACAGACCTTGTGCGAGCTGACGAGAGTTGCAGTCGCTGGCCGTAAAATTGAACTTTATGACCCAGTGTGTACTTCAAGCTAGAGGGTTCCTTCAGCGTATACTGCAGGTGTTACGAGCTGCTGCAGTGAAAGGATTTTTATTCTTGACGCATGACCGGAAAATGGATTTCCTCTGAGTTTGTGAACGGCAGAAGACTCATCGACCTGGTGCAGGTGAAGCTATCATTTGAGTGTGAAACATGTCCAGGGACCTGTTTTTAAAACTAAGAACGATACAAGAATTGGTCCTATCGTGGTCCTTGATGCATTCTCATTACCTAAAGTGTTCTATCTTTATGGAGGACATTCCTACACAACGATTAGGAAAATATCTTTATTTTGGGTGTTTTAAAAAATCGTGATCGTGATCTACATCGTCCATGGGCCTGTCCTACCTCCATTATCAGTCTTATTGGAAGACAACCCCAGGGGGTGTCGTACAATATTTGGTTTAGCAAAATTAAACAACTTAGCTACTCTCTCAGCTTGTAATGGCTTCTTAAAGTGTAGTTGGATTACATTATTATATTTCCCTTGAAATAAATCCATTGCAGAGGCACAAAGGATGCTTAGTTGTAAAATGGTATTGCATTGTCCTCCACCAAGATCTTTCCTCCACGAGGAATATCTTTAGTCATTGACTAAAGACAATCCTAGTGTTTAGCCATGTGACTTTAAAACTCAATCTGATTGGTTGTTCACTAGGATCAGAAAGGCTTGAACGATAAAGATTTGATCGTTTCTGTAGGACCACGTTTAAAACACGGATTGACAAAGACATCCTAGTCAGTATCGTTGTGGTAGGTCCTAATCGTAGTTATTCAACCACTATCGTTCTTAGTTTTAAAAACAGCCCCCAGGCACCCGACAGGGGCGGAGGATACTCTGTCTCGACTGGGCAGGCCTATAGCTTTGTGCTCCCAGCCGAGCTTGCTGGGGCCCACCACATCTTACGGCACTTATATTATCGTACCTATTAAGTCCATCATCCCCGCTAATGTGAAGCTTATGATCAGGTGATATAGTACACTGTCCTTGGTATCAACTTGCTTTAGTTTTTCCAGTTAGTTTGTATGGGTAGCATCCTGATTGTGTACTGAAAAAAAACTTGGTTTGCGTTGATGCTGTGCCCCATTTGTAGCCTTGTCACCCGAGTAATTGCAGAGCTTGGAAATGATTCCCTAGCGGCAGGGGTAATGGAAACCCTTGAAAGCATCGCAATCATGGATAACAAAGGAGAACGTGGAAAGATAGGCTGGTGTCTATGTGGATTTCATGGTGAGACAGGAGTACCAACCTCTCTTCCTTAACGTTGGTGCTACGCTAGTTTTCATGCAACATCTCTAAAACAGACTTAAAGCCGTATCTTTGATCTGAAATTCTTTATCTGGAGCCAGAACTTTCATCATCGAAAACTTGTGTTCCAAAGATGTTTAAATGGTTCACAAACTTACCTACTCACTCTCTGGCTTCGGACCCGCGGCTGCAAGAACAAGCTCTAAGCCACGTCATCGATGGAATGTGCAGATCAGGGGAACACCTGACCGGTGAAATTGTCGCATTGGCGGTCCTTTTCTGTTTATCATTACAACAAAGCCACATCTTCTTCACTGCCAACACGACCCACTGTCCTGCTATTAGCTATAAATCATTCAAGAACAATAAAATGTGATTCTGATTGTATTCATCTTCCAGTTCATATTCCAGTTCACCTTCTAGGCGAGGCACGATGCCTGGTTTACCTCTGACAGCAACGTGTAAAGGCAGTGCCTGCTCCTGAGAACTAACCTGCTATCTAACGGATGCTCAACTGGTATGCCTGATGTCACTGATAAGACTCCTCCCAACTTCCCTTCAAGTGGTGGGGCAGCACGATGTACGCAGCGCTACGCTACACTCCCTGAGATACTCCAGGGGGTCGTTTGGTTATTAGATGTTTTGGAGGAGGACTGTGCGGACGAAAGACACCTCCACCGACGATAATTTCGGCGAAGGGTCGTCAAACGCGATTAATTATCCCTGTCATCCACGTGGAGTGAAATCCTGGGTTAAAGTCTTGTTGGATTATCCCCGATCGTGTCTCAGGACAAAATACCCCTCTCTAGACAGTCTGGGGGAGATTTGAAGCAGATTTTACAAACACTGCAGGTGGCGACCTATAGTGGTCATTTTTAATGAGTAATTTTTTCATGTATGATTCTAAATTAATCTAGCTAAAAATTTCAGATATTCTCGATTTATCTCTGCCAGTCTGTTTTTTTTAGTTTATAACAAAGATGTATCTGTTGGTTTAAATGGAATGATTAAGCTGCTCTTGTTATCTTGATTCTCCCAGGATATCCCCGGGGGTGACACCAGTCAGAGGAGGTCGAGAAAGGTGTTTTAAAAACTAAGAACGATAATGACTGTAAGACTATGATTAGGACCTACAACAGCATAAACATCTAGGATATTCAAGTCAGTCCGTATTTTAAAGGTGGTCGCCAGAAATCCAAATCATTTTTCGAAGATTTCATATTTTTATTTCTCCTTTTGTATGGGAGGACATTTTGTTATGTACGATCAATTTTACATAGCAACGGAGCGATAAAACGTATAAATTATCGCCTTCTCAACAAGTCAAATTTCCGATTTTTCAGTTATCGTCTCGTAAGGCTGTCCTCTGTAAGGAAAGATAACTTTAGGTAACGAGAATGCAACATAGACCACGATAAGATCAATTTTCCTATCGTCCTTTCTTTTAATAACACACGAGGTATCACTCCACCACGATAATTAAACGGCCCTCACTCCACGATGTCAGAGAAATGTGAACGTGATCCTCCACCTCTATGGACCTATATGTTCCATTGAATATGTTTACAGAAGCTTCTAAACTAATTGCTTGATCTTTGGCTTTCTCATAATCGGGTCACTCAAGATCCACAATTTTATGCGTCATTTTTAAAATTCTGCTAAAATTCTGCATATCACTACGTAACGATTTATCAAATAAATCTGGTTGTTCTCCAATTGAGAGTTGCCTGATCAATTAGAATTGTCAGCAAAAAGTTGGCGGTTACTCAGTTTTTCAATTCAATTCAATCTTTTATTCCAGACAGTACAAAGAATTACTCACATCTATAAGTTTACCAAGTTTGATCACGGAGTAATTGATAAAGCGAAGTTGAGTGAATTACGTAGTGGTCGAATGAGATGGACTACGGACCAAGATATTTTCATTGAGTGAGTTTCTGTTTTTATCTCATCCCAGATTCTTAGTCAAGAATTCCTCTTTCTTCATTCCTCTCTCCGTTAGTTTGTATAAGGCATTAGTACACACTATGATATTTCTGATGCCTGGTAAGGGGCTTAACGGATTTTGCGGGATTTGTATGTGATGAAGAAAACACCGAGTACTTCCAGTATGACGTAAATACCGACGAGAGCTGCGAAGTCGAAGCCAAGACGATCCTAGAGAGAGCAAGAAAGACAGGGTCTGTAGGTGTGGATATTTACCTTGGAAATAGTCAGAAGAGTGCTACAAGTTCTATTCTTAAATCGCGTTTGAATGAATGACAGGATGCGATTTCCAATTCAAAGTATAGGAACTATAGAATTAAAAATAGGTATATTAGTGCCACAAATTATTAACGCAAAATATCCTATATTGATGTGAAATAGATGATAACTCTGATGTTAGATCCTGAGAAGATGGAAAAATAAACTACAATTGCGGATTTGAGATATTTCAGCTTCAAGTTCAAATACAGAAAAAGCCAATAGAATTAGAATAAAAGAAAATTGCTGTAAATGGTGCTAAAATACCTCTGAATAAGATAAGCTCTTGATGACTTCATCTCCGTTTCGTAAACACCTTGTATTTGTTGTGTTCTCAATAGGGCAATCTGAAATTGTGAGGTTATGCATATTTCTTTATTGAAGGTTATAGAAATATATTGATATTTCAACATAAAATGATAATGAAATCTCGTCGACCTTTGTGATCCTATACCCTGTAATCTATATAATTTGATACCGCCAGGGGTTTCTGCATAAAAAATCATTCATCTTACAGTGCGAGAAAATGTTGCCATAGAACATGAAAAAAACATAGCCATATGTTCTTCTATTTATCATGATTCTGTCTACCTAAACATCCCGGAATTATTAATAGAAAACATAGAAAAATAGGAGGCACTTACATATAAAGTCAACGTGTCTCCATTGGGTCACGGTAAGGATCTCAGTACTGTAGAGTATGGATGACAGCAGCGCAAAAGGCTTCAACAGTAGGGGAATGGAGCTGAAAGTGAAAGATTGAAAAGTTGCGTTGTTATCAATACCTATATATACTAGTCGAGGTAGGGGGTGCTTAATAGATGGGAACAAGGATGGGGAATAAGCAGTCTCGGCGTGATGCAAGTAGTATGGGGTCATTCTATTTTATTTATCAATCATGTCTATGACCATACAGCATAAGAAGAAAATTGAATGAACCCTGAACCTAGATTCAAACTGTCCTGCTGTTAATCTGATACTTGATATAATAAAAAATATTCCAACCACAGAATTAATCTCTGATTCCATTGGAACGAAAAATTTACAACAACTTAATATAATCCAAACCGAATTAAAGCATGCTTAGCGATGAGATATGACTCCTTACCTTATAATGATGAAGGGTCCTGACAGTGTAGTTCCTAGATTCCTAAGTATTGTCAGAACTCCCAGAGCTGTATTCGATTCTTCTATGGCTACTGACATCATACGACCTAAAGGAATATGACATATATGTCTTGACTCTTGTAAAATCAGTAAATTCCTTCAAGTGCTTTGGCCAAAGGAGACCCCAATTTGGCGTGGAGAAACACTTAACCAGAAGTACTCCAATTTGGGGCCCGTAATAATTAAGCTTACACCAGATGGGAGCAAATGGCCGAGGACGTCGCTGGAGAGATGCCATCGTGGATATATTATAATTTCCATTCATCTGAGCATGGTATAGTACATAACAAAAGAGGTGCATCAAATGCATAAGTGCTTCTTGATCATACAATATACTTGTAGAGTAAGTAGATCATGGTAGAAATAGCAATGAAAGAAACCATACATACCACAAGCACTACCATATAAAGTAATGAAGATGAAGGTTATGATGCAGATCAGAACACTATCAACGTTGGGGTCCAGTCCTACAAAAAGGTGGAAATAGGATAAACGAGGCAAAGCAAAGCGACCTCATTAAATACAAGTGCCTATCCTTATGCTACGTACATGTATTTGTATAGGCTACACCTGCATGTTAGACTACCATACTCAATTTTGAAGAACGTGAGTGTGTTCTATATGGTCAATATATCACTAGCCGTTTACGCTTCGGGTGATGATGGATATTGAGCTAAATCGGGTTTTTCACAATAGTTTAAAACAGAGAACGTTTTGTTTTGGGTGGACCTTCATAGATAAGAGCTTACCTATCGGCCAATAGATCACGGCTGTAAACAGAACTCCCTGAAGTGAGAACGGCAGGAACTGCAATAGAAATAATCGATACATGTGTAAAAGATTTAGGTCATGAGATATCTTCATTATGTCTGTGGTGACGTTGTCACCACAAGACCGTTTTCACCGTCGTGTTTATTATAACTTAGCCATGAAGATAGCACCGGTAGATTCAATGATGAAAATAAATATGCATATTGGAATATATAGCAATCAAACAAAAAACTAAAACAATTGCATATACGGTATACACCACGAGTGGAAAAATGCCCAATATCAACCTGTTTCCAATGATAGTGGGCCTATCCTCCGCGTAGTTGAAGCGTATTTTTGTATATCAGAAACAGGCTACTGTTATATCTATCACTCAGTAATCCAAATTTAGATTATCGAAGGAATGGCAAAATGGCCATTGATCTTCTTACGCATTACTATGCACGCCCGGCGATGTCACAGGGAATTTTTTGTATCCTACTGTGAAGATACGGGGGTCTGTAACATCCTCCGGTAGCAATAACGCGGGACAATACGCTTTCTGTGGGAAGTTTGGATCAGGTGGATAATAAAAGAGAAATCAATGTACCTCAGCAAACATATGGCCTAAATAGTACAACGCAGGTATGTACATCCGATTCTCTAGCTCCCTTCTGTAAACAAGTCTTTCGGGCGGAATTAGCTGCAAATAGAAACGATTGGTTTAGTCGATTTAAGGAAAATCATACTTAGTCTAAGATATGTAAATTAATGCTTAAAACCAAACATACATTAATGATAGAAAAGATATAATCCAAATGTTTATACGGAAACTAGGCTATTGTGGCTGTACGTCATGAATACGTGGTAAAATTATACCACGTATTTATCATGTACAGACACAGCATATCCGTTTCCATATACATTTTTTTGTAATTATATACCTTAAGATATTTATATTTTTACCCTTGCTTCTGGACGGTTTGTTGGGTGTCGCCACTTATGCCACCTATGTGTTGTAAGGCCATAAAGAAAATATGAGTAGGAGCGGGCGGTATACGTTGGACATATATATAGCCGCAGGCATATGATAATATTGTTTTTGGATGTATACTAAATATAGAACAACATACCATGTTTCACTCGACTCCGTTCTGTAAAAGAACATCAAGCCACATCTCGTTTTGTTTCGTGTACAGCATGGTTATGCAGTTCTATGTGCATACTCTATGGGATATTTCCTCAGCTAGGAATCGCAGCTAAGAATATTCATAAAATTCAACATGCAGTGCATACAAAATAGCTATATGATGCAAACACTTTTTTTTGTTATAAAAGCTACTCTCCTAGCGATCTGTCAATAATCGAGGGATAGATAATAGATTTTAGATTTATTTCTATAAACGTGATTTACCGTATACACAGCGAACATAGTGGTGTAGGCGAGAAGAAGTGAAGATCCGAAAATAACACCAGTCACATTTTGCACAGCTTGTTGATTAATTGGAATCTGCCAGTAAAGCATATCCAAGAACACCCCGTTCCCCTGCAAGAACAAGGTACAATAAATGGTTATGCTTATATTTCTCTCGAGTAAATATGATACAACTGAATGTGGTACGTTTCCTGAGGCAATCATAGTTCCTTTAAAACCCACGCTATGGAAGATTATAAAGGCATTTATCAGGAATGCCACATTGATCGACAATAAGGATTACTTTTTTCAGCTGTGCTGAATGAAAATCAGGTAATAGAAAGAAACGAAGCTGGACGTTTACATGCCAAGTCGCGTCAACGTTGGAAGTTCAAATCCAACTTAGATAAAGATAGCTTAGTTCATTAAAAAAAATAGATATGAAAAATCTGGTCACAGTGAGTTTCCTCTGTATCGTTCATGCAAGGCTGAACCTCTCTATACACACAGTCTACCAGAACAGCGTTAAGTTATATCCACATGCATCTTTGGAATCTCAACAGTCGGACATTTAGAATCTAGGAAAATTGAATTTCAAATAATGGATTCAAAAATAATCTAATGACTGAAACTCCTCTTTCCAACTTATCAATGTCTGTAGACTTCCTTTATGCACCTTAGATCCATCGTTGTACAGCAAATAATCTAAACGTCAAGCCCGTGGTACGGTAGTTTTACAGTGACCCAGTGGCATTGCACCGTTCTTTCATACAAACATTCCATTGAAATATATATAGTTGTTTTAATGGTAAATGGAATATGTGTCTGATACTCTTCAGCAGAAAAACCTACATTGCAGATTACGATAAAACAATATATGGAAAACAGTGCTGCACATGCTTATGGCATAGTTTATTAATCATCATTGATGAGCGGAACCCCTTTGGATATTCACTAATTGTATTCTGTAGAAATCATGATATAAAATGGAGATGCACTTATATCTCACATCCACTATGTAGTAGCAGTGATACCCGAAAATGGTGCCGTCTCTGAATATCTACTTACAGCTCCTGTCTTTTGAAAGTAGCAATAATTATAAACAATTATAATGTTTTGCATCTGCAGTATCTGAAAAGGAAATATTATCCGAATATGTGACCACGGTATTCTGCAATGTAGACGCTGAGATAATAGATACATATGTACAATCATATGACAATACTTACTATATTCTGTAGTACAGTGGCGATGATAACCTTCTTGTTACGTATAGCGCTAATCCAGCTTCTTTGTGTCAGCAAAAAAAGTTGGGTCCACAATGTGGTCTCGGCTTTCACTGTTTCCCTGGAGATGAATAATGCCTTGCATATATAGGTAAGTCCTACTTAACATCAGTATGTCTATTACATTTCAATACAACTCAATTGAAGGTTCAATGTTTTTGTCATTGAAAACTGACCTTTCTGATTAGATTAGAGATGATTAATTATATACATGCCTAAACTATGACAACAATGACTATTCATTACAAACACAACAAACTGAATATCACCTATTAAAGCAATATGCTACTCCAGAAGAATTGCTACTGGTACCCACATAGTTGAAGCGCTTAATGTGGATTTTGGATCGAATGGTGCTTTTTTAAATGCTTTGCAAGCATATCAAGCATGTCACTTGGCACAGGTGTTCCTTATAGGTTACTTTTCAGAAAAAAGTGCTAGCTACTAAAGAAATCGAATAGAGCGGCCATTTTTCGAGATGTTCCTCTGTTATGTCATTTTGCTCAGGAACCATGGTCCAAATTGTGGTATAAGCATGAAATTTGGTATGAGTGTTCCTTGCAGGGCACCTTTTCAGGAAAATGAAAAAAAATTCAATATCGTGGCCATTTTCAAGATGGCCAGCAAATGGGTCTCTATTATATGGTTTTGCACTGAGACCTGTTTGGTTGTCATCTTGCTTAGTACCATATTGATGTTTTTGTGGCTTGCACTTTTTTCTGAAAAAGTGACCGCTAAGGAATATTCATGCCAAATGTCATGCCTATATCACAAAAAGCACGATGGTTTACCTAAGACGCTCTACCAACAGTATACAAGTAGAGTTGGTTTTGAAAAATAAAGTTGTTTCTTTACTCACCGAACATCCATCTGAAATTTAAAAAAAAACGAAAAAGATTAATTTCGTGAATAATTAAACACCATGAAATGGATAGTTACAAAAGAAGCTCATATGGTACTCCTTATTCTGAATTCAATGTCGATTACCGATACAGCTCTAGTTGTGCCAAAACTCTTGATGTGTACATCACAAATGAATCTGCTGCATAAAAAGGGGTCAAAGTAAATATACTCGTAACATATCAAAATAAATACATTGTATTTGTAAAATACAATAAAACTGTATATCATCCATGCACATATATGCCACTCTATGCATGAATCGATTGAAAGTCACACAAGGTAGTATCAGTGGCTATGATACTTGGATGTCAATAACATGCAATAGTGACCTCAAAACACAGAAAATGTGTGTCCGTCTTAAATTGCGATCACCGCTATCATCGTTGGGTATTAAGATTGCTTGCATGTATTGGGAATGTATTGGATTTTTAATCAACTCATCTCAGATAACTATAACAATTTAAGGGAGAATTCCAGAGTAGTTCGTCAAAGCAGGTTATCATTTCTAGTTGGAGATGGAACTCTAGGGACTAAGTGATTTTGTTAGCGACACAATTAAGAGGGCCCGTGAGACGTAACATCTACGATTCAGACATTTCAATTGTAATAGTTGGTACTTATGGCAGGTCCGTCTCGGTTACTTGGAAATATGGAGTTTAGCTTACCGCGACTTTACCAGACTCCGCTTGTTCAATGAGGGTGTCGATCTCCATTTGAATATCATCAAAAAATGCTGACTTCTCGTAGCCGCTGCATACAGCCTGAGACCGGCAGAAAACAACAATAGATGTACATGTATCTGACGATGGGCTCTGGTGAAAGCAATACTAATACAAATAGCTTCATTTATCAATTAACATTTTGTGAAATATGATATGTGTACGAATATCATTTTATTGGCAGACCTGAATTAATTTGGTTATTAACATAATTTATTATGTCTTGAAAATAGCAACAAAATAGTTCATACCATAAATGCATCATATTCATTGCTATATTAAATGAATATTTGGTATCTTGAACGCGATCGTAGAAATCATGACACAAATCTATCCGGAGGATCAAAATTTGTCACCAAAAAAAGAAAGTAAAAGTCAACATCGCTGAGCCATGTCGCACATGTCAGTATCACCCTCCATTATGATATCGTCTTTATCTTTTTCACTTGTGATTCAGAGTGTTTTGATTCATATAAGCTTAGCGAATATATTGCTTGGTAACCAGACACACGTATGAACTGCTAAGTGGACCTTTAGAAAGAGAACTCACAGCGACGGTTTTATCATGCTGCTCCTGTTTCCCGGGTACCAGGGCCAATGTTTCTATGAAAAAGTCAGCGGGGTTGTAGCTCATGGGGCATGGGTAGCCGCAGCTGGAATAGAAAATATAGTTTTGAATAAAATGAGAAGACTTAAAACCTTCCATCCACCCACCCTTCATAAAAACAACTCCCTACACTCATTGGTAGAACTCCATATTCAGTAATCCACAGACAAGAACTACCCCTTCCTATACCTCAGTCGTAACGTTTTCTTTTACATGTATTATAGACTAGAATCAAAACCAGCTATTTTTGGGTTCTAGGAGCATTTTTGAGTAAAATTTGGTAAGAAACATTTTTAGGTCAGTTTTTGGGTGTAGATTTCGAAAAATAATTTTACCAAGCTGAAAAATCTATTTTTAGCCTTCTAACTGACAAAAAAACAAAATAGCTGAAAAATCTATTTTTAGCCTTCTAACTGACAAAAAACAAAATGGCCGCCAATATCTATTAGCAGATCAAAGAATCTTTTCTAAAATCCTCATTATTTAATTTATTAAATTTATTTATTTATTAGTAAAGCAATTCATGTATACATTCTCCATCCTCCCTCCGCGTTAGTCATTATATATAAATTCATGACAAGGAATATCAAACCATAGAAGGTATTAACTTGCAATGGAGAATTAGCCAAAGTATATCATATAACCATGCTGCTCTTATCATGTCTCTACTTTTATGTGAAGCTCGCAGCAATTCTAACATTGTGCAGTATATGTACGGCTATCTACTGTCATCTTACGTGCGAAAGAAGGTGATCGCATCCTGAGTGGCCCCCATGAAGGCTGTTCTCCCGTCTGAGAGCAAGAGAACTCTGCAAATAACAGAATATCAGGGATTGTAGGACATCAATCAACTACAAAGGTAGGATAGTAATCGATCATCTAATGTACTGATTTGTGAAATCTAATATTGAAGAAATTCATAGTCAAATTACATTCATCTACAATGTAAAGAGTATTGTAACGGGTGTCGTAGCTTGGAAGTCACCCATATCGGCAAGTCACAAATATTGACATAAAAGGGAAATATTCGAGGATAACTGAAGTAAGGTGGCAAGTCACACAGAAAAAGAGTAATATGTGTGCAGGTGTTACTATTGTTGAACAGCTGTGGTAAAAGAACGTTGTCAATTATCACGACGTTTCCGTGATTCATTGTGCTTCATGATGAGATCAAAGGATATATACCAAGCAGGTAGTATTGATACAACTTTTAGAAGAATACAGATTGGTACATTTTAAGGGCCGGCGTCCACTGAGCTCCCGATACGTTCCGATATGGTCTACGATGGGCGTCGGAAGGTCACCTAATACCGGAGCACCTGGCCACATCTCTGCTCGGTGAAGTGGCATGTGTAGACATATATATCTACGATATTACGCCTTCCCGATATGTCGCCGATATTTACTTTTTGTATAGGTCTCATATCGCTAGGTCCAAAGTACCATTGTAGTAAGTGGATGCTGGACTTTAATTCCAGGAAAAATACGCAGAGAAGGAAAGGTGAACTCAAATTTCTACGCTCCTCGTAAGACCACATCACGCGACTCACTGATCAAACATGTCGAACACCTCAGACGCAGGCTGGTGTATGGTGCAGATAACAGTTCTCCCGCCAGCCGCTAGGAGTCGTAGCGTTTTGATAACGCCCTGTGCCATGAAGGCATCCAGACCTGTTGTTGGCTCGTCGCACAGCATCACTGTCGGGTTGGTCAGTAGCTGTAAGGAAGATGATGATACAGGACAACTGAATGATTCTCCCGAAAAGATACAAGCGAAAGAGACGTTGGTGTCCTTTACCTAACGATAGCAGATTGGCAACACACGATAACATCTTCACACCTCTTTTATCTACCATACATCAGTCGTAATCTTGTCTTACATTATTTTCTATAATTATGTTGGTTGAATAATCTTTTTTCCATATAGGGGGAATAGATGATAATCGATGGTTTTGTGGACAGGCGGCCGTACATCACGAGGGGTTGACGCATAATCATACGAGCGTTAACCGCCTGTCCACAAAACCAGCGTTTGTTATATTCATTATCTTCTCAATACATTGAACCCAAAAATTGCCATATCAAATGGTATATCAATAGGAACTATGTTTTTGCTCTACAGCACAAAGGGACCATTTCCCCGTATACTCTGGCTTTGGGGCCATAGTTATGTAGAAGAATCTGCCTATGCTGTACAGGCTATAAAACCGTTAGGGAATAGCATCAACTCATTTTTACATCAATTCCCATTGAGTTTTGTAGCATGTACAAGCACGGTGGGTTGTTCTATATTTATCAAATATCAAAATTTAATAAACCTTACCATAAATCGGTATAGAAAAAATATCGAAGTGAAAGTCTACAAATTACCGATTTTGCAACGTGTTCAGTATAACAGCTAGTAAACTGCTCAGGGTGCAATCCAGATTGATAGTGTATAGGGAGCAACAATGCGTGATTGTAAAATGTACAGGATGGGTATGTGATAAACATGTATTTGAATCCATTTACCAAAAAAAGCTATTGAAATTCGTATTTATCGTTCAATACATCATTTCTATCTCGATACTCACCTCTGTTGCAAACGAGAGCCTCTTTCTCTCTCCACCTGAGAGCGTTTTGATTCTTCCTGGGATACCGATCTGCGTATCTGCCCGATGACTGAGACCAAGCTGCAAGTAGGCAGGATTAATGATGGAATATAATTTGCCATGTTGCAATTGAGTATCGTATTACCCACACATCCCGGACTCTCCCTCCGGTCAATAATGACCTAATCCTTGCTCTTTTGGGGCCATCGCTATGGATTAGGGTAGGTGGGGAAGGGGCTGTGGTGGTTGGGAAGGGAGGGTGGATATTCTCACAGATACGATCGCCGATTAAAATTGGGAAGAGTCGGAAACAGTGGTACAAGGGTACCCGACTCTCTTTCTTCAGTGAAAAGCACCTCATATGTTGCAGGGTTTGGTTTCGCATCGTATCACATGTGCTCACTGTAAAGGGCAGTCTAACAAAATGTGGATTCACATTATAAAGGGGTTCAAAGTTGAACAATAAACAGCTGGGTTGTCTGTTAAGCTCATTAAACAATTTCTATATTTCCCAACTCATAGTATATGAGTTGTTTGAGTTTCATAATTTTCGACAGTTGCCCTGCTTTAAATCCGAAAAGTTGGCTGGTTCCTACTGTCCTTAGTGGATACCCGAGGAACCAGTGTATGACGTCACTGGGTTGAGGCAGAGATTAGTATGTACAATTACAGCACAAGCACGGCTGGGAGAGTGCTCACAGATGCCTTTAAGACGCCTGCACATGTGCGCAAGCAGCTATCCAGTGGCTGTTTAGACAACTGCATGACTACCTGCCATACACACACAATATATTTAAATAATCCGGAGTCTTGTCCCCAGACCATCCATTCATCTTGGATAAAGTGACATTCCAAGATGACCCCTTAGACAGGGGTAGATTTCCGTTTTAAAAAAACCTGCTCCTTAACGCGGGATGTCCGCTAACACGGGTGGCCCTTACCGCGAGGTTAGAATAAACATCTGATAGAGGTGAAGATTTCCGTTACCAGCAAAACTATCCCCCATCGCGGGTTGGCCCCTTAGAAGGGGTGTTTCTTAAAGCTGATATGAAGCAATTACCATTTGAGAAAGTTATCAAAAATATAAGGCCCGCCCCTCACAGAGTGAGTGAAGGGACCTGTTTCAATAGTTTCGTGACATGTCTGTGAAACCATACAGACATTGGGTTTGTCTAGTTTTGTGACAACACAAGTAGCTGCCCTCAGGTAAAGACGGACCCCAAACATAAGAATTAGACAAATCTACATGTCATGGACCTGTTTCACTAGTTTCATGACAAAAGTGTTAGACAGACATGAAAAGCGGCACCAACAGTGCAAGCAAGAACGAACAAAACCAAGTCTAATGTCTAGTTCTTATGAATCCGGACACACCATCTAGACGCCATCTATGATCTAGACATGTCACAAAACTAGTGAAACAGGTCCCTGGACTGTGTGTAGCGTGGTCAGTATACCTGTCACACACCACTGCCGCCCGTCCCCACGCCGCACCGTGATCAGGAAGGGGGAATATACCCAACTGGCTGAGTTACCCTTCATCGTTATCATGTATGTTTTCTTCAAGCATCTAATCTACAGACTGTTCGTCTACATCGTAATACTCTCTACTTTTCCTCTGTAATAAGCCGTCGAAAGAACGCTCTATTGGTGTTCAGGGGACAGTATACATTGAAGGCTTACCTCCTTAAGTACGTAAAGGACACGTTCATCCTTCGCCTCTTGAGAAAACGTAGATGGTAGACGTAACTGCGCCTGAAAAGTAATTAGGATACATAAAGGAAGGATCTCATATATACGAGTGATTTTTTATTTGTCGTTGGTGGGGATGAATATCCTATTACTCAGAAAAACTTCTGTCATGGAGAAAGGGCCAATAAAAATACATGTAATTAAAGAATGTGTTGCATATGATATGTATATTGTTTCTACTGTTCACTATTCCAAACTTCTCAAACAGCACAGACGCTGGATGATTCTATTCTGAGGTTGAGTTATATTTTGATATTCCCCATTTACATGTTTCATACATACATGTATATATATATATATATATATATATATATATATATATATATATATATATATATATATATATATATATATATTGAACATAAATAAAGCCTATTTTCCCCCAAACACATGTCCTTTTCCTCATTAGCCACAGACAAATAATGCATGTAGGAGACACTCACGTGGAAGTTGAGGTGCTCTTTGACTTTGAGCAGGCCAACGAAAGCATCCTGTTGTTGGGCGTAGGCGGCAATGTTCCGAACACCGTCATGCCGTTGGCTTCCGTTGACTCTGATTTTGCCGGACACTTCCAGATCCCCGAGGTTTCGCCGAATCAGCGCATTCAGCAACATGGTCTTCCCTGAGCCACTGAAACAATGAACATCACGATAAGGTGAGGGTTTCTTATATACATGTGCACTTTCTCACTGTTATATAAACGTGCTTGGTTCTATTGTTTTGATCTTCGGTGGCTATAACGATTCATTGGAAATTCCTGCTTCCTAAAATCACTTCTGTAGATACTCATACGCTTTCATAGGCATTACATGTATCACGACTTGATTGATGCCGAGTATGTACAGCTCTTCACATTAAAAAAGAGTTCGGCACAGTAAAGATGGGAAAATTGCGGTAGTTGTTTCAAAATAAATATGGGTAGCATTGCTGTGTCAAGTCACATGGATGATGGTTGAATGTACTGTTACCCCCCCCCCCCCCCCCCCCCATATTTGTAGCCAGTGAGATACTAAAATACTGCTGATTGGAATATCATATCGTCGATTGTCTCTGATATGCCCCTTGTCATGCATGCATATTAATTTAAACATACGTACTCCTTAATATGTGATTCCTAGGATCAGTCCAACATAATAATCATGCTTGTAGACGTGTTATCGGCTTTTTTTCCGGGTGGGGCAAATATTTCACAAACCTCCATGAGCAAGAGAAAACATTGAACTGTCGGAAAGGATTTTCCCCAACATTATATTCAATTTAATTCTCTGCTTCTACCTCCTCTTCACTGATCTAACCTCGACCAGATTTTATCTGACTGTATCTCCATTGATCCCTTGTCGTTCCTTTGATACACTTCACCTTCTCCGGTGACTCCCTTCTCGACCTCCCAGCCATCCTCGATGACATATCTCAGGCAGTAGATGATTATTCATTCCATCCCATATTTACTAACTTATTTCATTGAAAGTTCTTTGGGTCCACAAGTATGATCATGAGTAGAAATTATTCGGGTATGTTATTGTAAACGAGTATAAATACCACCAGATTTTATAACTTGCCGTATACACTAAATGCTAAAATCGGCTTTATATTGTCTTAGGTAAAAATTATAATAAAGACCAAAATCCTTTACCTGGCTCCCATGACTGCGAGAACATTGCCTTGTCGCGCTATTCCGCTCACTGAAAATACACATTGTATAGCTTGCGTTGCTAATTTGACTCAATGCGACATCTCTAACAGGCTATTTTCTTGTCTACAATTAAAACATATTGAATTCATATAGGCTACAAGTACTAAGTTCAAGTAGTGTACATGGGATCTCTCTGTCTTTTGATCTATCTTTTTCTGTACATATACAGGCATCTCGATCATTGAAACTATTGAAAGACCTGTGCTAGAAAGTTCGACCAAATTGAAGAAAATAGTCCCTGATATTCCTCATCTAACCTGCAAAAAGTTTGGATTCTTCTTTGTGTATGAGTCTTACTTCTGTAACCAGGATGTCTCTTATAGCTTCGGAATTATGTATAGGCCAAATTCACACATGTATTCTAATGACATCCGGAAAACCGCGTAATTCTCACCACAAGTTGCAGTAGGACATATTTACGAAAATAACAGATAGATGGTATCATATCCTCAAATGAGTTTGGGGTTTGCTTGAAATATCCCATCTGCCATGCCTATCTTGCTAGTATCATGCGACCAGACAAGAGATTGGGTACCTTTTCTGAGGATTGGTTTGGCCGGGATTTCGGTGGATCGAAATCCGAAACATGATTTCTTCCTCTCGGCGGGGCAGGTAACATGAACATCCTCCCACGTGACTGTGGCCGACTGCGTGATCCCGGAGAGTCCATCGTGCGAGAACAGGAGCTGAGAAAGTGAGAATTCCTAATGTGAACAATTACCGCGCTAATGATGAAAATGTTAAAAGATCTGCATCGAAAAAGTATGCTAACGTAGATTCTACGGATTTAGTATTGAGATCAGTTATAGCTTGTGAAAGGTGATTCTTAGGCCCGGCGTCCACCTACTACGATATGGCTCCGATATGGTCTACGATGCATCTCCCGATGAAAAAACAAAATCGCGTCGGCAGGTCCCTTAATATCGGGGCAGTTGACCACGTTTCTACGATTAGACACCGATAAAAAACCCATACAATGCGTGGTGGAGTGGCATGTCTAGACATGTCTACGATTTTGTACCTTCCCGATATGTCTCCGATATTTGTTTTTTTGTATCGGTGCCATATCGGTAGGTCTAAATTTCTATCGTAGTAGGTGGACGCCAGGCCTTACAAAAATGTACACCCTCGGGGATTCTCACCTGAGAGTTGGTAGAGGCCATAAAGTCTGGGTCGTCTGCTTCGAAGTCACTGACGTCTTCCCCGTACGGTGAATTCATCGCCCCCTGGTGGCCGTTGCCCCCATACCTCGGGCTGTTATTGTAGTTCAGTGAAGCCTCGCTGCTGGCGCGTTTGTAGGAGTCCCACATACTGGAACCACTTGACAGGAGACGCTGGTCCTCCATCTAGGTCGGTGTGACCTTCTCAAAATGCGACTATGAAGAACCTGGTTTTGGACAATAGACAAATATAGGTGAATTGGGGCAGAAGTTGAGTAATAACTTTACCCTCTGGCATAATAATGCACGCTCAAATGTTCTTTAGAAAACACGCAGTGTTAGGCCCGGCGTCCACCCACTACGATATGGCTCCGATATGGCCTACGATGCACCTCCCCATAAAAAAAATCAAAATCGCGTCGGAAGGTCCCCTAATATCGGGGCAGTTGACAACGTTTCTGCGATTAGACACCGATAAAAAAGACCATACAATGCGTGGTGGATTGGCACGTCTAGAAACATGTCTACGATTTTGCACCTTCCCGATATGTCTCCGATATTTGCTTTCTGTATCGGTGCCATATCGGTAGGTCTAAATTCCTATCGTAGTAGGTGGACGCCAGGCCTTAGAATGTGCATGCTAGTTGGCTGACCCCTAGCGTATGTGTTGCCTTTATTACTGTTATATATCCTTTCACTGAAGTCTATTGAAATCTATAACTAGCATAACACAATGGTCAGCACAGAACTTTTATTATGCAAATTATTAGGCCTTTAGAAGTTTTTTTCTCAAGTAAAATAGTTATAATGAGGGCTGGTGGGTAGGGACGGGTGATCTGGTTCTACCCATAGCAAGTATAACAATGCATTTGCCTGAGTGCAACATAGAGGTGTAGTAAGAAGTTAAATAAGTTCGTTATCGATTCCAAGCGTCATTCGTCTCTTATATATAAAATGTAGAATCAATACTTTCTGAACGACCTGATCCCATGCTGCCATATTTCTTTCTTTAAAAATTTCCTGAACGAAATAATTTCCCATCATACTTGTGGTAATACATGTGAACTTCCAACTTTGATACATGTTAACGTTATAGGTTTTTATCATCCATAGTATACAAAGACGCCATTGAAAAGGTAAGGGGACTCAGTAAACCACAACCCATTATATAAAACTTGTCACATAGCATGACTGTATTATACGGATTCAAATCTTTGGTATACGGTCTCACGGTTGTGGTATACGGGAACATAGTCCCTGTGTGGTATATAGTCAAGAAATAGTCCCCAATGTTTAATATGACAATTCTTGAGTTTAAATTATTCGATAAGATGGCTCTGTAAACCAGTATAGGGGTTGACGTCGTAGTACACGCGTGTGCATTATACTATGCGTCAACCACTCGTAGTTTTTTTTTAATTCAAGAAAAGGAAATTATAATCACCCTAAATGGGTGTTTTTCATGGAATTCCATAATTACTGCCGCCTATCCGCATAGCCATCGTTAATTTTCTATGCATCTTGTGGTTAAAGAACCAACAGCAGAACCATGTATTTTGCCTCTACAAGTAAAATGTTAAGTAAATCATTCCGGTCCTTTGGTATATCCTTATCGGGATATCTTGGATGTAGATGTATTCATTATAAACCTGACCAGAATTACAGAGGATATTTGCAACTCAAGAACATATCCGACTTAATTCCATATATCGGAATGCCATTATGACAGGTTGACACTTAGATTCCAGATTATGAGTCCCTTATGGAAACATATTCTGTAACAACAATTGTAGGCATAAGTGGTATCATGTTCCGAAAGGAAGAGGGTCCCTACCTCATATAAGACCTACACAATCCTTTGTTTATCCATATTATGACGGACTTTGATATAACTATCCATTTTGTAAATAGTATTATTCAGGAATAGTAAAGAGTAGATATAATTTCATTTGTAAAATATAATATGAGTGCTGAGCACAACCCTTCGAATTTGGGTGTATAACTAGTGGGTATGCCTATGGACACATTTCGATCTATGATATAGTTTAAAACACAGGACGAACCGTTGAGTTTATGTACATGTATGTATTTAGAAGGAAACCCACGAGATGAAAAGTTATTTTCATCTAGTGAGTTTCTGATTTTATCTCACCCCGTATAACATGATTTATTGATAAAATGAATCACCCACTTAGCCATTGAGTATTGGGTACACGAACGTCATGGCCGTGGAGTACGAGTTCCTAATATTAAGCCTATGGAGAAAAATACCGGGGTGAGATAAAGATAATGTACCGCATAGACCAAGAAAAGGGTATGAAATGGGCCCAGAATATAGAGGCACGCGCTTATGGAATAGTCTGAAGTTAGAGATGCAATTGTTACCCACGAAAAAAGCTTTAAAGTGGGCAATTAAGCCTTTCTGGCAGGACAATGCCATATGGCATTCCCCTGGCCGTGGCAGGACAATGTCATATGGCATTCCCGTATGGAATAGATGAACAATGCTGTATTTGTTCCTTTGTAACTTTTTTGAAAAATTATCGGAGAATTAGAAAATTTATATGACATATTTGGCTAAGTGTTGCCGGTATGTCATAAAAATATCTGATAAAAAATATCGATTTGCTGGAATTTTAAAATTTGTAATTTGTGTTGATATCATTGCCGGCCTTACAAAGGCCACAATTGGTTCTGGTACCTGCTATAGTATGGGTACATGGTGAATGATGTGTGGCTCTTGAAGGGTTAAAAAAAACCTGGGAGTTACCCTGTAATGAATTATGCTAGGCTTGGCTCTGGAGCGGGCGAGGTTTTCCTAATACTGGGAATATACCCTGGTGAACCTGTCTTTTCATATATATCCCATTAAGTTTCATTTCATCGCTATCACTACATGACCTGTATAAAGACATATCTATTTATGTGCGGGGTGAATCACCATCCACGGAAGAACTGTCCCATGACAAAATCAGATGTTTGATCAAATAGAGAAAAACCGCGGGCGTAGATTTACCAAACATATTGTTCGTCATATCTTTGTATACGTAAATCCTTATCTACACTTTTTAGCCTTATCTACGCAACTATGTGATTTGATCTCTGCACATTGGGGTTACTACTGGTATTTTGTTTTCATTTGCCATAAGTCAATCCATGGAAGATCCAATCATATATTAGTGGTATTGATCATAATACCTTTCTAAATCTTGATTGGTTCCCATTTGAATAATTACATATGGTAAAACCATATCATTCCTTCTATTTCTCAGTGTTTTGATATGTTCTTTCAAAACACTAGTGTTCCGTGGGTATACGCCGACGTAGACATCGTATTGGTGTGTTGTCTGCGCCAAACGCCCAATACGTAGTTGTATATGCGGGAAGATACACGCTTCACATGTCATTTACACACATGCTTATATGAAAACAGCAGTAGATAGACGTATATGATCATCTACCCCATTGAGTAGATTCTAATAAACTCAAATATTTATCCTGCAAAATTTACTCATGATTTCAATAATTCCTATTCTATTACTTGCAGACTTAATGTACAAGTGCCTCTCCGGTGTACTGTTAAAATAGCCCGTATCCCCCTAGGAAATACATGTGGGACTATTGTCCGCCAATATATTGAAGAAGCGATGATTGCGTGACAGCAGCCTTCTGGTTTCATAAAGTCTTTATAGTTTGACTGAAGATAAGTAAATATGCTTGTATAAACCTACTGTTTAGCTTCCATCACAAAAGGAGTAAAATTATGTCCATAGTGCCACAAAGGCATGCATGATCTTTATTATCATTTGAGGGGTGATCTAGTAAGTAGACCTACGTTTGTAGCCTATACATATATGCGCATATTATATTATTACTTTTTTCACATACGTCGCTGGACGAATTTAGTATTCAAATCAATCAATGCGGTGTTACAAACGTTTAATACGTTCTGAATTCCGTGAACGTATCGGGGTGTCTGAATGATAGCAGGCATACCTACTGGAAACTACAATAAAAAACCTGTACATAGTACATCTTTATCCTATCACGTCATCTCTTCATAATGATGAAAGAAAGGAAGTTTCAAGTTCCAAGAATTACATTCACAATCAAAGATCGACACATATATTCCTACTTTTGACACAGACAATTTTAAATCCGCCTTGCTCATGTGAACCACCTGTCCGTGGTTAAAGAGTCTGCTGCACTGCCTTTCTGCCATCCTCTTCTTGTCGATCAGATTGCTCCCGGGAAAATGTTGGCTATTGAAACTACCTAAAACACTCATGAACATTATACAGTGTTATCTACCCACGTTTCAAGTATAAAAGCAACTGGGAACCACATAAAAATGTAAATATCACTTGCCTTCCTTATATAAATCCGTGTGTTCAGGTTCTAAAACAACGAGAGAAGTCCACGCTGAACGAGTAGAAATGAAACCTTGATAGCTCTAACGATATGGGTGGACTGACGGGTGGGGGTTCAGGTAGATGCGTAACAAAATGATATGCCCAGCTGGCTATACTAAACCCTACCTGTGTGGTGGGGTGGGGATGTGGGTATGTGTCAGGAGTGAAGGTGACATCGCCTGAAACACATGATGGTCAGCAGATGAGGGTAGTGTCAACCCATGACAAAGATCACAGCTATTTAAAGCATGTGATGTCATATATATTTATAACTTAAAGAAATGTCAGTGGTCGATAAATGACATATGGACTATACTTTTAACGGTAACTCTCAAGTCATTAGCAATTGAGGGTCAGGAAGCAGGAATATCCATATCTCCAACGCCCAAGAAGACATACATACTCAAATAGAAACAAACTTGATTTACTATGCGTCGAGAAATATGGCCAGAAGAACTTTTAATTACATGCCGCCATGTAGGCTACAGCCATGGTTTTATTGTTTTTGTTTTTGTTGCAGTTGTTGTTTGTTTGTTATTTGTTTTATTTACTTATCTATTCATCTTATCTATTCTATCTAATTTGTTTATCTTAATTTGTATTTATTTGTGTTGGTTGTGTGTGTGTGTGTGTGTGTGGGGGGGGGGGGGGGGGTCACCAGTAATGAAATCTGATAATTCAAACCATGTTAAGTTCAATGATCTATGGTTACAGATCTATGGTTAAGTACTGATGACAGGTCTAGCATCACTCTCTGCCATCAGCGAAAGGGTGTGTTTGGAGGTGCAAAAGACGCTCTGTTTACTGTGCATCGTTTCTTTAAAAAGGTGAGGGGTAGGCCTACTACATCCCACTAACGTGTGAACTAAATAGCGCCTACACACACGGGTATCTCCTCCCAGTAGATGACGTCCACCAAAGTGTGGGATATGTGCCGGTTTGGAGTTGATAGCATGATTTGTTCCTTTAGCAGCTTATATTTGGAAATATTTCAATGATTTTATTTGGGAAAATGCTAAAGAATAAAAGCCTTGAAATAACCGAAGTGCTTCTAGATATTGGTTGAGAGGAGAGACAATGTGTAAACTAGATAATGAATTGGGCCGTTTGAGGTCATATCATGCAAAGATATGTTCCGACACTGCAGTCTTGGGCATCGCGATATATCACTGCACTAAAACCTACATTTCATTCATATATACCTGTCTACCCATCTACCTGGCTACCCATCTACCTGCCTATCTATCTACCTGCCTACCCATTTATCTGCCTACCAACCTACCTGCATACCCATCTACCTGCCTACCCATTTACCTGCCTACCCATCTACATGTCTACCCATCTACCTGCTTACCCATCTATCTGCCTACACACCTACCAGCCTACCCGTCTACCTGTCTACCCATCTACCTGCTTACTCATCTACCTGCCTACCCATTTACCTATCTTCTCAGTTGTGTGTCTTTTCATGGAGGACTTATTTTGGTTACTTGGGGGAGTTTTTTTTCATTTGTCAATATTTGGATTTGATAAAAGAAAATTCAAGGGGGCTACTAACTTTTCTTTCTTTTGATATTTCCTTGAGGGGGGAATTCGAAGACAATAATACAGGGGTGGTAGGCAAAATTTTTCAAATGATTCTGGTATTTGGCAGGGGTGATTTTTTTAATCATTTTCATGGGGCTAGGGGTTTCTGTTGGTCACTCTGTGTGTGTTGGGGGGGGGGGGGTGTTTTCTCTTTAACTTTCTAATGGTTTGTTTTAAAAAAATGAGATGGTGCTAATACTTTTTCATGTACTTCCCGGGAGGGGGGGGGGGGCTTTAAAAATTTGGGGGAGTGAATTTTTTTCATCTGGTTCTTTGGAGGGGGTATGTTTAACCTTTTTGTATATTCATGAGGGCAGGAGACCTATTTTAGTAAATGGTGAGGTGGGGGCTGATTTTACTGAGATTTGTCAAGGAGGGGATTTGGATTTTAAGAATTCACTGTGGGTGCTCATTTTTCTTTATATTTTCTATTTTCAACATACCAACCCATCAACCTGCCCAACCACTAACATGCCTTAGTATTGCCTGTTTCTTTGGTTGTTAATGTTGTGACTATGATACATGGTTATAAAATCTACACAAAACAAAACACTATTTGTCATTGTTTTCTATGCAATATCATAGCTGTAACGATTGTTTATAGGAAGAAAAATAAGAATTCTCTAAACGCTTCCTTGGGTTAAACGCTTTGTATCTAAACACTTCATGATGCTAAACACTTTATGCTTAAACGCTTCCTAAGGCAAACACTTCGTATTTAAACACTTCCTAATATTAAACACTATATACATAAACACTTCTGAATCCTGAACACTACGAAGAGAAACACTTACCAAATCAAAACACTTTGAAACTAAACACTTGTGGATCAAACACTTTCAAAGGTTAAACACTTTTTACCTAAACATGCTTAAAATTGAATGTGTTTACCAAAGTAAAGCGTTTAGAAAAGTGGGACAAGAAAGTGTTTGAATAAGTGTTTAACTTCTAAACATTGGTGTGTGGATAGCAAACACCGTTTTTACAGTGTATTTATATACGTCATCGCGCAAATACATGTATCGGATGTACATTGATATGTTTTCATATGTATACGTCCATATTTTGAGCCAGCGTATGAGGCATATACAAGACTATTTCCTTTTGAATACAGACGTGTTTTGGCTGTATTTCACACCAAGCGTATACGAGAGAAAATATCCTCTGTGCGATGTATATACGCCGGGCGTATATATGTGTAACAATAAAAAATAAAAAAGGATATCCTCCTCCCCCAGCCCCCGCTGCTGCCGTGAATTATCAGTGTGTTGTTTTAGCACTTTAGCAGCGGCAGCTGGCGGCCAGGGCCGGCCGAGGTTAGGCGGGGGATAGGCTGGGGTAAGATGATTTTAGGAGTCAACTATAAGCTTGAACAGGGCCATTATATACTGGGCCTAGACTGACTACACATAGAAATGGTGTTTTAAAGTAAAATCTAATCGAAAAATGGTGAAAAAAACAACATAATGCAGAATTTGTTATGTGTAATCAATGAATTTATACTCTATCAGGTTTTATAAAGGTTTTTTTAAAATAAATTGGTAATATGAGATTGCATTTTTCATATAATACAGACTTGGATGGTTAATGAAAAATGAAATATGTTACCAGTGGTGTCCCCAAGTGGTAGAGATCAGAACTATCGGATAGTGGTGTAAATACAACAGACACTGCACAAAACTTACCGCTTTACATATGTACGTTAACAGTAGGATTTTGCGTCTAGAAGTTCGACCTGTTATCCGTCTCATAGACGCCTGATCTAGTGGCGTATATTCATGTCCATGGTGCGGTCTCATATACATTATATATACGTCTGATTCCGTTTTATATACACCACCATCCAATAGTTCCGATCTTTGCAACTTGGGGACACTACTGGTAGCATATTTCATCTTCTATTAATCATCCAAGTCTGTATTATATAAAAAATACAATCTTATATTACCAATTTATTTTATAAAACCTTTATAAAACCTGATTGAATATAAATTGATTAATTACACATAATAAACCCTGCATTCTTTGGTTTTCTTAAACGTTTTTTTAATAGATTTTACCTTGAAAACACCACTCTTCTGTACTGTTCTGGGTATTCCCATATTTAATCTCACACACGCCGAGCGGCCGCTAATCCGTCCACACACACTGCACAGGGAGGCGGGGGTCGTGTACCAGGGCTTCACTGTGGGTAGAGTGAGTGTAGGGTGGTGGGGTGGTGGGGTGGTGGGGTGGTGGGGTGAAAGACAGCCAAGTCGCGCGCGTCTACATATGGAAACTGTCTCGTAGACGCCCGAAACGCAGACGCGTATAAGAGGCGTATATAAATATAAACCAGTCACTATACAGCCAATACGTGCGTTATCGCGATGGCGTATATATATATCTAAAATGGTGGTTTTCGTGCAGTGAGAATCAGGTGTTTATATGACGTATATGTGACTGCACCATAGACATGTATATATATGCGCCAATAGATAAGGCGTATACACACGGGGAATAGGACGACCTTGTATACGCAAAAACATACCTATATATATACGCCGGGCGCATTCATATATAAAGTGGTTACTTTCGTGCAGTGGTATATGGACACTCAGTATTCTAAATCTGCTCTGTTAAAAACTAGGGCAAACTGGTGATATTATTGGCTGGGTCCCTTTCATAAACCGGGATGAAATTGACGGTGCATAAAAACTGTTAAAAATACTAAACTCATATCAAATCATCTGTTATTTGATTGTGAACAAAGAAAACAATAACTATACTAAATAATAGCTAAATTTATTGTCCTTTGCTTTTTCTATTAATTTCCGGATTAGAGGGTCCCTTTTCTTCACTTATAATAATCCTGAACCAGACCCATTTTGTACTCTTCTTGAAAGAAAATATCAGTCCAGGCTTATCAACGGAAGGAATACAAAATATTACCATGATTTGGATCTGTGTCAAAGCTTATCCAAGGCTTTTCCATGGTGAAAAGTCAAGGCTTGGCCATCGTTGCACGCTAAAAAGTCAGACTTTGACAGTCTTCCACGGTGAAAAGTCAAGGCTTAGCCATCATTGCACACTGGTACGTTTGTTTTTGTTTTCTGTTTTTAATCTTAACTTCTTCTTTTTTTTTTCTTTTTTTTTTATAAAATACCGGTAACCTTTACCAAACTTTTAGACATCTTGTGCTTATGAGGTCAAACTCTATGAATTGTAGGCCTAATTGTCTGCATCGGACTTTCACCTAATTCATGGTACCAATTACAGTTGTCTTAATACTAAAGGGTGTCTAGATTGTTCAATGGGTCTTAATTCAGTATGTATATATCTAACTCCTCTGAATGTAATGTACATGACTCGCTGTAGACCAATCTCAGCGACAACTGAGATGGCCAAAGATTCCCTCACTATCTTCGTGCCTATGTATGGAGACCAGCGGTGGTCGTGTGTGGGAAATTGGAGGAAGGGTGTTTTTTTTAGGGTATACTAGCGCCTTCAGTGCCAGGACTCACATAGCACAGTTCAGTTCTTTTTAAACGCACTTAGAATGTTCCTGTCGGTCATTGTTAAATGACCGCTGGGAACCTGGGAGCATTGTAGTACGTTCATGCACTGCGGTACCTATAGATTGGCAACCAACCCCATGTCTGCGCTCAGCTGCCACTGTGAAGATCACAGACGCTTGTGATCACTGCCCTCATGAAGGGATAACCCAAATTCCGAAATGTTTGGCACCAGGGAAATCCTTCTCTGGCCGGGTAGAATGACGTCACAATAATGCGGCCTATGGCAGTTTGAGCTTCTGGTTTCTGATCGTGAATATGCATAGATAGACGGTGGTGGCTCAAAATTGGTGATGACACATTATTTGATTTCATTGTGAAATGGGTACCAGCAAAACTTGTGCCTTCTTATAAATAATGGTGCAGCCTGGCTCACAGCTTGTCTCCGAGTAAAGAGATTAGTAAACTACACTACAAGATTTAGTTTTCAATATCGCTAGAACTAAATCATGAGACCAAAGGCAAATCTGAGTGAAGGCCTACTAAAAAGAACAGAAGGTTTAAGTTTTTCTGCACACAAGAATCTCATTCCCATATGATTTCAGTCTCCATGCACATGTATGTTTGGTTCTGTCTGTCTCTATTTTGGGGAGCCACTCCAAGCAGACCCTGTCAAAATCATGCCTTTTTATATATAGTAGGTAATAATAACTGGGGGGGGGGGGGGGGGAGGAGGAATTTAATTTGGAGGAATTTGCCTGGGGCAAGGCAATTCCAATTTTCCATTCGGCTTGGGAGGGGGTTCAATTTCAAGGATTAACGTTTTTGCGATTCACCGAAGTAAAGGGTTTAGAAATGTGAATTTGAATAATCTATTGCAATTTAAAGGTTAACAGTGTCTGTAGCAACAAGCTGCGTAAATTTTGCACACACAAAAAAACCCACTCAAATAATACTCCTCTCTAATCTAGATCATGTCGTAGGCCTACTTGGAAGGCAACGCATATAGATCTTTGACTTTTAAATAGGAATTTTGACATTTAATTTGCATAATTCATTTTCAACCTGTAGTTCTTTCAAGATGCTGGTCATTTGCATCTAACAAACTATTGCTATTAGATCAATCCTCTATGTATGCTCGTTGTAATGACATGCATACCGGTATGCACTAATTTGTTTTATTCATTCATTTTTGTGTGAAGAGCTATTCTTTTTTTCTATATACTTGAGTTCCTCAAATTCAACCTTAATCCGACTTGACTTTCCTCCATAATTCTTGAACTACTTGCATTGACTGATTTTTGTAATTCAAAAATCTCTATAGGCCTAGTCCTCTCTTCCCTGGCTATCGTTTGCATACATGATTCCAACTATAAATATGAAATTCATTTTTTCATTCTCATAGCTAGTGTCTGATCTCTTCTAGTAGAATTAAGAAAAATATATGGTGTGGCAATAAACCATAAAGAAGAAACCAACAAGTTTTTGTCAAAGACCCAAAGTCGTCGTTCTTCTCGAGTTTGATGCGGAGTGAATATGGCACTCAAACGAGTTGGAGAATGACTTCTTTGACCAAAATGAGTTGCTTTCTGTATTTATCTCACCAATGTACACCCTAAAGGAATAGATAACACACAGGATATAAACCATGGAGAACGGACTGTAATACTTGTAGGGGCATGGAGAACGAGTTCCCAATGTTAAGCCTATGGACATTTATTCCGGGGGTGAGATAAGAGCCGGCCCCCACCTACCACGATGGTCTACGACATACTTCCCGATAGCTACGATTTGAAATGCCCAAATCGCGACCTATCGGGAGGTCTCACGATTCAATCGGTGATTCACTGTAGATCTCATGCATTATTTTGATATTGATATATACTATAATTTTGGAAATATTGAATGAATCCGAATAGTTTTCTACAGATACCTACGATATATTATGACATTATTTTCAAACACTAAAACAATCGAATTGAATAATATAACTGTGGTAGAATAATAATTCCGATATAAAACTATTATTTTCAGACACTTAGGCCCCGCACCCACTAGTTACGACACGCTCCGACAAGCGTTCCGACACACTCCGACACAGAATTTCTCTGTCGTAGCGCAATCGTAGCACTCTTGTCGGAGCATATCGTAGCGTGTCGGAGCATGTCGGAACGTGTCGTAACCGACATGGGCTACGACACAGGCTACAACAGGATACAGTTTTTCTCAATTCTTTCAAAAATGATGAGAGTAACCTATGATTTTTAAAACCTTGATATGGAGTATTATACATATACTATAGTCTGGTAAAGTTTTAAGAAGGTGGCATGGGTTTTACTAAATGAAATTGAACTTTTTAGAATTCCTATATATTCTATTAACAAATATTTTTAAACTCCTGGGTTACTGAAAGGATACATCGTGATTAATATGTAACCGAAATTTTGTCGAAATTTTCAAAGTATTGACGGAGATATAGAGGAAAATACAAATGCCCATTGACTTACCATTGCTTCCATAGGCGCCAATGTTATAACGTCGTGACTGTGTCGGAACGCTGTCGTAACCCTTGTCGGAAGCCTGCCTCCACTACTGATGAACGCTACGATAGCGTTCCGACACGTTCCGACACGCTCCGACACGTTCCGACAAGGGCGCCGTGTCGTAGGCCTTGCGACACGCTTCCGACATTTCCAACATGTTGGAAATGTCGGAAGCGTGTCGCAAGGCCTACGACAAGGCACCCATGTCGGAAGCCATGTCGGGGCGTGTCGGGGCGTGTCGGGGCGTGTCGGGGCGTGTCGGAACACTTGTCGGAAGCCAGCCTCCACTACTACGATAATTTACACGCTTCCGACACAACGTTCCAATTCATGTCGGAAGCGTGTCGGAAGGGCTATCAGGGCGTGTCGGAAGCGAAATCGTAGTAAGTGGGTGCGGGGCCTTAGACTTCATCAAATAATATCATATTTACAGCGATTATACATCTACATGCGCCCTACCTATTTCCAGAATTACATAATTTTTCACCAATTATTCCATCCACAAGAGACATTTTCCTGTCAAATTACTTCCAATAGGCTACAACAGCCTACGAAATTTCCAACATGTTGGAAGTTATCGTGACCTCTACGATTGGCGTTTTCTATCGCAGCCTATCGTGGGGTATCGTAGAGTGAATCGCAGAAACCTGTTCCACCTACCACGATTTAAGCTTAACTCGCGATAGAATCGGAATGGTGTCGGGAAGGCTATCGTAAGGCCAATCGGGAGCAGAATCGTGGTAGGTGGGCGCCGGCTCTAACACTATAATACCCACGCTGGTAGCCTGCACATCTCCAGTCGGCGACGCGAGTGGTAGATGCGCAGGCTTCCAGCGTGTATAATACCTTTTATCTCACCCCTCGTACAAGTTTAGCCATGGGAATAGCTTTAGAAAAATATACTCAACGATCACCCTGGTAAAGTTACAATACTACGCCACCCCGGCCGTGGCGAAGTGGATTTGCTAAGTATATTATTCCGATTATTCTGGAGTTGTGATGCTATTTTTAAAAACGATAGAAAGGGGTAAGATAAATCCAGAACCGCACTTGAATCGTATAAATAGACAATACTACACTCGTTTGGCTGGGCCGTAATCGTCACTCGGCTTCGCCTCGGTGACGATTGCGGCCCAGCCAAACTCGTTGAGTATTGTCTATTTATACGATTCTCGATGCAGTTCTATATGGGTCATTCCACCAGAAAATGTACTTTTGGTAAAAAAGGGGTAAAAAAAATAAATTTGCCCAAACCAAATTTTCTTTTACTTTTGTGCAAAATATACACTTTCAAGTTTTAGGAAAACATGATTCAACTGGGATATTAGTGGGGGGTCAGTTTTTGTGAGGCTGCAAAAATTGTAAATATTATTGCCGTCACGTCCGACATATGAAAAAACACTCATACAAAAGTTGATGATAGAGAAATATATTTTATTTTTTGTAAGACATCAAGTTTGTACCCAGTATGTCAAGCATAGTCTGATATCATAGACAAGTGGAAATAATGAACTACTTATGCAATCTTTTTCTGTGCTGCCTCAAAGATGCACATACAGAAGGTGTTCTCCAAGGCATTACAAAATGATTTTTTTTTTCCTCTCACTATCTGAATACAAAAGTGTCACGTTTTTAAATAACAGAAATACTTTTATAGGTTATATACCTTATTTATGTCTAATTACAACATGTACCATGCATTATTTCTTCACCTAATAGATTCTAGGAAAAAGGTTTAAAAATCTCTTGGACGTGATTTTTTTCATAATGGACGTGATAGAAGAGTGACTTCCACTTTCTTCATCACAAATCCCAAATCGGTACAAACTTGTTGAAAGTTGTTGTTTCTTTTTCAATATACATACCTTAGCTTCAATTTAAGCACATATGACACTACCTTAAATGCCAATGACCTTCTTTTTTCCAAGAAAAACTACCAAAAATGTACAACTATTGTTTCTTATGCCACTCAGAACACGGCAAAGAATATGGTTTTCTTACACATTGTGCTAAAAAGTGTCTGCACACCTTTTCTCTATGCTTTGAAATGAAAAAAACATTAACTTGAACCTTAATATTCCTCGAAATACCACATTTAGTGTGCACATCATAGATCTGTTGGACGTGATTTTTTTAATAATGGACGTGATAGAAGAGTGACTTCCACTTTTTTCATCACAAATCCCAAATCGGTACAAACTTGTTGAAAGTTGTTGTTTCTTTTTCAATATACATACCTTAGCTTCAATTTAAGCACATATAAGACTACCTTAAATGCCAATGACCTTCTTTTTTCCAAGAAAAACTACCAAAAATGTACAACTATTGTTTCTTATGCCACTCAGAACACGGCAAAGAATATGGTTTTCTTACACATTGTGCTAAAAAGTGTCTGCACACCTTTTCTCTATGCTTTGAAATGAAAAAAACCATTAACTTGAACCTTAATATTCCTCGAAATACCACATTTAGTGTGCACATCATAGATCTGTTGGACGTGATTTTTTTAATAATGGACGTGATAGAAGAGTGACTTCCACTTTCTTCATCACAAATCCCAAATCGGTACAAACTTGTTGAAAGTTGTTGTTTCTTTTTCAATATACATACCTTAGCTTCAATTTAAGCACATATGACACTACCTTAAATGCCAATGACCTTCTTTTTTCCAAGAAAAACTACCAAAAATGTACAACTATTGTTTCTTATGCCACTCAGAACACGGCAAAGAATATGGTTTTCTTACACATTGTGCTAAAAAGTGTCTGCACACCTTTTCTCTATGCTTTGAAATGAAAAAAACATTAACTTGAACCTTAATATTCCTCGAAATACCACATTTAGTGTGCACATCATAGATCTGTTGGACGTGATTTTTTTAATAATGGACGTGATAGAAGAGTGACTTCCACTTTCTTCATCACAAATCCCAAATCGGTACAAACTTGTTGAAAGTTGTTGTTTCTTTTTCAATATACATACCTTAGCTTCAATTAAAGCACATATAAGACTACCTTAAATGCCAATGACCTTCTTTTTTCCAAGAAAAACTACCAAAAATGTACAACTATTGTTTCTTATGCTACTCAGAACACGGCAAAGAATATGGTTTTCTTACACATTGTGCTAAAAAGTGTCTGCACACCTTTTCTCTATGCTTTGAAATGAAAAAAAACATTAACTTGAACCTTAATATTCCTCGAAATACCACATTTAGTGTGCACAGCATAGATCTGTTGGACGTGATTTTTTTAATAATGGACGTGATAGAAGAGTGACTTCCACTTTCTTCATCACAAATCCCAAATCGGTACAAACTTGTTGAAAGTTGTTGTTTCTTTTTCAATATACATACCTTAGCTTCAATTTAAGCACATATGACACTTCCTTAAATGCCAATGACCTTCTTTTTTCCAAGAAAAACTACCAAAAATGTACAACTATTGTTTCTTATGCCACTCAGAACACGGCAAAGAATATGGTTTTCTTACACATTGTGCTAAAAAGTGTCTGCACACCTTTTCTCTATGCTTTGAAATGAAAAAAACATTAACTTGAACCTTAATATTCCTCGAAATACCACATTTAGTGTGCACATCATAGATCTGTTGGACGTGATTTTTTTAATAATGGACGTGATAGAAGAGTGACTTCCACTTTCTTCATCACAAATCCCAAATCGGTACAAACTTGTTGAAAGTTGTTGTTTCTTTTTCAATATACATACCTTAGCTTCAATTTAAGCACATATGACACTACCTTAAATGCCAATGACCTTCTTTTTTCCAAGAAAAACTACCAAAAATGTACAACTATTGTTTCTTATGCCACTCAGAACACGGCAAAGAATATGGTTTTCTTACACATTGTGCTAAAAAGTGTCTGCACACCTTTTCTCTATGCTTTGAAATGAAAAAAACATTAACTTGAACCTTAATATTCCTCGAAATACCACATTTAGTGTGCACATCATAGATCTGTTGGACGTGATTTTTTTAATAATGGACGTGATAGAAGAGTGACTTCCACTTTCTTCATCACAAATCCCAAATCGGTACAAACTTGTTGAAAGTTGTTGTTTCTTTTTCAATATACATACCTTAGCTTCAATTTAAGCACATATGACACTACCTTAAATGCCAATGACCTTCTTTTTTCCAAGAAAAACTACCAAAAATGTACAACTATTGTTTCTTATGCCACTCAGAACACGGCAAAGAATATGGTTTTCTTACACATTGTGCTAAAAAGTGTCTGCACACCTTTTCTCTATGCTTTGAAATGAAAAAAACATTAACTTGAACCTTAATATTCCTCGAAATACCACATTTAGTGTGCACATCATAGATCTGTTGGACGTGATTTTTTTAATAATGGACGTGATAGAAGAGTGACTTCCACTTTCTTCATCACAAATCCCAAATCGGTACAAACTTGTTGAAAGTTGTTGTTTCTTTTTCAATATACATACCTTAGCTTCAATTAAAGCACATATAAGACTACCTTAAATGCCAATGACCTTCTTTTTTCCAAGAAAAACTACCAAAAATGTACAACTATTGTTTCTTATGCCACTCAGAACACGGCAAAGAATATGGTTTTCTTACACATTGTGCTAAAAAGTGTCTGCACACCTTTTCTCTATGCTTTGAAATGAAAAAAAACATTAACTTGAACCTTAATATTCCTCGAAATACCACATTTAGTGTGCACATCATAGATCTGTTGGACGTGATTTTTTTAATAATGGACGTGATAGAAGAGTGACTTCCACTTTCTTCATCACAAATCCCAAATCGGTACAAACTTGTTGAAAGTTGTTGTTTCTTTTTCAATATACATACCTTAGCTTCAATTTAAGCACATATAAGACTACCTTAAATGCCAATGACCTTCTTTAAAACTGAAAAAACTGTCAACAATTTGAAACTCTTGCCTCTCATCTATAACAGGATATAGGAAAGAAAATAATATTCTCACATTTTCTTCTGAAAACCTTCTGCAAACCTTTTCTCTATGCTTTGAAATGAAAAAAACATTAACTTGAACCTTAATATTCCTCGAAATACCACATTTAGTGTGCACATCATAGATCTGTTGGACGTGATTTTTTTAATAATGGACGTGATAGAAGAGTGACTTCCACTTTCTTCATCACAAATCCCAAATCGGTACAAACTTGTTGAAAGTTGTTGTTTCTTTTTCAATATACATACCTTAGCTTCAATTTAAGCACATATAAGACTACCTTAAATGCCAATGACCTTCTTTAAAACTGAAAAAACTGTCAACAATTTGAAACTCTTGCCTCTCATCTATAACAGGATATAGGAAAGAAAATAATATTCTCACATTTTCTTCTGAAAACCTTCTGCAAACCTTTTCTCTATGCTTTGAAATGAAAAAAACATTAACTTGAACCTTAATATTCCTCGAAATACCACATTTAGTGTGCACATCATAGATCTGTTGGACGTGATTTTTTTAATAATGGACGTGATAGAAGACTGACTTCCACTTTCTTCATCACAAATCCCAAATCGGTACAAACTTGTTGAAAGTTGTTGTTTCTTTTTCAATATACATACCTTAGCTTCAATTTAAGCACATATAAGACTACCTTAAATGCCAATGACCTTCTTTAAAACTGAAAAAACTGTCAACAATTTGAAACTCTTGCCTCTCATCTATAACAGGATATAGGAAAGAAAAAAATATTCTCACATTTTCTTCTGAAAACCTTCTGCAAACCTTTTCTCTATGCTTTGAAATGAAAAAATAAACAACTTTCTCCTGAATATTCCTAGGAATACCACATTTCGTGTCCACATGATAAATCTCTTGGACGTGATTTTTTAATAATGGACGTGATATAAGAGTCACTTCCACTGTCTTCATCACAATTAAGAAATATGGAGCTTTTTTAAAAAAAATATTAGTTGTTTTGGAGAAAACAGACCTGAGCTTCAATTCAAGAACATATTAGAGTACCTTATATGCTTATAACTTGCTTTTTTCTAATTTTTTCTGGAAAAACTAAAAGAAATAGTGAACTCTTCCTTCTAATGCCACTCATAATAGAGTACACAACCTTTTTTATCATATTTATTTCTTAAAAACGTCTCCAAACCTTTTCTCTATACTTTTAAATGCAAAAAAAACTAATTTCACCCTTAATATTCATTGAAATACGACATTCTTGGTTTACATCATAGATATATAGGACGTGATATTTTTTAATAGCGGACGTTATTGTGCTAAAAAAACTTTGACAATATATGAAGTAATACTTTGTGACATGTTAATGTATAACAAACTTTTAAAACAGCATTATAAACTTCCCATGGAAGCTCACTGCTTAATACTTATTCAAATTCTGACACTTTAAAAATACAATTTTTACATTTTACTAATGCGGCAATGCCCCTCAAGAGAGTAAATACTGCACCTCAAGTACCTTCTAATACTATGTATATACCTGCTGATCCTGCACTTAAAATATAATAATCCTGCACTGCCTCTATTTATTTTATAATAAACTACTTATGAGTTATGGGATTTGATAAAGCAGTCAAACTACCACTGCTGGCTAAAAAAGAGCTATGCAGAGAGAGTATGTTTTACTTCCCACACCACATAGACATGGTGTGAGAAGGATTGGGATTTGATTAAGCAGTCAATCTACCACTGCTGGCTGGCCAAAAAAGAGCTATGCAGAGAGAGTATGTTTTACTTCCCACACCACATAGACATGGTGTGAGAAGAATTGGGATTTGATTAGGCAGTCAATCTACCACTGCGTACCAAGAAAGAGCTATGCAGAGAGAGTATGTTTTACTTCCCACACCACATAGACATGGTGTGAGAAGGATTGGGATTTGATTAGGCAGTCAATCTACCACTGCGTACCAAGAAAGAGCTATGCAGAGAGAGTATGTTTTACTTCCCACACCACATAGACATGGTGTGAGAAGGATTAGGATTTGATTAGGCAGTCAATCTACCACTGCCGACCAGCCAAAAAAGAGCTATGCAGAGAGAGTATGTTTTACTTCCCACACCACATAGACATGGTGTGAGAAGGATTGGGATTTGATTAGGCAGTCAATCTACCACTGCGTACCAAGAAAGAGCTATGCAGAGAGAGTATGTTTTACTTCCCACACCACATAGACATGGTGTGAGAAGGATTGGGATTTGATAAAGCAGTCAATCTACCACTGCGTACCAAGAAAGAGCTTGTCTAAGTAGCAGAAAAAACGATAGTTAAGAGGAGATAATAGACCCTTTTAAGTGGGCTAGGGAAGCCCCAAAAAAAAGTTCTGAAGAATAGTTCTATCACCTTCGTATAGAACTAGATGATAAGGACCAGCAAACTTTAGTGAAAGTTCGGAAAAGTGAAGCATGGCTTTGCGAAATATGTATTGCCTGTGATGATGAGCATGCTCGGATGCCCCATCCTTTGTTCGATGCAAGAGGTCGTGAGCAACAAATTTCTGGAAGAACAAAAGTAATACCAAGAAAGAGCTATGATCATCTTTTGACTGGACAAAATTAGTGAATGCAGTGATCGAATACAACTTGTCTAAGTAGCAGAAAAAATGATAGTTAAGAGGAGATAATAGACCCTTTTAAGTGGGCTAGGGAAGCCCCTTTGTTTGATGCTTCATTGTGTGCGGCATGCTATGAAGATACACGCCTCTTTGGATCTACTTGCCGCTCTGGAAGAACTAAAGGCTGCCAGTGATGTTGACAGATGGCAGTGTTTTTTGTGTTCCGACTATGATGAGTCGACGCATGGGTTGCTGAGACCGCGCACACCAAGCGAAATTAAAAATAAGCTGAGGTCAATGCACTTTGGGAAACCATATCCCAAAACTTCCTGAAGTGTGCAAAAGAGGGAAATATTTAAATTAAAATGCATGCACTTCTCCATTTCACATAGAAAAAGAGTTCATATCTGAGTGGATAGGAAAGAGGAGATAATAGACCCTTTCAAGTGGGCTAGGGAAGCCCCAAAAAAAAAGTTCTGAAGAATAGTTCATGATTTCCTTTCTTTGGGAGGTAAGGGTTTACGCCCCATACTTTCAACATAGGGTGATATGTAAGGGGCTAGGGAACACCAAAAAAAACAGTTCTGAAGAATAGTTTAAAACAAAAAAATGGAAACTTGAGTGCCCTCAACACGCTTGCGTTTTGCCTCACGCTTGCAGAAACTGGCTTTTCTCATCTCCTTGTTCCTCCAGTCCTTAGATGAGTCCTTAGGAGATTTCCTCTCATCCAGAGGTAACGGTTTTCACCCCATTCATAGACATGGTATGAGAAGGATTGGAGTTTGATGAAGCAGTAAATCTACCACTGCTATGGGGCAAGGAGAAAAGACATACTGAAACTTCTAAATACATGGCTCACTGTATGGAGTGGTAATTTAATCTGAATACTTAGAAAAAGCTGCTTCAATAGCTGCATAGTCATTGGTAGTTAACTGGAAGTAAATCTTCCTGCGAGTGCTTCCTTCGCAAGTTGGTGGAGATATCTGAACAAGGACACTCTCACCGTCATACCATTCAAGGTCTTTCCTGGCTGGCCACTTAAACTTTGGTGGAGAAGAGGTTGTTTGTTCCATACAGTTCACCTCATACTGTAGGACTCCATCTAGCATACGGCTTTGTTCCACCTGGCCTAGGTACCATTCATTGTCGTAAACGACAGCCAACCAGCTTTCTTTTTCGTAAGTGATTTCGGTGTCGCTAACTGTAGGAGAAACAGTTGCTTCATTTGACTCAGCATGCGAGACATCCTCATCATCCAAAGACACATCGTCAGATGCATCACCATCAGGAAGACTTGGCGTTGGCGAAGAAAAACGGGGAACCCTCCAACCAGGACATGTGAATTTCCACACGCCAGATTCCACATCAAAGCAGCATGCTTTGTAGCAAGAAATGTCTCTAATACAAAGAACACCTTCCTCTGGACAAACAACAGCATGTGTTTGCATAGTGCGTGGGATAGGAGCAACGCATGTAAGAGAAGACAGTTCTTCACGAGCAGAATTCAGTGTCGCTGGCAGTATGCATATGTACTGAACAGATGTCCCCTCTTGCTTATTCCCTGCCTCGGCAAACTGGTTTGCATTTTCAATGTTGTTGTCTTTCTTGACCTCATTGTCGGCCATTCTCTTTGCTGCTGCACCAATGCCGTCGCAGGCACCCTTGCCGTGACCGGACTCAAAATAGCACCAGGTGGCTTCTCTCTCAAAGAGTTTCTTGTGCTTGCAAATGACACTGAACATCTTTCTATTACGGTATTGAGAAGAGGGACTGTCGGTCAGGTAATGGACCCAAGATACGAAAGGAAGCTGGTTGGTAATAACCTGATTTATCACCTTAAGAAAGGCAAATACAGCACCGGCATCATGACATTGGTCGTCAGTAACCAAAGCAAGAGTGAGGAGCTTTGTGACATTGTCATCCTTGTAGTGAATCACTACGGGATGAACAGTAACAGGATCTTTAGAATAATAAGCTGGCTGTGGCTCATAGGGATAACTTATTTTCCAATTTTCTGCAAAATCCATGTGTATGGAACAGTGGGTATGTGGAAGCTCAAACCGTACAAAGCGTGCGGCCCCATGTTGGGCATACACTTTCTCTACATGCTGTGACATAACAGTATGGTCGCTAAGAAGCTGTGTGGTGAAATTGTCCCTGTCGGACTCCTCGTCAACAAGTTTCAACTTTTTGCACACCTGCTGATCACCGTAGGTGACCTCAACATGCTTCCACTGCTGGTACTTAATGACTTCTGGGGCAGCAAGGAGTTTTTCACGGATGACATTTTCTGACTGCTTCACAAATGTATCAGGAAGTGTTGGCAGTCCAAGTGTTCTAACAGAATAAAGTTTGAGAGCACAGTTTTGGTGTTTAACACACAAGCACACATTGCAATTGCGGCATGACACAGGAAGGATGTACTTGGCAGACCTGCGGATACTATAAAAGTAAGATCTGCTGACTTTTGCATTAGGAAATTCAGTGTTGTACTGTTTATGAAGAATGTACATGAACTCAGTTAGTTGTACTTTTTGTACCTTTCTCTTGTTTACTTTCACAACATCTTTTTTGCCTGGAAGAGTAATGGAGTGCTCACATCTAGTGAGGAAGTCAATGACATTTTTCTTTACACCACTATACTTTCTATGTTTAAGAGTAGGTGCACGAGGACCAGATAAAACTGTTCGTCGGTCAATATCAATATCTGCTGCAAGCTGCTTCTGGGCACGAAGAGACTTCACTTCCTCAGGGGAGGACAAAGAAGAAAGCAATGATTTTTTTTTACCGACACTGGATTGTTTTTTCATGTTGGAACAAAAAGTTTCATAAAGTCCAACCTTGCGCCAAACACAGGGAGCTTTACTTGGGGAGATCCCCTCCTTTCTAAGTTCCCTACTTGCAATCTCGGCCGCATCAAAAATGGTTGCCTCAGGGACTGCGACATTATCACCTGTGGCATTTACCTCTTGTAAATCTACAATACCTGGGTGTATCTCAACCACATCATTTTCATGAACATTGCCTGGAGCTAAAACAACCACATCATTTTCATGAACATTGCCTGGAGCTAAAACAACCACACCCTCTTGAGGGACATTGCCTGGAGCTAAAACAACCACATCATTTTCAGGAACATTGCCTGGAGCTGAAACAACCACATCCTCTTGAGGGACATTGCCTGGAGCTAAAACAACCACATCATTTTCAGGGACATTGCCTGGAGCTAAAACAACCACACCCTCTTGAGGGACATTGCCTGGAGCTAAAACAACCACATCATTTTCAGGGACATTGCCTGGAGCTAAAAGAACCACATCCTCTTGAGGAACATTGACTGGAGCTACCTCGTTCTCTGCATCCTCTTCAGGAAGATTGCCTGGAGCTACCTCGTTGTGTGCATCTGTAGAGATGTCCTCGGCCGCATCCAAACTGGAGACATCACTATCGCCATCTTGTGCCTCTACAGCCTCAGGAGTAGTGCCTGGAAAAAGGGAAAAATGCAATAGCTAAGAAAAAATTCTATGTCTGTTTAAAGTGCAGTATTTCCATGTGCGGAGATGTGCCTGGAAAAAAGGAAGAATGCAATAGCCAATACAAGATTCAATGTCAGCATTTCCAAGTGAGGAGATGTGCCTTGAAAAAAAAGGAAAATGCAATAGCCAAGACAACATTCAATGTGAGGATTTCCAAGTCAGGAGATGTCCCTGGAAAAGAGAAAAATGCAATAACCAAAAAGAATATTCACTGACAATTTGTATTGCATATTTTCACGTGTGGTAAAGAAATGAAGTACTTACCCAGACCAGCAAGGAAGTCCTCATATGACACCTCAACAGGTTCTTTCTGCGACTCCAGTCGTCGAAGCCGCTTACGTAGGGCCTCAACCTCCCGTTCTGCTACATGACGGGCCTCCCTCTCCAGCCGTAGTTTGTAGTAGAGGTGGTTCTTCCGGGGAGTACGCTGGCTGCTCGACCCTTCAACAGAGGATGGCGTCCTGAAGTGTGCAAATGAGGGAAATATTGTTCAAGAAATCTTGCAGAACTCTTGTAAAGTTCAGGGGGATAAAGTAAGTGAAATTTAGTTAGGGTGAATATTAAAAATAGAGTAGTTACTGCCATTTACTCTGCAAGTATTGGTAAAAATTTATTTGGATGGTTTGGATTTGAGAAAAAAGAGTATTCATTATTTTAATAAAAGAGCCATTTTAAAAGGTCACTATAAAAAGGCATAGCACAATTATGAATTTCCAATATAGTAGTTTGACTTTTACTTTCCTGTTAGTAGTAGTTCAGTAGTGAAAGAGAAATTTACCTAGCATGACCATGCTATATTATAACCTTCAGCCAGTCTTTTCTCCCGCGGAGCACTTCTCCATTTCACGTAGAAAGACACTTCTGAAGAATAGTTAAAAGAGAAGAAACAATGGAATTAAATAACTTCAAACAATGTAAACAACAACAACAACGATGACGGCAAGAATGACGACGACGACAACAACAACAATAAAAAATAATGCATATTATTTACCTTATGTCGTGAAGAAGTCGCTGACACTGGTCTGGGGTTGGAGTCGATGCTACTGGCACTGAAGTCAGAGATGACTGCGAACTTTGAGACGGCTGTGAAGCAAGAGATGACTGAGACGGCTGTGAAGTCGGAGATGACTGACACGGCTGTGAAGCAAGAGATGACTGAGACGGCTGTGAAGTCGGAGATGACTGACACGGCTGTGAAGAAAGAGATGACTGACACGGCTGTGAAGCAAGAGATGACTGACACGGCTGTGAAGTCAGAGATGATGTTAGGCCAGAGACAGAGATGACTGTGAGGCCAGAGAAACTCCACTGCATCGTGTCTCTTCAGACGTAGCCCTCCGGAGGCTCTTAGGCCTACTCCCGGATGTGCCCGCCTGTTGTGCTTGGGACACACGACTGTGTAGAAAAAAACCACCATCCTCACTCTCATCGGATGAAGAAGGCAGCTTGGGAAGTGGTGTTACAAGCCGAAATGAAGGTACAGGAATAGAAGGTACTTGAGGCCGTACAGGAACAGCAGGTACAAGAGGTGGTGCAGGAACAGCAGGTAGTTGAGGCGGGGCAGGATCAGCAGGTAGTTGAGGCAGTGCAGGATCAGCAGGTACTTGAGGCGGTGCAGGATCAGCAGGTACTTGAGGGAGCGCAGGACCAGCAGGCTCAGGTACGCCATTGTCGGAATCACTGGTGTCAGTGTCCTCCAGTGCAGCAGCAGCTTTCCTTTTTCTGTAGCGTAATGCACGTGCAGCATCTAATTTTCGGCGGCGAACCTTTTCCTTGTCCGTCAAGTTGGTTTTATTTTTCTTCCTCTCTAGACGCTTGCGTTACGCCTCCCGCTTGCGGAAACTGGCTTTTCTCATCTCCTTTTTCCTTCAGTCCTTAGATGAGTCCTTATGAGATTTCCTCTCTTCGGGAGGTAAGGGTTTACGCCCCATACTTTCAACTTAGGGTGATATGTGGGGGGCCATCCATGAAGTATGTACGCACTGAGGGGGGTTGGTTGGGGGGGAGGGGGGTTAAAATTTTGTGCATACGCTACTTCTGTATATCATTGTGAAAAAAATAAGGTAGGGGGGGGCTGGTGGGGTCGAAAATTTTGGAAATTGTGCCTACATACTTCATGGATGGCCCTAAAAACTGAAAAAAGAGAAAATACAAAAATTAGCAAACTACCTATAAAATAATATTAAAAAGGTACATTTCTTTTGAAAAATTGTCTTCTTTGTATCACTATTGTTCATACTTATATTTAGAATAGATAATTTGCCCATGAACTTAATATGATGGCTGTCAGAACAAAAATATTACCAAAATCAGATTTTTGCCAAAAATGTGAAAAAAAAATTTCCTCAAAACCATTTTTTTTTTCATCATACCACAGAATATAACTCTGTTCAGTATTCCAGGTGATTTTTTCCAAGGTTTGTTCAAGTCTTATACTTCAAATATGGTTTTGAAAAATCATGCATCACATCCGACATGAAAATGAACCACTATAGATCGTAAAAGAATCTGATAATCATTTCAATTTTTCATTACATATGGAGTACAATAGGCAAATATTGAGAAAAAACAAAAGAAATAATGCTTCCACTCATTTTCATACTTCTTATGAGACAAAATCTAACTGGGCGTCACGTCCGACATACATATATGGGACGTGACGGCGGCTACACAAATGTATTAAAAAAATATATTTACACGTAGACTTCCATCAATTTTTCTCCCTAGACTTATGAAATGATACTTGGTGCACATAATGAACAACTTTCATAACTGTATTATTGTAATTTAAACTCATTCTAACATAGTTCATAGTCAATTCCGTCAAAATATTTTGCCCATATCACGTCCTCGATGGCTATTACCACGTGATAGGCGTACCACCGGTGCACAAAAAATATGCAGTCTTTTAAACATACATTTTGTCATTGGGAATACATCGGAATATATATAAATTCTCAACCTCTTTGCACATTTTCTCATAGATCAATCGAAAGAAGAATTTCCATGTCGGACGTGATGTGGCCAAACAAATTTTTTCGAAAAATTCACTAACTCATTGAAAATACACCAAACGCTTCCAGAAGCAGCCATCTTGGGAAGGCATCAATCTGCTCTTTTTTTCAAACCACAAAATTTCGGTAAATACTTGTCAACTTTTCAAGAAAATGGATTCTACAGAATCGCGAAGTCCAATTTATCACTGTTAACACAGAAAATCATGTCCGGAATGGAAAAATAATGCTAGCAGATAAGAAATGTGGAGTACTCACACTAGCTGGATGTCTCCTCTTCCCGCTGAAGTGCCGGAGTGAGGGCGCATGCGCAGTTAAGAGGGATAACATCCGGTTCTTGTGATCGGCTTTCCCGCCTTCGATTGATCTCTCGGACGTGATAAATATCACGGACATGATTCCTCCAAAATTACTTTCCCTGTTCTCGCATAGTGAAGGCACTTAGGAAGCATTTTATTACTCCTACACTTCAGACCCTATGGGCACATTATTCAGTAAGTTTTGTACCAAGTTAGCACCAATATGGAGAAGTGGAGAGTGCTAAATGCAACTCATCACGTCCATGATATCAATTGTGTAAAATTGATTTTTTTTCGTAATTCGGCTGGAAAAAAAATCCTGTTGCAGTTGGACTAAAATCATATACATATGTCAAAAATTTATGTATGTCCAGAGTTTTAAGTGCATGTTTGGGAAGTATACCATTAAAATATGTTGTCATCAGGCTATGCCAAATATAACCTATTGCATTTGCTGAAAAAGCACACTTTTTATTGAAATTCACCTAAAAATTTTGTGGAGCCTGAGAAATAAGGGAAAATACTACTAAACAAGAGCCAATATACATAAGTTCAGGAATTAAATCAATTAGGGAATATATCTTTATAGTTTCCACCCAAGAAATAGTGCTAAACTTAAAAAATATCAAAAGGACATGCACTTTTTTTACTAATTTCTGACTTTGAAAGGCCACAGATTAAAAAAAAATGTAGATAGACCAATAAAGGTACGGTAATGATTTTCTGAAAGGGCAGGGTGTTTTCTGTCTAGGCCCTACATGAAAAAAAAATTTCAAAAAAATTCATTTATATTGAAATGATAGCCCATCAACCCCAAAAAAGTGTGATTTTCACCAAAAGTACATTTTCTGGTGGAATGACCCATATAATTTTTTATTGCCATAGCTGGTGGCCATGGAGTGTAATAGTATTGCAGACTGCCGCCAACTAGCACCACTATAGACAGAAAATTCACCTCGCGGAGATCGTTGGTACTAAAAATGTTGTGTGCCGTTTTGCCTCAATTTCCTTGTAACTGTGGCAAAGAACCAGAACTAAATTTTCAATAATTAAAAGAGGGATGTTCCATTGGCTTATACGATTTTTCAAAGAAGTTATGGGCTTATAGGTTCTAGGTCTTTCGATTAAAACAAACGGCGAAGGATTAAATGTTGTTTCGTACACGCACGTTATATTTTGTGTATATATACCTCAGATCACGATGACAGCGTGTATACTTCCATTCCATTCTGTATCCATAAATGTGATTGGTTCAACGGGTTTTTACAGCCAATAAGAACAGTCCTTGCATCCCCATGGCATCATCGGTTCCCAGTACGATACGGTCGTGCGTCTTGGCCTTGAGACCATGTCAACAAATGCACGCTGATATAAAGATATTGGTTCTGTAGTACACAATAGAGTGACAGATATGAATATTCTACAGTCAATCCAGAAAAACAGATTCATTCGCTATGGATTACCTTTTGTTGTGAGTATGCCCATTTATTTTTGAAATAGTGGAACAGTGTGGGTTTTGCGTAGCCGAAGCTTGGAGTAGGCCTACGGCCACAGAGCGTGTGACTGACACTGACATTGTGACCGTGAGGCGTGAGTGTGAGGAAGGGCCTGTAGTGTTAGTGTTACTTGTGAGTCTACATTCACTGCATTCACTACTGCTACCAATCAGTTGGCCCTACTATGAGGGAGCTTTCATAACGCTACTGTCAGGGAGCGTTCACTCTTTACAGGAGAGTCCGTAAGGCATTTATCTGAACTGGCGGAAAGGGGGGCTACTTCATTTTTGGGTACCGTATTCACCGTGGGGGAGGGGCTCATTGCCATGGATTTGTAAATTTTTAGATTCGACCATTCACTCATCTGAGGAGGTCTCTACCACATATATTATAAGGTCTAGATCTAGATCTATGTTTTAAAAACATGTTCCATGCCAGGTTATCTAAAATTCTGACAGCTGACCCAAGCTAAAGTGATACAGAATCTGCCAATTGTTAAGGACCCCCCCTCCAGGACTACATATATAGAGCCATAATTTCAGCTGTTCTGTATTAGTTTATAGATATTATCGTAAAACTGGATGAGTAAAAATATTGGCCACTGTATACCACAACTGGAGTTTGGCATAGTGATTTCACGAGGCGAAGCCAAGTGAAGTCTGGAGCCAAAACTCCAGGAGTGGAATGCGGTGGCCATGATTAAAACGAATCAGGTTCTGATTTTATCCTACCCCGTCTCCTCGATTTTGGAATATTACGTGATAAAAATTCTGTATGCCACTAGTGGCATATAAAACTCTGTATACCAGGCAGCGTGACATACGGAAACTCAATGTTAAGCCTCTGGGATTTTATATTAGGGGTAGGATAATATCGTAAAACTGGATGAGTTTTAATCTTGGCCACTGTATACCACAACTGGAGTTTGGCATAGTGATTTCACGAGGCGAAGCCAAGTGAAGTCCGGAGCCAAAACTCCAGGAGTGGAATGCGGTGGCCATGATTAAAACGAATCAGGTTCTGATTTTATCCTACCCCGTCTCCTCGATTTTGGAATATTACGTGATAAAAATTCTGTATGCCACTAGTGGCATATAAAACTCTGTATACCAGGCAGCGTGACATACGGAAACTCAATGTTAAGCCTCTGGGATTTTATATTAGGGGTAGGATAAAGACTTGGAATCGCTGATGAAATGTTTAAGGCCTAGTGTCATGGGAATAATTTCAAAATCTTGATTTTACATGTTAAAACTGAAAATTCCGATTGCCCACCCTATCAAAATGGCACTAAATCTGCCAAATGTTTAGAAACCTCCAGCACATGTGGGGTCATAATTTTAAAGGCATACCGCCGTTACCGGACAATTTGGCTTGAAAATTAAAACCCATGTCAATTTCCTGAAACTTTAATGAGATGATCTCCAAGTGTTGTGGAACAGATATCCAACTTTAAAAAAAAAAAAAAGGGGGGGGGGGGGGGGGGTCACCATGCTAGTTTTTGATTTATAGGTCAATATTATGATGATTTTATATTAGAATATATAGAAATTACAAAAAGTATTTTTTCACATAGTAAAACCCATGTAATTTTCCTTAAACTTTCACAGAATGTAGTAAAGTAGAACCCCGCCTAATGGACACCGCGCATAGGCGGACAGTTTTGCTTGGAATGGAAATTTTTCCCTCTATTAAATGTTTAGTTTAACAGAGGGATGGGTATTGCAATATGAAATGATATTCATAATTATGTTTTAAAAGGTTTCGTTTGACGAAAGTCTAATCAAAGGTAATCCAGGTGAACATTCAAAACTTGTTCTGCAATACTATTATATAATATGAGTTAATGTGATTAAAAGAAATGTATTTTCCCCCAGGACTTCCCATCGTTTAAATGCGTTATTCAATAATCAATATTATTCTAGAAATACCTTTCTTTCAGACGATGTTGGTTGGTGGTTCATTTGGTCTACAATATTTTGCCCAAGTCCGATACATGCTTAAGGAAAGGAAAACGGTAAGTTTCTATTTGAAATTAAATGAATCAAAATTGGTCAGAATTCAGATTTGTAGATTATAAGTATTAATTCATGTTATTACTGGTTTAATCTGGGATAGATATTATAACTGCACCGTACAGCCTTATCAATACCCTCATTTCACAGACTGCTTCGGGATTTGTTCACAGACTTTATACACACCTCAATATGCCATTAACAAGACTTCTTTCCTGCTTGTATAGCTAAACGACGAAGAAATTGAAGCATTGGGAATAACTAAGAAGTGGAAAAAGGAAAACGTCAATATACAATCTGAGTTTGAGGTAAGCAGATGTCCATTTGCGTGCAAACAGATTATCAATCTAGATAAGGTCTTGAAGGTTGACACTAATTGACAGACCCATTTTTCAATTCTATAAGAGTGTTGGACTAATTTCTATAATCTGATCGACACTGTAACTCGACGAGAAGTATAATAGAGGAAAATATATAATTGTAATGAATTTTAGAAATGCTAGGTATTTATTCATTTAAAAAAATGGAACGTATGCGTCGGAACACTCCACGGATTAATGTAAAAACAACTGAATATAGGGAGACGATGATTGCCTCCTCTGAGGGTTGAAGCCTCTAGGGATGGATCGTAATGATAATTTATACTAAGGAACAGAGAGGATATAGTTCCAAAAACACACTCTAGATAGCGCCACCATACAGGAGCGTAATCAGGAAATCATTTGCCCAGCTGAGCAAAAGCCTCATTACCTCTGGTTTGTGTTTATTTGCAATCTGACGTTTCAGTATGCCCTGCCCTTATATAATCTTTTTTCAAAACTTTCTTTATTGATTTCAGTTTTTGTCTTACATCAGATTTCAATGACATAACTGTTTACTAATAAAGCTAGTGGGATTTCACTAGTTTTCGTCAGCTATTTTTCCACCAAAGAGTCAAGCTTTTCACTTTTGTAGACCTATTTTAGTCAACTCATTTCAATGTTTTCAACATTGTTTATAAGTCATCAAAGAGACTGATCTCTTTCAAATAGCTGATTGCATCTTTCATAGGACTAGTCGAAAATATTCTTTTTCCTTTCATATTTTTCACTATTTTTCCAGTATTTTCTTAAATTCCTTTTGCCTTTTCAGCATTCTGCAGGGTATGCTGTAAAGTTATAGACACATTGCATGGTATTACCTCTGGCAATTTACATTAACATGCACTCCAAGTTCACCGTCAAATATTTCTTGACTGGACTGGAAACCTTTTGGCTATTATGAAATCTTAGTCGTTGGTTTTCATGTTGTGTTAATTTCATGTAAATCCCCCTTGATTTCATTCACATTTGGACTATGGCAACATTAGAACAAATAGAAATAAAGGTCTATAAAATTCCGCTGTTAATCAATATTCAATAATAAATAGAGCTATACTTGTCTTTGGATGAATTGCTTTTTGGTGAAACCTTAAATACCAGCTGATTTTGAACTGAATAACTCAGTGTCTACAACCTTGCCGTTGTGATCGACGATTTAATTTATAAGAAACAAATGTGGGTATTTATTATTGTTCTAACTTTTTGTTTTATATTCTTCCTCTTACAGAAACTTCAGAAGAAAGACATCGACACATGGCAAAATATCCGCGGACCGCGGCCGTGGGAAGACTCTAAAGAGATTCAAACAGAACTCCGACAACAATCACAAGCCAGAAGCTGACGATGTATCTAAACACTATCAATATAGACATTGTATATAGGAACTGTACATATTTTGATTTAGATATGATAAATGATGTGATATTTTCCACACCGTGTTTGTTGAACCAACTATGATGATTGTTATAATTTGATTTATACAAATCCCTGGTCCTGATAACCGCACACCATTTAGGTAAAGCAAAAAGATTTAATTTAATCTCTATAGTTCCAAGGCATTACTTGTTTGTCATTCATTTCTGTATCACTTCTCAGCATCATTGAAAAATAAGATCATGACTTATCAATAACTTGAATCTGTATGAAAAATGATTATGCAAAACAAATCAATAATTGACAAACTTTATTCAATGTTGAGATAGGCTTTTCAAGAGAAAAGGGCAAAACTTTCAATCGTCATGCTGCATTTGGTATCACATTTCAAATTCGTCGGCTTGGAAATAAAGCTTAACATGATCACAGAATACATAATAGATAATGACCGATTCGGGGAGAAGCTAAGTATTGAACTCCAGCATATTATTGCTCATTAACTCGAGATCTCTTCCCTTTCACAACTGTTGACCACAAAATCTGAAATAAACAGTTAATGAATCTAGTGCATGAGTTTTATCACGTTCAAACCAAATAAATTACCAACTTCTTCAAAGGATAACATTTGTTCCATAGTATTATAAGGAAACGTAATGTGACTAGATTCCATATTGTGACAAAAATAGATTAATTAAAACCGTGTGCACCAAGTACTTTACCAGGCAAGCGAATTAAAAATATTCTAGGCATCAAATGACCCAGATGAAGCAACGATGAAGCATGGGGCACTTATTTATTGCTCCATTTTCATATGATCCGGGACAGGTCCGTCCATCTCAATATAAAACTCCTCTAGGGCTTTAGGCACCTTGATAGCGCGGATAATAACATTTTCGTCTCTACCCTGGAAGAGCATCTCTCCGTCGAACTGCACGAGTCCCTGGCGCCTTGCACGGAGGAGCATGCCCACTAGCTTGTTGGAGATCTTGGTGTACATCTCAAAGAGTGTGCCGAAGTTGACGATGTATGTGCCGTCCGGGCAGCGGTACCCGATACGCATGATGTGCAGGCAGACCTCAATCACCTCGGTCGAGATGAGCATGCCGGCCCTCCGGCCCCGCAGCTCCGTCCGAGAGCCCGGCGGTGGCTTGCCGTAGTCATCCCCGTGCTTGCCGATCTTCTGCCGGTAACAGGTCCCGTCCCATTCTAGGGAACCACCGGGCTGGGCGCCTGGGGGCAGAAAGCCAGGGTCGGAGGTGGAGTCCGTGGGATCGGCATCCGGGGTGGAGGTGGAGGACGGGCCGACAAGAGCGATTCGTTTCTTTCTCTGGAACGGTTCAGGGTTGTCTGCCTTCTGTTGCCAAAGCGCAGCTTTGCCTGCCACTCCTTTATCTAAAAATTCCTTCGCTCGCGACATGGTGACTAGAAAAAAGATAAATAGCAGTTCTTAATGTAAAATGCCATATCACGTGGAACCTCTTATGTATAGCAAGGATATATTAAACTCTAGATATAGTAATGAAAGTCGGGAGTGGGAAATTTCAGTGGTGGGTGTCAGCATGCTCCCATACAGTTTCACTGTTTTACCCTATGTGAAAAACATGTAAAACCAATAGCATATTTTGATATACCGGTATTCGTTATCTATTAAAATAAATAAATGAATAAGAAAAAGAGCTCTATCATGAATTAGATTGAAATCAAAAGCTTAGAACCATATTTGGGGTGTTGGATAACACAGGATTGTTGGACATCATGGTATATACAGAAATATGTTATTTCATCATGGTTAATATTTCTTTTATACATCAATTAAAGGCATATCGGACATTTTGGCCAGAACATTTTGTCAATTTTCTGAAAATTCAATATGATGATCTCCAAGTGTTGTGGAACACATATCTAACTTTAAAATGCGGGGTCACTATGCTAGTTTTTGAATTATAGATCAATATTATCATAATTTTGTATGAGAATATATAGTTTTAAATTCTAATTTTCTATTTTTTCACATAGTAAAACCCATGTCATTTTCCTCAAACTTTCACAGAATATAATACATATTCAGTATTACTTATTTAGGTTTTAAAAACCATAGGTTACCGTCCATGTTTTTTCAAAGAGTTGAAGAAAACCATATTTTTCAGTACATTTCCTATGTAAATCAAGCAATTGTAAATTGGCCTATTTTACCTTTTAAGATCGGATAAACTGGACAAAATGTTAAATTTACTCATGGAAAATTAGAATCAATCACACGAAACAAGTTTTAACTTATAATTGGCATTATTTAAAAATCACCAGGTGGCGCCACTATGAATTGTAGGATATGCCTTTAACAGGCGTGTTAATACAGGTGTTGCCATTCAACGGCCCACTGCCTAGTTACGCGGCCGCTCGGACAAACCTGGCCGAATCCGGCTATATGTGTTTAGGGAACACAGCAATCACACCTAAAGTGTGAACGGTGGGTGTGATTACAGGAGCGTTGTTTTGGGACAGATTGGACTGCTAGAACAATTAAAGGCATTGTATCAACCAGTCTGGACTATCAAAACTTTATAGTTGATAATTGTTTTGGTTTTAATTTGGAAAAAGAAAACCACATAATAGCTAGGCCTGCCAATGTATTAATGTATATTCAATTTCGGTGTTCCTGTGTTATCTAAGCTATATCTAAAGTATCATTGAGGTGATATACATGTATGATACATCAAATTGGAGCTGGAATACCATAGCATACGATGAAATCACTGTTATTTCTCTGCAAATGATATACACAGGTATAATGAACGTATTACGCTCATTAACTGAGTGATTCAATGCTAAAGAATACGTTGCCAGGGGCTTGTTTGGCTGCAGGCATTGCATAACCAACCAGATAAGGTGCGACACCGGACAGTGGAAAAAGGCCTATTGTCCAACACCCCATTATTTTGGAAAAATACCATCATGCAATCATGATGTTTTTATTTCAGTATGGATAATCAAATCTCGTTAAAACTTTAAGGTATCACAGTCAAGATTTTGGTCAATATTCTTTACAATAAAAGAAATTTAGTTTCCCATGGTGTTTGTCATCACTATTATCTTCTAAAAATCGGGGTGTCGGACAACATGTTCTCTGCTGGAAAATTAAAAGCCCCAGTTAACTTTGATGATTTCTTTTCAAACTTTTACCAATTTTCAAAACTAGTTTGTCTATATTTGTGATAACTTGTTGTGTCTTATTTCATCTGTTTCATCAATACCAAACTCATATGATTATCATATGAATATTTGAATTTTCTTTATGGCATAATACTCAATGGTATTATTCGTGAGCCTGGTGTGAAAAGTGAATGTTTTTGAAGTGAGGCCACTTTTTTAAAAACAAGATGAACCTTGATATAATATCAAGTTGATATTGTATCTTCATAATGCCTACACAACTAATAGTTCTGTGCTGGTACTTATTGTCTTAAATCTATATAACAAACTACAATCTGGAGATGGGAACATTTTTGAAAACTTAGGACTCAACTCTCAAATCTTATTTTTAAAACAATTAGTATTTATTTTCACAGTACATACAGTAAAATGAGTGAGATATTAGGAGGTTGGAGTAAAAGATAGGACCCAAATAATTATGTCTGAAGCCCATTATATAACACTTCAAGAGTCCTCGTCATATTTTTCATGGCTTGGTGATGAGAAACAAGGTTTATTTTTTAATGGTCAAATGGCTTGCCATATACATCGTACATGAAGTCTTGCTAACCCCCCTAGGCCCTACTGAGGTTTGTCTTGGTGTAGAATGATTGGTCTTGCATCTCAATTCTACGCCACTCCTCACTAGCTAGACTCCAACATTTGAGTCTACAGGCTATGAATTACATAGTGTGATACAGTTACTTACCAATACATATGTCTGGGTAACTTTTAAAAGTTTCTCTGTCGTCCGAGATACCTGTAGCTGCAACTCTCCATCTTTACTATCTACGACAGCTGCTGTATCTGGGTCAGAATTTGGGGGCGCCAACTGGCGGTCAGCACCGTAACTTATACTGATATCAGTTCTCTTTTTACCCACCAGGTAACAGCACATTAGAAAACAGGTTTCTGTTCAGAAACATTTATCGTTCTCGGCTATCCAATAGCTCAGTTAGTTTCGATAATCTAAACGTGAATTTAACCAATCGACGATCTCTTCTTTCTTTTAGTAGTTCGACACCCAGACTTTAAAAAAAAATAATTAAAAAACACGTTACAAGCTGTGTATATTTTTCCTTTCTTTAATGAACTAGCGCCTTCGGTGTTAGTAGGCCTACATGCATTACAGTCTAAAGGAAACAGATTACTTAAACTGCCAATTCCAAGCCCCTGAAATATTCCCTTGGTTCCAATGGAAATACCAAAAATGACCACCTCCCCTTCCCTAAAGAAGCAACCCCATATTGAAGACTGAAAAAGTTTGCCCTCCAAAGAAATACAATAAAAATGCACCATCACCACTAAAAATTGTGTCAATCAATTGAACACCTTTGGCCCTGCTTGCAATTTATGAAGAGGTTAAACCTCCACAAAAAAAAAGATACAGAAAATTGGCCCTACACTGTAGTTGCACCCCTCCTCTCTTAAAATACAAGCATAACAGGGGAAGGTCCCCCACAAATATCCCCCATAGGGTAACCCCCCCCCCCCCCTCCCTTCCCTTGGAATTGAAAAAAAAGATGCCCCACTCTAAAAAAAACAACAGGTGTGACCTCTATTGAGACATAAAAAGCCCCACCTCTCCAAACGAAAATAAGAAAGAAAAATTAACCCTACCATGAAAATTTCCCCTGTAAATCTTAGAAATAAAAAAGGCCCGCCCACAACACACACATAAATACCACAAGAAAGCCCCACCCACCTTCCACCCATGGAGACAAGAAAGTCAACCCCCCCCCCCCACACACAAAAAAACACAAGAAAATGTTGCACTTCCCCCCCCCCCCCCCAAAAAAAAAATCAACAAAAAAAACACTCTGCGCAGCTATTACATTGGCTGCCACCTCTGTACTCCACTGTACCATTAATCTGTGTATTGTGTTTGTCACTTCACCATAGCAAAGTGGATAATCTGAATATTACATTTTGGGTAGGCCCACAGGACCATCCATCAGATTTTCCCACCCTGTCAGGTTTGTTGAGAGTGGTTTATTTATGTCTCAGTTTGAAACCTGGGCGCCCATGCTTCGAACATTTCAAAACTCTCATGGCTTACTCTCAAGGTAAGGAGATCAGAAAACTACAGGATTATGTCTTATTTTCGCCATGGATATATAGATAAGTCACAAGAAAAAAAGTACATCTGAGTAAAGAAATCTAAAAAAAGGAAATATTTGTGTTTCTTTATATATACGCTCTCGTGTCGCTTCAGTGTCCCAAGACTTGGTCTGGTTCACTTTGTCCATATGTTTAGGAGGAGCTTCAAGTGGATCCTACAGAATTAAAGTTTTTCTATGGTAGGTAAAAAACTTAATAGCCTTGTACAGCCCTCAGACCCTGATTTTGGGTTCGTTGTAATAGCATGCTGTTTACCACCTTGTTATGTTCCTTCTCGAGGTGGGGGGGGGGGGGGGGGACATTTTTTTTCTTTTTTAACCTTCAAAGGGGAGGAGGGGGGGGGGGGACTTTTTTCAGTGGTCGAAACCCTGAAAAAGACTGATAGTGGAAACGTCAGTTTTATACAATAAACGCCAACATATATGATAGTAACCTTGGTAGTTCTTCTATTTCAATCTCACTAACTTTATTTTGAGTATTCCGGAGGGGGGCGGGGGTGGGGGTGGGGGTCTATGGCTCAGGGTATGAGGTCGAAGACCCTATCCCAAATTAGCCTTTATAGCCGGACTATTTCTCTCTTTTCCCTCCTATTTGTGTCAATATTGTACTATATGTATTTAATGTAACCCTTGGACATTGTAGTTGAAAATCATATATCGTGTAATATGTGAACTTAATGTCAATATAACATTTTCAAAAGAATAGGTTAAGCTTTTTGAGTGATTCATGTCACAATAACGTTACCCGCATCAATAAATGATTAACGCTCCTTAAATCATAGGAACAGTTGTATAGAGCCTCCAGAGGTTACTAAACTCCCGATTATCGCCCCGGGTAAAGCAAAGTTCCGCTCCCGATAGACTTGGCACACTACGACAAAATGAACCACAGTTTTCTGATTTATAATTGGAGAAACTGAATATAATTTCGGATGGCACCACTATAGTTGGGGATAACCACTATTACTTGTTGTTATAATCTAATGATAATCTATGGAAAGCCAAACAGCACATTTGTAATAAAATCCATTAATAACTGGACCGCCACCTGCTGGTTTGTTTGGCATGGGGGTGGGGGCAAAATGGCCACGTCCATAGCACAATAACTATGTGCCCTATTGTTAAATACAAGTGATGTTGACATTCTGAGTGTGTGTACATGTAGGGCCTACGTGTTTTAAATATTGTTTAAGCCGCGATTATATATGACACACTTTATGCCTACTACTAATACCCACGATGGTCGACGACGTCCACAATAAACTTTGTGGTGTAATTTTTCTATCTATCACCGAACCATTATTGCATTCTTTGTAAGGTCAGCAGCTGTGGACATACAATTATCAAACTATTCATGGAAGAACTGTATTCTTACAGAATGAATACGGATCTAACAAAAAAGAATCCTTCTTCAACTTACTTTCAGATGGCATCTGTGAAGTGCCATCCACTATTTAGAACTTTACTCAGGTGAATGGGCCACAATCAAAGCTATATAAAGTAAGGGTCCCAGAGGGGCCAAAGGAATAGGTACAGTCCCTACTGCAAACACAATAAAAGAAGTGGCCTGTGTATAAGCAACCTCCGAGCACAAACAATGATGCGGCTGAGGTGTGTTTCGTGGGTGTCTTTGGGGCGAGGCGTAGTAGGGTGCGCGAAAGTAAACTCCCTTCCAAACAGCTTGTCCACACACTTTTTACAGGCGCTTTTCAGCAGACATAGACAAATAGCCTGGAAGTGTCCAATTTTATGTTTTCGCTTCTTACCGTCTTAATCCAAATGTCTACAATATTACAGGTTCCAATATTGTATTTCACAATAAAAACCTAGGCCTACTTATGCTGAATCTGCACTTTCGTCGCTGGAAAGCAGGTAAATATATACCTGCTTAGTCCTTTGGTACATGCATTTATTATCCATCGTATACAAAGCCCCCATTGAAAATGTATGGGGACTCAGTAAACCACCATCCATCATATAAAACTTGTCAGATACCATAACTGTGGTATACGGATTCAAACCTGTGGTATACGGCCTCAAAACCATGGTATACGGGGAAAATAGTCCCTTTGCGCTATAGAGCAAAGAAATAGTCCCTATTGTTATATCTTTTAATATGGCAATAACTGGGTTTAATTCATTGGAGAAGATGGATAATAAATGCAACAAACGATGGTTTTGCGGACAGGCGGCTCTGTAAACCACTCGAGGTTGACGTCGTAATACACTCGCTGTCCACAAAACCATCGATTATTGTCTATATCTGCTAATGCTAGGTTTACAACATCACCCCAACAGTCCCGACAGTGATTTTTGGGCAAACCTTTTTTTTTAAAGTGTCTTTATTGCGTTCAATATCTTACAACCATTCGTCCAGGCAATGTCGACGAACAAACAATGTAACACTATATAATAACTTGATGATATTTACGATGACTTAAATGTAATATAATAGAAGTAAAGTTTGTGACTGATCACTGAACAAAATAACACTTATTCCCGTACTTTAATGCTCATTTTTGTTCCTTATTTGCATACATTTGATCTTAAATATTTATGGCTGCCTGAAATCTATGAAAAACCCTAAAATTGGTTGGAATGAAGGTACGAAAATAATTTAAGTTGCAAAATGGATGTTTTCTATGGTTACCACGATTAAAACGAATCAGGTTTTGATTTTTTCCTACCCCGTCTCCTTCATTTTGGAATATTACGTGATAACAATTCTGTATGCCACCAGTGGCATATAAAACTCTGTTAAGCCTATGGGATTTTATATTAGGGGTAGGGTAAAATGGCAGACACATACTTTCTGGCTGAAGTTACATCACATATATATATATATATATATATATATATATATATATATATATATATATATATATATATATATATAATATCATGGAACCAATTAGTGGTAGAATAATGTATGGAATAATATGAACAATAATTGACACGAAGGCGTGGATGGCAGAATAATTAATAAAACAGGGTTTATTCAATAATACATTGGGACAAACCCCAGTCCTACACATCAAGGTATACAAGCCTAAGATTAAAATAACTAATTATATATCGAAGTAAGATTAAAATCGACTGCTCAGGTGAGCAGTTAAGAGCGGAATGTTGTTTAAACCAAATTAGCGTCACCAAGAAACCTCCGGTTACCGCATCAGGTAACCGGGTAACCTGGAAAGTATGCGTGACGCAAAACAACAAATGATGTACCGCAGTGAATAAACCTGTGAAGGATATTGGTTGATAATTTATATTTATATAAACATAGTTATATAGTAATATAATATCATGGAACCAATTAGTGGTAGAATAATGTATGGAATAATATGAACAATAATTGACACGAAGGCGTGGATGGCGGAATAATTAATAAAACAGGGCAAAAACCCGCCAGACACAACAGAGTTCAATTAATGATACTCAGAAACTGAGAGGCCATTCTATCGGAGGAAGCGACTGTGAGGGGGGTCTCATGCAAATAAGAATATACTGCTGATGAAGACCAATTACCCCGAGACTTGATATCGCCGATATCAACACCGATATCCTTTAAAAACGTCGCTCCTCCGTGCCTCAGAGAATGGCAAGACACCTTGTCTTGTCCAAAGCCACAAATTCTGGAAAGAGATTTCAGTTTATTATTGAGTTTTTGATAATTTAATGGCAAAAACACTCTGCCAGTAGGTAATTGAATAAGATAATCATTAGGCTTAGGATTAAACCTTCTAAAATACATCTCAAAGTATTTCATTATACAGAAAATAGAATTAGGAATACGATCAAACCTAAGAATTTTTGGCCTGGTCCCTAATTGGTCCACTTTGGAAGAGGTTATTTTTATCTCTAAATGATCCTGAGATAAGGTTAAATCCACTCTCTTTAGAGTGTGTGGGGAGAGAGTAAAGTGAGATTTACGCAATAGGCCTCTGAAGCCTAGCAAAAAACATAACCAATAGACCAAATCTTCAAGTGAAGATAAATCCATTTTGTCAAACATTGATCTCATATCGATAATAGTTATTGGATAGCGAGTATTACTGCTAGTATCTCCCAAACGAGTGAGTCCTTTCAAAGTCATTTTCACCAGAAAATCAGTCGACATATCTTGAAAACCATGTAGCTTATTTTCAAAATTTACCGCTGAAATGTAGTTTTTAATTGAAACTGGTTTAAGATAATGTGACAAATAGACACAATATAAAGACAAATGTGAGTTTGTTGAAGGAAAACAAACCCAACCCCTTTCGTCACAAAAACGATAGTAACATGATAGTTCTTTAGACCTGACCTTCCTGGTGTTTTCCGAAATGCAACTGTCCAAAACAATTCTTTGTTTATCCTGTAAGGCCTCCAAAATTTTATCTGTAACAAAAAGCAGACATGCCCTTTTCTGTCAAAGTCTTTAAGATTTTTTCCGATACACCCTTGTATCCCAAACGAGAAAGTTGGTCTGCCAAAACATTATCAGCTGACCTAATGTAGGATGCTTTTAGACTCAAATTATTAATAAAACACACCCAAAACAATTCTCTGAGCCAATTCATGCATTGTTTGTTTTTGCTTCGGCCTGTATTAATCATCGCTAATACTTGCATATTATCGGTAATGATACTTATTTTGCAATTTTTGTAATTATCGGCCCATCGCTTAACACCAACCAGTACAGGCCAGAGTTCATACAGATTTATATTTTCCTCGATCACCTCCATTTTTGGAGACAATTCAAAATGACTATTCTCAATTACTGGACACTGGACATCTTCCCAAGAACCATAAAAATAATCGAGACCTGCCCAGGCCCCAAAGCCTAACATCGATGAATCTGAGACAATTGGGCAAAATTCGCAATCCTTTTGGATAATTTCTCTTCCGTTAAAGAGTCTGCAAAAATCAGACCACCAATTTAAATCCTTCAAAAGTTCTTGGGTTACCTCAGTTTTCCCTTTTCTTGGGATAGAGGAGGACAAATCAAAGATTCTGCGACTGAATGTCCTACCCCCCCTCACCAATTGTGAACAGAAAGAAATTAAACCCCCTATTTATTCTAACTCTTTCTTTGTCACGTGAGATTTTTCTTTCAAATGTTCTACAGCATTTTTCAGTTTTTCTATTTTTTCCTCAGATAAGGACAACGTTAAATCCTCGGAGTTGATTAAAATACCCAGAAAAACTGTACATTTCGATGGTTCAGTTACTTTTGACATCGATATTTCAAACCCGATATTTTGAAGAATTCTGATTAACCCATCACGTTTAGATAAACATTCACTTTCGTTAGAGCCTATCACCAAAAAATCGTCTAGATAATTCGTAATGCCTAAAATACCCTCCTGTCGGGCAATGTCCACAACTAAATTTGATACTCTAGTAAATATGTTAGGCGCACATTTTAGGCCGAAACATAGGCGCTTGGCCTCGAAATAACTTAAACCTTCTCCAAAAACCCATGAAAAACCCGGAAAAGTGGTTTGATCTGCTCTGATATTAACTGAGCGATAGGCGGATTTTATATCAACAACGCTCATAAAATCGTTTCTCTGTAAATCTTTTACAGCATCATATACAGTATTGTATGAAAACGATTCGTAAGTATCACTCATAAAATTGTTTATGCTAATCTTATCTAGGCAAGAACAATCGGTTATTGGCCTAAGTTTACCGTTCGATTTAATCACCTAGCGAATGAACACATCTAGATCTATCTGAGGCATAGGCTACTTTGCCGGTTGATAATTCCTCTTTGATAATTTTACTCATTTCCCGATAAATGGGAGGATCAAGAATGGAATTATAATTTTCACAACGATAACTAGTATCGCAATCCTCATTAACTACACTGAAACCGTTAACGAATCCATTCCAGACAAAATTTTTATCGAACTCGGTAAGCTCACTGCTATTACTCTCCCCCCAGAGATATTGATAAATTCTACACGGCCTAAGCTGGGCCTTATGATCACCTATATAATGAATGCACTCGCAAACATTATTAAAACAGTTACTTTCGTTTTCCATTAACAAATTCTCTATACTCCAAAAAGGAATTGTTTCATTAACCAACGAAACATCGAATTTTGAAGCATTATCGAAACAAGAATTACCGCTACTACCAGTAACGGTTTTTTCATTTTGAATATCTGAATACGAGTGATCACCTAGATCACCGACAAAAGTATCATTATCACCGACCTTTTGATACAAAACAGGTAAGCTATCCAAACTTTGATACACTATATCACCCTGAATAAAACCATCTGATACTTGATTATCTTCACAACTGGTAACCTCCGAAACGCCTGCATCATGTACATCCTCCGCGACCTGACCTGACCTGACCTGACCTATATCTTCAGGAATGGGGTTAATCATGTGGGCACTATTAATACATTGATACATAGTATCTTTTTCGCTATAAGTATCACTACGGTTACCATGTTTTGCGTTTCATTTAGAACTTGTTTTCCTACCCTGACAGGAGTAAGCGCCATGACTTGAAGATGAACATACGCTGCAGTTGTGTCGATACTTACAGTTAACGAAAGTACAACCGCTTTCGCTTTTATTGTAAGCGTTACAGGTATGGGCATTAATTTGAGTTGACACTTTACCCTTAGTTTGTCTTGAGTTTCTTGAGTTTAGAGTACCATTAATGAAAGATGCCTGACAATGTCGCTAGGATCGATAGTATTGAAAGAGTTTCCACCTTTCTTGTTTGCGCAATCCTTAACGGATTTATCATACTTTACTAGCGCTTCACTCAGAAATACTTTCGTTCTTGCTTTTTCTGTAATCATAATGTGATGGTTCAAAATACCAGTGATATCTCTATCGTTCTCATACATTTCCTTCATCATTATTAGATTAACTAACGTTAGACCTTCGAAAGTTAAAATTTTTTCCCCTTTTTCTAGATATTTGCTGGAATCATATTTACCAGATTTTTTCTTTTGTTTGTCTCTGCTCCTTGAGCGCGAGCTATCGTCTGAGCTAGAGGAAGACGAAGAAGAACTTGATGTCGATCTCGTGGTAGCGACTTTTCGACGGCGATTCTTGGTCCCAGAAGATCTTGAACGAGTTCCAGATGACGAACTTTCTTTTGACGATACCATCTTCAATATCGTCGCTATAGAATTCTCCAAACTTGTCATCCTTCCCTCCAGTCGCGAATTTCTCTCGTCTTGTATCCCAGCTGGAGAAAACGACTCGGTCGTTACGCCCTCTGAGTAGGCTGCTCCTGTGATTGACTGCCCGCCGGCTTGCCCGTCCATCTCTGCGGTGGTAGCCCTCGATTCCGCTAACGTTTGGGAAAAATTGCCCAAATTCTCCCCAGAGGTATCCACCCCTGAGGACTTCTGTGTATCCTTCATTCCTTCATCCGAAGAAGCCTTCTTCTTATTTCTGCCCATATTGTCAAAGAAATCAATCTCTCCGAGAAAGATTATTAAAATCGACTGCTCAGGTGAGCAGTTAAGAGCGGAATGTTGTTTAAACCAAATTAGCGTCACCAAGAAACCTCCGGTTACCGCATCAGGTAACCGGGTAACCTGGAAAGTATGCGTGACGCAAAACAACAAATAATGTACCGCAGTGAATAAACCTGTGAAGGATATTGGTTGATAATTTATATTTATATAAACATAGTTATATAGTAATATATATATATATATATATATAAATATATATATATATATATATATATATATATATATATATATAAGATGGAATATATGATAATGTGGGAAATAATGAATAATACAATCATTCCAATAGATAACAACGAGTGATTGAGTTTGGCTTAATTTAATATCAACAATGATTGAGGTAGGTTATCCTATTGTTTATAACATCCTAAAGAAAAATTTTCTGTTGTTGGTAGGCATCTGCAGTGGTTGAGGGTTGGTTTAGGAAAGAGGGCTGGAACGGTCCCGGGCGGCCGCACATCACCTCCCCTCACATGAGCAGGCCCTCAGCGCCCTCACGAGGTTGCCCTGTGGTTACTGTAGCGACCTCTGTAGTTTCGACGGGGAAACAACTTCTTCCACTTATATATATATAAACTCCTGGGATGGTTTTTATATACTTCATAAGCTGGAATATATGATAATGTGGGAAATAATGAATGATACAATTATTCCAATAGATAACAACGAGTGATTGAGTTTGGCTTAATTTAATATCAACAATGATTGAGGTAGGTTATCCTATTGTTGATAACCTCCACCTGCCAAAACAATCACTCAAAAATATAATTTGGATATGATATATTGATCTAGTTCTTTTTTCTTTTCCATCGAGCGTGTGAGATACAGAAGAACGGACCAGCTGGCCCAATCCCCCAACTCTTTGATGTCCCCTAGCGGGACACCTGCCTGAAATAAGGCCGAGGCACCGCCTCTCCTGAACGAATGTGATGAACAGTGTTTCAAACTGAAATAAATCAATTTGCGCAATAAAGTTTTTTGGAACCATTGATAATTAGCACGAATCACATTACCATTGCGTAAATACGATGTTAATTGCGTTCCAGGTTTGTGGTTAATCATTTCCCGCAATATACGAGAATAATCTCAAAATTATCAGAATATGGTATACGTAATGATAACCTGAAATTTTTTGAAAATTATCTTTATAAGAGAACTCAACAAACTAAGGTTAATCAAAATTTCTCAGACAGCAGTGGGGTGGTCTGCGGTGTACCACAAGGCTCCAACCTTGGACCGACTTTATTTCTGCTGTATATTAATGATCTTATCAAATGTATGGAAAATATGAGTATACGACTATACGCTGATGACACAGTTATATATGTGGCTGGTAAAGATAGGGAAACGATCCAAAACAACTTACAAAAAGCTCTATTCTACTTTGAAAATTGGTGTATTCAAAGCAAATTATCTATTAATGCGAGTAAAACAAAATTTATGTGTTTTGGTAGTACAATTAATGTTAAGAAATTAGGACATGTAACTTTAGAACTTAATAATACTCTACTTCAAAATGTAATCTCATATAAGTACCTTGGCGTATTCCTGGACCAAAGTCTTACGTATAGATACCATATTTTGGACACTCTGAAAAAGGTGGCGTACAGAGCATACCAATTGTCTAAAATGAGACCTTTCCTTGACACTAATACAGCTCCTAGAGTCTACAAAACATATATAATTCCGTATTTTGATTACGCCGATGTACTTTACTATAGTGGTAAAAAAATATTACTTGATAAGCTTAACAAAAACAGAATTACTGCTTAAGACTATGCCTATATAAAAATTCCCGAACTAGTATAGATCTATTGCATAGGGAAGCTGTGATGCCTGTACTACACAAGAGACGTAGATGTCACCTGAGAAATTTAATGTATAAGAGATCTCGATGTAACGCTTATACTGATAATGGTGTTAGGAATACCAGACTGTATGAGGCTCCAGTGATAAGACTATGTCAGCCAAACTGTCAGACATATTTGAGAAGTGTAGAATATATGGGGGGTAAAGAATGGAATGACCTAAAGCCAATTGTTAGAAACACTCCGAATATAAAATGCTTTAAAAAACTTACTAAGTCTATTATGGAAGAGAGTATGTATATACCCAAATAACCTAATATCCAACTGTCGGTGATATATGCATATAATACACTGTTAATCATACCTAACGGCAATGTTACCTATAGGAATGAATATATGGTTGCACACAATTTATTATACTAGGTGAATCTGTTCTAATTCTTTGGTACATGTGAGGGAGAAAAGCTGTTACTAATCTGTACTTGATGGCACCTGATTAAAACCAGCAACAGGATATCCAATGCTGACAGGTTGCCACTTTATTGGTATGTATAATGTATGTAAACTTAATACAAATGGAACGATGTAAAAAGAACCATGGATACCAATAAAGAAATTTGGGAAAAAAATTGAATAAACAAAACAGTGAAACTGGTATTCTCCGGAAGGGAATAACAACTGTCCTTTCAAAGAATTGTATCGTTTTAGACTTTTTTACATGGATAACAAAATAACTGCCATCCCATACAACATCATCAATGAGCAAAGCGTAGCCATCCTCTAGGATATTCGACTTACGCAACAATGCCCTAAATCCTAATAAACAACACAGCCAAAAACAAATGTTCTCGGAACTGTTTCCTAAAGAATAGAAAATTAATTTCATCTCTACTTTAGATATCGGTCTTGCTTGAGACATATAAGCACCAATTGTGCGTTTGATATCTAATAACGTTTGTTTTATTTTAAAATTATTGATATCCACATGTATAATATCGTTAACACGATGCAATGCCCAAACAGCAGATAAATAATTTAATATAGATGAATATTTGAATTCTCGTGCCATAAAGGCTAAATATAAACAAATGGTTTCAATTGTCGCAGGTAAGGACGTCCTCCGGAATTCAGAACAAAAACGTATATAGTGGTTCCATTGACATCGTCGCGTGGTTGTGGTGTTAGGCGACATCCAACGCGACTGATAACTCCTAGCTTCGTCCTGCAAACCTATAAACAACAATAACCCGCCATTAGAGATTTAGGCACATGGTTAACAACTTTTGAATCATATACCCTTGATAAGTAGTCCGGAATCAGATTCAATTCACCAGGAATGTGTTCCGCCGTTAAAACAAAATTATTGATAGCGGATATCCAGAATAACTCTCTCAACCACTCCATGGTTTGTAAGTTCCTGCTCCTACCGGAATTTATGGCAACTACCACTTGTGTATTGTCCGTTTTGACAACCACATGATGATTGCGCCATATGGTGCACCACCTGTGGGCAGAAACTACTATTGGCCACAGTTCCAACAGATTAATGTTGAGATCCACCTTCTCTGTAGGACTTTCAGCCCAATGATGACTGCCGACATCGTATTTCTCCGGTCGTGTCTGTTGGGGATTCCAAACACCAAAAAACCAATCCGGACCACAAATGGCTCCGAAGCCGGACATTGAAGCGTCCGATTCCAAAGTATACATAAAAACGTCTTTTGGGACTAGAATCTTACCCGAACCATTGAAGGTTTCCAAAAAATTTCTCCACCATTCCAGGTCCGCGAACATCCAATCCGGAATCCTACATGTCTTAATCCTATCCTTCATGAAATTTACAAAATTGACAATTCTACGGGAGAATGTCCGGCCTCCCCAGACTACCGTCGCAGCATGCGACAAATAACCCGCCAAGGAGACGACCTCCTTAAATGTAGCACATCTCTTTTTTACAAATTCTGAAACTATCGAAATTACATTAAATTTTTCCCGGGGTAAAGACACTTGCATATTAATGCTATCAATGAGAAAACCTAAATATGTTACTTGCTGGGTTGGTTTTATCATTTAAAAAAAATTTAACTCAAACCCCAAGTGAAGTAGAAAATAAGAAAGTACTGATAAATCCTGAGAACATTTTACTTTTGTTTCTTCCAAAATAATGAAGTCGTCCAAATATCCAAAAATAGAAAATATCCCACGCCTGTGCATAGACCTGACAATAAAGTCTGTGAACTGTGTAAAGATATAAGGTGCGCTCTTCAACCCGAAAACAAGTCTATTGGACTCACAAATTTGTTCTTCTTCATTTTCCTCCAACGACCACAAAAAACCTTGATACTTTCTCTGTTCCGGATCTACCGGAATTGTGCGGTATGCGTTTTGGATGTCAACCACTGCAAAATACATGTTAGGTGTAACACGAGACAAAACGGTATCTAACGATAAATATGAAAACTTTTTGCAAGTTGTATCCATAAAATTGTTGATACTGGTACTTAGTGGTCGCTTACAATCCGTTATAGGACGGATTTTGCCACTTTTTTTCCGGACTGCGCCCATTGCATGGACACAATCCGGAGGATGATCTGTAGGTGAAACCTTTTCTTTCAGTAACTCAATGGTTATGGTAGAATCCATCTGTTTCTTGAATTCGTCGGTATAGATACTGTCATAATTTCCTGAGATATATTTACCTGAAAAATCTTTATCTACTATCCGGAAACCGTCTCTTACTCCGGAGAAAATGTAATCTGCATTAACATCTGGTCTGGAACTGTGAGAGTAACACTCATCAAAAAAGGCACAAGGATTTAGTTGGTTCAACCTGCCACCTAGCGTATGTGAACCGAAACACTTGTTATCGCATGGGCGATCATAAGGAATACCTATTCCTGGTGGTTTATCGTGACTTGACACATTCCACAGCTTCACAGGATCCTCTCCAGAACCTGTAAAATTTGACGAAAACAACATTTCATTATCAAACATATCGTTAAAACTGTCCAATAGATTATCCATTCCTTCAATATCGGCGCGCAAAACCTGTTCGCCGTTTAGGATTATTTCCACTCTCCCATCTGAGTTTAAGTCACTAACACTATTGCTATTAGAAACTCTCTCAGGAACACCAGTTCCATGAACAACCATCACTCTCCCCCCGGAATCGACAATATCGTCATCCGGTGCTTTGCATACAATAGCAGGCCTTTCACCTAGAATAGACTGGTATGTATGGTACAACGCACTGTTATCTAATACTTCTCTATTGTCGTTGTTAGTAAGTGAAACGTTAGCAGAGAGAGAAATAGAACCCGGGCCAACCGGGACAACCTCTGCGCCGGAAAAAGATTGCGGTCCCAACGAGTCCTTGGACCCGCCCACACAAGAATCAACAATAGTACAATCTCCAGCCTGACTACTCGCATACACATCTAGATTGTTTGGACCATTACGCTTTAACCCATTCAGGGTTAAATGCCTGTAGGCATTATGTACACAGAGGGCGAAAATGCCTACAGGTATTATGTACACTGGGGGCGAGAATGCCTACAGGCATTCACAATATATTCAGGCATTTTCCAATATATACAAGAAAAATCTAAAGGGTTTGTGTAAAATATGGAAAGATATGTGTGGAAATTAATACATTTTGTATACTGTTTAAACAAAAATTGAACTATGGCAATAAAAAAGTTCTCTAGGTCAGATGACAAGTGAAACTTTCCTGAATGCCTCAAGGCATTCTCGCCCCCAGAGACATACAGCCCAGTGGTATTCTAGCCCCTGCAGCTACTGGTACCCACCAACCTACTCGCCTGGAAAGGGTTAAGCGAAAATTTTGGCGCGCCCTATTTCATTTAGAAACTTTGTTTTCCGATGTTTTCTTGCAAGAAAAACCAGAATGCGAGGCACCACACTGAGAGCATTCATGACGATAACGGCAATCATCAAAGGTACAGCCATCCTTGGCATTATACCTCCAGCAGATACCTTTTTTGTTTTCACCAGACGAGTCAGCATTTGAATTCCCCTGGACAAATCTACTCTTTTTGTCTCCTAACTCTTTTAGTTTCTTGTTGAGTGCGACATACGAGAAGGTAGTTTCAAAATTTCAAAACATTTCAGACAAAAAACTGTCCCCATACGCAAAGTATTCTAGTCTCATTGTATCGCATTTGCACCGGACTGCCTCATCGTAGTCTACCAAACTTTTTCCAGTGTGGGTAGACCGTCTGTCTACGAGGTAGGCCACGTGGTCTGAGTATGTAGAACTATCCAAACCTTGTTCATTGATACTACATAATAGTCATAGTGTCGCACTCAACATTTGGTCATAGTTTGGTGTTTCAACTCCGGGGGGCAGAAATGGTTGTATCGAAAAATAACGACACTTACGTTTGGTTTTTGAAGAACACGAGTGGGTTGTATCTGCTCTTGTATTGCTTCCTTGAATATCTGGAGCACAAAATGTGCCTCGTCTTTGTGGAAAAACTGGTTTAAATCCTCCTTTAGGCAATGGAGAGCTACCAGTCGCTAAACCGGATTGGTCTACCAACGTGTTAGAACGAGTTTCCTCTGAGGCGTTATTTCCTGCACCTGGTGTCATAGTGATATCTTTGAACAACTTGACCAAAGAGCTTACCTCGTCCCGTAGTTGTTTAACATCCTGCCTAAGAGTCTCATTTTCTTCCAAAATGGGCTGGACCCACCCCGGAGTTGCAACAGGTTTTCTCTCTCTAGTTAAAGTTCTTCCTCTTTCCTCCACCTCACTGTCATAATCTGCTACCCCTTTTATCTCTTGTTCTATTTGATCAACCCTGCAGAAAGGGCACCCGTCTCGGTGGGACCTCCCATCAAACTCCCTGTGACAATTGTCACACCTCCTCATAATTGTAGCAGAAACCCACAATAATGACAAAAGTAATACACATGTAGCAAAAGCACCATAAGCACAATGACCAACCTTACTAGAACCCTGTGGACCTATGCGAAAACACGAGGGTGTCATAACTGGAAAAATTTTCTGTTGTTGGTAGGCATCTGCAGTGGTTGAGGGTTGGTGTAGGAAAGAGGGCTGGAACGGTCCCGGGCGGCCGCACATCACCTCCCCTCACGTGAGCAAGCCCTCAGCGCCCTCACGAGGTTGCCCTGTGGTTACCGTAGCGACCTCTGTAGTTTCGACGGGGAAACAACTTCTTCCACTTATATATAAACTCCTGGGATGGTTTTTATATACTTCATATATATATATATATATATATATATATATATATATATGTATGTATGTATATATATATATATATATATATATATATATATATATATATATATATATATATATATATATGCGTTGTTTTCAGATTTAGGAGAATGAAATCTAAGATATAGGTGCAACTATGATAGAAAATCACATCAAGCCATATAGCTATAATTATTGCACAATGATCTTTAGAGCTTGTTCACGTCTATGTAATGAATACTGTGATTCCCCTGATATAGATATTAGCCTCGTCTTTCCTTTTGTGTGTCCAAGTCCTACCTGCCTGTTCAAGTCCTACTACTCCCATATATATATATATCCCACCGAACTAGAGGACTGCACAGAGACCTCTATTCATTAATGCTCTTCCTTTATTCATAGCCATATATTAGCTACGAGAATGAAAAATTGAATTTCATATCTATAGTTAGAATGATATATGCAAAGGATAGCCTGGGAAGAGAGGATCACAAAGATATTTGAATTTTAAAAATCGGTCTCAAGATGCTGGTCATTTACATCTATGAAACTATGGCATCTCATACATCAAATTAATCCTCCATGTATGCTCTTTGTAATAGACACAAAATTGTTTGATTCATTTATTTTTGTGTGAAGAGCTTTTCTTTTATTAAAATTGGTGTTTAATCAAGTTGTTCTGGTCATAGAAATTTCATGCTAGCACTATAGTGAAGCCCAATATGTCCTCTGATTGTTTGTCAGTGTTTTGGAACTAAAAGTGGCAGAACAACTCAGCAAATGGATGAACTAAACACTGTGTCTGACAGAGCAGGGGTCATGGAGCAGGGTATAGGTCTAGGCCAATCATTCTTAACTAAAGTCACAATTCTTAAAAACATATTGCCCCATTACTCCTATATTTATATCCGCGGGAAAGCCCTGAATCTCAGCTTTCAGGAAGGTGCTTGTGGACAACCATTTGAAGGGCAATTATTGAGAAATGTATTGTTTTCGCACTGTGTGACGGCCACCGTGTGAGCTGCTACATATATTTACACATGTGGCTTCACTCAAATTCAGAGAAAGTAGTTGTTGTCACTAAAATGACAAAAGTAGATAGTGATAGGCCCTAAGTGCAGATCCCTATTCGATGGTGGACCCCATCAGAACTAGCAAGAATTTATTTAAACATGGGTTTACGGGGAGACTAACTGAAAGTGACTGAAGTATAACAATATCACATTAATAATTTCAGACCATGTTGATAGAGTAAAAAATACAAGGAAACTCCAATGTTTGTCCTGTATTATCATTCGATCGAAAGATAGTAAAATATGATGAACTAGATGTATATGGTGTTGAGTATGATGAAAAGCAGGGTCCAGTATTTATACTCACACTTGTACAAGTTCATACACGTACTTGTGCCGCATTAGGCAAGGCACTCTATAACTTAGAGCTCCTCTAGTTTACGGACTATTTTATATTACAGAAGTTCGTGTAAAAGGAATCCTGAAAACAATTTTATCGTAAGATCTTGCACTACGTGTCTTCCTATCAAACCATTAGTGCGGCACCTGCACTTATACATAAGGCAATACGACTGCCTTGTTTCATTTTTTTCCCCATTAAGGTTCAATATGACATTTATTTTCGATATTAGATGCTGAGTACCTATCGCCCCTGACTTTTCTGGCACATCTCATTCCCTGGATATGTAATTATAAACCAACGCAAGTAACAACAGGATAAAAGATATCTTTATTTTAGACAACTTTTAAACAATGCCGCATGTAATACATAACTCGTACCTGTGCTTTGGTAGGTGCCTAGATTATGTCAATTCATTGTACAAAGGTTGACCGTTATTAGCTATTATTGATTATGTGACCCATTTGTGCGTTTCTGATTGGCCGGTGGGCCAGACAAAGAGACGCGCAAAATTTAAATGACCAATGAAAGATGGGTTTGTATATGTGTCTTGGATCCACCCTACTTGTGGGGCCTCCCACTCATGGTGGTGGGCTGGGAAGTGGTGCCACCTGGTGGTTTAGGTTGGAACCATGTGTTCATGTCCGTAGTGCCTTCTAGAGGCATTTTGGGCATACCATCTTCTCTATATTCGATCATAGAGCTGTAACTTGACCATAAGGATCTACATCCTCCTTACTCGATAGTTTCAACATTATTTTCTCATCTGGCGAATACCTTGGCCGTGTAGTTACCCATTTTGGTGTTAATGGGTAGTCGTTGATCTGCTTCATGTTGGAGCAGGATTATTTAGGATAAAGTCTAGTTAAGTTTGAATAAATGATGAGCTAATAAGTCAGTGCAACAATTATTGTTATTTGGGAGTGGAAATGGATGAAAACTTAAATGGGGGGGGGGGGGGGGGGTTGTGAAGAAAATTGTCAGAGATATTAGTGTAAGGCTATTCAAGTTCTGCAAGCTACGATGTCTGTTAACAAAAGATACAGAAATACAAGTTTATATTTTCACTATTCTGCAAGCATGCAGTGGTCACTATGTCTAAAAGGCACCCCCTCAGGTAGAAGTGTCACCACACAACACTCATCCACTGGCCATGCGGCACGATTGTTCCCCACCCAATATCCCATATTATACTTTATATATTGTATATTGTTATGTATTACATGGCATATTTTTTGCTCTCTGTGGTTCATGCACCTCATTTTCCAATGGGGATTTGTCAGTGCCGAATCATTTTGTAAGAGAAAAAATTTGAAATGATTCGGCAGACCATTTGCTTGTTAGGTTAGAAGCTGGCCCGAATAACCGCTATGCAGAGGCCGCTTATTGTACCCTTCTACAATACTAAATAAAAAAAAAAAATACAAATAATGAGACAGAGGTGCAGAGAGACACATACAATGGGAAATAGTCAAACATTTACAAGCTAACCAACAGGGACAGAAACAAAGATATAGTATGACAACCATATAGACAGACAGGGATAGAGACAAAGATATAAACAGAGAGAGTTATACATATAGTTTATAGACAGTGATACTGCCAGGGAGACAGACAGAGAAGCAGACAGCTGGAGACAGAAAACAGACATAAACAAAGAGAAATAGACATATTTACTAACAGACAGGGACAGATGAAGATTTAGGTATAACACACTGGACCTAAAGACACTCTACAGTCATGCCAGAATAGCCCTCACCCCCTCCCCTCCCACAACCACTCCATCTTTTCTGACCAGCTAACTACACTCAAGATCCTGTATGGTCTGGTTCGCTGCTCTCCTACTACTTCACAATGCATGTACATTTCAAATCTAGTGGGACAGACCTGACTCTATAGCATTGGGACTTCCACATCTGATAGCACAGACCATTCACTATGCTCTTCAAAGAAACACAGACCCAGTAAGGAGGTATGGGGTTGGGGGAAGGGTAGGCATATGACTTAAACCAGTCACTCCATATTATCACCTCTCCCCACTCCCACACACACTCCTTACCTTCATCCACTGCCCAGGTTGTTGAACCTGTTATACTCAGACCCATATAGGACTTGGTTCAAAGACATTTTTAAGGCATTTCGATGTATACTGATTTTAATACCAGAAATTAGTTTCTTTAAGTAATTAGTTTCCATTTGTTTAAACATATAGATTTCTAAAACTTGATTGATATTCCTGTTCATGACACTTGAGAACAACTACTATATCACCTGAGGAAGCACATTGAACATGTGCGAAACGTCGTGACTAACTTTGATACCACCATGTACACCAATTGTCATCTTGGCCAATAATAAGATCTGTCAACAAGAATTACTGTGTCTGGTTTTTTGTGAGTTTACCTTCATTACATTTACTATATCAATTCTCTAGTTTTATTGAGACACTCTTGATGCTTAATTTTCAATAGAATACAGATGGCTCAAATACATAATTTCTTATGATATTCTCTTACTTTTATTTCATGAAGTAATTTAGGTATACCACGCTCTTCCATTGTAAATGGAAATAACGTTAGCTCCAAGTATAAACATAACAGTAATTCCGTTTGTATGACACCAGTGAGCAAGATTGTTCATGTCTTGAAACAGATTACCTCATTCTACAGCACTATGCAACGAAAGGAACAAAACCAGATTATCGGCATAATGAAAAGAGTAACAGTATGAAACTTGATTATTTGCTGCATAATAGAGGTAGCTCAACTACGAATTAATAATATTTGTCTATGAAGTTTATGAAAACACCAGCTAATTTAAATACACCCTATTTGCTAAAATCCAAGTTAGCTAGCACTGTTCCATCATATGACATACAGTCTGCTATAAATATAGCATGTATTTGCAAATTGTCTATATTTTTTAGGACCATCTCTGCTGATCTTTATCATCAATAGGGTATAAGTTAAAGGAAACACTCAGTTTTTACAATTAATTCTACATCCTATCCTATATCAACTACAAAAACATTGTCTTATTTCACATCCCATCTTACAAGTGCAACAGATTATTTCTAGTAGTTTCTCAGGAGCCACATCTCAATTAGAGCTGACTGATAATAGTTAATTTCCCACATAAACCACCCCATTCCACAAAGCTTGAGTTGATTGCCAAAGTATATTTCTGCCCAGCTGAAGCAGATCTATATATGTAAATGTTCTTTGGGCTTGACACAAGTGAAGGTTATCAGTACATGGTTATGAAACATTGATCCTCAGAATGTCAACAGTTGCAGTTGAACCTCTTTACAAAACAATCAAGGCCTTGTTTCGCTGCAGTAAGAATGTGTTTGTGCTCATCTCGCTATATCAGGAACACTTCAGCCATAGCTTGGAAAGCATTGTTGTTCCTGATAAACTGAAGGCCAGCTGATATACGAATGACTTACACATCAAAGATCATGAGTAAAAGAAAGATACAGATTTTCCTACCATGCTGTAAAAACCTTAACACTGACAGAAAATGCAGCAGTCAGGCTGGTTGTTTCTTTATTTAGGAAATAGGTAAACTGATTATTTATAAGTGGTAGGGATACTTAACATATATTCAGGGGTATTTGTTATTCTATTATGATTATTATTTCTTCTATACATCTTTTAACAGGAGTATTGTCCAACAGCCCATTTTTTGGAAAAAAATATCATCATGGAATCATGTGCAATGTTTTAATGTCAGAATAGATAATCCCATTGTATTGAAACTTTCAGGTATCACAGTGGAGATTTTGTTCAACATCTCACAATAAAGGAAAACTAATTTCTCATTTCATATCTCATTAGTATTATTCTCTCAAAATTGGAGTGTCAGACAACATGCTCTATAGGTATCTCTGTTGGAAAATTTAAAGGTCCTGGATAGTTTTGACCATTTTAATATTTTTTCAAATTTTTACCAATTTTCAAACCTATATTGTATACACTTCTCATGACATATGGTTTAAATCAGGTTAATAAAAATAATTGGCTTAACATTGTGCCTCATAGACTTTGAAAACGAACTGAAAATCATGAAAAACACAGTTTTTGTTGATTTTCGGAAGGAAATATTCCTCAGAGCTATACAAAACCCTGTATTGGAATTAAAGACCATCAAAAGATGCACCAAAAAATGCCACTTTTACATCGGTGAGATACGTTAATACAACATCAGCCTTAAATAACCCTGTTTTTGGTAATTTAGCAGGTTTTGAAAATCCCAACCATATGCATGCGAGTGCTCAACACAGACCCCGGGAAAGGCTTGTAGGCTTGTCAGCTGGGCGGCTGAAAATCAAATAAATCAGTTTTTTCTAGCCGACAGAAATTACAGCGGACGCTCCAGGCGATGAAGCAACTATGCAAATTAAGCTCACAGGATTATCGTCAGTTGGCCAGACTGTTTAGTGGATCAGCAAAACAATGGTATTTAGAGCCGACAGATGGTGGCCGATGACCAACGGCCAAGCCGATGCTTGTCAGCGACAGGCCTTGAGGACTATGACGGTAAACCAATGGTGGGCAGATGTTAGGCGACAACTATCGTGCAGGGTTTATTTGCTGATCCACCAAGGATATAATCTCAGGCGACAAGCATTTCTGGACAACAATTATCGCCGACTACCACATGGCCACCACATGGACATCTGTCGGCTCTAGCTCAGGCTTGGTGGATCACACGCTTCAGAAAGAGAAATCGGCTTATTGGCCATAAAATCTGCTGTGTAGAGGCCATGTATGGAAAGGCCAGATATATTGCAAATCGGGAGAGGCTGCCTCAGTCTGTTCATGCTGCTGTCAAGTTGGGAGATCATGAAACTAGAGTTCTAAAATGTCCCTGTCCATGCTAGAACTGGATCATAACAGAAAAGGTGCATATATCTGAGTGTAGACATAAAAAAGATAATGGCTGGCTCGATTTCTTTTTCTCTAAATGAGAATTTCATAGGTCTGTTTAGGACTGTCTCTTTATATGTATGAGTGGATGCTCGAGGTGTAACCGGAATACTGTGATGGACAAGATGACGTCCACTGGAAACAAAGGTTATGTTGCTAACTTTTGCTGTGCGGTGTCGCTGACAGTATTGGTGATCGTGCCATTGTTGGTGTTATTCAGTAAGCCAGATGATGGATGGGAATCTCATATGATGGTGTCTTTTTGTCCCACTTGTCACATGACACGCCAGTCTCACTTGAGCTCGTCCTCTGTAACCGAAGAGCAAAGCAGTTAAACAACCGACCGGACGTGACGTCACACATACACCAGGAAACATCTGCCGCGGCCTCCAGAGGGCGTGCGAGTAGCATGGCGCCACCTGCCGACTTCTATACAGGGTAGGGCTCAGGCCGAAGATGGCTGCATTATGCATATGATAACGTGCGCTGTCATTGGCCAAAGGAGTTGTGATAAACGAGAGAGCTCCCTCCCCCACACGGGGTCCCTCGTTATACAGACGTGGTGAGCACCTGACACCCACCCAGACAGCGTAGACGCGTCTTTAACCACACCTGACGGTAAGGAGCGCCTGTCAACACAGCATAGGCCCCGTGCTTCAAAATGATTCAATTACCTATAAGCACAAAAAAGTCCACACCAAACCCCAGTGGAGTCGTTATTACATTATTGCTCTGCTCAGACGTCGCTTTGTGAAAGAAAGGTTAAAGTATGCTTAGTGCTGTGACATGTACGACATGCCATGTAGGCTATGGGAGTTTCTCAGAACTAACGTTAGATAAGCCTGGTTTAAAGAGTTCATGGTCAGTGAAGGACTAGAGGAAAGTGTATTTATTTTGAATTATATAAAAACAATCTCTGGTGCTTGAGCGATTTGTATTTCTCTTTCAAATGCAGTTGATCAATACTTCATTGACCTTTTTAGAATACTTCTAAATAGACGATAGTATTCTAGACAATCCAAATATGATAAGTCAATAGACAGAGGTTTTGAGTTTAATTTACTGATTAATTTTACATATTGTGCGTTCCAATAAAAGCAAAGATTTTCATATTTACCAAAGTATGTATGCGTTTGTCACATATGGTCAAGGTGTCGGTCCAAAATTACTTCATCAATCGAGTTGCTTAAAATAATGGAAACTCTCACGCTCCTTGCAATTTCACCAAGTTCGTATCACACATTTTAAAATGACATCTTACGTCACGCGGCATAACAGGATTTGCTACTTTTTAGAAATAAACATTTTGCTCTTGGCCACAAGTAGCAAACCCATATTGCCTAGTTTGCGAGGTTTGGGCTGCACCTGTGTCTATATTTAAAATAAACACTTTATATATGCACTATTAAATTTGAGAAGTTCCAGGTTGTTGGTGTTGAGGCAGGCGTACGACTCTATAACATCAAGGCTCTGCTTCCTCACACATGAACATGGAGAAGAACCTGTGTGCCGGCCTGGCAGTTGGCGTTCTCCATTGGTCTGCTGGGGGAAGTGTAATAGTCACAGTTACAGTAGGTTAAAGGTGATTTTGAAGTCTTACCTTTTAAGACTTCTTTATAAATTGAAAAGTCTACAAACTACTACCTGGATGAGGATTTTAGAAAAGGAAAAAATACCTTTTCAAAAGCCAGTCGAAAGTTTCTAGCATGCGGTTCGTATCCATCTTTACCTGATTGCCTTGATTTCTGCTGGGCTGTGAGGGCAATTGGTCCAATCAGTGCTCAATTTGTAGACGCATGCTGTGGGTCCGCTTACGGCAAACTTGTAATCTAGTAAATTTGGGATAAAGCTTTAAGCTGAGACGACTGTTATCATTCGAAGGATGTCTGATTTGACTTTTACCTTAGAGTGGGTTATCCAACTTAATGATATACAGTGGAGTGATCTCAGGGAAAATCATACATATATATGATTTCCGAAGTGAATCGTACCACAGCGTATCAAGGCCGATTTCATTTGGTGGCACCTTTAATTGTTTTTCTGGTAAAGGGATTATGTTATATATATATATCTATATATACAGTGGAACCCCGCCCAATGGACACCCTGCGTATTCCTAGAAACTACATTTTGTAATTTAAAGTTTGATAACTTCGGATCCAATTAGGATATTGGAAGATAGATTTCAGATCTATCATGGCCTCTGTATCCCATACATATTAATATATAACAGTTGTATATCCGGGCGGAGGAAACCTTAAAACCCTGGCTCTGAAAATGGTGATAGCTAGATTTCATTGAGCCCTATGAAGAATACTTTTGTTTTCCTTTAATTGATTTATTTTGAAGTGTAGTCAGGGACGGCGAGAAAGGGGGGGGGGGTCGATCTCCTGGTAGTAGCAACATGGTAGGCCACTTGAGTAAGTGAATAGGCTAGGCCAGTCGTGGCATATACCTATATATATATAGCAGGCAGTCTAGCTGGTTGGAGAGAATCCGCGTAGCCTGTGGAAAAATGTATATTACATCTTTTTCCACAAGCCGGTGTCTCACCTCATCTGCCTAGTTACGCAATGGCTTCAGCCAAACAAAAGCATGGCAACATATTCTTTAGCATTGGAAAACTGAGTGTATGAAAATAATACGTTTCTGATATCTGCTTGAATTACCTCCAGAGTAATTACAGGGATGGCGTCGTATTCTATGGTAATCCAGCTACAATTTGGTGGGTTACACATGAATATTGCACCAGTAAATTACTTCAGATATGATTTAGATAATAAATAAACACCACAGGCGGCTGCACAATAATACATTGGCAGGCTTGGCCATCATGTGCCGATCTCTATCTATGATAAAAACAGAGATAATTATGATTTCTAAAGTTTAGACAGACCAAACCCGTTAATACAATGTCATAGTTTGTTTCAACTTTCATATCTTTCAAAACACAACACACCTGCACTAACACCCACCGTTATACACAACGCACCGAATTTGTTGTTGTGTTTCTTTTATTGAAAACTAATACCACTAATCCTGGTGGGCTTACATTTTGTCATGTGTTCTCATTCAACTTCAGTTTGAGAAAAAGTCTCGTTTTATTCAGGCGTGCAACGACAACACATGTATTGGCTATCGGTTTGAAAATATTTTTGGTTTGCTTTGAGAGTAAAGCAGCTATTTCACCAACAGGGCGTTAGCCCCAGCTGGGAGCCTTCTGGTCGCCTGTTGGTCGTCGGCTACAGTTGCCAGCCGAAATCTTACGGCGGCAGTAATGATCTGCTTGGTGGAACAGCACTTAACATCAAATAACTTCTTCATGGCCAGCCCCGCCGACCACTGGCTTATCATTGTGTCTCGAAAACCCAGTTGCCAGCAAGTGTCAGCTGGCTTGTTGGTGGTCGCTGACCACCTGCTGGGGCCAAAGGCTCATTCTGAAGCTGTCCCACCAAGATGTACCCAGAAGGCTGCCTCGCTGGCTAGCAATTATGAACACAAACTTGTAAAATAGCTCCCGCAAAGCATTGCTGGCAATGGCCGGTCAAAAACTATTTCATTTGATTTCTAGCACTGGCCGGCTGGTGCTGTTAGCTTTCCTAGGATCTGCATTGAGTGCTTGCTTGCATTTACTGTATCACGCATACGCATTCATACTATCAAGGCTTATCTTTTTTTACCTTCATTAACCACAGTATTCCTCGGTTATATAATGAGCTATCACTGTTCCCGTACAAACCCCAATGTGGCAGCGGAGCGGCATAGTGTGTAGCTGAGTACCAGCAGAGGCAGAAATCCCTGACTCAAAATGGCACCCCATAACAGTCTTAGTTTGAGCCTGTGCGCCCTCGCCCGGGCGATAATAGACTGTAATAGAGTCTAACCTCTGTGCTGGGTGGAACCGATCGCTGGCACCCACCAGGCATTGTGGTCGTCGGGGGACCAGAAATAGAGGAATTGGTGTGATAGTTCAGAGAATTTAAAGAATATGGGGCGACTAGCTGGAATAGCCGCTTAAAAGAGTACCAGTTAAATACAGGTAAGTGCATGGAGGTCGAACAGGGGACGCTCATAGAATAGAGGTACACGGAGGTAGAATAGAGAACTAGTTCAGTACACTAGGATAGAATAGGGGACAGTTCCAGTAGAAGTTTGATAAAAAAACCATAAGTGTGCCTCTGAATTACTGGATAATTTACAATATAATTGCCTAATTCAGGGTCCCGCAAGGCGGAGCAATGGCAGTGACCGAGCACTAAATCATCAAATCCTGCTCATATATCAGAGACTGTATATCGGGAAGATTAACAGCAGAATAACGATTTAGATGATCTTGATTTTCCCTTACTGCTCTGATATACAGCTAGGGCGTGTTCTCCCTCCCTGCTATCAAACCTCAGGCATATCATTTGTCTTTCTCGTCTGTAAAATTAATACGAGAATAAAATTGGCAGGTAGAGTATAGTGGCACCCTAGTATATTCCATATTCTGATTAGCAGCTGCCATTTTCTGCCACTTATTTACAATGCAGATAAAAACTAGATTAGAGAAGGGAAGAACTAATGAAAGGGTACACCTACCGGGGCACCCCTCTCATAACTTCTCACACGCTTCTATGTTGTAATCTGTAAAGGTTCTCACATGGCTACATGTGAGGAGGAATTCTTACCCATACTGACTTCAAGTCTGTGAGGTAAATACCACTCGCGTGCACCCAACTTGCAGTGCAGGGCAGATGCAGCTAGGACTGTGTGAAAGTGAGTACAGGCGTGAAAATGCGGCCGGCCGACGTGTGAATGCTGCCTCCCGATGACCCATGCTTATATATATATACATATATGTATATATATATATATACATACATTGTCCAGTTTGGATGAGTGGAAACTGAGAAACTGAATTATATAATTGGGTGTGTACATGGCTGTGGGTGCAAGGAATGTAAGCACAGAGCTACAACATACCCAGTACCGTTCGTGATACTCCCGTACCCGTGAACAGTATGTGTATAATGGTTAGAATTGACACTACAATTGCTATATATTTAGATCAAATGAAACAATATTTACAACGACTAATTCTCTACACCTCTACCCTCTACTGATTTCTGATATTCTATTATTTTCAGTCTAATAGTTCTTCCATTACAATCGTGCTCCTACGCCATTGCAATCATTGTTATTGTTTTGAAATGGCAACTTCCAATTTCTTCACATAGGGGGCAGCACTAGTGCCCTCTGGTGAATAGAAAGTGAACCATTTTTTAAAGCATTCTTTATTAAATTAAGTTGTATCCTCTCATGCAATATACAAATATCATATTCCAATTTGTAGAAGAGACAAAGGCGATGATGAATCTGAAAACCATTTCCCGATATGTTAAATAGAACTGAAGTTACTAAATTATGCACTTTTGTCAGATAAAAATTAGTCTACATACATATACGTACAGGCTGATTGCGTGGGCAAAATCAGAGGATGATGAAAGGTATATGAATATTCAATAAATTTTAAATATATATAGTTTTCAGCCCAACTTTTTTCCTTGTAATTTATTTTTGTTTTGTTTTGGAGCAGTATTTTATTTCCATTAACACAATTGACATTATCATACACAATACATACATTGTTCATAAAATCTGCATTTTCATAGGCCCCAAGAAACTCTTAGTGGTCATTTACAAGCTCTCTGGTTTTTTTTGGTTTTTTTTATTATTTTAAAGTTAACTACATCTGATTTGGCTCTCTTGACTATAGTCGTGATAGCGGTAGGAGTAACATCTATGTCACACTACATCTGATTTGGCTAACTCATAGATTTGGAAACAATTGCCACCCTACTGCGAAAATTCTTAAAACTTAGGTAGTCTTTTCATGTGGGATGCATACGGTCTGTTTAATCAGGAGTTCAGGATCTTATAGTAGTCAGTCAGCAAGGTTCCTTGTAATTTATTATGAGTACAAATGCAATATTTGTCTCCCCACTAGCCTGCATTGTGTATTTCTCACAGACTTGAAATCGGTATGGGTGAGAATTCTTCCTGACATGTAGCCTTGTGAGCCTTTACACTTTTTAGAGATGTAGTGTTACACATTTACTATGATCTATGGAGATTTGAAAAAAAACCCTACTTTATATTGTAGAATATCTGACTATATATTCATATATTTATTCATACATTTGGCAGGGTGATGGAAACTTGGATATGGCTGACACTCACGCCCCTTTGTTAACCATTACGGAATATATATATTATTTGTACTGAACAGATATATGCTATTGTGGTTGATACAGAAATTGACAACAACAAAAAAAAAAAAATTATAATATGAAAAAATCATAATGTCAGTCTATAGATCAATATAGGCCAATAGAGCTATTGCTACACTAATGAATGCACCGTATAGATCTTAATACTGTGATTTATATGGTTTTTAGATTGCCTCTCTGCTCCAAGAATCTGCTGAGATATTGAAGGTTGTTTATTGTAGGGAATGGCATATTTTTATATGTTTGGGACTAGGTACCATGCGGCGGCGGTGGCGGCGGCGGTGGCGGCGGCGGCGGCGGCGGCGGCGGCGGCGGCGGCGGCCGTCCCCATGGTACACCAGGTGCACCTGTGGGTTAGTGCATGGTGGCCCCGCTAGCTGGCATTGTGTATATCTCACAGACCTGAAGTCAGTATGGGCAAGAATTCTTCCTGACATGTAGCCGTGTGAGAACCTTTACAGATTACAACATATAGTCTGTGAGAAGTTGTGAAAGGGGTGCACCGGGGATGCCAGATGGAGTGAGAATAGCGGTTAATAGTGAATGTAGGATGTGCGATTGACTGCCCTACAATCGACGTATTGCGCACCTACAAAGAACGACCATGTTTATAAATAATAGTGCCACTGTCTCAGAGACGAGTCAAACCGTCTCAGTGGCCTATGCTCCCATTGGTATAAATATATAGTACTTGGAGGTGTTAACAAGATTCACATGCGACCCATGATAGGATAACTCCTTCAGAACATATATATATATATAGTAGAAATAAATATTCATAGGGGAATCACTGCACAAATTATTATAATGATGCATACAAAGAACCTCACCTTATGTCACAGTCTCACACCTATGCTTAACGGTAGAGCAGACTGATCAGCACGAGGGATCCAAATTAAGGTATGGATAGTACCTAAGGAAAGTCAAGTTTTCTAATGGAATACATAGGAGACGATCGACACGGATACCTACGAAAGCCTTCAGGAGACAGAGGGGATATATCTCCTCCCCTGGTAATCTGTATAACAGATCCACTAAAGTTATTTTTTAAACCTATCAATTATTTAGAAGTGTAAGCTAATGCGTTATATTCAATAAAGAAACTAAATCTAAACAGACACCAAATTGCATACATATAGTATGCAAGTCTATGAAAGTCTCATTCAGGTTTTCAGGGCAAGGCAATTAACTACAAGTACACCACAGGAGTATTCCGTTTGTCCACTGTTATTTGCTCGCTCACCAAGTGAACGATTCATCGCTTATCTGTCTGTGGAGCTTTATGCATGGTCTCAGCTGTCTGAGTGCTTTTCTAAGGCGTTTTCTACTTCTCAGTGGAGCTGCAGCCATGTGATTCAATTTCTGCGCCTATAAACCATTTTGCACTGGCCGACGAAAACGACAGCGATTAATTGAGTTCTCGTAAAAGTCGATCGGTTGTATCTAAAAATCGATTAGGATTTTGTGCATGCCTTGTCTCTGCCGCATTAACAGGTCAATACTGCCACAATTGTTCTCCATAGACAATGACCGTTACCAACGATTTTAAACCCCTTTGATTTTCGCGGTTGTTGATCAAGTCAGTCATTGGTGGTCTTGCATTGCATATTTTCCATTCACGATCTGGCATCGGTGATTCCCGACTGCATATCGGTGGCGAATAGTCTGCCAGTGGAAAATGGCTTTAAGCTGAAGTCGCTGAGTTCGCGAAGTCTAATGCCTAATGTCCTGCAGTCCAACAAACTCTTCACACAGAGAGTGTGTTTATTGGGATGAGTTTTGCTTTTTGAATGCTCAAGTGGAATCTAGCACAGAATTGGTGGAAAGCTGTTTATTTTTTCATCATATATCTCCGAACGTCAATCAAATACGACCCGCTGCAAGAGGTGTAGTTTAAGTAGTGTTATAGTGAATAAGCTTTGAATCGATGACTTGTAAGTGAATATAATGGCGTTTTCCCATCAGTATTACGGATATAATAATAGGAACAGGTAGTGATGCCGTTCTCGGCCTTCTGTCCCATAAACTGTATACGTCCCGCCCCTTCCATTGACGAGACATAATTTATGGAATACAAAAGACCTTGAACGATGGTTACTAAAATGTTTTCTCTTAGTACCGTTCTCCTTAACCAACCTACCGTAACCATAGAAAATGATACAATACAAAGCTAGTGTTAGTGTTTGTATTAATGTCTCTCATCATCCTTTATCTACTACAGTGGGAATCTACGGTCCTCAGTTGGTGTTCTCCTCAGAATAGTGGACAGGGCCACCATCCTCTAATGAAAAGATAAGATAATGAGAAGATATGTGTAATATTTTCTCCTACGCCTCTCATTTGTTTGCATTAAAGGAATTTGTAGGTCTGCAATCCCTTTGCAGTGAAAAGGAATCAGGTCCTAAGATGGACTTTAAAGATACAGGAGGCCATAGACTGTCCGGCATATATGACCTGATATTACTCAGCTGGCAATTTTATGAAGAGAGACGCTGTACATCGTTTAAGGAATGAATAGCCCCGATTCTATTTGACATCAGTAGAACGTGCTCGGAAAGGTAGTCAGTGACATGAGCAGAATATCAATATTTTCACAGGTTTGACTACTCTGGAAACGTGATTGTGTATGAATTGACCTTTGGTGTAGTAAAATCAGATGTAACAGCTATCACAGAAATTCAAGGTCCCAGCGAAACTTTAGTGGCTGGATTTTTTTCTCCCTAGTAGGCATTTCTATTCACTCGATTATTATATGGTAGAATTGTAAAAGCCTTAACATACCTGAAACAAATGATTATTTACATCTACGTGATATGTATTTTATCCTCTGATTAAGTATTCTTGTAAAATGACCTACTTAAGGTAAATAAATAGTATGTGAAACTTAGTATACAAAAGATTTTGGGTTTATGTTCCCTTGAGAAACCTTTCTTGAAAAATATTAACAATATTCTCGGTGCCATCTGAATCTTTTAATACGGAAAATAATTTTTAGGATGGACTTTATGCAAGGACTGGAGCAACAGAAGATTACCATTGAAGGGTAAAATAACAGTAATTACTTGTCCCTCTATTACCTTATCCTATGTCTATTAACATCACTCATAAGCGTATTTGCAGTGAATTCAAAGGAATTGTCAATATCCTTCGCTGGAATGGAAGAACCTACAATATTGCCCATGATACCCTGCGTACAAGGAAATTGAGGATAAAAGACTGAAACTGCTCAGTATAGAGAAAACGTATTGTGTTAGTAGAATTAGATGATTCCAACGTTTTTGCACTCTGTTGCATGTACCATAATTCTGTGGGAAATCTGAAACGTTAAAGGGTATACGATACCTTCTTGGTTCAAAAGATAAAAGAAACCGAAGATGTTTCAAAATTGTATGAAGAACTTCTAAAGGTTTGGTATAATAATTATGTCTCTTTTCCTATAACGGTCAGAGAAACGCCAATGAACGTTAATGGGACAACAGATTCATCACATGTGTGTCATCAACAATGGGTTTCACACTAAGTGGTTTCACCCAACTAGGGGCACGAGACAGGGTGTTTCACCCTAATCATTTGTTATGGTTGTGGAACGTGTAGCTATAGCACTCAGAGAAGGTAATCACTTTCAAGGGATCATCATAGGTAACAGCAACCTTAAAGTATCTCTCTATGCTGATGACCTTACTGTGTTTACAAATGAACATCAGTCACTTTTGGTTGTACTTGATATTATATAACATTAAACAAGATATGCAGGACTCAAGGTTAATCTGGTGAAATCCCATATCATGCCCTTCAGAAACAGCTCTACTAGTGTTCTATCCCACCTACCTAGCTGAATCTCTGATGACATGAATCTGCTTGGAGTTCGACTGTCTAATTGGATGAAGGTGGACTCACTGTATACTATGAATTTCCAACAGAAACTTAAAAAATGCGGGCATATTTGTAACTGTTGGGCTAATCATTCCCTATCCCTCAAGGGCAAGGTGACAATAATCAACAATGTTATAATCCCTGTGATGTTTTATGTTTGTACTGTCTTATACACAACTATGCAGGTATTCACTGAATTAAAAAAAGATGACTAATGAGTTTCTTTAGAATGTGAAATCTATCTAAATTGCTCATATAGAAATTTGTATGGATGTCAAGTCTGGTGGACTCAATCTCAAGGATTTGTATTCAATGTATCATACCTCGAATTTGAAATGGATATGTAGATTGATATTTGATGAGTGTCTGTCATGGAGGTACTAGGATATATAGATTGATATTTAATGACTGTCTGTCATGGACGTACTACTACGACCATAGGCAAATACTGTAATATTTTAGGGCCTATGTTTGATTTCTCTTTACCTAAAACCAACCACTTAGGTTAACTGCCACAACGAAATGACTTCTTTTTTTATAGACCTACTCTCTATATGGTATTCCTTATATCTATGTGCACCGATCTCCGAGGAAGAAAGGCAACATGAATGTTTATGGAATGATAAATTCATATTTTCTAAGAAAGCCCCTATAAGAAGCCTGAGAAATTCAAGGATTGGAATAAACTGTTGCAACAGATGTAATCTGAGTTGGTCGCCTTCCCCCTCTTTCCTTTTTTGACATGAAGTGTTTACGCTTCCCCTTTTACCCCTTTTCTTCCCCTCGACCCCATGTCTGTTTTTGATTGGTTTAAAACAGACTTTTCCCCTATTGTCTCCCGTATGTCTTGTCTCCCCCCTGTGTCTGTCCTATTAGATATCCTTAAGATTACTACCTGAAATAAAATAGTTCTGTAGCACCTATGTTTATACGTGGGTATATAAGGTTAGAGATGTAAGTTGTAAGAGGCACTTTTCTCGACATATCTATGCTCGAAAGAGCAAGACCATAGGCCTCCAGTGTTATTATAGATCTGTAAAACAGGAACGATTTTACTCTGTTCATGCAAGACCTCAAGAAAGAAGAGATCATTCTGTTAGGACACATGCTAAAATAATAGAAGTTACAATGAATAACCTCTATAAGATTTTGTATCTATGAATACAAATTATTTCATGATGGTATCTGGGACGTGCATTTATGGAGTATAGAATATCAAGTGGTAGCGGAGTAATCCAGAAGAACAGGCTTATGCTAAAGTTTGAATCTTAGCCATGTGAGAAAAAGGTCAGCAATTTTTCAGGTCACACCCCCCCCCCCCCCTGCACACACACACTTTCAAAGACGCCCCAGGTCCTGAATATGAGGTGTGCTCAGTTTTTATGTACATTTCGTAATCGATATTCCATACAGCAGTTATTACTGCTTGTATATATTCTCTCTTTAGATCGTGCAAAAGCTTTTCTTGATTAATTCGCATTTTAAGCCGGGCACCTACTGCTTAGGATATGGCACCGACATGGCTACGACATAGCTATGAATCAAGATTTCTGCATCATAACCTTTTCAGATTGTTGAAAATTTCGGTTTTATAGAATGTCAAAGTAGGAAACTGAATTACTGTGTAACGGCAGCCACCGGATCTTCATTGAAGTGTCCTGTGCGCAGATCTGCCTTTGGTTTCCTTACTCTCAAAAGGGGGGACAAGGGTCTCGACAGAAGAGGCTGAAGAAAGTTTGTTAGAAAAGTTTGTCGTCTTCTTTATTTCCATTATTCTCCAGTACTCTCCAGTACTCTCCAGTACTCTCCGTGAAAACTATAAACCAAACCATATTACATCTTAGGAAGGGTTAACAGTAGCTGTCATTGACATTTATAGCAAAAGTGACAGTAAACTATAATACTTCTACATTAGACTCATAGTTATAGTGTCAAAGTACATTACTCATATAGAGGAACAGTTAACCCATAGTGGCAGACTACAGTACTCAGTCAAAATTACAGTAAACTCATAGTGACAAACTATGATACCTGAAATCACTGTAATATCTCAATAAAACTCTGAACTGACATGAAGAGGGGCTATGGCCACAGTTACAGCAAAGACAAAGAGAGTTCCAATACAACTTTCTACATGATTCAACCACTATAGTACTTGGCTTCATAATCTTCATATAAACATGCATCAACTTATGTAAAAGTTACATCAAACATGTTCCTTGGATCTATATTGACATATATATCTAGTTAACATACCTCCTTGGTCCCTTATTACTTGATTATTTCATCTTTTGCTGGAGAGGAACAGGAGCTACTCTCTCCTTTGTTTGGTTTTGGCTCCATGTGCTCAGAGGGAGCTACAGTATTTGGAAGGCACTTCCTGTATAAACAAAGTTGTAATCCTATCCCCTTTCCTTTATCAAACATTTGCAAAGGTACTATATCAAAAGACAGGAATGATATCATCTTAGTTAGATACATATATAACTAAAGCATGTCATTATTCTTGAAGAAATGATGTCTAAACTCTAAAGGTATAATCAAAATAACAAGCACTCCCTAGTCTCTGACACTAGATGGCAGCAGAAGTATTGTTGGTTAGTTCCCACAGGAAACACAAGGTGGCAGCAGTCCCTATGGACTGTCTGTCTCTACATGGCTCCTCAAAATTAGAATAATTTTTCTAAATATCAGTAAGTGGCAAGTATAGTCAGTCAATCTTAACGCTAATAATATCTCAAGATATTCATAACTATGAAACTATATGTCTGATGGTTCACTCCAGATCCACGACGAAGTAACTCTAAGGGAATGATATCTTACATCCCCCAAAAAATGAAGCAATTTTATCTTAAGGCTCCTTGACGGGGATACCCTTTTTTCCTGATCCTTCAACAAGCAGGACCAACTTCTGGATTGGGCGATCCAAATACGCCTGCTGTTTTCCACTATTGCCAATGGCAACCTTTACTCTACGCACATGGTTGTCATCACTTGGGAGAGTTTTCTCTACTCGTCCCAGTTGCCATTTGTTCCTTGGTTGGTTGTCATCCTTGATGATGACAACATCACCAACCTGTAGATCGCGTTGTGGGCGTATCCATTTCTGCCGTGGCTGCAGATTTTGAAGGAACTCCTTCCTCCAGCGAGACCAGAACTCATTAGCTAAGTGCTGGACTCTACGCCATCTTTTCCTGAGGTATATATCAGCTCGCTGAAACTCACCTGGGGGTGGCAAGACTATTCGAGATTTTCCTGTCAAGAGGTGATTTGGCGTAAGTGGTGCGAGCGAGGTTGGATCATTGAGATTGTCCACTGTCAGTGGACGGCAGTTGACTATAGCAGCAGCTTCACACATGAGAGTTCTTAAAGACTCATCATCCAGCTGAGAACCAGCTTGGTGCATCAGTGATTCTAGTATGCTACGTACTGTTCGTATCTGGCGCTCCCAAACCCCGCCTGTGTGGCTGGCTGAAGCAGCATTCATCTTAAAGTGGCAGCTTTCTCTTGAAAGGACTTCTCGCACATGATTATTGTTTATCTCCTTCAAGGCCTCCTTGAGTTCTTTCTTGGCACCAATGAAGTTTGTGCCTTGGTCTGATCGCATGAGTGACACTGGACCACGGATTGATATGAATCTTCGCAGTGCATTGATAAATGAATCTGTCTCGAGAGAATTTGATGTCTCAATGTGAATTGCGCGAGATGCTAAGCAGGTGAAAAGCACTCCATATCTTTTCAGTACCTTGCGACCCTCCTTGATGTACCAAGGGCCAAAGTAGTCAACACCACAATATGTGAATGGTGGTGCTGGATTCACTCTATCTGCAGGCAAATCTGCCTTCTTTTGTTCCTGCACCTTGCATCGGAACTTCCTGCATTTGGTGCACTTTGATATGAGGCTTGAGACAACAGAGCTGCAACCCACTATCCAGAAGCCATTTGCTCGGATCTGATTGATGGTCAGACCACGGCCTTGGTGCTGAGTTTGTTGATGACAATGCCATATCACCAAATCTGTGATGTGATGCTGTCTAGGAAGAATCGCAGGATGCTTTAAATCCTGGGATATCTCTGCATTTCTTATCCGACCTCCCACACGCATTATGCCATCGCTGTCTAGGAAGGGATCTAAGCGGTAGATTGTGCTTGTGTTCTTTATGGCTATGTTGCGTTCAGTGGCAAGCTTCTTGTCAGTGACACTCTCTCTAACTTTAAGTGCCTGAAGTGTCTTAACTTCGTCTTTGAAGTATTCTCCTTGAACTTGCCTGATTATTTCAAGCTCTGCCTTCCGAATTTCCTCTACAGTGACTGGCTGATAAGAAGGAATTTGTTGTTTTGAAGCTTGAGCATGCTTCACAGTCTGTGGCTCCTTTGTTCCATTGGGTTTTAGCTTGTCTTTGAACTTTAAACAGACAGCAACAGCTCTTTTTGCTCTGTGCCAATCTGAAAAGTATTCTAGTCTTTTCAGAAGTTCTATTTTACCCAAGGAACCCTTGACATGCACAGAGAAGGTCTGTACCTTCTTTACTTCTGGGTCATCAGTGCTAATCCTGAGATCAGCTGCATCTTTTGCGTTGACAGGGATTTCTTCCTTCCAGAGGAAATCCGGTCCAGTTAACCATTTGGACTGGTGAATCAGTTCCTCGACAGTGAGACCTCTAGAGGAATCATCTGCCGCGTTTTCATGTGTTTTGACATGTCGCCATTGTGATGGGGTACTGTGGTCTCTGATTTGTTGCACACGATTTGCAACAAATACATGAAACCTTCGTGTATCATTAGCAATGTAGCCATGAACTACCTTGCTGTCTGTCCAGAACACTTCAGCATCGACATGTAGTTCGAGTTCTTTTTGAAGGAGTTCACTAACCTTCACAGACACGAGTGCTGCAGTTAACTCTAAACGGGGAATGGTCACCGGTTTTAGAGGGGTAACTCTTGCCTTTCCCATTAACAGTGAGCAATGTACCTTTGACTGGTCATCGATGAGACGCAGGTAAGAACACTGCCCATAACCATTTGTACTGGCATCAGAGAAATGGTGCAATTCAACTGAGCGTTGTTTTCCGAAGCCATCTGGTTTAAAACACCTTTGGAGTCTGACCTTCTCTAGATTTGGTAGGTCACTTCTCCATTTAGCCCACTGTGATCTCAGTGCCTCTGGGACAGGAGTATCCCAGTCAGTTTGATCTCTGCACATCTGCTGCAGTATTTTCTTTCCAGTTAGTATCACTGGTGCAATGAAACCTAATGGATCGTAAACGGAACATAGAGTGGACAGAACCCCACGTCTTGTCAATGGTTTGTCCATCAATGTTATTCTGAATTGGAATGTGTCTGACTCAACACACCATTGAACCCCTAAGGCTCTTTCAACGGGAAGTGGATCTTGAAGGAGATCAAGCTCCTTCACTCCCTTTGCACGGTCTTCTGGTGGAATGCTCTCTAACACAGCCTTTGAGTTTGAAACAAACTTATGGAGCCGGAGTCCACCTCGCAAACAAAGTTCTTGACTTTCTTTTATCAGTGTGATGGCCTCTGCTTCTGTTGCCACAGACTTCAGTCCATCATCGACATAGAAGTTAGAGCGAACAAAGGTCGCTGCTTCTGGTCTGAATTCAAGCTCATTATCATTTGCGGTCTGTTTAAGACCAAAGTTCGCACAGCCAGGTGACGATGTAGCTCCAAATAGGTGCACTTTCATCCTGTATTCAACTGGCTGTTGTTCTGAGTTGCCTTCCTCCCACCACAGAAATCGTAGGTAATTGCGATGTTCCTCATTCACCATGAATTGGTGGAACATCTGCTCAATATCGCACATGAAGGCAACTGGTTGTTGGCGCATACGTATCAATACCCCAACCAAGGCATTTGTCAAGTCGGGCCCTTGTAGAAGGTGGTCATTTAGGGATTCACCTTTGTACCTTGCACTGCAGTCAAATACAACTCGTATTTTCTCTGGCTTTTTGGGATGGTACACTCCATGGTGAGGTATATACCAGATGGAGCCATCCTGTTTCTCTAGGTCAGACACTGGCACCCTTTCAGCATGACCATTGTCTATGATACTCTGCATGAAACCAGTGTAGTCTTTCTGGTACCCTTTGTCCCTTTTGAATCGGGCCGCCAGCTGTTTCAGACGATGAAGTGCGAGAGGTTTGTTGTTCGGGAGAATCACCCTGGATTCCTTTAATGGCAGGGGCATTTCATAATGCCCATTTTTTTTATGAATGCCTTCTCCAATTTTCTTGAGGAACCTTCTGTCGTCATTAGAGAGAGCTGTCTCTCTATGAGTTTTCTCACTGAAATCAAGTTCCATCATTTTTGTCACCTGTGAGGGATTGATAACCTCCTTGACCTTTGTCTGGAAAGATACCAAGACCTGATTAGGATGGTTGCAATCCGCCTTCAATGAGAGTGACCCTGGAACCTCACAGGTCATGACTCTATGGCTAATGCCAATGGAGTCATAGCAGTCTACCTGAGTCGGATCGACAATCCCTACAATTCCCCAACCTAGGTCCGTTCGCTGACCATAAGGTCCATTGTTTGTAGGAGGGATGATATCCCTAGGTGCTAATGCACGGGGACAGTTGTATCCTATCAGTAAGCCAACTTCACAATCTGCCAGTGGCATAAGCTTGTCGGCAATCCCTTCAAGGTGCGGCCATTTCTTGGCCACTTCTGGTGTTGGGATGTGCGACCGGTTGGCAGGCATTATACCTCTTGTGAAGGTCACAGGGAGAGGAATCTTTAGATCACTGTTATATCCTCTCACCATAAGCCCAGTTATTTTCCGACTATCAATTAACTGGTCTTTTGACAGCATTGTCGATAACGAGAGTTTGGCCTTAGGTCCATTTAGGTCTAGATCCACACATGTCCCTTCTAAGATAAAAGAAGTGTCCGACTGTGTGTCAAGTAGTGCATACACTAGCTTCTCTCTTTCTGGACTGTCACGATGAGAGACCAAAACAGGCACGATCATCGAACACTTACTGTGTTGACTTGTGCCGTTGAGATGACTGACTCGAGACTCTCTGACATTTCCAGCATCTTTCTGACTTTCAGGCTTATCTACTCTATCTTTCACTTGGCTATCTTTCTTCTCAGCCTTATCAAAGTGCCTCACATCACCATGTAAAGATGTGGGATGTTTCTTCTTGCAAGTTTTACAGATTTTCTTCTGTTTGCAAGTACTTGATCTGTGCCCCTTTTCCAGACAACCATAACACAAACCATGGTCTCTGATTAGGATTTTCCTTTCCTGCATAGGCTTTCCCAGGAATACCCTGCAATTATCTAAATCATGTCCTGACCTACCTTCATGAAGAGGACATGACCGTTCAGCATTCTGTTTTGTCTCTGTTGTTTCAGTAGAGAAAGAGTTAGCGCCAGGAGTACGTTTCCGGCCCTTACCACCAACAGATGAACGATCCGGTTCTGGTTGCTTATCTCCTTTCAAGGCCTGAAGTGAGGTCACTGGATCACACGCTATATTTGCTTCTCTTGCAACAAAGCTCATGAAGTCCTTGAAAGGTGGGAACATTGCTTTCTGTTCCCTCGCATCTGCAACCACTCTTGCCCAGCGAGTAACTAGCCAGTCAGGCAGCTTGGCAAGCAGTTTCTTGTTCTCTCGCTCATCGTTTAGTACGTTTAGACTTCCGATTGTCTTCATAGCTGTATTACACTGCCTTAGAAAGTCTGCTAGTTTTCTTAAGGCGAAACCGTCTCTGGGAGCCATCCTTGGCCATGCATCCAGCTTATCTCTGAACGCATTGGCCACTATAAAGGAATCGCCATATCTCTTTTCCAGGAGATCCTTGGCTTCCTGAAAAGCCTCTCCTGTTGATAGAAGAAAGAAGCCCTCAATAGCTTCTTTTGCTGCACCTCCGAGGTACTTCTTCAGGTAATGGATCCTCTCAGAGAGTGGAATACCCTTTTGCTCAATTAGAGCCTCAAAGGAGCTCTTCCAACTCGGGTACTGTAGTGGATCACCTGAAAATGTACCTGGCTCTGGAGGAGGTAAACGGCCTAAGTTTACCTGGTCTGCAAGTGACTTTGCTAGGTCAAATAGCTGTCTTTGTGATGGCAGGTCTGGTGGTGCTTCACTGTAGATCTGAACTTCATCACTGTCACGAACCTGGGAAGCAAGTTGTCGGCCAGAATTAGGGGCGAACGTGCTTGCGGCAGGATTTAGACGTTTTGAGGAATTGGCTGATACTAAACCAGTCTTCTTAGCGGGGACAGGATTAGACCTATCCTCTTCAGCCTTTGGAGGAGCAGGCATAGTATTCATGGAAACCACAGGAAAAGTGACATCAGGATCTGAACACTTGTTCAGATAATCTTGGACATAGTCATTCATGCCATCTGTGGGCAATTTGCATTCAGTATCACTACTAATGGATTCTTCCTGCTCCACAGTATTGATCGCATTGAGCTTGGCCTCAGCCATGTCAAGCTCTTTCAAGGTTTGCAACTTTTCTAGTTCTGCTTTCTTTTTAGTTTCCACGTCTAGATACTTTAGCTTCACCCTTAGTGAAGCTGCCTCCGATGCTACCTCTGCCTTTTTCGAGGCATTTGAAGCTCTTGAAGATCTAGAGCCCCGAGAAGATTTGCTTCTTCTCGACGAGGTCTCACTAAACTCTGCTTTAATTTCAAGTATACGCTGTGAGACTTGGCCCATCATCTTGTGGTGATCTGACTGTATGGACTCGAGTCTCTTGTACTGTTCCTCAAGTTCATCCTCAGACAGAAGGTCAGAAAGTCCTTCATAGTCTGATGTCACCTTCTTTATGTCTTCTCCTAAGAGTCTGCGCTCACTCTTGAGGAGAGAAATATCACGTGTATCGGTAGTTAGAGATTCCAAATGGCTCGCACGTTTACGCCATGCGATTACTGCTAACCTGAAACGCCGCTGAATTTGGGAAACTTGTTGTTCTAGACCCTTTTCTGTAAGTTTTCTCTCTCTAAAACTGATACGTACCTTGTTGACATCCTCGGAGTCATCCGCACCTGGATCTGCATGTGAACCATCAGACTTCTCTGAAATTTGAGATTTTTCACTTTTGCCTGTTAATTGTTCAACCTTACCTGAGTCACCATTTGATTTGATCTTACCCTGATCTTGCTCTGCTGCCCCTAGGAGAACCTGAGGTGACCCTTCTGAATCCATTTTGATATATAAAGTATCACAATGGTTTTATGGATTGACATAAACTTTCTAGCATTTGCTAAGTTTGACTCACAACAAAAAACTTTACCCTATTCATCCAAGAAACAGAAAATATACTCCTTTAGCACACTGTCAGTTCAAAGGCTTGTCAGTCAGAATATATCCCAAGTAACTTATATAACAGTCAAGTGTTAGTCAAAGTTATTACTCAAATATAGAATACCATGTAAATACTCTTTGTAAAACTACTGTTTACATTTACACTGCAGGATGACACACTTTGTCATATTTCACCCAAAACTTCAAAAATATCCTGTTAAAAGGAAGAATCACAATATTATTAATCTGTGACATTTAAGGGTGTAGTTAGGTTACATCAGTTAAACCCTGTGTGTATAAATAACACAAATTTCAGTTTCTTTGCAAACAGTTCTCTTAACACATCTAGTCACTGTGCCACTTGCTGTCTTGTCCATGTCGAGTCCCACGGGATCTGGATCCTGAGGCGCACTTGCTCTTCATGGAACTGTCAGCTATGCCTCATGGAACAGTTTACTGGTTGTGTGATGACAGTTCATTCTTTGATGTGTCAGTCAGACTTGCTGTAGTTTTGTGTTGCATGGAACCTGCATCTGCTTGATGGAATTTGCTTGTAATACAATTCTTCTCACAAGGAATGTTTTCTTTAACGAGGAGTTTTCACTGTAACGGCAGCCACCGGATCTTCATTGAAGTGTCCTGTGCGCAGATCTGCCTTTGGTTTCCTTACTCTCAAAAGGGGGGACAAGGGTCTCGACAGAAGAGGCTGAAGAAAGTTTGTTAGAAAAGTTTGTCGTCTTCTTTATTTCCATTATTCTCCAGTACTCTCCAGTACTCTCCAGTACTCTCCGTGAAAACTATAAACCAAACCATATTACATCTTAGGAAGGGTTAACAGTAGCTGTCATTGACATTTATAGCAAAAGTGACAGTAAACTATAATACTTCTACATTAGACTCATAGTTATAGTGTCAAAGTACATTACTCATATAGAGGAACAGTTAACCCATAGTGGCAGACTACAGTACTCAGTCAAAATTACAGTAAACTCATAGTGACAAACTATGATACCTGAAATCACTGTAATATCTCAATAAAACTCTGAACTGACATGAAGAGGGGCTATGGCCACAGTTACAGCAAAGACAAAGAGAGTTCCAATACAACTTTCTACATGATTCAACCACTATAGTACTTGGCTTCATAATCTTCATATAAACATGCATCAACTTATGTAAAAGTTACATCAAACATGTTCCTTGGATCTATATTGACATATATATCTAGTTAACATACCTCCTTGGTCCCTTATTACTTGATTATTTCATCTTTTGCTGGAGAGGAACAGGAGCTACTCTCTCCTTTGTTTGGTTTTGGCTCCATGTGCTCAGAGGGAGCTACAGTATTTGGAAGGCACTTCCTGTATAAACAAAGTTGTAATCCTATCCCCTTTCCTTTATCAAACATTTGCAAAGGTACTATATCAAAAGACAGGAATGATATCATCTTAGTTAGATACATATATAACTAAAGCATGTCATTATTCTTGAAGAAATGATGTCTAAACTCTAAAGGTATAATCAAAATAACAAGCACTCCCTAGTCTCTGACACTAGATGGCAGCAGAAGTATTGTTGGTTAGTTCCCACAGGAAACACAAGGTGGCAGCAGTCCCTATGGACTGTCTGTCTCTACATACTGCATCGTTGCTGTGTCGGAATATTGAGACATTAGGTGTCGTAGTGTGTCGGAATGCTTGTCGTGGTGTGTCGGGAGCTCAGTGGGTTCCTGGCCTTACTTTAAAAGTGACATGCGTACTATCCCTCATCGACAGTGCCCATCCGCCGTCGATACATGTGATCGTTCTATCGCCGTATTTTGATAAACACCTGTTCATACCGAAATTACACTTACAAGTCTTATATATGATACCTAATAATCCACATTATCATCAAACATACCAGTAAAACCTCCTCTCGGAACTCTTAAAAATAGAAAGATTGATATCTGAAAGGCATTTACAATTGCTCTGTGCTTCTTTCCCCTTTCCCCTTTCCCCCTGCCCATGCCTCGTTAGACTGTCTTCCATATAAAACCGTTGTAAGGCGTGTGGAAAAACATGTCTATATCAACAATAACTTGATTTCAGAGCTAGATACACCCGACCTGATACGCCTTCCTATATTTTACAGAAAGCCATAGAGAGGCCTTTAAGCGAAGGCATATGTTTAATCCCCATCACCTCTGGCTCGGCGGCAGTCCATCGCATACATCACCATAATTTAGGGCTAATTGACTATGTGTCAGAAGCGGTCCCGGGAGGGGCTACTCATAGAACATATTAAATATACTGAATCCCTGCAGGGCCTTTGTGCGTCCATAATCTGTAAAGCTAATCGTGTAGCTGTAAGCCCGTCCTTGGAGTAGGATAGCGGATTGATGTTGGGGCGAAGGAGTATACATCTGTCATTCGTATAACTGTTGTTATACAGGTGAAAGTAACATTACACGATCGTGATCGTCCGTGAGGCTCACTTCTGTAAGGCCCGGCGTCCACCTACTACGATATGGCACCGATATGGTCTACGATGCACCTCCCGATGAAAAATCAAAATCACGTCGGAAGGTTACCTGATATCGGGGCAGTTGACCACGTTTCTGCGATTAGACACCGATAAAGACCCCATACAACGCGTGGTGAATTGGCATGTCTAGACATATATGTCTACGATGTTGCACCTTCCCGATATGGCACCGATTTTGACATTTTGTATCGGTGCCATATCGGGAGGTCTACGATTCTATCGTAGTAGGTGGACGCCGGGCCTTAAATCCCAGACTGAGGATTTTATACTCCCAACAGAGCAGTTCCTGTATATTTCTACTGAGTCTCAGACATATAGCTCTTTATCAACAGTATGTGCAGTCGAACCCCGCCCAAGGGACACCTCGTGAAAAGGGAATCCCAGTGCTTTTAGGTGACAGCTATATTCGTACAGGTCATTCAAAACCCCTTGTAAGCAGATAGCCAGCATTAAGGGACTACATTTTAGGAACTAATAAACTACTTAACCCTAGGTAAAAGGATAACCCAGGGAGACTCTGTGTTAATCTCCAGCTGGACAGAATGCATGGATATCTAAAATGTTTATCTTGTTTGTATGGGTGGGTAGATTGGCACATAAATAGCAAAACAATGCAAGGATCCCGGGCTACTTTGGCTTGTTTAAGCTTCCTCGTAGGCGTATACATGTGTGGAATACATAATTAGACAGATGCCCAAGCGAGACAATAGGGATGACTAGCAGAGGCGGTGGTTCCTGCCAGTGCGGAGGCTTTGGATAGGCTAGCCTTATGGTAACCCAGGCTGTGCTGGAAGGCCAGGGCTTGGGCACGCTTAGGTTGGCTGGACTGGCTTGAAGATGTGGCAGCCACAACGGGTTCATGCCCATCTGGGCCCTTAATACCTGGCCATAAACTGTTTGTCTGCTATGCCCTCCCACTCACCACTTTATTGCTCATCACGGTATTTATATTTTTGTATAATTCTATTGGTCGTAATTCAACATGCAATGGTTGGTTTTCAATTATAGCCGTAACAAGTAATTGGCTTATGATTCATACAAATACTGTTCACCACAATTAATAATGAGAACAATAATAATATTTGACATTGTAAATCCCACGATACTCCCGAAAAAAGTAGGAGGTGCAACTAGGTGTAAAAAAAGATGAAGAGATGAATAAGACAATCTACTCAGCGATGATTCGATATAAAGATAAAGGAATACCAGTTTTAGTCAACTCTCACGATTGCTTGCTTGTGCCAACATAGGATCTGTCATGACACTCATCAATAACAAATCAGGTTTCCTGCATCTTATATACATAAGTGTAGGTACTTGATCATGCTACCTTAATATTTGGTGTTTCTCTCAGATGTTTTTTAAAGGTCATTTTACTAGGTTTCTCTTTAATGTCTCCTGACAACGAGTTCCAGAGTTTCTTGCCCTGTTCTCAGAGGCCTCCTTTATAGAATTTAGACAATGGTCTCCTCCTTTTGAACAATCTCTTCCACTGGGATTTAAGTACTATTCTCGTGTCATTTAAATCATATCCTACGTTGACATCAAGAGTGCCGTAAGTATGCAGATACACCCTTCTCATATATGTGAGAATCATTTCATCTCAGCGTCTAGTATTAGTGAGCGTATGAAGCTGGTCAACAGTATGCACCATGGCATGATCTTTGAGTATGAGCCGCAGGCCCCAGTTCTGCAACATCTTGGTCTACCAAAGTTTATTGACACCATCAATTAAATTACAAGCATAGTCAAAAAGCAGTAAAATTGCTTGTTTATATACATATAATGCTGCATGCTGCGACATCAAGTGCCTATTTCTTTGTAAAACAAATAACTTATGAGACCTCCTTTATAACATGCCTACATTGTTTTTCAAGGGTCATATTTGAGTTAATATAAACCCCTAAATACTGATAACTTATGATCTGTTAATCCAATATATAACTTGTGGACTAAATTATCTATTACTGCCTTCTTAATTTTTTGGAATAAACCAGCAAAAATTGCTCTTTTTAGAATTTATGGCTAGTGTATTGGTACTACAACAGTTACTAAAGTTATCCAAAGATTTTTGTAGAAGTTCATGGACTCTATCATTAAAATATAAACAGTAATGGGCCCAGAACCGAGCCCTGTGGCACCTCAGAGAATACATAAGTCAAACCCGAATTATCATTCCCAAAGCCTAATCTTTGTTTTCTGTTTGTTAGATACAAAGAAATCGAGTTGAGCAGATTAATCAGTAGCTCTAGTAGAGCAAGTTTTTTCAGTAATCTACCATAGTGCAGACTGTCGAAAGCTTTCTTCAGGTCGATACAAACAGCAAATGTGTATTCTCTATTATCCCTCTGTTCATCTATCTAATACAGTAGTTTTAATAACTTAGTCTATATACATGCAATTGGCTATCAATTAAAGCATGAATGCATCAACTGTAATATCAACGGTCAGCCATCATATTATCCCATCAACCTGACAAGATTGTGCTGTCCGTTATGATATCAAATTAATGAATGCTGATGTATGTACTTCTAGTGGAAGGAATGCCCGCAGAGGCAGAACTGGTTTTGTTAAATACAAAACCAGTCCTAATAAAATATTCTTAACCGACCATGTAGAAACAATCACCTAAAGGTGGAAGCCCCAACTGTTGCTGACGACAAGATAAACAAATCCACGTATAAATTCTTCATGGTTTCAAGAGGGTAAGTGAGCCAATAAAGGCGAACCATTGAGGTCAATAACGAGATAGGTAATGACCAGGTCAGAAAGCACCTTCACAGGAAAAGGCTGTGTTTGCGTGTACTCAGAGATTAGAACAAAGCATTTGGCGAAGGGCCCAGCTTCCTTTATGCAGCAAGAAAAGACTTCAAGACATCACCACAAGCTAGCATGAAATGGTGGTCCATGTCTGACAGCACGTGATTTCCAATTTCCTGTAGAGAATGGATCGATTGATTATTTCACTCGTGCACTGTTGTAAACAAGGGGTACTCATGCCAAGAATGCGTCTCTCCTTCCAGATTTCCGCAAGATGGATTAGCATTGTCATCCTGGCATCCTGTCGGGAGACTATTTCCATGCGTTGCCCATGTATACCATCCCTTTAAAACCTTTAGTTCACACCCACACACCCATAATAACTAATTCAATTGAAATACCAATCGATAGAACAATGAATTGAGAACTATTAAACTAATGTGGAGAAAATCTGTGTCATAAACGAGTATACTGAATAATCTTAAACATCAATTTATTCACAAATGCACATCGGTAGTAATTATTTAGAACTTAAAACCAGATGAAGGCAATATACCCGTCGAAACATTGGTGTAATAGCTGTTAACATTTGCCAGCACTGGCTAAAGCTGTATGCCTCGTCTATTCAATCTAATAGCTGTTAACCATCGACTAAAATCACTATAATAAAGCCCTATCAACAAACCCTAGGCTGGAGGACTAGAGGTTGTGTTTCTTATTAAAACATAGAACTGTGTAAACTTGCGATACGATGTAACCCTACTTTGGTTATGTTATGCTTCTTTTATTATTGGGCCCCCGTAAATGAAATGATAAGAAAGGATACCAGCGCCGTTCTAAATGATTCTATTACACCCCAAATATGAATCTAGATATTTCCATGTAAGCGTCGGTATTGGCCATGATAGCAAAGCGACAACAATTTTTACTTTTAAATAGTGCGCCCTCTCTTTCTTTCTTTCTTTCTTTCTTTCTTTCTCTTTCTCTCTCTCTATCTCTCTCTCTCTCTCTCTCTCTCTCTCTCTCTCTCTCTCTCTCTCTTTTGCTACACGTAATAAGAAAACGAATGTCATATCAGGTATATCATCAATAATGTAGATGAATCTGTTTCGGCTCCATCGTGTTTCCCGACTGCTGCAATCATACGCTGATTGTCTGGGCAAGAATGTAGGCGAAATAAGTAGCGTCCAATTATCAGCTTTGTCATGACCAACTATGGCTATCATGTTGTGTAGTTGTCCTTGATCTATAGAAACCCGACATGTGTGTGGCATAACACTTGCACACAGTATCCCTTCCCATTACATTATGGAGGTTCTAGCTTCAAATTATTAAATTTGGGGTCCCGCAGGGGTCTGTGCTAGGCCCTCTACTGTTCATCCTTTTCATAAATGACCTCGGGAGCAACTTTTCTCATTCTAAATATTTACAATATGCGGACGACCTTGTCATCTACATTGCCCATAAGGACCCGATAGTTGCTACAAGAAAAATGCAGGAAGACCTAGATCGGTTGTCTAACTGGTGTAACCTTAATTGCTTAACCGTAAATGTAAAGAAAACTAAAGCCATGTGGTTTGGTAGCCCACCGAAAATAAAAACCTGCCCACCCCTTCTTCTAACTATGAATAACCAACCATTGTCCTCCTGTGAACACTACCGATACCTAGGGATAGCATTCAAAAAATGTTATACGTAATCTAGGGTCAAAATTATTTAAGTTTGCTAAATTACGAAAAAATTTGACCACACAGGCAGCTGTATTAGTTTATAATTCGAGCATACTCCCCATAATTGAATATTGTGGCTACCTGTATGAGAGCTTTAGGAAAGGCGACCTCGATGTGATAGAGAAATTACATAACCGGGGGATGAGAATGGCCCTTCATCTACCACTTCGTGGGACAACTATAGCAAGCTTATACGAAAAAATGGGAATCGCTCCTCTGTGGAAACGAAGACACAAGCAAATAGCCATAATTATGTACAAGAATCAGTATAACTCTGATTGGCTAGAGATAAAGACTAGACAAACTAGACAGGCCTCGGAAATCTATTTTAAAATTCCTCCAACGAAAAGTAACCATATTATGAAAAGCCCCTATATCAGAGGCACAAAGGTGTGGAATTCCCTATCCATCGATTGTCAAATGAGCGGAAATCAGGATGAATTCAAAAAGAATCTGGATATACCTGCCCGCCCCCTCGCCTAACTATGCCTAAGTGCGCAATATGCTGACTGTATAAACTTTTGATATTCTGTTATCCTGGTCAAAACTACCAAAATTACCATCTCATTACCATCATCAGTTTCCATAGTACCAGACTGTTTAAAAACTTTTTTACCTTACTTTTTTCAATGTTATGTAACGCCTTTAATACGTCTGACGCCGCAGATGTACTTGTGTATGAAGATTGTATCAGAAAAAAACTCGTTGTTGCGAGAGATGCAATAAAGTAATAAAAAAATGTTAAAAAATGCGAAAAATTGATGGGAGAAGATGTGGAGTTGTAGATCTATACAGATCTATTGGATTAAGGGTATTCGTTTGGCAGTTCCTAGTTAGATCTCTCACCTGTAGTATTTGATGTAATCAACAATCACACCAACTATTTTATCCACATCACCATCGTACATTTATCAAATTTTATCAATTTCAATAACTTACAAAATCTATCAACCATACTTAATATATTTTTTTACCCAAATTCTCTCTTTTTCATTTCGCAAGAGCTGGGCGGAGTTTACGTTAGTGTGATGCTAACACAAAAGAAAATAATATGAAACAATAGTAGAAAGACACTATCTCGTAATTACAAGTTGAGGCTGAACTACATTTCGGATGCACTCACTGTATCTAGAAAGAGAGAGAAACGCCTGTCACATGAAGAATAACAAATACCGCAACACTAAAGATGTGAAAAGCGACATTATGCACCAGGAAAGAAGAATGCAAATACGAGATCACCTACAACAGCTGAAGGTGTATTGCATGTAATTAAAGAAATGCCCCCCTAAAGAGTTAGTAGTGTTAGAGTTTATGCCATGATGAAAAGGTCGTGTATTATTGTGCGAAGAGATAGTCGAGTGTAGTGAGGAACAGACCTTGACTGAAGTGGTATAAACATTAACACTGCTATCTTCTGTTCGTTTCAATATTCATCTTACCCCGTTTCTACGACTTGAGAATATTAGGAAATATGTATACACTCAGTAAAATTCAGTTACTCTATTTGCTTCTTATTGTTGATGGAAGGAGATGTGGTTCATGCACTGATACAGCGGAGCAAATTTGTCCTCTCTGCAGCCGTTGTTCAATCGGCCCTTGGGAAGGATATAGATTGCGATGGTTTTGCTGCAGTTATCTAAATATTAATGTTTAAAAATGTACGAATAGCGGAAGTAGTTTAAAAGTAATGTATAAAAGACGATAATAATCATTAATTCTGCTGCCGAACCTCTATTCCACTATTGCTAAACTCGTCACCAAATCATGTTAGGCCTACTAAGCACTCCTAAATGGGTCAGACCTGCTATGTATGGATAGCAATGCACATCCTGGATTATTCAATTTAAACTACAAGACTTATTTGTGACTAGTAGGAGACAAACACACTGAGCTGTGTGGACTATTTTGGTTGACATCAATATTAACCACCACGCTGAATAGATTTGAACTGCAAGCCCGCCGAAAGCAAGCTGGATGTTAGCCTGCCATCGTAGTGTGGTAATTGTTTCGGCAAACGTGATCATGTATGGAGGGTCACCCAGTCTCAGGTTCTGACAGTTTGTGATTTTATTGGGATTTCGGTGAGTGATCATGTATGGAGTGTCACCCAGTCTCAGGTTCTGACAGTTTGTGATTTTATTGGGATTTCGGTGAGTTTATCCAATATTTTAGGTAACCTTATGGCAATTAACAAGCACGTGGTTAGAGCAGGTTTTGTCCACAAGCTGATTTTAAAACATGATTGGGTTACGAAGCATTACGTATTGGGTGTGTCAGGTTGTCCTGGCTTGACAGTAATATCCATCGGCAATTATCAGCGAATGTCAACAAGATGTCAAAATGGCAAATAACGCAATTACAACTCAATTTCCTTAAGTGTTAGAATCAAGTTTGATGTGGTGCTGTATCATAAGTCACTCGTAATATTCAATGCATGTTAGCAAACATTTGTATAGGGGCTTTGAGTGTAACCAGAACTATTTTTCGCAGGAGCTCACGTTCTAGTCGCTGTTTGGTCAATTTTGTATGCCCCTAGAACCCAGTTTATGTCACGGCCTTCCTCATAAATTAGCCGATGATAAGACTATGGTGTTTCATTATCAGGGGTAGGATAATATATTGGACTTCATCTATGACCACACGGTAAGCATCCAAGGACAATCACACAGGAAAACAATCAGCCTCAAGAGGATACGCCGCCTATAAACGATGACACCAAAAGTGTTGGACATGATGAACATTTTACATAGGAAAATAAATGGTGACATTTTGCAAATGCCAACACCAGATTGTCTTGTTGCAGATTCATATAAGAGGATAAATAATGAACTTATTAGTGCAGGGAGAATGGAATAGATGACGAAGATTTGAGCGGAGATAAGACAAAGTATTCAACATGTTTGCCTTCTTGAAGATCATTGCCAGAACACCAAATTCAGCAATGAAAGAAGTTGATTAAGGCCTGGCGTCCACCTACTACGATATGGCTCCGATGTGGTCTATGATGCACCTCCTGATAAAAATATCCAAAATCGCGTCGGAAGGGCATCTAATATCGGGGCAGTTGACCACGTTTCTGCGTTTAGACACTGATAAAAGTACTATACACTGTGTGGTGGATTAGCATGTCTAGACATATGTCTAAGATTTTGCACCTTCCCAATATGTCTCCGATATTGACTTCTTGTATCGGAGCCATATCGGAAGGTCCAAATATCTATCGTGGTAGGTGGACGCCGGGCCTTATAATCAACAAATTAACCTCCCCGACTGAACGATGATGTGTGTCTGCCTCAATAAAAAAAAAAGCACCCTCACTGAAACATGGCGGTATCTATATCATGTTTATTGATGGGTGAACGCTTGCTTTAAGATCTTGATTAGTGATAGAATAAAAACACAGTGAACTCACTGGTAAACACTCAGATAAATAAAGACGCTACAATGCACGCCATGCACGAGCCCCTTCCAAATTCGATTGACGCAAACTTTAATAGACATTTAATTGAACTGCATCTTTAATGACGTGCAATTGATTGAACTAATTCTATCAAGATAAAACACACTCATAGAAACCATTCAGCTGTGAAAGTACAAACGGAGGATGATAACCATCCATAGTTAATCAAATATGAAAATGACTTTGATATGTCAATCTGGATATTATCTGAGCGGTATATATATATATATATATATATATATATATATATATATATATATATATATATATATATATATATATATATATATATATATATATATATATATATATATATATATATTATATATATATATATATACAAATGGTCGATATTCAGAATTTGGTGACAATCCAATTTTAGAAAAGTCCAGTGTTACATTTCTAATAACAATGAATATATTTGTAGATTATCATGACTATTGAGTGTGCCATAAAGAGAGATTTCAGGACTGCCATATATGCGTTTACCTATCTGTAAGCTGAATCATGTCCCAAAACCATGTAAAAAAGCCTAATTTTTTCAATAAAGATTTCCATTATGTTTACAAAGAATCAACACAGTTTCATTACTGAATTAATTTTACTATAAGTTAACATTGCAAAGTAAATGAAAATGGGAATCTAGATTGTTTTAGCATGTAATTTCCATAATTTACTTCAATATTTGTGTTGGCTAAAAATTGAAATCTGCCTCATTAGTAAGGAGAGTAAGAAATATGTTTAGCAGGAGCAGCATGAAATTAAATGATATGGCTAAAATGTGCTTCTGCCTCCGTGTACACACATAATTATCAATATATCCATAAGATTTCCTGGCATAATTTGAAAAAAGATATAGCATGAGTAGAATATGACCACATCTGTCCATGTGAGAAATTGAATTAGAATCCCCACACACACACACTTTTGAGTCATCACTGGTAAATAATGTACACGGAGGCAGATCTGCCTCCCTGTACAATTCAATTAATATTTACAAAACATGAATGGGCCTGCTATGGGTCTTAGTGTTGGTAGATGTTGCTGTGGGTATTGGTTAATAGGTGTGGGTGTTGATGCTGATGGGTATTGGTGTTGGTGGCATGAAAATGGCTAAAATGTGTTTCTGCCTCCGTGTACACATTTATTTATATTTCCATAAGATATGCTAATGTAATTTGAAGATTTATAATTTTTTTTTATACTGGAGGTTAAGGTTTGAGGCGAGGGCCCCTATCCTCCACCGACTCTAGTCACGATGTATCCTTGAATTACCCTTGTCCAGTTTATGGACCTACACGGTGACTAAGCAGTGGCAATTCTAAACACATATGTACAGCATCAATATCTCAACATCTCAAAAGCACAATAATACCTCAACCAATACTAGTTTAACTTAATATCTAGGTAAGCAGCTATGTTTCTCTGGTTTTGTACAAATAAATCCAATCACTACCCTTCCCTTAGTTTTTTCAGGTCATTTTTTTTGTCTGTTGGTAAACACTGATTTTTCGGCGATTGACATTGTGGAAGTATAGTGGTAAATATCGTACAAGGAGACAGATCTTGCCTCCATGTACACACGTCTGCCTCCGTGTACATAGCTTTATCTCTTTTTCTCAAGTCAAAAATTGGCCAGCTGCTACACCGATTGATCTGATAAATAAATCTATGGGAACAATTTTTTGGGTCAAACTTTAAGGTGAAGAAAAAAAAAGGAAATGACAACTTGCTAGAAAGTGTCATTTTCAGTTTTACATTGCTTTGAAATGATATATTAAACCATTACAAATAAACCGCATGCATAATTCCTAATATTTCCTGGCAGAAATAATGCTTAGATCATCATACAGGAATCGAACAGGTCAAGTTAAGAGATTTTGTTTGTGCCTCCGTGTACTCCTCTACCTCTGTACACAACGTTGAAATATTTTATAGCTCTCAGCTAAATGGTACCAGATTCTTGAAATTAAACACATTTGTTGGGAACCATTAGTGTTGTGCCAGGTACTCGAGATTTGACGTCATCGCCCTCACCGAGAGATGCTGCGAATCGACTATCCTCCTCATGAAAACCAGGAATGTGGCAACAGCGGAGCATTGGTTTGTCCATGTTCTGGAGCAAGAAAATATTTGAAATGTTAAGGGGGGTGTCCACCAACCACGACAAGGCTGCAACGATGGCTTCCTGACAAGGTCCATGATTGGCCTACGATTGGAGGCCTTGTCGTGATTGGTGGACCCCAGTTCTTGACAAGACTCCACGACAAGGCCACGACAAGGCCATAAATTGGAAGCTTGTCGGGAGCCTTCAGACAAGGCTATGACAATATTGTACATGTTCGATTTTTCCCACGACTGGACCCTTGTTGTGGAGTGTCATGGCTTGTCGAGAGTGTCGCAGAGGTCTAGGATAGGAAATTTTGGTGGAGCGAGCACTTCCCTATACGCCCTGACAATGCTGTCATAAAGCCCCCTTCTTACGACAAGGCTGCGACAAGCACCGATTGGAACTTTCTTGTCTGCGCTTGTCGTAGCCTTGTCGAAGTCCCGTGGACGCCACCCTTTAGTGAGTCGGGACAGTGGGAGGCTCGCTTTACAGTCTTGTCGCCCCTGGTTCCTCCTTGATCTGTATCAATATCATTTACATCTCTAAACAGTTTATAAAAGTAGCTCATGAACTACCTGTTTCGGCGTTCTTTGAGTTTTCCTACTCTTCATTCAGTATGCAGATTCTTTGATTTACCATATTCATAGTGCCTTAGTCTTACAAACTAATGCAGTTTTGTTTCCCTATTCAAAACGTGCTGTGAAATAATACATGAGCTCAAACGGAGTGGTCAGTACTCGGCCTTGTTTCGTTGCATTGGAAACAGGTTGGAATTGGAAACGCCCGGGCCAGTAATGACCACCTTGTTGTCAACACCTTCGCCTTTTCGTCTTTAATTCATGCTTTCTGGGTGATGCTCTTGCCTTAATCAGTGAAATCCAAGTCTTATTATGTTTCCGAATTACAAGAGGAAAGTGGACTGCTGAGAGGGATTCAGAAATTGTTTCAGGAAAACGGGAGTGAATGGGATCCAAACCAAATTATAAGTTCAATCCGTGGACTTAAACGGAATGATAATATCATATCCCCGACACTATTGCACTCGTTATCATTTCAAATTGCCGTTTGTTGATTATTTACTTTTCAGATATGATAGTTGTTTTGACAACTGCCTGGTTAGAAAGTTAGTGCCCAGATACATTTTGAAAAGACTATGCAATATCATATAATATAAAGCAGAGAGCATCATTTATTGAGGCAATTAATGAAGTAATTAATATAGTAAGTGCCGGTATTCTTTCTAGCTCAATCAATCTGCCGCTTATCACTATTTTTTAGATACGAATTCTAACATTTAAAACAAGTCATCAGAGGCTAAACTGGTGGGGTCTATAAACATGTACAAAACCAGTTTTCCTCATGCTATGCGTCTTCTGTTACACCGTGGGCCTGGCCACAGCCTTCCTTCTTGTTGAGAAACTGACCCTATTAGCCTATGTCACAGACGATCCTGTCACTACACCCACGGCCCACCATTTGTCGCGGAGGACAGTGATTGTCTTATCCCAAGATCTACATTAAGGCCGGAGGCGAGTGTGCTCCCCACCTCACTCCCAGCTCATCATCAACTCTCCACTGGTAAGTGTTCTTCACCAAAGACGACCACCAGGGTCCCCTCTATGGATGCACCAAGCCTGATCTAATACGGCCGCTATAGCTGCACCTCCATCTCCATTCTATGTCCTTATTCAATTACTGGTTGCACAGACTGTATAAACCTGTCACAGGGTGGCGCTGGCCACGCCTCCTGGCTATCCCGGCATACAATGCGGCGACGACAAAACCCTTTTGTTTTGAGGAGACTGGTGCTAATATCTTCTGATTGCCAGTCGGTGTTTGCATAAGCAGAATTAGTCGGGGACCCGTATTAGGTCTGGCTAAGTGAAGGGGATGAGACTCTGATCTCGTTGCTAATGGATGGAAGCTCTATGTAGCATGCTTTCGCTGGCACAAATACTAGGTGTAAAATGCCCCTTAAAATACACACTGCACAGTATCATATTATGAGGGTGTACTATCCAGTAGCGTATTTAAAGCTTTAATGTGTCATTTATGAGATTGATGTCTTCAGATGGTAATTTTAGACCAAGACATCATCCAATTGAAAAGTATACTTTTATGTCCCATATTCATTGCGTTAAGGACTTTGCACTCACTATGTTATAGCTACACATAGTCGGAACATGTTTTCGATATTGCCTCGCGGCGAGGTCTTATTGCAGTCCCTCAGTTGTTTCTTTGTCGAATGCGTTTCCTTAGTATGTGATCATACTTTAGGAAAATATCTTATCCAAAGGTTAAAGGTCCTGAAGGGTCTGGTTAGATAGGTGCGATATTATAATTGCAATATTGGAAATGTGTCGTCTAAATTCAAACTCTAAAGTAATATTGGATATTGCAAGTTGCCACTATCACTATTCGTTTTCAAGTTCAAATCAATTCTGAAAGTGTAGATGACCATTCGGTAAATTATCTCATCTGGTCCCAAAATGGTGTCAAATAGATATTTCAGTAGATCGGAATTTGAGAAAACTTCGTGAGGGTGGAGGAATTGAATTGTTATTTGTTCTTTACCGGTTTTATTCAGTCAAATGTTTGTAAAACACATTATGAGGCAAGTACCAATTCAATTAATTCCTGATACTGTTGTACCGAAACATAATAAAAACATGTCATATATTGCGCCTACGAATTTGATGAGTGTCACACTTGTTTATCATATTCAATGTTCCTCTCACTGAGACGAACTCTACAAATACGATATGTAAAAATCTCATGAGATTCTGTTCCTTGTAAGGTGATTGTCCCCGACAATTGCAAGGGAAAAAAGTTGTTTCAGCAAAATGCAACCCGGTCATTCACACGAGGAGATTGTGGTCCAGTACCGAATCTCAACTGGATTTGTCTCAGACAAACGGCCTATGAGGTACGTGAATCCCATCCTGCGAATCCCACATAATGTGAGACATTCACTGAGTCACAGGATTGCCCAACTACAAGTGCGAGACTATGCACGGAAATCGTGGTATGAGTATTAGCCCTGTTAAAGAGAATAGAACTCGCTTTAAAAATCCGGCGAAACAGGTTAGGAATCTAGAAAATTACTCCACAGGAATAGTTTTTCTATATTACTATTGGAACCTGCCGACGAAAACGAGTAAAACTGTTTTCGATAAGATAAAGTGCAAACATTTGTATAGTAATTATGTAACATGTATTATAAGGAGACATGGTTAGTGTGCCGGTTCAAAATAAAGTCCGAGCTGTTTTGGTCGTAAATTCACCAAGTTCGAAGGACGAGGTGAGCATTTCCAACCAACAAAGAACCGATGCAATCAAGGCTTACTCACTATGTCTCCTAATTATTACGTTCCTGGAAATAATTGATAACGCCATTTCAAAGCAGGTCATTTGGTACGGAGTGCACAAACTATTAGTTCATAGCACAGTGTGCAGAAAGAAGTCCGTACAGGTATACGGCATATAGCCTATGATCCATGGGGGCCGCCATGACGCCCCCCGAGTAGGTGTTCTTCACTAAAGGAGGTGAAAAAGTAAGTGTTCTTCACTAAAGGAGGTGTGAAAGAAGTGAGTGATAATTGGGAAGTGTCACAACTCTAGCCTTGCTGACATATTTATATAAAATGTTTCATTTGAAAAACCTCATGTTCTGGGGGTAATCATTATGTCATCCTTCTATAGGATGGGTGTAGAGAGTCAAGGGAACCATGGTATAACATTGAAAGGCAGTTGAATTTCGTAAGAACAAAGAGCTAGAATATAGATCTGTCCCCCCAAAGGTGCCTGACATACTGCTGGCCACCTAGTGACTGTTTTATGAACTAACAATGGCTCTGTCCCCTATATGATAAAACATTATATGATATTTAGTACAATTATTTGGTTGATGATAAAACATGAAAAAAATGAGTGTTACGATATGATTGTAATATGAATTGATATAAAATGGTGGAGATTTTAAAAGAGGAAGAGTGGGGACTGCACTGTTGCTAGTGTAGGGGTACTATGGTAGTAGATCTATGGTGCTGTGGTGTGTAGACCGTTCTGTCAGCATGCCGTTCCAGTGACTCGACCGCAACAGTAATGTGGCCTAAATCAAGATATAAAGGTATCAGAATCTCCTAGACTATCATTAGGAAACTGATTATGGGTTACAGAATCCTGGACTTTTAAGATGAGAAAAATTGCAACTTCGCCTATGACGCTGGCCAATGTTCTAAGTACCCTCAACGAGAAATAGCTGAATTCTTTGACCCGTAAACTGTTTCCCTATTATCATACATTTAGAAATAATGAAAATATGTTACATTCCTCACTTACAGATATGTCGATTTGGCGGCCATCATACGCAAACAATACAGGTGTTGCCGTTCAGCGCCGCCTAACGGCCCACTGTCTCGTTACGCGGCCGCTCGGACAAACACCGCGAGTTCGGCAGTATGCATATAGAGACACACAGCAATCACACCTAAAGTGTGAACGGTAGGTGTGATTTCAGGAGTGTTGTTTTTTGGCAGATTAAATTGCTGTAACAAAATAGGGTATTGTATCAACGAGTCTGAGCTGTCTAAACTTTGTAGTTGATAATTATCTTGGTTTTAACTTGGAGACATATTATAGCTTGGCCTGCCAATGTATTATTGTGTATACAATTTGGGTATACCTGTGTTATCTAAGCTATATCTAAAGTATCATTGAAGTGATATCCATGTATGATACATCAAATTGGAGCTGGAATACCATAAAATACAGTGCAATCACTTTTATCTTTATGGGAATGATCTATGTGGGTCTTATAAATGTATTACTTTCATACAGTCAATGATCGAATGCTAAAGTATACGTTGCCAGGGGTATGTTTGGCTGCATGCATTGTGTAACCACGCAAATAACGTGCGACACCGGCCTATGGAAAAAGGCCTATTTGTATGGTTCATGATATAGACTGTCTCTGATTGGCTGAGAATACTTCACGTGGTCACTCTTTAAACGAAAGGTTCACCCTTGGCATGAAACCGTCACCCTTGATATGAATATTATGATCATACACTGAGCAGTGAAATTTAATTATGGAGTGTTCGGCTATAGGCACATAACAATATTGCCAAATACTCAAGATGGTTACAGCTTCCTATAGGGTACAGAGTTATTGTTATTTCTTTTAAATGTTGATTTAGAGGGCTCACTTAGAGTGCCAGATTCCAAGCAGATCGTTTGTCCCTTTAGGAAGCCTAACTGCGCCAAGTATCTGCCATGAGAATGGGCGAGTTCCAGAAGAACTTGTGAGGATGTCGCTATTAGTCGGGGGCAGAGTCTACGATACGCGTCTATTGAGATCCATTGTAAACCGCACCCACCACCAGGGAGCTGTTTCAAAACGTGGGTTAAGTCTATGGTTTTGAAACAGCTCCCTGGTGTTTGTTTTGGCATCGGCGGCAAAATAGTGGCACCCGGGTGATAATACCTCTCTGTCGTATACGCTTTTAGCGGCACGAGTAGATTCCATTAATATTCTACTTGGAGAAGGTACAGCATATCAGTGTGGATGTCCACATTATATTTCTGATAGCAGTCCAGTCTAGAAGTGAGAATGTTCTCACCTGGAATACAATGGTCTCAGGGCTATGATAGGGCGCTGGGCAAGCTATTGCCCTGACCTCGGGGCCTTCGCAGCTTTGTCCTGGCGCTTCATTGTAGTGGGGTTTATCAATCATCCACCGTGTATAACTCACAAAAGCGGAGGTTCATTTTCACCCTGGTCACTACTTCCTGTCGCAGTCCACCTGGGTACGTTCACCCTTTTCTCCCCTTTTCCCAGGTAACACCACACCGATTTCCCAAGCTCACACCCCCATCCTGAATTTCTAAGTGAGCGAGGGAAAAATGGTTTGAACGGGTCTAAATGAATGAGCCTCGGTCTAAATGTCGTGTAACAATGCGCGCAGTAGTTGATGGACATTCAATGTGCCGCCGCCCTGAGAAACTGGCTTTTGAGCCTTCACTTGACGTAAAAGGAGAGTTCTCTCCTGACGGCAGTCACGTTTGCTGTTTAGTGGTGGTGGTGTAATGTTTTGTCACGCGACGTCTTCTCCACGGGACAAACTCGAGCATTTGTCAAACTGCTCAAAGAAATGCCTCATTGGGCAGGTGTTTCTCTTGGACCCTGTGAAAAGCAATGACCAGACCAGACTGAAGAAAATTGATCTTTAACGGATGGGAGACGGGGGTCTGGTGCAGGTTATTGTTAATCAACAAAGAAGTTTTCTTTTCCCACGAGTGCTCTGCATTTAAACGAACGCAACAATACGAAATGAATTTAGTGCTCACTTCAACTCTAATAAATCACTCATTTCATTACTAAATAGTCCACGCTTAATCAGAGTGTTTGAATTTTTATAATAATAAAAAAACGATTGTCAAGCAGTATGGCGTTACTACGTGCAATAAAATACGGCAATTATTCATACACATCACATGGCGCAAGTACCACGTATACGTGCTATGCACATACATAATTATATGGCGACATAGTGAGTGTGCCTGAATGAAATTAGTTGCAATATTCACCGAGTTCGAATTCAGGCACAGTCCCTATGTCTCATTATTATCTACCTTAAATTAATAAAAAATGTCATTTTAAAACAAGTCACGTGTTGCGAAGTGCACTATTAGTTCTTGCACAGTGTGCAGAATAGAATCTGTACAGCTGGCTAGTAGGTGGGAGACATTCGCGTAAAGGTAATAATAAGAGAAGACAAGGGTGAAGGAATTGAATTGAATGAGGAATTTAGATGTCTATATTATATACGTCCCGACGCCGTAGTAATTTTTATCCTACCCCTAATATAAAATCCCATAGGCTTAACATTGAGTTTCCGTATGCCATGCTGACTGGCATACGGAGTTTTATATGCCACTAGTGGCATACAGCATTGTTATCATGTAATGTTCCAAAATTAAGGAGACATGGTAGGATACCAGCTACCTCACCATGTAGAGCACACCCATCTCCCCATATTGCAATGTCTTGGTTACATCATTCAATATCAATGATTCGATAACATATTACGCCATGGGATATTTTGTAAATGTAATAATCCGGTCAGTTAATCCTGATTTATAGTTCATCACAACCGAATTTGTCCAATTGGCACTCAATATAAGCCTATTCACTTAAACATAACTATATATTATTATATAACTCCGTTTATATAAATATAAATTATCAACCAATACCCTTCACAGGTTTATTCACTGCGGTATTTCATTTGTTGTTTGGCGTCACAAATACTTTCCAGGTTACCCGGTTACCTGATGCGGTAACTGGAGGTTTCTTGGTGACGCTCCTATGCTTTAAACAACATTCCGCTCTGAAATGCTCACCCGTTGTTAAACTTTGCCACATAACACATGGCCAGATCACTGGATGAGAGATCAGACATAATGCCTTGAAGGATGTTTATTACCTAATCTCGTTTATTAACCTGATTTATTGCACTTTATGGCCAAATGACCAAGTGACATATATGTCGATTAAATAGCGTGTTCACCTAAACATAACTACGTTTATGGATGTTGTGCATTACCGTAAGAGACATCTGCATGACGCCAACATAGATCAGGTTCAATAGCCATGACTGGGCAGATTAATTAACCAGGTGTATAGTACCTCACTATGCGCTGACTCATTGCCATATACCTGTACATTGAAAAGCCGGAGGAATTTAGTATAAACTACCTTGTTTCCCCAAATGAGCAACTGCGCAAGCTTCTCTACGATGTCATCCAGATCTGACTTAATGCTCTTTGCCATTCGACCAAGAGAAAGGTGCTACAGGTTTGTCAAGTTGGAAGATGGGTATATGATTTTACCCAAACGTATACTCCAGTATAAATAAAAGCTTTAAAAAAAAAAAAAAAGTCGGCATCTTGAAAGATAAAAATGAATTATATAATAAGGTGTTGGAAAACTAGATAGTTAGTACAAAGGTATGCCCAACATCAACTCTGGCTTTATCAAATGAAATAAACATCACTTCACCAGCAAGATAAAACCTGACTATATATGATTGTTTGTATTCTTCTGGCAATCTATGATTTCGGAAATGAAAAAAACCCCATACAATCAGTCTTGCAAAAGGTATGACGCATATCGGTGAATCAAACACTATTGACAGACCCTTTCTACATGTATAAAAACACAGAGGAGCTGCTCTTTTTATATGGACCTCTTCAATCAATACCTTACTCCGCAATATTCCAATGGGGACTTTGTATACGATGGTTAATAAAGTAATGTGGAGGGGCAGTATACTAGAGGGGCAGTATGGGTGTGGGGTAGTATGGTGGAGGGTGCGATCGGGATATGAAGAACTGTAGGCTTCGATAGATGGGAACGTAGCTCTAGTCCCGATTGCTTTCTTTTCTCCTAGATATCTTTCATAAAATAAAACTATATACAGCCCAAAATTCCAGTGACATAGTTCTATAAGGAAACTGGCTAACTGTCTTCGGACGTCAAAAATACGAGGTAAGATTATTGATCAGATACATCCCGACGCCGAAGGCAGAGGAATGTATCTGATTGATAATTTTACCAAGTACTAAGACAGTCAGCTCGTTTTCGTATTATTATTATATACCTGTGTGCGAATTTCTGTGAAATACTGCCCGCTGCTAGGGCTGCAGTAATAATAATGTTCGTGACCACTGTAAGAATGACTTAATAAGTGTAGTTTTTTCATCAATTTAAGGTATTTGATAATAAGCAAATGTCCTCACTGTGGACGAAACACTTCTCGTTCTCGGTCAGTCTTCAATTTCATACTGCCTTCCGCCTATGGCGTCAGGCAGTATGAAATCGAAGACTGACCTCGAACAGGAACCGTTTCGTCCACAGTAAGGACGTTTCCTAATATTATCATATACCTAGAAATGGCGAAATTTTAGCTAGTCACATAATATCATACCCCGTACATCACACTATGACGTACGGCCATAATTAAGTCATGGGTAGCAGCGGACAGAATGTGTAGGTCATAAGGTATGTAATAATATCGGATATTGATTATGTTATGGACCCCCACATCTATAAATGTATCTACCCTTAGCAAATTGCACGCCTTCCCCATGAGGCAAACTCCTAGTTAACTCTGTGACGTCATTTTGGCACCTGGTATAGACAAACAAAAGAAATGCAATAAAGTCATAACCAATGTCGTCTGGCCTAGCGCTTAGAGCCACACAATGATTCATGAATCTATCTGAGCTTGCGTATCAATGGGATTGCTTCGTGTTCCTACCAGGTGGCGGGTATGATGGACGTTGAGCATAGGTTCGACGCAGGGGGGACGCTGATTCACTTTTACCCCAACAGGATACCCCTCATAGCATGCAACCAGACAGAAACGGATTTCCCGCGATATTATGACATAACAAGAACATGCAATTGACAGTGGATCCCTATCACAGGTTTCGTTTTTGCAAAAGAATTACTACAAAGGGAAAACGGCCGATGTGCATGCTATCTTTTCATATTTCTGGTAATCTGGACGACGGTTGCTTTGGGCGATATGAGGATACGGTAGGCGATTTGATGGCGTCCACTCTATCCTTCTTACATAATGTATTCCTATAAATGAAAGGACGTGAAGGGAGGAGCTCTTTATATGAATTGGAGAGTTATGTGCAGCTCATTGGCATGTGCGTTTATTTGATATATAGCGTCCGCAAATGGTACTCTTTTACATGTATGAAAAACTCACCAATGTAGAGGTTGTTAGGCAGTATATGATATGCTCCTTATCAATTGTTGTCCATTACTTACTCAGAGGGGACCTTTGTCATATGATAAGGACACATCACTTTGGATGTTCCAACTCATGGGATTATTGTGGTACAAAGGGAAATTACTTTGTGATCCACTTGCCTCACCAATAAATCAATGTAAAAAGTGTTTCTTAGGCAGGACAGTACATCTAAAGTGAAAATTATTTAAGCTGACAATTGCTCATATCATTCGCAGAAATTAAGGTGAGTCGTGTTGACATGTCTTTTAAGACAATTAATCCTTTATTTTCATCCATGTTATGGGACGTTGAGTATTTTCAGACATATCTAATATTTCTTCAAGTATATTTATAGGGGCATAGCGTTTCAGAATTGCTGATTCTAGGGAGTAGCGAATCCTCAATGACATAATAGACAGTTTCAAAGAATGACACAATCGTAGAACTGGAATTAATTTCTTTTAAAAGACTCGCGCTATAACCTGGGAATTTGTACATTAAAACTTAGATCTACACTGGAGCCTAACATAAATGTGGCATTATTTTACCATAACAATTTAGGTAACGGACGAAAATAACAAACTCTCTGTTGCCATGTTGTTGTATCTGAACCCTAACTCAGCATCTCTGCTGCTGCTGTTGTCCTATGCCTTATTCATCAGTCCCCCTATTTGATATTTGCACTGACATTTCATCTCCAGCAAACAGACCAGTGACCATACTTTTTGACAAGTAAAATGTTTGCCCGACCGTTTCCATAATGAGGTAATCTGTCTCTGGGCCAAGAAATCATTACGACAAGAAAAGCATATACACTTGTATTCTGGAGAGAGTGTGAGTAAATATTCTAGGGCCATCTATTCATGCTCAGATGAAGTGCATTCTATATATACTGGGAAACAGAAACGATTAAAATGAAGATTCCTACAGAACCATCTAGAATCCCATATCGAATAACAGATTAGGGACAGTCTAGAAGCAAAAGTCACGAGCCTTTCAGACAGACTCCTTTGCGGTCACTTTTTTATACTTTATTCTCTGTTTGCCAATTAAAGAAAATGTCTCAGTTCCACAACCGCTGGCAAATTCGCACTACTAGTTTGAGTGAATTTTATTACACGTTATGCCCTGTTCAAAAACCTTGTTTCTAATGTCCGGATATAGGCCTGGTATTTCGGCGACCAGCTTCATCTCCATCGGCTCTGAGATCTGGTACCCTCCCGGTCTAAATTTGCCATTGGTCTGGGACCTGTTTCAGTAGTTTCGTGACATGTCTATATGGCGTCTATGACACCATACGGACATATCAACAGCACCCACAGGTTGCGGGACTTAGGACAAGACAGACCCCAAACACGGTGTGTCTGGTTTCAAAGGTATTAGACAAATTAGACAACTCCCCGTAGGAATTAAGCAATGACACTTTAACACGAGTAAGGGATATAGATAACCTATAATCGCTCCAAATATGAAGAAGATTGGTCGCTCCGATCCGCTGATATATGACATTAACTGTGACATGCGTTTTGAAAGCTGACAAAAGAATTTCTGCTGTTGCTTGCACTGTTGGTGCCGCTGTTGATATCTGTCTAGTCCTAATGTCACGAAACTACTGAAACAGGTCCCAGGTCTCTGTCTACGGGTCCGGCAGTGTTTAAAGGTGGGCGTCCACCAACCACGACAAGGCTACGAAATGGGCTCCCTTGACCATAGAAAATCACCTCACCCGTGTCCGGAGGCACCTGAGGTTGACCGACGGTGACACACTTGGGTGATCGAGGACTTGAGAGCCAAACGTGCAATGGATGCTCTCTTCAAAGACAAGACATACACGTCAAACGTAAAGCAGACGGTTCCGATGGACATTCTACGACACGCCATGTACACTCTGCCTCCTTGGAACTCCACCGAGTCGAGTGACCAAAGAGGCAGTCGGAGATCACTGCTCCAACACGACAAATCTTCGACCCTGTATGCACCTGACCAGGGGGGACGTGAAAATCAGCAACAACGGTGACTATAAAATTCGCCAAGAACTTGAAGAAGACCGGGAAAAACAGGTCGGGTCCCTACAATCAGCATAGAACCCGAACCTCTGTCCAATTTTGACTACGATAATGATGTATACAGACCCTCTAACCACCTAGGAGAAAGAACCTTTCCTCATGTTCTCAGACTCTCATGAATTTCGCCCCTTACTTAATTGATTCTATTAGGAAACGTAGTCCTTGTGCGCGAATAGATAGATAGCCGTAGACGTTTCTTTAACTATTTATATAACTCAAAATATTTTAACGCCAATTTATTTACTTATGAAGTAATCAATTCGAAGCGAGTCAATCGTGCTTGCATTCTATTTATTCTCTACAGCCCGCCTGCCATTGACTTGGTATTTCCATAACATCGCTGTGATTGTGTAAGACGATCAACTCTCGGCCAATCATAACCCACGCTTTATTGGACACGATCGCCCGCAGATGTTCGGGTTTCACCGATACTATGGCATCCACCCACGCTGAATGAGTTTTGTTTTGTTTTGTCGCTTTCGGTTTGGCCTCCATGGTCATTGGACGTTGGGGGTTGTGTTGTTTCATCGATTCTGATTCGAACATATCTGCAGGCTATTGGTCATGTATTTACGATGCTGAATGTTAGTTTGTTTAGTTTAGGGTCATTCCCAATAGGTCCCTAGTGCTGGGTGTGTGTATACAGGTGTGGCAGTTCAACGTCCCCTAACAGTGCGTTGTTTAGTCAGGCTGTCGCTCGGACAAACACGGCCGAGACCAGCCTCATGCCTATAGAGATACACAGCAATCACATCTGAAATGGGAACAGGGAGTGTGATTACAGGAGTGTTGTTTTTTGAAAGATTAGACTGCTGGAAAAAGAAGACTAGGGCATTATATTAACGAGTAGGGGTGGGGGGTTGCTCCACTTTCTGCGGATCGCAGAACAGTGACCCAAGGTCGAAACCGTTGCTCTAGATTCTTTGCAGATCACATCATACATACGTGAAATTAATTGTACCACATGACATGATACGACATTATTGGAGCAACGCTTTCCCGCATTTCCAGGAGCAATAAACCCATGGGCTCTCTTAATTAACTTCAGAGTTGATAATCATCTAGGTATATGCTGGCTAGACCTGCCATTGTATCATTGTGTATCCAGTTTCGGTGTCCCTGTGATATCTAAGGGAGCGTTCATTATTTATGGCAGGAGGGGTGTGGGTTTTGCTCGGCAAATCCTTCCAAATAAATACCCCCCCCCCTCGGAAATACCTCCAAATGAAATGCACTCCCCCCTCGGAAATACCTCAAAATAAAATGCCCTCCCCCCCTCGGAAATACCATAAAATAAACCGCTCCCCTCTTGGAAATACCCGGATACATGCCCCCCCCCCCCCTCCCCTAGGCAATAGCCTTAAATCGATTCTTTCTCATACATATATTCTTTTTTTAATCTTTTTAATTTTTTTTTATTCACATATAATTCACCAAGAAGGAGGTGGTCTTCCATTATACGATTACAAATCCGGGCAAATATGCAGAGTTTCAAGACGGTCGTCCAAGTCACACAAAAAGGTTACATGGCATGGATAATAAACAATAAATATGGGTAGTTAACCATAAACATTACATTTGAATTTGATGAGTGGTTAATAGTTTACACAGGGTGAGTAGAAAAGGGATCCTCTTAGAGCACAGAGTAGAAGTACAATACTGTGAGGATAGTCTGGAAGATTGAGATAAAGTCTTCACCAACTAAATGTAAGCTTGATAGTGCATTTCGCAAATTGACATCCCATGATAATTAACATTGGTACAAAGAGTGAAAAGGTAATGAGTATGATGAGTAATGAATAAACTACTTCGCCTACTTCAGACTCGCTAATCTTAGTACAGATCTGGCACACCTGCAATCCCATCTTTAAAATTGGCTTTACTAGGGAGTTTTTGAATATTCTCAGGAAGTGAGTTCCACAATTTCTCTCCTCTATACTTAGGTGATTTTTTGAAAAACTCACTGCCTGGTCTTATCAGCCTAAACTGTAGCTTAGACTGTGATCGAAGAGTTACTGAATTGGGATTAGGATTGTCATTGTCTCTGTTAATTACGGGTTCATTTTCATTCTCATGCTTCTTAACCCCAATGACTCCATATTTTTTTTATATATTCTTTGCGTATGTAAGTCAAGATTAGTTCCATTCTTCTGCGCTGAAGGGTTTTGATTTTAGCGTTAAGGTGAAGTTGTTCAGTTGAAAGCACCCTACCATTATCATTCAGGCAAATCCTAAGTGCTCTGTTTTGAAGCCTTTGCATTTTAGTAAGATTCTGCTTAGATGCACCATCAAGAAAAATGCCAGAATAATCAAAGATGGGCAGTATTGCTTGCTTATATATTGTAATGCTAAGTAAATAACGCCAGGTGAATTCTGGCATGCAAATTTTAAACATCTATAATCAAATTCTCTAATATGCAGCTATCCAGCCCTTGAGAAATGTGGACTGTTAATGATGGTTTAAGAGCAATGACTGCAAACTTGCGTATCATAGTTATAGGATTAGATATCCACCATCTAGGAAGTGAACCCTTAGCCTGTCAGGACATGCTGGCATGGGAGCTTATGTACCTGCTGTTCTGAGACCTATCGTAAGGGGTGTTCTATTGAGACAGTGGAGGCAGCAAAAAGAGGCACCGCAAAGGGTCATGGAGCAATCTCCTAACAGCGGTATTGCGTTTGATAGTCTTAGCATATTCATGCACAACCTACAAACTCTAAAATCATTGCAATTTTCTTGTGCAAAAAATAGTCCTGGCTTGTTTTTCATATATTTGAAGTTTTTAAAAGATTGTGAATACTAGACAATCTTGCATGGCAGATTACAAGAAGTCTTAGTATGATGAGCTCCCACTCCACAGGCATGGCACAGCCAGGTGTTACAGTACCTCACTTATCATCTTCTCTGCCAAAATCACCAAGTTTATATATATATATATGTAAATTTCTTAATTCTGCTAGAAGAGATCAGACACTATTGGCCTCTAAATTGTATAGATTATCCAAAATACACAGTTCTCTTATGTGGGTGAATCACAAAATCATAAATCATTGAAATTGAAACGCCCCAACCAGGCAAATACTGCGAAATGCCCCCCCCCCCCCTCCCGGCAAATACCGCAAAATAAAATGCCCCCCCCCAAATACAGTAAAACCCGTCTTAAGGGGACACCCTCTGTTCCGGGCCAAGTGTCCCCTTAAGCGGGGTGCCCCCTTAAGCGGGGTGTCCCCTTAAGCGGGGTTTTCAGTCTGTCATTGGTCATAAATACAATAGAGAATACCTACATAAATGAAGGAAACGATGGTTATTAGGTTAAAATGTTTATCAATAACACATAATTAAGTAAATAAATATAGATTATATAATATAAATGAATATAAATATACAAAAAAATAAAAAATAGATAATAGAGGTAGAAGGTGGATATACCTTCCTTGTGAAATTCGCTCCTTTTTATACCCCCGGTCAATGCCCCCACCGCCCAGAGCCGCGACGGCTCACTGAATACTGCACCTTCAAAGCCCCCAGCCCTCCCTGTGTCGCCCACAGGTAACCTGTAAGCGGGCCTCTTACCGGGTACCTTCAGCAGGCGTGAAAATCACTGGTACGAATATCCACTCACTGTGGCCCGCCCAGACCCGCTAGAGATGTGGTTATTACCATGAAAAAAACACACTCTGGCCGCCCAGGCCCTCTCGGGAATGCTCAGTCTATTGTTCTGTCTGTCCCGTACAAACGGGCGCCATAAACTAAACCCTTAAGCGGGTTTTTTAAGCATTTCTGTACCGAAAAACTGTCCCCTAAAGCGGGGTGTCCCCTTAAGCGGGGTGTCCCTTCAAGCGGGGTTAAATTAAACTCTTAATAGTGGGAAAAATTTCCGTTCCGAGCAAATTGTCCCCTTAAGCGGGGTGTCCCCTTGAGCGGGGTGTCCCGGAAGAGGGGTTTTACTGTACCTCTAAAATACCTCTAAATAACCCCCCACCCCCAGGCAAATACTTCTAAATAAATTGCCCCTCCCAGCAAATACCCTCATATAATTCCCCCCCCCCCCTCCAATAGCTCATCCCCCCCTGCCGTAAATAATGTACGGTCCCTAAGGTATACATGTATATCAAAAGTACTATTTAGGTGATATGCATGTATGACACAACAAATTGGACCTGAAATATCTTGGAAAATGATGCATTCGCTGCACTTTCCCTGGAGATAATGTATACGGGTATTATAAACGTATTAGGCCTGGCGTCCACCTACTACGATAGAAATTTAGACCTCCCGATTTGGCACCAATTCAAAAAGGCAAATATCGGAGACATATCGGGAACGTGCAATATCGTAGACATATGTCTAGACATGCCAACTGTTCCGATATTAGGTGACCTTCCAACGCGATTTTGATTTTGTATCGGGAGGTGCATCGTAGACCATATCAGAGCACATCGTAGTACGTGGACGCCGGGCCTTACGCTCATAAACCTAGTCATCGAATTTTAAAGGATAGTTTCAAAGTGTTTGCTTGCTGAAGGTATAGTGAAACCAAACAGATATGTACGAAACCAGCTTGTGGAAAAGGTTTACAGTCGGTTACGTGAGATCATGGACGTTGTACTTCATACAGAATGTAGGGAGTCCATTGTCAATGGTGAGGAAAGCGTTTGATATGTAGCGGGACCAAACATTATCAACACCGTATGGCTAGCAGGGGATAGTATTTCATGTAGATCGTTCACTCGTATGATATTATATGTCATACAACCCCAGTTAGGGAGAAAGATGAGAATCATAGAAATACTCTAACTCGTCATGTTTTGAAACAACTTATTATACTGCATCTCAGTTATATGATCTTACTTTATTTGATTTGTTTTACCTTGTAGGCCTGATCACATGCAACGGACCCTTCACTATTATAAAAGAGGTTTTTCAAAACCAATGTGGTTTTGGCATCGAGACCTATATAGTAAGTAGGTTTAATATGCGTGGTCCGAGATGAAAAGCTGACTTTTAGGCGACTCATATAGGATATTCAAACCGTCGCCACAACTTAAAATGTGTATTGTGCTCCCTGAATTCTGTGCGCGGTAACTTGGTGCTGTATGCGACCTTTAGCAGGTCGACAGAACGCAGCTGCACTTCTCATTAACCAGCTTAACGCTTCCTGGAACGCAACGTAGAGAGCCCAACGGGAGACGGCCAAAGAGATCAAAGTAAGCCGATTGGAAAGACCTTTAATTGACCAGACCAGACTAGCTAAGTTTTCTCTAACCCACATGATGCATATGAATGCACCATCAGCTCAGTCACCATACCTACACGTACGTATTACATAATGTCTTTATACTTTAGAGCTGCTTCTATTTGATATGATCCCCTGAGGTAGCCAGTTGTGCTTCTCAATTTCCCACATCTATGATCACGCCATCTAGCTTTAGATCCTGTCGCAATCCCCATATAGACATATTGTATTGGTCTTGGTGTTATCCAGGGGATTGGTGGGGGCTATTCACAAGGTTCAATGACCTCGAGCCCGCGTGGGGAGTTCATTGATAAGGAAGCCATTGCTATACCTGTCTGGGACAAACCTCTAATACATATAGGCAATGAACAGTGCAACCAAAATAGCTCATGTACTGAGTAGAGCACAGTGGTTTACAGAGAGTCTTAGATGGGAGGTTGATGTGGCAAATTAAAGGAATCAGAAGTGAATTTTGTGTAGTTCTCATTAGTTCCTTAGTCAATTAATGTACTAGTGAAGGGACACGAGCTGATTTATATTGATTCATAACCATATTCATTTTGTCTAAATGTTTCATTTTAAATGTGTAATGAAGGGCTGAAACTAGATTGTTCGATGTAGTCTAGGGATGTTACACAAAAAGTGATATAGCTCCTCTGTGTAAAACTACCATTCGATATGAATAAAAACATTGGTACATTACATTTTCGTTGTAGTAGATGTTTATGTTTATCCTAAAGAAAGCTCATTTCGCAATGATGGTTTTGACTTAGTCGAAACAATTTATGGCCACGCCAGAGTTGTACGAAGAGGTATTTTGATCCCTTTGTTACAAGATAAATCTGATGAACTTAAGCATATTTAGAGAATACAGGTTAAGGCTACGTGGACGTTGTATGGTACGTGGTTCTCATGCCGATCGTACGGCGTGAGCTCGCAGAGCGAAGAACCAAGTACCATACAACGTTCAACGAAGCCTAGACTGTATTCTCTTTATTATATACCCTCAAATCATTATAATTCGCTAAATATTTACCAAAACGCCATTGTCGAAGTTGCCGGGAACAGCAGCATTGTGTACTCGAATCGTGGTTTTCGCGACAATGTCGCTCTTAGTCTCTTTCAGGACCGCTTGAGGCGCACAGGGCACGCTGGCAAGGGTCACTAGGGGTCTACCAGGGCTGGGCGCTGATTGCCTGGTATCGGAATTTTCAGGTTGGCCTAGCTATAAATAGTACAGATTCAAACCAGGGAATCACCAACAAACACTCACGTGGGAGCTGTCAGCTGAATAAACTTCTCTAATCATCAAAACCGATTTGAAAGTCTGTGCTCTACTGATACATTTTCATATATACTATTCATTGGTAAACTTAAAACTTTTGAAAAAATTACGATTCCTTTTCAAACTGCTGAGGTAATTTTTACTCCGTCTACTGCCTGTACATAAACATGTGACGTCATTACTGCCGCCATACTGCTTCCGGGTATGGAATTCCCTACCTCTGTGCCTAGACTCCCACAGGCCCTCCTTGAGCCGTGTACACACCGTCTGGTGAATGGTGGCCGCACTACAGGCTATGTCGCTCTCAGTTACTGTGTGACGTCATAGTTACCGTTCACTCTCCCAACAGATCTTTCATGGTGCTTGTGCTTTCTAATCTTTGCTTCAACCCACCGCTATTACTCTCCTTGACGACGTTGTGACGTCAACGGTTTGTTTTCATTTTGCGAGCTAACCTGTTTCTACGGTTTCTGGCGCTATGGCAAGACTATCTTATTTATATGTTTAACCTCTTATTTCAATGTTTTATATTTATTTATGTATTTATGTACCACATCCACAGGTTTTAATCGTGTATATTTACGGTCGATACTTAAAGGTTTCCTTCAATATTTTTTCGCTGGTTCTTATGTGAAATATACGGTCGGGAACAAGCTAACTGCTTCCTGTTTCGTGCACCCGGTGCCCGTACACTGAATTTCATGCACATACATATGATATCAGAACATTACTCCCATGCAGTATAGGCATCAGTTTCATGCACAGGTATATAATAAATATATATATATGTAAAATATTGTCCAATTGATAAATAGATAAAAATTACTAACAAATAATGCCTGAAGGGCGGAAAAACATACAAATTTATGAGATTCAAAACAATGGGACTCACCCCAGCCTAAACATAGAGAAACACAAGAAAGCTGAAATTTTAGTTACACACCGATGTAAGACTTGAACATGCCTGCTGAGGCCATTGAGAAAAGCAGAAATAACTGACATGTGTAACCAGGTAACCAGAAGCGCGGTGTTGTGTAACCCGGTAACTCGAGTGAAAACATAGGTCGTGAGTACACAATGTACTGGAGTGAATACAAAGAATATAATTGGACATTGATTCATATCCGTTATATTCAAATGTAAATTCCCCGGCAATATAGCAAGTCGAAGATGAGATTTGGCGGCTAGAATATTCAACTAAGTCAAACATGGGTGTACATTGAACATATATGTTACACCGAAATCAATGAGTTGATAAGGACGAAAGAAGAATATTTCCAACTGTTCAGTTTAGTGGCACTTGGGGGAATAGAGTAGAGACGATAGTGACTGCACGCGTGAGGGGATGTCGTGAATTGCGCCGGTGTAATGAATTTATCACAATAATTCTGATGACTTATTTTTCACAAATATTAACAGATGCGTCCGCCAGCAAGAACAGATTTTGTTTTGGTTTTTGCCTGTTGTAGTGTGCTGCCTTGCCATACGGCAAAATTTCATGTGTCCCCAGTCCTTCCAATAATAAACGCTTGATTCCCAACAATTTTTTCCCTTGGTCGCTCGAATGCTTGACCCCTTCCAGTCCTTTCACATGTGCAACTAAAATGAACTTCCGGTCGCCTGGCGCACTGTAAATAACTAGGACCTAATTTTATTTCCATTTATAATAGAAGAGCTTGGCATACTTGAATTAATTAATGAAATAAAAGAGAATATAAAAAGAAATTATGTATTCAGGAAATACTAGTAAGGATAGTGTATGAAGATAGAGGAGCAGATCAAGTTAGTTTACTATACCCGTACTAACCCACGCCATCCCCTCCCACAACCACTCCCGATCTACCTCTACTGACTACTAGGCACACTCAAGAGCCTGTTTGTTCTGGTTCACTTCTCTACTACCACTGTAACTTCCCAATGCATGTATATTTCAAACTATCAGATCTGATGGGACATACCTGACTGTGTAGCATCGGAACGTCCATATCTGATGGGACAGACCATTCTCTATGGCGTTATATCTGATACCGTGTTCATTGGGGCTAACTGAAGAGTTAGCCTTAATGCGAAACTGAGCACGGTCGTTAGGGACTCACCTCTGGTCCCTAGAGACTTCTTCAAACCGTTCCGGTCACGTGTCCCTCACGTGGTCACCCCGCTGACGGTCACTTCAGCCCTGGGCCTCCGACGAGAAGGAACCACCCACCCACCCTACAAAAACTCTTCAATCTCTCTCATCATTCTCTCCTTCTCCGTAGGGCTCATCAATAGCTCCTGAACTATCACTTATCTCTAGTGATTATCACGGGCCAGGCGACCGGAGTGGGAATCGCTTGGTCATTGTCAAGAAGGGCGTCGGTACTGTGGAGAGAGATAATATACACCATTGTACGAGTGCAATAATGGAGAACATTTGGTTAGTATGAAAGATTAGAACAGTAACATGGTTGATAATGATATAAAAGAGTTATCTCGTTGATAATGATATAAAAGAGTTATCTCGCCCCTGGTATTTTTCCCCCATGTAAATAACATTGAGAACTTGTACTTAACACCCTTGGAGTAATGTGGAAAAATACCCAATGGGGAATAATATCACAAATATTGACCAAGCAGACAGTGATAGGGGTGAAATAAAATCTGAAACACACGCGATCCATAGCTATTAAAAAAATATGCTACGGATCTCGATACATTTCCTTCTTATTCTCTTTTTTTCTTTGTAGGTCGGTAATATTCAAGAATTGTGCCCATTGAGTTTCGAGTCCCGGCACAGAGTCACGTGTTAAGCACAGCATTTATATTACTTGGTTCACGGAGGTTTCCCTGGATACTATCATCAATTCTCAACTCGTTCGAGCCAATAGCGACCGTTAGTTATTTATCTCTCTACAACGGGATATGAGAAGCAAAGTTATGAATTGCTATAGAAAAAGAAATTCAAACTGCAGCTGCCTCTTTGGTACTAGAGCGCAAGGTAAAACAGCTGGGTACATAGTTTGCATCCCTGGGGAAATCCGTTGGTAACGTAACTTATCATATAAAAGGCATTAATGAACGACTCTATCTCAAATCCTAATTGACGTAGATATTTGATTTTGGTGGAAAAATATTTGGGGGTAAAGGAATAAAAGTAGGGATTCCGAAATATCCTGCAACCTTGCAGAATATTTTATAGTAAATACATTCAAAATACTATTTATCAAAACAGCATTTCACCCATTTATTTAGTCTAATAAAACTAGTAGCAAAGGCTTATGACCAGGAATAATATATGCATATATTGAGCGTGGTTTCTGTCTGTGGCTAATTCGATGCCATGTTCTATTCCAAGTCTAAGCCAACTTTAAATGACTTGCCTTTACTTTACGGTAGCAGTTACCGTTTGGCAACGCCTCTGGTAGCATTGTAAGGCCCGGCGTCCACCTATTACGATATGGCTCCGATATGGTCTACGATACACCTCCCGATAAAAAATCAAAATCGCGCGGAAGGTCACTTAATATCGGGGCAGTTGACCACGTTTCTGCGATTAGACACCGATAAAAACCCCATACAATGCGTGGTGGATTGGCATGTCTAGACATATGTCTACGATTTTGCACCTTCCCGATATGGCACCGATTTTGACATTTTGTATCGGTGCCATATCGGGAGGTCTACGATTATATCGTAGTAGGTGGACGTCGGGCCTTAACATAAAAAACAGTTTAGACTTCGTTTACATGCATTAGAATTATAGTAAGAGAAGGGAAAGCAGCTGCATCCCTACTAAACGCGCGCCGGTAGTGTCTTTAAACACAAAAGCCATGAACATGAAAGCGTTCTTTACCATGCAAGCTCTATAAAGCAAGGAGTGAGCCGAGGCTTATAAACAAACACTCGCTTAGCCTTAAACAACACTGAGCAGCTCAAATGCAAACAAATGCATAAAACCGTCCACAGCTGAAGTATATATCCCTCCTATCTGTATTCGTCCATGCGCCTGTCATGATGCTATACGCGTGTCATGATACTGTACGCCTACATATTAATCTCCAGGAGGTATGCTAAACACTTACATGAGCAGTGATACTTTGTTGTTAGAACACGTTGCTGTACCTATACAAGGATTTATCATAATCACAAACTGTTATAGACAAAGCAGCCCATAGTTACAGTATCACACGAAGGGTTTTCTGGACAAATATGACTTTGGTTCCGCAGTGAATAATTCAGATGTATTGATGCACAAGTTTAGAGGCAGTAGAAGATGTAGTACAGGTGGTATTGTGAGAGGAAGAATAGAATAATAATGAAGAAGACTTGTGATGAAGGAGAAGAAACAAATAGAAAGACGAATCATTCTTTCCCGTTACCATACAAGTAAACCGAGCAAAATTTAGCAAAGAATATGGATTTGACCGACAGTTGGAACAGCTGCGATTTTAGTTCATTCAAAGTAATCATAGCTAATTATCATAGCTTTCCGAGGATTATCATAATACATAAGGAATCTTTCAAGATGCTGAATGTGATTCCCAGTAGTATAATCCTCGTTGATTCAGTGGTGTACAGACTAGCGGATTAGATTCGTCCCTTATCCCTTTCAGGTATTCGTGCTGCTAAGTACCGTAAATCCATACTTACTCACATCCCCCTATGCATGCCAATAATGTGAAAATGATAGATTCCCTATTTTCCCAGGAAATTGACAAAGTCAAACAAAATAGAATGTAGTACAGCGACGCTATACTCCAATAGCCAAATGATGTCTTTAGCCAATACGATATATACATTTAGATTTGTTTCAAATATTAATACCAGCAAGTAAAACTCCATATAGATTAGTTCAAAGTTTGCATGTTTAAGTGCCGATTCCATCGAGCACCCGAAACTTGCCGAAATGAAAATCGGGAAATTTCGTATAAGCATAGCTGGCGGTGGAAGCGCACATTTCTTTCTGGTAATTTCGGGCGCTAATACGATTTATCGTGCGAGAAAATCCACCATATAAGATATTCCAAGGACTTCAGAAACATTCCGTTAAAGCTTCTAGTGTGGTGGAATCACCACCTTAGGGGTATTGTATTTAAACCAGAAAAAAAGACCGTTTTCGGGTCTGCAGACTGCAGCACACCCGCTGTCATGTATCACCCACTCGTTAGATACGGGTATTTCGCACCGTCCACTATCTCAATCCCTCTTCATAGTTCATGACTGCGTTTCATTCGTCTTTGAAGTGGGATGTGAACCGAACAGCTGGGGCGAACACCCCACTAGTGATTTGGTTTATTCGTTTCTTTACCTTCAGAATAATATCGAAAGCACTCCAAATACAAAAAAACGGATTGGGACGACAAAAAGCGCAAGGCGGTAAAGCGCATTTAAAAAAACGTCTGTAAAACCAATGCCGGTTTAATTCCTGTGGCAAAAGAAGGTGCGTCGCCGGCACATTTCCAACTATTAAAGACGTTAACTGTTTCAGATGTTAGCGCTCCATACAACCTCGCGTGTTTCGAGTCACAAGTGTACTGAAACATGAATGCTTTTGTGTTTCTCGATTAGAATAGTTACATTTTCAAATGCACCTTTGGACTTGTAGCATGTATACAGATACAATAATTTCGATTCCAAAAGTATCAGCTTCATTCTTGTAAAAAAGTAATCACCTTGAATATTCACGCAACTGTTGGATTGGATGAGCATCATATATCCTCCAGCGTAGCGCTATCAAACACCTAATTCCATTGCAGTTATGCCTTCTTGAAAGTTCCATTGCTCGCTAGATACTTAAAATATCAGTGTCTCTGATTGTGTGTGTTTGAGGCAAGTGGCGAGTAGCGGGAAAGTCGCCCAATATATCCTCGATGCCTCGCATATACATATGCTGCGTTGCCTCCGAATTACCACTAAATATTCATTTATTCAAAATTCAAAAGGCGATGTTTAGCCTCAGAACAAGTGCATTCCTTCCCTATAAGGAAGGACGAGCTACACTCGCAAGAGCAAGTGTTACTGTCCGTGTATATAGTCCTAGGGGAAAGGCACACTGTGGTTAGAACTCATAATTTTTGTTGTTTAATCACGCGATGTGATACGTTATCCTTGATATTTTATTAATCATATCTAAACATATCATGTATGATGTAATGTAAACATTCAGCGAAACTTTGATAAGTTATGCTCTATTGCTTTCTTGTTAAAAACAAATTCGTAAATACTGGAAAAAAGATGCCTCAAGGCATCATCTCATCTGGGCTGGGCATCATCAGTCCTTAAAGGGTTAATACCGGTGATGATGACAAGAGAACACCTCAGTGGAAACCTTTATTCCGCTGTAATAAACTGCTCCACAAAAAAACAGACTATATATATATCTAATATTTGGATATGATTTGGATCTGCGTGTTCGTATTCTCCACGTAGTTGGCGCTTAGTAATGCTCCGAGCAATAGCGAGGAGTATTTCGTAGTGTCAACTAAGGGGAGAATACGGCCACACAGATAAAAATCATGGTAATGCAGGTCATAGGAACAACATCCGTATTGAGAAACCAGTGTGAAAAAGGAAGAAGCATTTGTGTGAAATAAAGCATCTGGAGGATTAGCGGTTTAAAGGGGACAGAGACAGGAGGTGTATTGGTCACCATAGAGTGGCTTATGGCTTGATGATAATAGAAAGCATGGCCACAGGAGAAGTATACTAATCTTACTGGGTATAGCCTCCTGCTTGTGTGAAGGGGCAGTGAAGGGTGGGATGTGGAAGTCCAGTGGGAGTACAGTGGTAAAGTAGCCGAGTGAGTGTAGAAGTGGTCGGGTTACCGGGGGGACTAGAGTAGCTCATGGCGGTAACCCGAGCAGGTCTGAATCACTCTCTCACATGACAGCCCCTCGTTTGCCGTCAGATTAAACATCAAAAGCAAAGAGCTATCCGCACATCTAACAACACGTTCACACGGAAAAATCAGCGTCGATGATAACCGCGAGTGATGGAAATCCCACCTATATTTTCATAGTTTCTCAGCTCGGCGTTGTTTAACACGATAACATCTTAGAACATAAATGTGTATGGCTCCTACTTTGTTTGCAAACGGCGCATTGTATTAACCTCTATGTATAATTTATTGATGATTAGCAGGCCTTCATATGTAGGTATACATGCCATTGCGTACACTTGTTTGAAGTCTACAGTCCACATACCTGCAGCAAAATATATTATTTCGTATGTCATATATGAATAGAAACTTCTATCAATTGTCCCCAGCTGGCAGTAACTGATACTTCCAAGATAGAAAATGTTATATTATACTACTCAAAACAGATCTATATTACTTTGGAAGCATGCAGAACTTTAACAATACATTACATTTTCAGGGTGTTGGTAATGGCTATGTGCAGGAGTGTCTCAGACATATGTAAAATCAATTTTTCTTAGTGTAGATATCGCTTGTAGCCATGTATTTAATATTTCTCACAAATCATTATAAATAAGAATAATACAACCCTTTTAATGTGTCGTTTCGTAGGCCGACATACATATAAACCTATAAGCACCGGAGTTGACAATATTTAATTTGTATTTATAGCTTGTAAGAACTTTTAAACAGATGATTTTTACATATCTTTTGATATAAGAGTTTTATCTTCGAATGATACTACCTACCCCTCATAAATTATAGTGCATTGGAAATGTTTACATGTGCAGTAGAAACATACTATTTTTGTAGACTGACAAGTCTTCTAAAAGATCTGCGTATGACATAGAAACATAAAATTCTCATGAATCCTTTCAGATCTTCAATGCCTCAGAAGGCCACCTAGGCACTTTGAAAGATTAATGTTATTTTCTTACAGATTTACAGAAAATGTAACCTGTACGATATTTCTATTCAACAACTTTTATTCCATCGTTCAGGGGGCAGTTGAATAACCTAGAACCTGAAGACCCTTTTCAGTAACAGGTAAGTATTGAATATATACCTGAGTTGAATTTTGATCCACCTCTTTATCGTAGTGAAATTTTAAGAGCCATTCTCCAGAATTAAAAGTAAGCTCTGCCTGCTCCGTTTACATTGCAATATAGATGGCATTCGTTGTTGTGGTAATATTCTGATGGTGCAAAACGAGACGGCTATATACAGAGGTCTGCCATAGTAACACTACCATTTCCATATACTTCTCATCCCCGGGCCACGAAGGATTGACAATAGCAGGTAACCCAATCAGGCAGCCCGGGTTCGATTTTACCTACATTGCCACTACGTAAATAGCAGAGAAATACAGCATATGGAGATATCTGTGGACGCCTGAAACACTGAGCCTTCCACATGCATGGTAACAGTCCGAGAACACGTGAACTGAGGACATCAAAGTGACCATGGTGCACTGCGGGTAGTATGTCAGGCTCTGTCCATACACAGCATTGGCCATGCTTGTGTGTGTGTGGGGAGGGGGGGGGGCGTGTTTGTGTGTATGTGTGTAGGTGTGGCGGGTGGTCTGACATGGCTTGGTTTGGCTTCAGGCCCGGGATCTATGTCTGTAGATCAAGGTGGCGGTACATGGTAGACGAGGGCATGGTGTGGTGTGGGGGATGTGTGGTGTTAGGTGCGGTATACCTGTAGGCAGAGGCTTTGTTTGAGGGAGCATGGTCAGGCGGGGATGCCATGCGCCCCATGTTTGGTAATCAGGCTTAATGCACACCGGTCGGTTTTACTATTTACCACCCTCCACCTTAAGCAATGATCCCAAGCTTCCATACTGGGTACGGTATCCCTAGCAACGCAACGTGCCCCTCTATCTTACCCCATTCCAACCCTGGAACATAGAACATACACCAGTCATTTAGACACATTTTTTTGAATAACAGAGAATCCAACATAAGCCTACATTAGGGGCATACATAATTTAGAAAAAAAACCTACACGTGCGTCTTTGTCTTGTATAGTGGTGGTCGGTTGGCTGGGGTGCGAGGCTTTTGATCACGTTTGGGACCTTAACTTTGGTCCCTATAGTCTAGGCAGTGGTCCACGAGGATGTGGCTTCCCTCCAGCCCTCGAGTGACCTCGGCAGGTGCGGCTATTCGCTGAAAGGCTCTAATATACACATCGCCAGCTGAGGCCCACACCATGCAGCAATGGACACAGGCGTGTATGTGTGGATATTACAGGAAGCTTGGGATTCGTTCCTCATGAAATATGAATGGTTATATGGCGCACCTACACAAGTGTAGAACAGAATTCTGAAAGAGTTGTAAAGATGAACATGAAGAGTGAGACGAGCAAGATTAATAATTTTATCAAGTTGTTCTGTTCTTTCCTCTTTCCCTAACTATTATATTGTCGTGTCATTTACAAGGAATATTCGAATCGCTGGAAATTAGCCTAAGGGGAGTAAAGTTTATGAAAGGGAAATCCCATCAACATACCTCCCGTTTAGATATGAACTTCTTGACCGCAAAGTTTGAATAGAATCTTACAGAGTTATTGGCCCACCGTGCATATTGCCTGTTGCACCCTTTCAAAACAAGCGTCCAATATGTATTTCCCTTCATTTCCCTACGTCAATTTTCAGAGAGAAATGTTTTTCTCTCTTTCAAATTGGCAACTTGATATGAAGTCATACGGTCGGCATTTGCTTACAAACTGATAAGCCGTCGCCACACTGGAAATCAATGGCGGTTCCTCATTGCGGTAATTCTTGTCGTGTTTAGATGGTTGGAGGTGTAAGGGATGCGATTTTCCCGAAAACAATTTTCCCGGAAAATCGTATTCCTCACACCTGAAAGAGGAAGAGAGACACAAAACACTAAAGAATAATTGCAGAGAGGCTGATGCATGGTTATCTTTCATGTATACTTGATGAGAAAAAGCTTATTAGGGAGTGTCAATACGGCTAGTTCCCTGATAAAGGAAGCCACTTGGCAAGTAGTAAATGATCTCTACCAAGAGACTCGAGTCATGTCACCGGAGCAATTTTGTTGATTATCGTAAGGCATTCGACAGTGTACATCATTGGATACTATTATCTAGGCTAAACGTTTCCGGTGATAGGTGACCGAGGACTAAGACAGGTTCTTCCAGCAGTCAAGTAGTTTTCTTATTATTATTTACCTTAATTCAATGACAGGACATAAGAATACTTACAAAGTCGTCAAGTCACACCCCGCAAACACTCCATGGTGACACTGTCTGCTAGACAGACAAACCTGGAAGTCTAACACTGCACACTCATGAACATATGTTTTCTGAAACGTCTCTGATGTCGCAAATCTCTAGCGTCAGCCATGTTAGAATTTGCCAAGATGACGTTGCTCTCATTACTCACGTCCCTAGCACATTAGATTCCGTTAGTGCGACGAACCACACCATAGTGGGCCATACTCAATGAATACTACACCCCCATATTACGGTTGTATTTGAGGGACATTCGCACACAGGTATATGATAATACTCAAGCATGTCTAAGTCATTCCGAGTATGTCTGAAATATGTTGCATCATATCATTTGAGTTGTGCATCTTGTTACTAGGTTTCTTATCTCACCCCGGTATTTTTCTCCAGAGGCTTAACATTAGGTACTCGTACTCCACGGCCATGAGGTTCGTGTACCCAATACTCAATGGCTAATTGGGTGATTCATTTCATCAATAATTAATGTCATACGGGGTGAGATAAAATCAGAAACCCACTCGATGAAAATAACTTGGTCTGTACTCCACCGAGTTTGACCACAGAGTAATTCACTCAGCTTCGCTTCGTGAATTACTCTGCAGCCAAACTCGGTGGAGTACGGACCAAACTATTTTCATCTCGTGGGTTTCCTACTAAATACCAAACTCAATCTATGAACTTAAAACTATCAAGTGAGTACACTTAGACAAAAATGGGATGGTGGTAGACATTATTGTAAGCGAACTATTGCAAATGAAAAAAAGGATGGACGGGGTGCCATACTTCAAATGTCTCGTCCCCAACAGTCCTGCGAGTGAGACACGACGCTGAGCAGCTCACGGGCGGCGACGGTCGCCTGGACATGTGCACCAACGACTAGGCTGTGTGGGCCAGGCACCAAGAATTATATAAAACTGCATCGAGAATCATATAAATAGACAATACTCCACGAGTTTGGATGGGCCGCAATTGTCATCGAGGCGAAGCCGAGAGACGATTATGGCCCATTCAAACGGGTGGAGCTTTGTGTATTTCGGTAGTTCTTACAGCCGTATTCTCCTGAGAGAATACGGCTTTTTCGGCCACCTGACGGGCATTATAGCTATTAAAACTATTTATATAAATAATGCTTGGCACTTGTGTCGAATTTCTAATCATTTACAAGTTTTTTCTCCTAATAATTAGTCGAAAGGTGAGTAATAACTACATTACCATGATTGACGCTATGCAAAACTCCTCGCTTCCGCTCGGATTTTTACTTCGCGTCAACTACGCCGAGATTACAGTAACTCAGATCGAAATATTGGTGATATTGTGTATATATCTTATATTCCTTATAATTGACTCTTTACTCTATTAGTCAATTATCACATATATTATTAATAATTGATATAAATAAACTCTCATTAATAATGAATATTAATAAGAGCAACTAAATTCCTTATTACCATTCATGAAATTTGATAAACTTCAATTTGCCCAACTCAAGCTTCTTCTCTTTTATCCAAGGATAAGGATAATGTGCTTGGACTGTTTTCCTGAAAATGAAGTTATTAAAATTTCTAATGTAATATCACGGCGGTAGTTTAACGCAACTATTTCAGACAGTCTGGATATTGAAACGTTCGACTCTATCACTAATGCTATTGCCTGGAGCGAGGAATAATGAGATGGCTTGGGGAAATGAAATAAATTCATTGATTCATTTTATGAAGTAAAATGTAGTAGATATTTGATACATGCAAGTATGTGGTATTAGAAATAAGATATGTTCGGTAAAATATAAATAGAGACCCATGGGGCCAGACGTGTGATTGTGATATGGTATAAATGTGATTTAGATAGTGGTAATGAGGGTGAGGGTGAGGTAAAAAAAATGACGATTTTGTATCATAAATGTGTAAAATTGCTGCCCCATGACCTTTGGTCAGGGTTGGTAATTGTACCCCCCGGTGTCATACCCCTACACTACACCACCTGCAAGTGCACCCGCACCCGCCCACATATCCTCACTCACACCTATCTTTCTCCAAGGTACACACCTACTCAATTTAATCTCCCTTTATTCTTGGACAATCCACCCCATCCGATCTCCGCGTCTTTGTATACTACAAATATGCAAAACCAGGGCCACAGGGGAGTCCTTATATTCAGTCTTATTACAGGGGTAATGCTCTGAGCAGCTCGTCCCCGGGTCCCAGCAAGCAGGACGACCCGGAGGTCTTATTCCGTGATGAGCGGGACACCCACATCGACTCGGTCTCTTCCCATGTTCGCTAGCACAATAGCAAGAATCCACGATGAGATGGCTGGATGCCATCTTGAGTATACCTCGGGGTCAAAAGCCACCAGAGCGGGTCACGAGGGCGAGCACCTCCAGGGAGGTGACCGAAGCATGCACCCGCGCTTAGCCTTGGCCATTTGTGTTTGTGGCACTGGGGTCCGTTGAATAATCTAGTTTCGTACATGAAAATCCTGATCTGTACGCCGAGGAAACCCAGGGTATGTGGGTCAACGTAATTCAACACTTATGGGCAACCTTATGACTGTCTAAGACTGTCTTAGACTGTCTAAGACTGTCTTAAAGAGCAAACTTAAAAGGATCAAACGATAACCCTTACAAGTACGAGGTACGATACCTCACGATAGGCTGCGATAAAAAAACGCCAATCGTAGAGCTCCCGATGAAATCCAACATGTTGGTATTTTCGTAGCCTGTCGTAGGGTATTGTGTGTGATGTATCGGGAAAATATCTCTTGCGGGTGAAATACTATAAAAAAGATTCTGGGATTAGGTAGAGCACATAAAGATATGTTACAACTGCTGAACTTATAGGTTAACCCGTGATTAGCGTTGCAACACCTGACGGCATGGTATAAGTTACTTACTAGGGCACACACCACCTATGAATAGGGGTTTGTCTGTGGTGACCAGAAACTTAATGTAAAACGGTGAAGATATATTCTATCCATTTCATCTCATCTCTTTATTATATTTGCAAGTTGTTCATAATCACTATTCACAATCGATTCCTATCTAACCTTACAGCCCATGACTGTGTTATACAAAAGGGACCGGTCAGAAGAACGGCCCTGCCGAGCCCGTGTATGTCTGTAAAGATATTGTGAACCCTAATAAAAATGATCAAAACAAGGTAACGCCCACCATTTTCGGTGCATCATGGGTAACAGCGTTCAGTTAATACTATGTCCCCTGGGACCTGTGTCACTAGTTTCGTGACATGTCTGTGACACCATACGGACATTGGGGTTGTCTAGTTTTGTGATAACACAAGTAGCTGCCCTTTAGGTAAAGACAGACCCCAAACATAAGAATTAGACAAATCTACACATCATAGACCTGTATCACTAGTTTTGTGACAGAAGTGTTAGACAGACATGAAAAGCGGCACCAACAGTTCAAGCAAGAACGGACAAAACGAAGTCTAATGTCTAGTTCTTATGAAACCGGACACACCATCTAGACGCCATCTAGACGTGTCACGAATCTAGTGAAACAGGTGCCTGTTCGGCTAGAGGGCTCAGCGGATCTGTCACCTTTTAGAGAAATATCCTAAGAAATGTTCTTCTACTCTTTGAAGATCACTCGTTGTTCTCGCTGGGCGTTACCTGTCCAATATATAATTGGGGCAGGGAACCAGTCTAGGTCATATATTGACCTCGCGGAGGCCTCCCCAGACATGGTGGGCTATTTGTGGTAGCATCGCATCAATCACCTTGTGGGAAGCGAAAAATGTATTTCCAGGTAGTAATTGGAACCCTCCTCACATAGCAAAGGGCATCTAAAACTACAATCAAGGAATTCATTTTAAGAACCAATTGCATGAATACTAAATATGTAAATGAAGAAAGCTGGCAGGCAGTTTCAATTAGCGTTTGATTTCATTTTGAAGATTCCATAGTTCGTTACCATGACGGAAATAGAAGGAGGGGGAGAGAGGATATATAATCAAAATATAGATTTTGACCAGTGTAAGGGTCTTGAAGCTCAAGCGTTTCAAGATTAGGTTCCACATTCCCACGTACGTGGGTTTGTGTTTGTATTAATGTTGAATCATTCTCAAATAAGATCCATGCACAGAGATTATAAGAAAACAATGTTTTATTGAACGAGTCCACAGACAAAAAGCGATTCCTTTAACAAATACATTTCAACATTTTCTCGAAGGGCATCATCCGATGAATGGGACGACTTAAAGAAGCAAAGACACATTTCCTCTGAGAGGTGCGTACGCTTTTGAAGACACAGCCTGTGAAATAAAAGTCGGCAGATACGCCTTCGGTTGTTGTTTTCAATTTAACAAATACACCTGATAAGATGGGACCTTAATGTGAACGTCACTCGACTGTCACCCAGTTTCTTCCTGAAACAGATTAATCAAAGGCATTGTGTGTTTCTTATGTGAATTTTAGCCCCCTCCTCAGCCTTTTTGTCAATAGACATAACTAATGCACGTGAGACACTAGTACCATTCTTATTATTAGTATTCTTTTGATAATTTATGAATCATTCCGGGGTTAATGGGTGCAGGGTCGTAACGGAGATGTAGATAAGAATGTAAAGTAATCGATGTTTGACTCTCCGGTATTTCCTTTACTAAAACATTTTATGAATCTTAAAATGTTGATACATCTTGCGAATCCAATTGTTGCAACAAGGTATTGCACAAAAGTAACCCGTCTGATAAAAGCTGCATACCCCGATAGGAAATATCCACCACTATCATAGGAAAAAGGTGAATGTATACACAATAATCCAACGGTTCTTGCAACAGAGGATTGATAAAAGTTGATATTTCATGGAGAGACATGACAGGTGATAGTTGTGGATCTCACTTTCTATTCTTCAAACTGGAAATCCAACAGTTAGTCAGAAAACTTGCAATGCGGTTTGAATGGAGCTCATGATTAATTCTCGTGCTTGGCCAGAAGTACCAGTATCCAAAACCTGAACCAAATATTAGTATGGTGTTGTAATATGATCGACGATATTGGTTTGAGATATATCAAGCAGTACGGTACCGTACAAAGGTCGTCTTTGGCCTCATGCAAGGCGTATTTGTAAGGGTAATCTGGCTAGCGGTCTATGCCGGAGCAATTTGCACAACATGAAGACAAATAATGTTAATATACACTGACATCTTGGATTTAATCCACATAGGTATAGTAAAAAGGATTAGTATTGCCTTATTACTGAATGCTTCCGTATCCCTGATTGCCATACTGTTTCCTTGAGAAAAAACTTGTAATGTATTTCATGGAGATTTTTTGAGTTACCAAGAAAGTCTGTCGGTGGTTCCATCTCTGCGTGAAAAATGCATATATATTTCAACTATACACCACCGCGTTAACAGATATATACAGTGTATATGAATTAACATGTTATATATTGCGCGCCAGAGTATACGGCATATACAACTACTTGTTTATGTCAGCATAATGGCTGTATTTTCTGCCCAGTGTATAATGAGAAGAAACATCCTGTGCCTGACATGTATACACATACGCCACTCTCCTTACAACCAGACCGACCTGCCTGCCACATGGCTATTTGGCTGCCCAGCCGCCCAGCTGCCCAGCTGCCCTGCCGCCCAGCTGCCGCCTCCCTGTCTCCCCAGCCGCCATATCCGCCATCGCAACCAACGCCGCCATTGCCTCCATCGTTCCTAACACCTGTATAGACCGCATTAGTGTGACGTCATTTGACCTGCCGAGAGCGGGGTTTCCCTACGTTCTGGTGCCAAACATTGGGATATCCCTTCATACGTGCGGGTATCGGCGATACCAAACATCACAATTATTTCATTTCTGTAGAATATCTAACTATACTATGGTATCAAAACATGCATATCAGCACAATAACTTCCGCCTGACTCTACCATTAGTGTTGCCACGCTTTTAAACATTCGGAGAACAACTTGTTACTGTCATAGTGACCGGACTGCAAAGTTGGTGCCAATGTTATGAAACAAAATTTGAGTCTGGCTTTAATCTTGCCAGCGATGATACCAATCTTCCAGTCACAGATACGTTCGAAAACATATTTCCTATCATATATATTCGTAACTTACTTTATGATTGCTGGTTTACCACTAAAAACATTCCCCACCGCACTCGCTATGATACCACGTGTATGCGGTGCTTCGCAGAGTTTGGATTTGTTTGGCACCGAAATGCCACGTGATAGCAGGGAAATCCGGATGATGACGTCAAAGCTAATGCGGTCTATGCCCCCATCTGCTAATCAGTCTCTGCCTACACTTCCTGTGAGCCCTCACCGAGCCGACACGACCCCGAGCACAAGACCGAACCCCAACCCGACCCCGACCACGAGCCGAGTCTATAACCACATTCTGTGTGGTTATAGACCGTGCGCCTTATGAATAGGCCCATCCTGAACCATACAGAACAAAGGTGTCTTGAAGGTAAAATCTATTTAGAAAAACCAGTAAAAATTAAAAAGGAATGCTGGACTTATTGTATGAAATTAATCAAACGGTATTCAATATCGCTGTGGTTGTAAAGGAAGAGGGTAAACCTTTTTTTAAATTTTTCTATCGATGTACGTGTATACGCCAAATGTATATCAAATGTATATAACCTGCGTATATATATTGCGCACAGTATAATTCTCTTCATATACACTTTGCAGCAAATACAGCCATTGTATCGATGTATACAAGTGTAGTTCAGGGTAGTCGAGCAGCGTTTGGTTCACTTTACGTTAGGTGGCGCAAGTGCCGATCCCTGCTGTGCGGTAAGGCTGGCGGACCCGTGTATGCAAATATTACGGGGTCGCCTGCATTACATAACTCAGTCAGTATATAGGCTGAGTCCGCAGCAGGTCGACAGGTCTTCTTGCGGTGCCTCTCCATCGAGTGAATGCTTGGAGCCTCTGTTATTGGTCATGTTTATCCGGAAACCTTTCAGCAGTGAAGAGACCAGAATCTTTTCCCTTACACTACTTGGTGCCCCCCAGCACCAAGGGTCTGTAACCACAGGTATTAATAAAAGCAGTATACCTGAATTGTCTGGTTTTCTGTTCTAGGCAAAGCTAGGTAGCAGGTCCTGTATCTCCCCAGCCTTACCTCGGAACATTCCGAACCAACCCGTGCGGAAGCGGTAGCATGGGGCAGCGACTCGTCTCAGCCACTGGTGAGGTAGAAATAATCCGGGAGTGAGAGGACACGCTCAACGAACCAGTGGTCCGCTACACAAGGAAAAACACAGTTGTATACACCATATATGCTGGCATTCAATATAGGCAATTTATATCCATATATAAACATATTAATGTACATTGTACATACACCAGTGTACGTGGTGGTGTATCTAGATGAAATATATACATTTTTCACGCAGTGTACATAACCTTTGCAAAATTATTCTGTGAGAATTCTCTGCATATTTCACTGATCTGACGCGCCCAAAAGATCTATCGGTGGTTCCCGACTGCAGATCGGTGCCAAATAGTTGGATAATGGAAAAGAGCTTTAAAGATTGAGATATCTAGATTTCTAGATCTCCTTACTGGCGACGTAGATTGAATCAGGTTGAAGGACTGATATCCTTTCAATCAGACGTAGATTAATGTCAAATATAGGCAACGTATCTGGGATGTATTACAATACAAATGCGTCTGGTTCACATACCGTCTGTATAGATTCCTGGCGTGCTTTCCTAATGCAGAGTAAATGTAACACAAACTAGAAGCAGTGTGTGCCATGCTTTGAAAGTGACCGGAATAAATTAGCTCAAAACGCCGCGAAACGGCCGAGTGAACGCCGCCACATATCAACAGTCGCTCAAGCAGATCGAACGTCTTGTCAACAAACTAGAAATAATATTTGTTCTGTACTGCGAGAATACCACTCTGATCTAAAACGTATAACGTGAGTTTGATTTAGGAGACATAGTAGAAAATATATTGTTGGGGTTAAGTTCATTCTAACCACGTTTAAGCAGCACTTTATTACCTGAAGTAGCCGAGGAAACAATTCATCGTTTTGCAATACTTCTATTATATGGAAACAAATAAAACAATCAAAATATGATGTGAAAAGCTGACTCATTAGTTCACAGGATGAACCAGATTTACGCACTCTTGTTTCTTTGTCAGAAACAATGTTTTCACCGCTCTGGTGGAAAAAGGCAACGGGAAGGACATTATGAGATGCTCATGAATCACTCGTACCCACTGATGGCACTCGACATAAAAGATTGAATCTTCAAATTTTCTCAAGGGAAACAGGCATGCATCTCGAAAGAATCAGCCAATTTAGTACCTGAGTGGTACTGAAGGTTGTGCTCTCTTTGATTGCACCCTGTTATAAATGTTTTCTGAAACCTGGGTTTAACAACACATCGCGGGGTATCCATTGGTAGTGTACTTCGGGTGTAATCACTGCCTACTCCGACCATAACTTGGACAATTAACAAATGCCATGGTTGGTGTACTTATGTAGAAGGGAACGAAATTCCCATTTGTAAATACCTCGGCTAGGATTTATACGTAAGTTTTAAGATCAGTGGTCTTGGGCAGATTTAACATAAAATGCCCTGGAGGTGTTTGTCAAGGAACATACATGAATGATTATAGTTCCACTCTCTTCGTCCTACTTGGTTGTTCTCTTCTCTCCTGCAGCCCAAATCTAGATTTATCGGTTATATCCACCAGAAATTCATTAGGAAAGTGAATTGATCTGGGTCAAGCAAGCAGACGACATTTACTGGTACCCCAAGCAGATGCCATTTCCCGTAAAAGCTCATAGTACATAAATTGTCCAATCAGAGGTTTAAGAGCGGGAAACTGCCCAGCCACCCGCGAGGGCCCTGCGACGTCACGTGACACGTACTACACGGTCACGTGATGCCGTGCACCTCGCGAGAAATCCCGTTAACGTTCAGGAGATTAGCATGAGAGATCGTTTCCGGTGATTTACGTAGAGACGGTGCGTAATCCGCTATGATTTATTATCGTATACATGAGTTATTCGTGACTGGAGTACTTAAGAGAAAGGAGAATGGTGCAATTTTTTTTGTAGTCTTGAAAAAAGAATAAATAAAGATAATGTATAAACACGTCAACATGAAAACAAAACCAAATACAGAATGTATATTGGTTGTAAAGTAATATGCATATTGAGGCTTCTAAATAATTTAGTGTCATTTTATGGTTATGTTTCCCATTCTGAAACAGACACGTACAGCAACTGCTGCAATCAAATTTAATGCATACATTACACGTACATGCTGTAATTAATTTTCAATATGTGACGACTGTATTTATGCGACACTCGGAAACTCTTAATGGGCTGATGACGTGGAACATGAAACTCTTCATAACACAGTAAAACATCAGTAGATAACTAGGAAAAGAAATCTTAGGATAGCTGTGCGAGTTGCCATTTAAGTTACGCACGAGAGGAAAGAATTTCTTATCTATGTCTACGAAGATAGTAGACTTTAGTTTCAGAGTTGTCTAGCCCGGAGTTTACATTATAGATGACTGAAAACGTGATGACTAAGGACCGCATAGGGACATATTTGTGAGGTGGTGCATTCTAAGAAAGAATCGTCAACAAGAAGTGCTTCAAGCTCTTACACTAGACGATTTAAATCTTTTATTCGATATTCAGTGGCATTGACAAGCTCCTACTATTCAGCTGTGGTGGTGCCACACACATAATCGTGTAGGAGTGCCAAAACTTGGTGCCTGGCTTACTACAGCTGAATCTAAGCATTCCCCATTAGAAAATAGCAAGCAGAAAGTAGTCAAGTTAGAAATCGTGATCGTCGTTTTGGCCAAAAGGCGAGGTGTTTTCTGGCGTTTACATTAGCGGGTCATGGGAGGCGGTTCCTGAACTTTACATAAAATCAGTGTATGGTCCACTAATCGCTGGGGGAGGGAAAAAACCAAAGAAACCAAGTGTTCACTAATCGCTGGGTAGCCTTGCCTAGCTGTCCTACATCCACCGACTCCGTTAGGATGGCTCGGCTGAGACAAATTACTCTCCGTTTGTCGCCGACAAACGTACATAAACGAAATCGGTAGATGGGTATTGGGCTTTAGAATCAGAGGGCTAGAATTTGTCTAGTGTAAAACCTTAGCACATGACGACTGCAGATCGTCTGATTACGACAGATTACGGCACCACCTCACGACTATACGACACTCTCTGATGCTGGCGACTAGTCCAATCCCGTTTGTCTAAACAGGTGGAAATTGGTGGCCGTTGTTAATTTCGTCTAGTGTAAACGTTGGACTAAACTCTTGGGTTGACGACTATTATGGCCGAGATTGCATAAGCTAATACCACCTGACGACTATTGGCTAGAAGATCTGCGGTCGCAACGTTTTTAGTCTTCTAGGTTAAACGCCTTGTGGGACGACTGAGCTTTCATATAATCGTGACGATAATAATCGTGACGATTAATTCAAGCTGTTTGGAAATAGTCGTCGGCGTAAAATCGTAGCCAAATTCTTCAGTTGGTGCCATATTGCGCAATCTATGATCTATGATCGTCACTATATACTTTGGCGTTTCTAAAGATAACTATTTGGTGCTAAATTTGAAATTCGCCACCTGTTTTCGTCTAGTGTAAACTTCGGTTGAATTTGAGAAAGGCAAGTTCGTTTTTGATACGAAATGCTGCAAAGACTGTAAGTTCCTCATTACCCCTATCCCTGAACACAAAGAAGGAGTCGATAGTTGGGAATAATAAAATTTATTTTAATTTTATATACCTATACCGACATGAATATTAATATGTAAATATGAATATGACATAAGGTAGATAAAGTAATTGACAGAGGTATAAAGAGGTCAATTACGTATAATATACATAGTTGTAATTGACATGTATAATGGTATGTCAATTATGTATATGGTTGTATAACAGATAGTATGGTTATACAATATGAGGTATAATGGTTATACAATATGATGTATAAAAAACGCCCTACGGAGTAGGAGATAAGAAAGAGGTGAGGGTGGGTGGGAAAAGAAAATACGTGTGAACGTAGTGGAGTACAGGAGCAGAATGAGGCGGAGGTCAGATACGCGGTGGGCCACGTGACCGCGGGGTTCACGTGACCGACACCAGGGGGGAGTGCGCAGGGTGCGCGAGGGGGCGTGTCAGGGGGAGCAATGACCACCCCTGACCAACGGCCATGGGTTACCCATTACCCCTATCCCTGAACACAAAGAAGGAGTCGATAGTTGGGAATAATAAAATTTATTTTAATTTTATATACCTATACCGACATGAATATTAATATGTAAATATGAATATGACATAAGGTAGATAAAGTAATTGACAGAGGTATAAAGAGGTCAATTACGTATAATATACATAGTTGTAATTGACATGTATAATGGTATGTCAATTATGTATATGGTTGTATAACAGATAGTATGGTTATACAATATGAGGTATAATGGTTATACAATATGATGTATAAAAAACGCCAAGACCATAAAAATGAGGCGAGGTGGGAGGGAGAAAAGTTTGTGAGGGATGAGAGTCACTGGTTGAGGGACTGTATGAGGGACGCATTCACCTCTTGTGAGTTGGAGTCCCTAATGTATCCCCTGTGTGCATTAGAACGCCACCCCCCGTATCGTTGAATGGAGAGTTCAGCGACCCCGGCCTGGAAGGCCTGAGTGGCGGCGGCCTTTCTCAGGCTGTGTAGGGTGTAGGTCTTAGGGGGGTGGCCTGCTGTGGTGTTGAGCCGCTCCCACTCCTTTGACAGCGACCGCGTCGTTATTAGCGACCTGTCAGCGTTGAGCAGGAACGGATCCGTTGGTGTCAGCGTGGGGACCGCGGCGATCATATTCCTCACGGCCGTCACCGGGCACGACCTCGGGTCCGGGGAGGATTGGAGCCTCACGTGTTTTTCCTCCCCCACGCACTGGAGGTTCTTGGCGGCCTTGATGCGCACCTCCACGTGATTTCCCGTGAGGACCACGTCCCCACGTGAAAGGTGTCGCACCGGGTCGAATGCCCTGGCCGTAGGGGGGGCGACCTCGCTCTGCCGCAGTGCGGCGTAGTACAGGAGGAGGAACGCGGCCCGTAGGGTCAGGTCGAGGGGCGTGTCCGACAGTAGCTCGAGGATCCCCTGGAGGGCGGCCATGGGGATCGGAGGCTTGACGTTTGGTGTGTATGCCTTGTTCCTCCTCATGGCGTCGAGGGCCCTCCTGACCCTCACGTCCTCTGTGGCCGTTACGTCCCCGCCCGAGAGCCGTAGGTGTGTCCTCACGTGCGAGAGCTGGTTGGCCACGGTCGCCGGCGAGGGGGCGTGGTCCGCGAGGTACTCGAGGAAGGCCGTGATGAAACTCACGGACGGTGCCTGCGGGTCGGTCCTCGTCCGTCGGCAGAAGGCGAGGTAGGTGGACACGGCGCTCTTCTGGTTCGCGACCGTGCCTGGGGCACGTGCCTCGGCCTGCCGCGCAGATGCCTTCCGTTGGAGAGAGCGTAGCGCCGGATCTGCAGGACAGGCGAAGCACAGGCACGAATGAAGCATGAGTACAAGGCACCACGGACCACAGATCATGATATGTCATCAGGCATGCAGAATTGTTAAAATCCCTCGAGGACAGGTGGGCCCTACTGAGTGCGTCGGCGACCGTGTTGAGGACCCCGGGGACGTGTGTGTAGACCAGGTCGACTTGCAACTTGGCCTGGACCATCCAGGCCTGTCGGGCACACTCGGCGAGGACGCGGTTGCGTGCCCGCCCCGACGTGAGTGCCTGGACGGTCCCCATGTTGTCACAGAAGACTTCGATCCTGGTCCCACGATCACGGTCCCCGAGGAACGTGTGGAGAGCATATATTGTGTTCAGGGCCTCGAGCTCAGAAATGCAGTCCACGGGGTCATTGATGGGGCAAACCTGGCACGCGTAGGCCGCACGGCCGTCTGTGCCCCCCACGCCCGAGAGGCAGGCGTCGACCGTGATGCACTTTGTCGCCGGCCCTCGAGGGATGAGGGCGTGTCCATTCCACCCGACGGCAAACCGTAGGAACCACTGGAGGTCCTGCCGCATGTCCGAGCTCACGTTGATGTAGAACCCGTCCATCGACCGTAGGGCCTCCAGTAGTTTGCTGACGAACGGCCTCGCCGGGCGGATGCATTTCGCGACGTGCAGGATTTTGCCGAGGACGGATTGAAGCTGTCGCTTGGTCAGCGACCGCTTCCTGGCGACCGCCCCGACGTGCTCCCGCACGTCCTCCAACTTGTCCCGGGGGATGGTGAGGGACATCTCGGCGGCATTGATGTCGATGCCCAGCCAGCGCACGGTCTGACTAGGGGCCTGCGCCTTTTCCCGGGCCTCGGGGAGGCCGAGCTCGGCGAATAGGTCTCGGGCTATGGCAAAGTCCGAGGCAGCTTTCTCCCGTGAGGGCGACAGTATGATGAGGTCGTCCAGATACATGGCGGCCTCGACACCCTTACCGGCGAGTATCCCCACGATGGCCTCGGCAACACACTGCATGTGATACGAGGACGCGCGGGCGCCGAACGGCATGGCCGTATCACAATAATACCCGCCGTCCCACATGAAACACAGCAGAGGCCAGTCGAGGGGGTCGCACCTAAAGTTCTTATAGGCGCGCGAGATGTCGATGGTCGCCATGTAGCTCCCTGGCCCCGAGGCCACCAGGCGGGTGACGAAACCGTCGACCGTAGGGAGGCTGTGCTCACGCTCTTCTCCGTAGACCGCGTTCTTCATTACGTACGCGTTGACGCTACGGTCCCGGGGGAAGGTCATATCCGTTATGACGCGGCGGGCCTCGGACCCGCGCTTCTCCCGGGACATCAACGGCGAAACGTGGCACCACGGCTCGAAGGGGGCCTCCGTGAACGGCCCCATCAGGTTTGAGAATCCACTCTCCTTTCTGATAAAATCCCCGACTTGCTTCGGGAATCCGGTGGCGCTCGGATGGTTGGGGACGTCCCGAGTGTCGCTGGCCGGCCCGAGGTAGCCGAGGGGGAACCCGTATCTTATGAAGCCGAGGAGTTCCCCCTTGCCCTCCATTCCCGTCAGGTACCGCTCCCACGCCCGTAGTTTGAGGTCCGTCGGCAGTGTGATCTTTGTGCACAGGGCGTTGGGCAGGCCCGAGGCCCGGACCGCCTCGTAGATGTGACCGTGCGCCGGGGGGCCGGCCTCGGTGAAGCGGGGCCACTCGGCCCGCCTGTGCTCCATGAAGGCCTCCGGGTCCGTCCGGAGTCCGGGCGACGGAATTCCGGTCCGGCAGACTTCCTTTAGTCCGCCGAAATCCGGAGTGTTAGTTGGATCCTCAGCCGGCGCGGTAACACTAACACTCCTGCTACCGCTGTGGGTTGGCGGTGGCCGCGCGGCGAACCTGTCCTCCACGTGGCGGGTCCCGCCCCCTTCGTTGTTGTTGTTTATGTTCGGAGCCCGGCCACGTGGGCCGGCGGCCTCCGTGTTGTGGTCACGTGGACCCCCCGTGTGGTCCCCCCTCCACGTGAGGGGGTGGGGGCCCGGAGTGGTCACCGGGCCGCTTCCTTTTACGACCCCCGCCCACGTCCGGTCACCGGAAATCCTGTTGGGGGTGGTCGAGATCACAGGGCCCGCTGGTGTTGCATCACGTGGGTTGCACCCCACGACCCCGGGCCCGGGGGCGGAGGCACGTGTTGTGACTGTGTGGGGGTGCGCTCCGCTCACTCGCGGGGCGCACCGTAGCCGTTTTTTGCCCCGTGTCCGTGTTGGGGGAGCACATCCGCTCTGGGGTCGACCGCCCGGGGCGTGTGTCCGGCCTGGGGTGCATGTCCGGCCTGGGGTGCTCGCCGGGGAGCCGGTGTGGGTGCAGCCTGGCCGTTATCATAGCCCATTGTGTAACCGAGTTTCCGGTTGCACGCGTGTAACGAGTGCCCGCATTGTCTCCCCACGGAGTCGCAATACGAGCACACGTGCAGCCATCGCACGGGCCCGTCATCGTGACCGCTCCTATGGCGGCACCCCTTCTCCGAATTATATTGCCGGCATGGCAACTCCCGTCCTCGGGCCTTGCCGGTGTCGGCGCCGCTGGTGAGGGTCCCGGTCGTCATCGCGAGTCGGACTCGCTCCTCCTGGATCCTCGAATAGTCGCACCACGAGAGCCTCCCGGCCTCGATCTGGTCGAACACGTGGTTAGACCATCTCCTGACTCCGGCCCACGGCCGGCTCTGGGCGTCGATAGACACTTGGTGTAAGTGCCGGAACATGGCCTCGCGGTCCACGGGGTCGACCGCACGGTCGTCCCCGAGCAAGCCAATGAAGGCACTCAGATACTCGAGGGGGCCCAGGGTTCCCCTCAGTTCCAGCTTCTGGGACAACGTGTAAACCCCCTCCCTATCCACAAACATGTACGGTTTACTTATTAAACGGGTAACATGAATATCTGACTGCAGCTTACCAGCCGTCTTGTCGTGGCGGATGGCCTCACGGTCGAGCTCACGTTGTATATACGGGTCCCCTGCGTAGCGGTCTCGTAGCTGGCGGGGTGGAGGCATGGCGCGGCCGGCTTGATCCTCGGCCCAGTCCCGAGTCCTTACTTCGGCGACTGAGCGAACCGTAGGTGCCGATGCTTGTCCCGTCGACCGTTGGGTCTGCAGCTGAATTAACGCGTCGAGCTTCCTACTCATGTCCGAGAGTCCGGTCTCTACGGCCACGAGGCGGGCCGACCGGAGGCTTCCGGCCTGAGACGCGGAGTCCACGTGGTCGCTCTCCCTCACGGTTGACTCCGAGGCCTGGTCCGTGGTCGTGGAGGCGCTCGCTTGAGCGCGTGTCGTTGGTGGTGCCATCCTAGCTTTCCTGTAATTCACGTGAACTTTACCCGTATTCAGACACTGTCTCTGCACGGTCAGATACTCGGGGAGTATCGAAGACGGCGTGGAGAGTAGGCCAAAAGTGAGGGAAAAGAAAATACGTGTGAACGTAGTGGAGTACAGGAGCAGAATGAGGCGGAGGTCAGATACGCGGTGGGCCACGTGACCGCGGGGTTCACGTGACCGACACCAGGGGGGAGTGCGCAGGGTGCGCGAGGGGGCGTGTCAGGGGGAGCAATGACCACCCCTGACCAACGGCCATGGGTTACCTATTATGACACTACAGTGTGGGAGGTGACTCCCTGAGGGTCATATCAGCATTTTCTCTCCTGACGTTGACACTCCTCCAGATGTCAAGGGTTCCTGCCGCCTCCCATTTCCCGCCTTTTCCTTCCTCTCTATGTCGTCTGTCATATTCCCGCCCCCTCCCACCCTAGACGGCACCATTGACCGTTGCCACCTGGTGGCCGATGCTGACAACAGTGTCTCTCTCCTCCATCTCGTCGTGAACGGCATCATTTAGCCTTGCTGTTATTGGGCGGGCACCTTATGAACGTTGACACGGATTATGGCGCCAATTTTCGACCCGAATGAGGTTGTAATGTGGCGGACGGGGCAACGGCATCTATTAATCAGCCTATTTCATGATGCACCCCCCGGCCGCGCCGATCCATCAGACAGCTACCAATATCGGCCCGGGCCCCAACGGGACCTCAACGGGACCCGATCCCACGCAGGAAAACCTAACCCAGGAGGAGATGCGAGTGGGGACGGAGGTAACCTGGTGCATGCCTTTTCTCCAGCAGCTTTCATGTTGCAGCCAGGCCAACAAAGGATGAGCCAATTGATGTCTATAGCATAGGCTAATCATGACCTAGACGCATGTGTCTATGGCAGGCATATAAAAGACTATACGAAAAGGGCAATCGCCGACATGCACGTATACAGCCATAATGTTTTTATAAATGAGTTTCTTAACATTTTGCATTTAATCTCTTAAATGAAAGGAAGAATGTTGTCTCTAATCTAAAAGATACTGGTAACACAATCTATCTGAGAAGGAGTTGGCAACTAAATGGCGAAATAATGTAGAAGTACTGCAATTTGTATAAAGCACCTGAAAGCTAGTGAAAAGAGACCCCTATTACTTCTCAAGACGAATCAAAGCGCTCTACAGCCAAGGTAAAATAGAATGTAGCAACACAGTTGATACATAAAGAACGGGAATACGTTGAGATCGATAAATGTGCATAACATATAAACAGCTTTTTTTGGACAAATAGGAATAATTTGTTCAGTGAATGTTACCCTGATAAGATTAAAGAAAATGTAAAACAAATAAAATCGCAAGTGTATCAAGGTTGTGATATGAAGCTAATAACGCTATTGTGTTAGAGTTTATCTAAAAGTTAAGTGTGTATAAGTCTTCAGTGATAAAGAACGTATCAAAGGTTCTTTCTGATATACCATGATCTTATTGCAGGAAGAATTTACGCACATACTTCAATGTAGCCTTGATTATGGTGAAGTACACAGTCCCGGAAATGTGGGCGGGTAGTCCATATTCCGAAGAAGGGGAAATAGTTGAAAATCTGAGACCAATAAATTTGTTGCCGGTAACCCCAACAATCTTGGAAAAGGTTATTCAGGAGTTCCTTCTCTCATAATTTGGAGACAAAATCAACTAGAACCAATTTGGGTATCAAAAAGGCTATGAGATCAGTGACACAATCTTTATATTATTTCAGGAAATATGCGAAGCTGAGGATGAAAGGAAGGTAACTGTGTGTTGTTTTCTGATGCGAGGAAGGCATTTGATTGCCATTTGTCTGAGGCAATGCATAAAACAGAAGACAGTGTATTCCCAAGAAGTGAGTTGTTTTAGCTGCATATTTCTGAGTTCTAAAATGTGGGGACGCAAATACCCTCTAGGCCTTTCTCTACTCTGCGACTGGCGGAGCTTGCGATCCTGTACCTCTGGAGGTACAGGATCTAGCTTTGTACATCGATTCTGTGTGGAGACTGCCCTGCTTGCGACTGGTGCGCTTGCGATCCTAGGTATATGGGTACGCCCAGTCTCAGACTGGGCATACCAAATAACAAACATGTTTGATATTTTAAAACGCTTGCGATCTGGGGTACATGCCGTACCTCCAGTCTCAGACTGCAGGGAAACTTGCAGCCTCCACTGTGTATTTTGCCGCATTGCGATCCCGAAGGTACACCCAGTCTCATACTGGGCGTACCTACATACCAGGGATCGCACGGTGGAGACAGGGCTTTAGATATTTAATGAGTCCTTAATAGCTCAGTATGCAAAGAATGTTTAATAAGCAGAGGCAGAAGTTCATTTAACCTAAATACCAATGATTTCACATATTATTGCCTTATATATGCCTTGTTTGTTTTTTTAGTAATCGGGTGAAATATTTCAATGTATGTAGTCATATCATATCATATTTCATGCCATTGACAGAAAATTTGAAAATCATATATTCATACTAATACAATTTCAAGTGGCCTTGACTATATTCTTTTGTTAAAGTATCAAAAGGTTTACATGAATTCCTGTTTTATTATTTGGAACATGTTAGATCAGGTTCTCATGAAATATCTAAAAAATGTCGCATTGAGTAAGTTTTTTTCTCTATTTGAAATGGAATTCTCTTCTATATTTTTCAGTTGTGTCAACTACTAAAGATTAAATCAACCATTATGAAATAATCCCTCTCTGTTAATATAGAATTAGCTTTGTCCTGTAACCCTTTTCCTGGGATCACAAAGATTATTAGGCCTTATCTAGTGATATGGTCAAGTCTGTACAACAATCTTAGTCGCCCGAGAATTTCTGCACGTAGGGAATGTAACGATGACGTGTTATCGTATCTCTTTCGTCACACAAATGGTCCCAAGAGTTTCCTAGTGTAGAATAGCTTATTACATGCAAATCCATAACACTTGATATTGCAGTGACTGACTGTTATACATGTTTGACCAAGAAGACAACTTGGTACAATACCATTCGTTTGAGGTAGGTTCCTGTTACATTCAATGTAATGTAATTCGTTCGTATTTGTTTTGGATATTGATATAATGTCAAATGGCTGAGGAAATTGTATTGCATTGTATCTGAGGAAGGCTGAGTTATGTCTCCTGTGAGTTTCTCTCATTGCAAGATGGTAGGAGTGTGAAAAGGGTGTAAATCTCCTCACTGGTATCCTCAGAAGTACCGACATGGGGAGGTTGGTTTGATGCGTCATAACACTTCCTTACGGAGCCGATTGATTTGCCTACCAAGGCTATCAGTGGTCTATCGGTGTTCGGGGAAACCCCCTAGTTCGAGAAATCACCCATGGGATTCAGGCATCCGAACACAATACCCCAAAGACCTCGCGCCATCTTTTATTCACAATCCTTCAGCACAACAGAGGAAAGACCTATTGCTCCATACGAAATCACGTGCATTCACGAAATTGCCGCTATTGCTGCCAAATGCGCCATTGATATATAACCATAAATAGTTCAATATTTTGAAACCAAAGGCGTTTCTATATCAATCATTGTCTCGTGTTCCATTATAAGCTCCAAGCTGGTTTTGATAGATGATAAAATATGGTTTCTGGCGTACACCTTTCTTGTGTATGCAAGGGTGCGGCTCTTGCACCCGACCAGCCAATGATTGCTTTCGGTCTCCCCTTTTTGCTAGCCGTCACAATAAATGCATCTCTTTTCCTGGCCCTTTGCGTACTCCAAGGTCAAAGTCCATCTAAACCGATACTAATTCTGGCCCCATGAAACGTATGGTAAAGTTCCATTAGACTCAAAGTCAATTTATGAGGACCAAGGTCTTTTCAATTTTTCTTTTTGTATCTAGGCAAATCAATGGTAATAGAATGCCGCCTCTATTTTGCCCATAGCAGTACAGTTTAGTGCTTTGTGGGGGTAGCCCGTATGAACTATGTACGAAGTTCGGCCTGGGGGTGGGTTGGGGGTGTACTAGACGGTATTTCCTCACATATGCACTCGTGCACTTACCTTTTGACCAAAGAGTACCTGTGATCACACATCAAATCTGAATGTCCCTTTCACAGAGATATAAGGCTCTGTTATATTAAGCAGAGGGATTCATTTCGAAATTAGGATTTGCTTACATCGTTGATCAAAAGATCAAAAGTGATTTTTTTATTAAATGTTTTATTGCAACGCTTCATCAGATCGTTTATTTGTGATGTCTGTCCTGTCTTGGTCTTGTATCTTGACCCATGTGTGACTGTTGGGTCAAGCGATTGCTTGTAGTCGTTAATTTTGTTATTGAATAAAGAAAAACAAGTTCTACTTTAAGGTAACTTAACAGGCCACTTTGGGATATTCTAACATATGCCTATCGATAACCTTCATATATACATGTATATATGACGCGATTTAATACGATCGGGGATATGTAGCATGTTATGGAGGATAAGAAACGCCAACGAGAGGGGTTAGAATATTTCTGTTGATCAATACTTTTCTGTCCCACTTCTTATCATAAAATAAATGTTCTACAGACGGTATCTATATTGAGGGAAATGTTATCATGTATCAGTCAGAATTGCTGTTGTGACTGGATTTATGCACATCCATCATATTTATAGTAACATTCGACCTGCAGCATTTTATATTGAGGAGTTAACAGCATCTATATATATATATATCATAGCGTTATGTTTCATTGCGCAGAAATGGCTGACATCCTGAAATCAGAAGTAGATGTATAAATAACCGCCCAGTTGGTAGATGGGGAATAACGGCAATATGGCTGCTAATACATCGCACTTCGTCATCTTTCTGGGCGCTCTGTTTTCTCCCGCCGAGTCAGCAGTTCTGGGGAGTGGAGGGCGCCACCATCGATACCAATAGCGGCAAGGATTTATATATTCGGATGGTATGTGTGCGTGTGAAAATTGCATGTGTATGTGTAGGCTAAGGGGTGTAGTTTGTTGGTATGTTTACTGAATGGAACTGAATGGCTCTCTAGGGCCGCTCTCATCCTGTTCATATAGTCCTGTCATCTTTCATTCTTTTGTGATTTCGTATATACTTTGGTTTAATATCAATGACCATAACTCGTCGAAGGCATTTGGTAAATTTTATTACCGATAAATGGAAGTATGACAGAACAGTATCACACAGTATAAAATACATGCCCAGAATGATCGAAGGACTCAAACTGGTATAAACAGTATAATGTCAGAAAATTTGATACCAAGCTGAAAGTCTGAAAACATTATACAAGGTAGGGTGCCATGGCTGCCGAAGATGACCAGGTGCCGCGACGCTGTAAGTCTGCGGCCGGCATGCCATGGGAATGAAAAAATTGAGCCCCCCCCCTACAGAACGAGTGAGGAGTCACCTCGTCCGCGTGAGGGAAACCAGCTCGTTGCAACAGGCAACGAACGACCGCGGTAAACTGGGAGGCCGAAAACGGCTCCGCCGGTCGTAGCAGGAACATGGGGTCTAACGCTACATAAGATCTCCATGCCCTGACTGGGCATAATGCCCTGTTGTCAGATGGCTCCAAGATAATAACGGCCGGAGGGCGGCCGGGTGCTATGGTTTTAGCTGACTGTACAGTGAGAGCTAAACGGCCGTCCTGAAGGACCACGTCTGCGCGCAAAAGCGCGTGTGAAGATTGGCGCCTCCCCGGAGGTGGCGCGAAGAGATTTGAAGCACGGAGGAGGGAGAAAAAAGCGACGAGCGCCACGGCCCTGACGAGAACCCCGGTGGTGAGAGATGCCGCCTGGGTGGCGATCGACGACATCATATCCATGGTGATAGGAGGGGCGCGGCGTAGGATGTGCGCTGACTGCAAGCCCGTTCCGCGCAACACGGCCGCGGCCTGTCGCGAGTCGAAAGCCCTGGCGTCTCCTCCATGGTCCAAGAGCCAAGCGCGGGCGCCGGAGATGGCGTTCCTCACGGCCCCGGGCGACGAGAGTGTATCCGCCAGATGCTGGATGTACAGGCATGCCTCCAGGACCGTAGGCCGCAGGATGACCGCGGTGTGCCCGGCGGCGAAGACGGCGGTGTCGATGACGGGCCACTCCCACCTGACGGCCGTACCCTCCAGAGAAGCTGTGGCGCCAGCCGCGGAGGTGTCGACGTGGAGGTCGGTAGAGGCGTCGGGCGGACCGAAGTAGTGGCGGCCGTTCGAGGACGTCGCGTAAGCGCGGAACCACGCGATGTCCGCGTGCATTTCCCGACCTACGGTGATGACTGTGGTGCCCTGTGACGCCCGTAGGGCCGCGAAGAGGCGTGTCATGAAACGGTGGGCAGTGGCCGACGTGGATGAGACGGCCGAGAAGGGACTGGAGCTGGTGGCGGGATGCGTGGGAGCGCCCCCCCCACTCGCGGCACACCTCCAGAACATCTGCGAGCTTGCCGCATCGATGGTGGCCGCATCGATGTCCAATACGAAACCCAACCAGGTGAGGCGGCGGGTGGGGGGCTGGCACTTCTCCGCGGCGAGTTGCAGGCCCAGATGGTCGGCTAACCACAGGAAGTGGTCGTACGCCTCCTGGGCGGCACGCTTCCCTGCGGCAAAGCCCGCAAAATCGTCCAGATATGCGAGGCAATGCTGTGCACGGGAACGCATCATGTAGACGACCCCGTTCGATGTGCGCTGACATGCGATGGAGGAGGTGCGGCAACCAAACGGGGGGCATCGCTCCACGTAGAAAGACCCCCCTACACTGAAGCACAGTAGGGGGGCGTCGACGGGGTCTATCCAGAGTTGTCGATACGCCCTGGAGAGGTCAGCTGACCAGACGTGCGCCGTAGGGCCCGCCGCGAGGATCTCCTCGATCAAATCCCCCACTCCGGGGAGAGTGTACGCGGCGGGAGACCCCAGGTAGAAGCCTGGGGCTATGGCGTCGTTGACCGCCTGTCCAGGAGGGAATGATAAATCCAGTATGACATGAACCGCCTCCCCCTTCTTCTTAGGACGAGTGAGAAGCGGGGAGACTTGGGTCCACTGGCCGAACGGGAGGTGGACAAGGGGGCCCGTCAGCCCCCCGAGAAGCAGCTCTTTTTCAGCGAAAGCGGCAAGGGCGGCACCCTGGGACCTCCCAGATGCGTGATTGTTGAAGGTAGAGAGGGGCCAGCGTGTCTGGTTGAAGCTAATCGGCCAGCCGTAGCGAAGAAATCGCACAGCTCGGTGTCGTGGTAGTGCATGAGGAGTGTGGCCCAACGGTCAACCCGTAGGCCCGACGGAACCTCGCGGCGTCTAGCTCAGTAGTTGTAGTCCCCACCAGCTCGTATAGCGTCGTAAAGCGCCGCCTCCGTGGGGAAGCGCTCACGGAACTCGTCCGAGGGGGGGGGGGGGGGGGGCGCCACACTTCGGCGGCAGGGGCGTCAACTGGATTTGCCGGGGGGGGGGGGGGTTGTCCGTAGGGCATACTAGAAGCGTGAGTGCTGCCGGCAGCCTCGTGCCGGGCCCTTATGCGGCAATCCACAAAACTGTGAGCATGGTGAGCGCCAAAGTTGTCAAACAGTACGAGCAACAGTGAACAACAGTTCCCCCGCTCGTGGAATGAGGGGGGGTGACAGCGCAACCCCCTTCGCTGTTGTAGACCTTGCAGGGGGGGGGGTGGGCTGGAGAGGCGCCCGTCGATTTGTTTTTCTTTTTTGCCGCTGGTGCCTCCACCGCGCGGCAAACGCGGGAACTTTCAGAATGAGAAATCGCCGTGCGTAGATGTTGGATTTGCTCGGAATCCTCCCATCCCCTGGCGAAACGACCTTCCGCAACACGTATGAAAATTTCCTCGCTCCACCGGCGAACGGCTGTAAAGTCATAATCGAGGCAATCCTCGACGACCTCCCGGAGGTGGGACAGAATATGGGGTTTGACGATAAGGGGCACCGCCGCATCGTCCACGATGCGGAGGATACCCCAAATGTGTTCCTGCAAATTCACGGTCCCCAAGTTCATATGGTCTTTGCGACTGGGCAGTAACACATAGTGGCATGGAATAATAAATTTACCTCTATTTGGCCGTAGTACATGGGCCGTAGATTGAAGTAATAGACGCACTTGGTCGTCGATGGATTGGTCATGATACGAGATGCCTAGGCTGGGAGCATCCCTTGGAATCCAGGGGTGCGATAACATGGATGCTGCGAAGCCCTCATTTGCGGCCGTTGGAGCAGCACTCACCGTTGTATTTGGCTGATGTAAATCGAATCCCCGCATCTGAGGACCCGTAGGTGTCGATGGCGTACCTTGTTGCACTGTCATCGCAGAATCGTTTGTAGGCCTGGGGGGCGAGGCTGCCGCCTGGGTCCTAGAGGCTGCCGCCTGAGTGAACGCCATCAAAGCAGATTTCATAGTCCGCATTTCGCGACTCAAGTCTTCGATTTTCTGGGTCTTGCCCGCGAGGGTTTTCTTCGGAGGCATCTTCAGGCGTCGCAGATGCGTGAAAACTAAACTTGTCGGTGAAATAGCAGGATCACATAAAAATGTTCAAAGGAGTCTTTGATGAGCGTGCGGCATGACGTCACAACGGCCGCGAAACTGTAGATGGCGCTGTATCCGGGAAGCGCGGAATGCGTCTCGTAAGCGCCAGGTGGCGCCACTCCGTTCTCCTCGGATGTCCATTAAACCTCCTCAGTCAGTCACAATTACTACCAGACCCAGTATCAATTTCATATTTCGCAAATTTCTAATAACATTAGAACAACATTTTATTTTGTGAAGTTCTGATTTCGATTTCCGATCAATAGCCACTGAGGGGCGGTTCGAAGACGTTGTTTTTTTTTAATTCTGTAAACACCTACTTATACTAACAGGTGATTGTAGGCGTCCGTAGTCTCCTACTTGCAAATTACATACACCCAATGCTTATTCGGTGGTTAATAAAGCCCAGACTTATATCGAATACGATTCTAGGTAGTAATTCTCATGAAGTTAACATCATAAAAGAATCAAAATCCCTCTGTCCAATTATGCCGGCATATGTCATACCGTTCTGAAGTATAACACATAAGGGGAGATGCTTGGCTCCTTCACCTGCTTAACCGTTTAAGGACGGGTGCTTGTGGCCAACCTACCACCTGGAGGACGGGTGCTGGTGGCACTTTATACCGCTAGAGGATAGGTACACAGTCGTTAAAACCCACAATCTAATTGTTTAATCACGTGATATGATATATAATCTTAAATATTTTATTTCTTTTGAATAGAAATACTAATAATGGTAGCATACACACATTCTGTGAGAATTTCATTAATGGTCCTCCATTATTTTTGGTTAAAAACAATTTTGTAGATTTTTGAGAAATGATGCCTCAATGCATCATTCGCCCTATCCTGGATGATGCCTCAAGGCATCATTCGCCCTTAAAGGGTCAATACTGCGCCTGGTTGTAACGTATCCTTTAACAACAACCCCCCTTCCCAACCTTGTCACATACGCACATACAGGCTGGACCGGTCGTGATTATTCAGCAAGGAACACGCGCTGAGATCAAAGTTCTGATATGAACGGTGTGTAGGGAGATGTTGATCTCGACAGGACGAACTGTGTTCATGAGTGAACGGATGGGGTGCCTTTAGTCTGGTGCCTGTGTGTATGGGGAGGGAAGGGAGTGGGGAGGGTGGGCCTGGATCTGTGGAGGTGGATCAGAAGGATTTAATACCTCAAACAGCTGTTGGAGACGGATGTTGACCCGGCCTCCCACGCCCCTTACCCCACTGACCGCCCTCCTCCTCTGCCCCGACTTTTCCCCGTGCCCACTACCTCCTACATTCCCAGCCAGATTGACCTGTGCGCACTTCGGTCATATTATTAGCATTTGGCTTTAGGACTTCGTGCCCGTGGGAGTGATTTCCTTGCTCATAGGTCACGCAAAATAAACTTTTAGTACCATCTTTCACCGTTAACTTCCAGAGATTTCCCCAGAGTTGGCAATATTTCAATAGCAGTCAATAATCATATTTAGACATACATTTCAACAAGAAAAACACAAGTAAAGGGTTGAAAAAAATGTAGTTTCATTCAAAGTTTCAATATTATTGACTCATGCCCTTGAGTGATTGAGGGTGTGGTCATAGATTAAGTAGTGGGGGACTATATGAGACTGGGAACTCTAAAATCTTTCGTTTTCAATTTAAGGTTCACAAATAGACAAAGATTTCCTTACATACATTTAGATGGAAAGCAAAGCATTTCCATTAGCACTACAGCTCTACCTTGCTGGGTGTAGTGATAAGGAGAGATGGGTGTTTAGAAAAGAAAATGTTTATTTATCATATGATATTTTATTTGAATAATGAAGAAATATTATAGATTATGGCTAAGATAATATTCTATGTTGTGTGGTTTAATAAACTATACAGAATATACTTCTATAAAGATAAAGATAAAGACAAATACACATACGAAATTGTGGAAGAAAGGTGACGTAAAACTTTCGTGTTGGGTGAGTTGGTGAGACATTTGGAAGGTGGTAGTGTGTCTTGGGGATTGTGGGGGTGAGTATTGGATAGTTTACGCCAGGTGCCAGCGTTGAGACATCCTAGGAACACAAGGACCTGATGCTGACCCCATTATTGCCTGTCCTGCTGTTAAGTTTTAATTTTCCTCTTTCAGGTTGGGTATCAGGTTTGGATAGGGCGGTGCGTCCTAAAACAGGCTTACGAAAATAAGAAGACTGGTTTGATATGATGTTTCCGAATTGTCTTGGGTTTCCTCATACAATCCAACTGATACTCATTCACCTTCTTACAGAACATGATTAGGTCATGTGAAATGGCATCTTAAGCGAGGAAATCTGAGATGTGGCAGATGTTATTGAATACCCCCCGGAGGTCTCAGCAAAGGAAATGAAAGGGAACAATACAAGCAAAGGAAAATAGGCAGAGTTAAGTTCTCCATAAGTGCTTTGTAGCCTCATTACTAACGCTCAGATTATTTGGGCACTGTACACAGTGGGTGATTCTTCTTGAGATTCTTCTATTCCTACCCATAATCAGTGAACTCACACATGGATGCATTTTGAACCAGGATTAGGTAAACGGCAGCCTTAATGTGTGCTACCCTGCTCTCTCCATCTATCGCGACTTCACGTTTGTGAGACTCTCCTCCTGTCTTCCCTTTTTTGAGGCTTTGCTGTACCTGGTTGTTCTCTCTTTTGTTTTACTTATTTTTGAGTTGTTTTGATTTATAAACTCTGGGTTCTATAGCTGAAAACAGCGGAAGGCAGAATTTCATCCTTTCGAGTCCTTAGTCTGAGGGGAAGTGAGGACCGGGGTGGTGTGGTCACGTGGGGCTCGGGTAGCGGATTCTCGTGGCGTATTGGAGCTAACAAGTTAGCCAATAATGTTGCTTGTCCGACGTAATGATTCCCTGATATGAGAAGGAAAGAATGACCTGCTTAATGAAGACTGTCCAGAGGTCAGCAATTGCCTCCTCTAGATCGTCTCCAGTCGAGATTGAGACTAAGGCAAGACATTAAACGAGTAGAATTTACGAACCGGGCACAGGGAAGTCTACCTTGTGTTTTCTCTTCATTTCTAGTGTTGATCCTTCTCTACTGCGAAGGCCGTTTCCAAAATAAAGATGCCGCCAGGGTAAATCAAATTGCAGTCTGGATAATCAACCTCGGGCGGTAGGAGGGTTTCTTCATGAAAATATTTTACTATTAATTCAAGAGAGGAATCCAGGCTTCATCAAAATTCACGCAGATAATATGGAGACGATCAGAAGATTTTAACGAGATTGACCTCATGTTAATTGCTAATTTGATAAAGAATGTCGATGTGATTGGAAGCCAGAGAACTTCCTCATATTTAATGTTGAATTATATTATGAGAACCACTTTGCCAGCAATTCACGAATTCCGAACTGACTTGGCAATAAACAGCAGCGGATGAAGCATGACCTATATTGATTTATCAAAACTTATTTCACATCAACTGCCAGCAGGTCTTATTACCGATGCACCATGACACCGTAGCTTGTTTACGTACTCCTTAATTGGTCAACAATTAGGTGAGCATGCATATATATAGGGTATATATTACAGGAAATATAACACATCCACGTCCCAATCGCCGCAAAAGCCAACCGGATGTGACAAAATGTGTGCTGCAAAAAAGGTAGGCGATGCGTGGCCGAAATTTGATGAATGAGACAACAACAAGGCTTCCATCTCAATCACACAGCGTACATCCTATAGTGTTGATGTCACACACGGGGTACCCCCCTACACCTCATGCGCTTCTGATGATGTACAAACCTAAGGCTAGGCTTTCTCTCTGTGATTCCTCAATTGTGTTATATTTCCTGTAAAAACTAGAGAAGCGAACTATATTATTGGTGTAAGTCTACAACGAATTACTGCCACGCTTTACAGTGCTGTCGTGCAGAAACCTTTTAATTGCAATAGACTTGTTATTGATATTGTAGGTGGGTAATAGATACAATAACGACTGGTTTTGTATACGAGTGACGGTAATTTATTCGTAGTTGACGACGTAATATCCTCGCTAATCGCTCAGATATTACTACGCGCAACTACTCGGAGATTATGGCCACTCGTACACAAATCCGGTCATTATTGTGTATGTACTTCAGATATAATTTCTAAAGCACCCATACGTAGCAGATTTATTTCAACGAGACCTTTATTATTTTAAAGTCCAGGTCTATAGTGCGTGTGATCAAGATGACACACGTTTGATTGCTTCATCTTGTCAAATGTCACATCTGTGATTAGATTTGATGTGTGATTTTGTGACTGGAGCAAAGCACGATTAAAAACCGTCTATTTGAGCAAACTCCCTAAACCTTTGTTCCTGCTAATGCGAACATGCACCTCAAAGCCAAGGGGAACGTTACACTCAATCCTACTTAAGGCCTACATCCACCAAAGTTGGTATTGAATCCGTCCGTCATTTTATTGAGCCGTCCGTCAAAAAACTCGACAGATGTGTCGACGGTTACCCGACGGACGGGAAAAACCGTCTTCCACCAACCATCCGTCTGTCCATCCGTCCGTCTGTCCGTCCGTCTACTTATTGAAGCCCGTCCGTAGTCACGGATTAGTAAACCTGACCTAGAAAAGCCATGTGACAGTCACGTGACATCGGGTACTACGCATGAACAAATTGACTACTTTCGTTCTAGCACACACGCAGTTCCAACACGTTGTTCAAACATGTCGAAGCACCAAAGGCTTCTAACTGATGTATCTGTAAACAGGTTCAAAGTGATTTCGTTGGCAGTAAGCATAGCTCTGGAAGATGCTGATGACGACTGCTTAATCGTTGGAGGGATAAAACGTCCGCGCCAACATGCTTTCTGGATGTCCCCGTTCCTCGAGCCACGAACAGACGTGACACAGCGGAACACCTTGGCAAAGCTCGAATCTGATTTTGTGCGAGTATGTATTTATAAATCTTTATCTTAAATCATATATACATCAAGCATCTTCAGCTACTGTGGTAATGATCATGTCAGTCCATCGCAGCATATTAAACTATAGTTTATATTTTAAATTAGAACAGCCCCCTTGAAGGTACATTCTCAGTTAAGTCTTGCAATTACATGGTGTAAAAAACAAAAAAATGAAATTAATCCTTTACATATGGTACCCACATTTGCAGAAACTGCAACTCTTTTGTGGTCTTTCTGTAAAAAAATTAGAACGTCAAGTCTTATGATTAAAATTTTATCGTAGTTTAGATAAGGTATGAATCATTTGTACTTTTTCACATTTTCATTCTCTGAACTCTGGAAATTGTTGTTTAGTAGTACAGCTTATGAGAAAAAGGGCCATTTTCTACAGGATCTCTTTAGAGTCTGGTAACCCAATATAACCAGATAATTTATATACCAGATAAATGTTTAGATCGTTCTATGTTAAGCTAAAGTCAATGAAGGTTAATACTACATAAAACATTTTTGTAAATTTTGGTTTCCATGGCAACAGAATAATTTATATAAAAAAAAGAAAACACATAAAAATTGGTACTTTGGGGATGACTTTGTTGCTTTTGCTTATTTTCCATTCATATTTGGCACGATTAAAGGTCCCCGTGGGGCACATCTATTACAACTAAAATCATTGTAAAATGGAATGTTTCTGTGTTGCCATGGCAACCATATATGGGTTTTTTTAAAGTCCCCAAGCCATATTTGTTTTAGTTTGAGAAACTCAGAAAAACCACAAAGTAAATGTTGGTGTGTGATGGCGTTGGTGGGTAATGTGGGTGGGTGGGTCTGGCTGTGGGTGTTGATGTTGGTGTTGTTATTAATAGGTGCTGATGGGTGTTTGTTTCAGTGGGTGTTGCTGTTGATGTTGATGGGTTTTAATCTGGGTGTTGATGTTGATGGACATTGGTGTTGCTGGTTGCTGCTGTGGGTGTTAATGTGTGTGTTGGTGTTGATAAGTGTTGATCAGTGTTTATATTGGTGGATGTTGCTATTGGTGTTGCTGAGTGTTGGTGCAGGTGTTGATGGTCATTGGTATGGGTGGCTGGAGCTTTTCGTGTTCATGGGTATTGATGTGGGTGTTGGTGTTGATGGTCATTGGTATTGGTCAATTTTGCAGTGGGCATTCAGGGGTGTTGAAGCAAGTGTTTGTGTTGGAAGACCTGTAATTATGTTGGTATTGGTGGTTGTGGCTTTGGGTGTTGATTAGTGTTGATGGTAGTTTGTATAAGTGACTCACACTGACACCTACAACAACACCTATTAACAACCATAACCATCAACACCTATGTCAACACCAATCAACAGCAACACCCACCGATATGAACACCCATCAACATGTATCAATGCCATCACTATGTCAACACCCATCAACAACCACCACAATCAACAGAACAAATCAATACCAACACCCACATCAACACCAACAGCAACACTCTCTGATACAAATCCCCATCAACACATCAACAGAAACACCCACATCAATACCCACAGCCACATCCACCCACGGACATCACTGACTAACACCAACTTAGCAACTTATATTTTCATTGGGGAGGGGTGGGGAACCTTTTTTTTTGTTTTGTTTTTTTGTCTGTTTGTTGATTTTTTATTTGTTTGTTAGTTGTTGGTTTTTTTGTGTGTGTGTGTGTTGGGGGGGGGGGGGGGTATTTCCGTGAGCTTTCAATGGTGAGGGACATGGCAAGCTTGTTTTTGCTATTCCCGTGGGTGGGGGGACCTTTTTTTTTTGGGGGGGGGGGGGGGGGGTGGGTGGGGTGGGGTGGAGAGGGGGGAAAATATTCAATAGGGGCACCTTTTCTGGTGGGAGAGGGGAATTATTGTCAGTATTTCCATGGATGACCAACCATTTTAAGGTAGGGGGGGGGGGGGAACACTATCTTTTGGCATTTCCATCAGGGACCCAACTTTTTTTAGGAGGGGTGGGGATTGCGTTTTTTGTGGGGGGGGGGGGGGGTAGTAGGGGGGCAACTTCATTTTAGTAATTCCAAGAGAAAGGACAGGGTTGAGCATTTCTTTTGGGGAGAAGAGAGTTTTTCCGGGGGGGGGGGGAGGGGGGGAAGAGTCACTATTTCCACAAAGGGACAATTTTCAAGGGGTATTATTATTCTTCTTTTTTTAGGGGGGGGGGGGGGGTCCAGAGGGGAGGACCATCTCTCAGTATTTCCAAGCAGGACAAACTTTGGGATCAGGGGGAATTCCATGAGGGGGCACCTTTTTTTGGTGTGGGGGGGGGGGGGGGGGTGGCAAATTTTGTCAGTATTTCCATGAAGGGGGGAGATGGGGAAAAATATTCAATAGGGGCACCTTTTCTGGTGGGAGAGGGGAATTATTGTCAGTATTTCCATGGATGACCAACCATTTTAAGGTAGGGGGGGGAACACTATCTTTTGGCATTTCCATCAGGGACCCAACTTTTTTTAGGAGGGGTGGGGATTGCGTTTTTTGTGGGGGGGGGGGGGGTAGTAGGGGGGCAACTTCATTTTAGTAATTCCAAGAGAAAGGACAGGGTTGAGCATTTCTTTTGGGGAGAAGAGAGTTTTTCCGGGGGGGGGGGGAGGGGGGGGGAAGAGTCACTATTTCCACAAAGGGACAATTTTCAAGGGGTATTATTATTATTCTTTTTTTAGGGGGGAGGGGGGGGGGGTCCAGAGGGGAGGACCATCTCTCAGTATTTCCAAGCAGGACAAACTTTGGGATCAGGGGGAATTCCATGAGGGGGCACCTTTTTTTGGTGTGTGGGGGGGGGGGGGGGGATGGCAAATTTTGTCAGTATTTCCACGAAGGGGGGAGATTTCTTCCTTTATGTTTGTTTAGGGAAGTAGGGGGCTTTCTTATTTCACTATTCCCCAGAACTTTGTGAATTCTACCGAGTCTGGCACCCCCAGAAGCACAGGGGCTACGTGGTATAGTGGATAAGGCGTGTGCCTAGTGTTAGATGACGTGGGTTCGGGTCCCTGCCAGGCTATACTTTTTACATTTTATACCATTATTTGTTTTTTACCTTTCATTGCTTATAATTTCAGATGGCACTTTCAGATAACATATCTACTTACTTTTATATCTTAGATATCTATATATAATACACATTGATTAATGTATATCATGATACAAGTGACGATGGTCTGGCTGGGCGATGGTCTCACACTCGCGGCAGAATGCATAACGGAAAACGGCAAATAAGCCTATGTTGCCTTTAGATAATCAAAATATAAACTTAAAGACTGTTTACCACACGTCTTTAGCTACTTCCTAGTCTTTAAAGGGAGTTTCTACGTTCGTTATTGACTGAGTTATGACATAAAACGTACACAGTATCTTAACAAGTTCTCCAGCTTTCTACTAGCGAAGGTGGCGCCACCTTGTGTATTATAGTTGTAACTAACATCTTGGAGGTGTAAAAAGTCTCGGAGGTGTAAATCTCGGAGGTGTTATTTTGTCTTTATAGCTTTCTAGAAATTTGAAAATATAGATTTCAGTAAAAGTTTATATGTGATTATTCTGCATTTTAATGGATCTTTCTTGTGGTGTGTTTTTATTTTTGAGAATTTGATTATATTTTTTATTTTGAGGCCATCTCGGAGGTTAGTCCTTAAATAATCTACCAAAAATTCAGACTTCAATTGCTCATCATTGAAAGCATAGTCTACCTAGAAACGTAAATTTTAAAAAATTAGATACAGATTTTTTAGTGCTTTAATTTCATATATACTAAAGGCTACTTCATTAAGTTAATAAATAGATATCCAGCCTTATATGGCAATATCTCGGAGGTTAGTGAAAACTGTGGACATTCATATGTAGACTAAAAATCATGTATTCCATTTAAAAATGATAAAGAAATGTATGTCTATATCAAATGGGGATGTCATTTTAGGGTTAGGATATGATTGTGTATCCATCTAGTTGATATTTAAAAAGAATATCTTCCAATGAACATCAAAAATGTGAAAAAAGACATGCCATTTCCAAGGGGTATCCAATCTTCTACATACAAACAAAATATGTAATATGCCACGAAGAGGGGTATATGATGTGTGAAAAAGATGTAAAAAATGCCAGGAATCCTATCCAACAAATAATGACTTAAAGAAAATATTTTTAAAATACTTAACACAAATCTAGTATCAAAGACAATGTTTGTCTCTATTTGCAAGACTTAACAGAGAATACACCCCCCCCCCAACCCCACTCCCTGTCAACCATGGTTCGACTTGTATTTATGCCTCCACCGAAAAGGGCGGGCTGCACAGACTTGACCGTATGTCCAAATTTTATAATAAACCTTAAAAACATGTTAACGCACGCTTGAACTGTAAGCTGGTTAAACTAAAGAAATTATTAAGATAATCAACTTGTATGTATAATAATTGACCTCCTGTAATTATTATTTTCAGCTAGGCTGTCAAAGTGTGTTCACAAAAACAACAAGGATGCCTCCAGCAGTTTACATGGAGCTACTAGACCGTGTTGCCCCCCTCATCCGTAGGCAAGACACCAACTACAGGAAGGCAATAACCCCAGAGGAGCGTCTGAGCCTTACTATCAGGTATCTCACTAGAGGTACGTGTTCATTATCAAACAATAATTTTGTTGGTTGAATATTAGTAATAAAAAATATATATACCGGTACATAAGTTAGACTGTGCACTTAATTTACCTTAAAATATATGTCAGCGTCAAAATTCCTAATGTGCCTTTTCCTAATAGCAAATTAAAATTCCTGTATTATAAATATGAAGAAATAGAATCCTCTGAATGTTCCATCATAAACCAATTATTTCACATAAATCATCTTTATCTATTTATTACATAATTTTTACTGTAATTTCGGCATTACTTTTCCAGGGGACAGTGTCACCACTCTTCATCAAAGCTACCTCGTCGGTGAAAGTTCCGTCCTTCCTATAGTGAGAGACACCTGCAAAGCCCTTTACGCTGTGCTACATGAAGAATTTCTAAAGGTATTACAAGTCCTGTTAATATGCACTTATAAATTTAAAGTATATAATAGTATCTCTTAATTAAGAATCATGTAATTTGGTATTATAGTTCACTAATTACTAATTTTGTCACATAAAGAACGTTTCCTATTAGTTTATAAAAGTAAAATATTATTATTTGGACAATTAGTCTGTTACTTTATGTTATGTATTAATTATGAAAATATTCTTCATTATTAATATCATTACTTTATATGTTTGCTAAATGTTTGTGGTCTTGTTTTCAGTCACCTAAAACGAAAGAAGAGTGGGATAGAGTTTCACAAGATTTCCACGACCGCTGGAACATGCCCCATGTACTCGGGGCACTAGATGGGAAACATATCCGCATAATAAAGCCCAAGAAAACCGGAACCCTGTATCACAACTATAAGAAATTCTTCAGTATAGTCCTCTTCGCCATGGTAGATGCCAACTACTCTTTCATGTACGTGGACGTTGGGGCTGAGGGACGATCATCCGATTCAACTTTGTGGAAGTTCTGTTCCCTGCAGCAAGATCTCAAAGATGAGAGCAATCCGTTGGGGGTTCCAGAAGCTGTCCCATTCCCGGGCTACAAGGGTGACCTGCCATACTATTTTGTCGCAGATGATGCGTTCGAGATGACGGAGCACCTCATGAAACCGTATCCCTCTTCCAAGTTAACCATGAAACAACGGATTTTCAACTACCGTCTATCACGTTGCCGTAGGATTGTCGAAAATGCCTTTGGAATTTTGGCAACACGTTTCCGGATTCTGAGAAGAGAGATTGATATGACACCTGAACATGCTGCTGAAGTAGTCATGGCGTGCATTGTGCTTCACAACTTCCTACGGGAACGTGCTGGCAAAGTGTATATTCCAAAGGAAGCAACGGATTGGGAAGACCGTGACTATGTGCAACACAGGGGAATTTGGAGGGGTGAACCTGCCCTAGCTGGCGGTGATCCGACCGTGATCAGAAATAGGAGTGCTCGGGTGAAGCAAATGCGGAACAACCTTGCCGACTGGTGTATGACAAAGGAAGGGGAACTGCAGTATCAGTATGATGTGATCCTGCAACATGATTTCTTTTTTGAACGTTAAGATTAAAGTAATCTTTCTACTCCAATCATGTTATTTTACCGGAAGAAATAAAAGATACATGTAGATGATCTTTGAACTGTGAAAGAACAACTTTATTGTGTAGTATCAACAAAAACAAGAGTATATATAGCACATTCAAGTATTTATCTGTGCCAACAAATAAAAAATAGTACGTAACTGTCTATCTGTTGTGACGCAAAAATTTGTAATTTTCTGAGTATTTTTTATTAATATTTACTCCTATAATATAAAACAGACATCCGTACTGTGGACAGTACGGATTTCGCTCTTGGCCAGTCGTCAATTTCATACTGCCTCCTGCCGATGTCATCTAGATGTATGAAGTTGACTACTGACTGTAAACACTAACTGTTCCGTCCACAGTACGGACTTCTAATTATGCTTTGGATAACATGAAAATGTTATTTCTGGAATGATTTCTTGTACTCATAGTCATGCTATCTTTGACATTAAAGCTAGCAACTATTTAAATGAAGGTGGTATCTGATTGTCAGCATAATATCTCCTTTATGCCATCCAAATAAAAGATTTTTAATACAGTTTGATCACTTCTCCAGTCACAGGTTATTTATCGTTAACAAAAATCCAAACACTTTTTGATTGAAAGGCACATCCACCAAGGCCAATACAGTAATCTGGATGGACCATGCGCAGAGAAATTAATGCAGATGCAGGTAGAACTTTTCCGATACTGCAAGAAAAACATGACTTAGAACTACACATTTTCCAATAGAAGAATCTAGGAAGTACATCTTTTTTGTACCTTTAAATGAGAATGATAACCAACATGTAGATTTCCACCGTTATTCAAACTATACCTATATGACAGGTACTACCATAAATTAAATTAAATATATGAAAAAGAATATATGAGAACACCCGTAAAAATAAACTTTCAAAATAGAAAAATATAATAAACTTCATCTACCTTATTACTAATAAAATAACTTAACAAATCTGCAAACTTTTCTCAAAGGAGAATACAAGCATGGTTAACAAAATTATCCGTTCCTTTTGTATACTAAATAAACTTGGACGGGTCGTACCAGACTCCTCTCATGTCAAACAAACGAACAATACACACTACTAGCTAAAACAAGTATCTGCATAGCACCAGTCAGGTTTAAAGTAATTATAAAGTCACCATAATTATGATGACACATGATCGATTATCTCAACAACCTAGTCCATATCCTCCGACGGCCATTTTCCTCTAATAGCTTTCAAGGCAAGTCCGTAGACATGATGCATAAAAAAATCACGACGATCCTGCTCCATACGTTGAAGTTGAGGCACGAGTGAATCCGCCCACAACTGCTCCGGGGAAACTGAGTTCACGGCCGCAGCTGTAGCCTCCGTCTTTGCTGCCATTTGAGAAATGTCTTCTTGGAATTTGTCCATTTTTTTTTTCTTTTCTTCCATGAACAGCATCACTGCCTTCTCCTTCTCTTTATCCTTCGTTTTTTTAGTTGCCTCTTGAGCTGAGCGGTAGGAAGGACCCTGTTGCTTGAACCAGGTGCTCATGTCAAGTTTAACATCATATGACTTTTGAACTTTTGGGGCTGTGACAACCATCGCAGCTTTTTTCCTTTCAGCGGCTGTTTTCTTAGTAGTACTCGGCTTCGGCATTTCTTTGACATTACTTACATTGTCTTTGTTTTTTTGTTTATCGACTGTCAAGGTTGAGTCTCCTGCCTGAAGATCCAGGAAGAGACGGCGTTCAGCCACTGTTGTTTTCACCAACTTTGATTTAACAGCAAACAGATCGTAAGAGTCCTGGATCCCTTCAACGGCTTCTTTCCCAGACTTTTTTTCAATTTCTTTTAGGCCGACATTTGTATTGTTTTGGAACGTCTTTTTCAGCAACTGACGTTTTGCAAGGGGTGCTGTATCACGACATGAAGAACTACCAGTGTCGACGTTGACGCCTACATCACTACCCAGGCCCCGATGGTTTTTTTTAATTTTTGATGGGTCTTCTGGTTTTTTTAGAGTTTTTGTCTTTTTTGACAGTCGATCTGATCTTTTGATCGAGGCATCAACAGCTTTCTCATCGGACAATCGTGAGTTGAAACTGTAATGTTTTGTATTCACTATGAAGTCTATTTCACTGCCAACCTCGGATGGGGTTGGCGTGGGCGGTTTTGGTATCGGTGACAATGTATTATCCAGTAACACTACGCCGCATGGTAGTTCCTTGTCCAACGACGCTTCGTCATCAGATGTTATGTCCTAAAAAATCAAATAATAAATATGTGGATAAGTATGAATTTGTTAAATACATGCGATGTTGTTGAATGTATTAATTTGGTGTCAAACCATTTAATCAAACAAATGTGTAATGTCAAAATTTGTTTAAGTAAGTCCCACAAAATAATTATCTATAGACCGACTGTGTTGACTTATATATTTGTTAGACTTTATACCAACTTTTACATGATTGCAATAGCTTTAAAAATTTGATATCTCACTTAAACTTTAGCTAAATATAATCTGTTATTCATTTATTGGAGAACGTATTGATCTACAAGACGCAGACGGGTGCCCATACAAGGTCAACTGATGACAAAGTATGGCTTCATACCGCAGGCTCGACGGCTATTTTTGAAATAAAATTGACGGACAACTAACTCCCTACAGGCTCAATCAATATGTTACATTGTAATTATACACTATACACCTAGTACTGTTTACTGAATAGATTCTAATAAAAGAAATGATACACAAAATGCCATAGCCTTTTGCTACAGCCCATTGTCACTACAGACGCAAAATTCTTTTATATTGTAGTTTAGTCTCTGTTCCCCGGAAATGTGTTTACCGTCCGGCAACATTCCAAGTACGAGTATGTAACTGCTGATAGAAAGAATGGCATGTTTGACTTTTATGTAATGAAGAAAATAATGTTCCAGTAGCTAGTATTAACCATTAATTTACAAACAACATACCTTTGTCTTTCCAGTACATCTTGGAGTTGACTTTAAGTTCTCTTTGACTTTCAGGGATCCCTTGTGAGCTGGACTTTTCCCAGTATACGATGACAGGCTGGATGACGTTTTAATGTGCTGCCGTAGGAAGGATAGCATGCTCAATATTTCTCGCTGACGTTCTGTTCTTCCCTCAGGTTCAGAGCCACTTTTGACGGAACGGTGCATACGTTGATAGTGATTCCGAAGGCTGGCCATGCGTGTCTCGATGATGTGAGCTGAAAGAAGAGAAACATTCAAATATAATTAAATTCCTGTATTAACAAGGGAATAAATAAATGATTTATGATTATTTTGAGATTTGTGTTTTTTACAGTGATAATTTGTTTTAATTCTAACATTAAACTAATTTGACCTTACAATTTGACAAATTAAAAGACCAACTTATAATATTCTGCCTGTTAATGGCTAAATACTATTCTATAGTTTAAGTAAAATATTGTGGCATTAAATTTTTTTGGTTGGTATTACAGACAAAATGTGCATTTTAAAGTGTGCAACTAGTTGATAATATCTTTTGAGCAAATTTAATTAGGATGACATGCAAAATATGGATCGCCGGCAAAGAAATTACAAAACATTTTCAGAAGTACAATTTCATAACTTACGTGGTACTTGCAGTATAGTTGCAAATCTTTTCATTATCGTATTCCTGTCATCGACATTAAGATACCCTTTGTGTTTGAAGTCGTACAATGAGGTTTCGTCTTCCCATAATTCGCACAGGGTCACCTCCCGTGTCTGATCCTCCGTCCACCAATCTTCATGATTTTTGTTAGGATCATCGTAGATGGAAGTATCCAATTGAGACATCCTCAATTTTGTCGAAGTACCAGCGTCGTCATCGTGTGCTTCAATGTCCAAAGTAGTGAATCTGATTCATCCACAGGTAGTTTACTATAATCAAGAGCACCGTCCATGGTAAGCTGACTATCTTCATGTACATTGCCACTGGCCAAATCTTCAGAATCGTCTATGCTCACTACATCAGAAGCGTGGTCGGATTCTGGTAGACTTTTGACTTTAAGATTTTCCTCATCCTCCCTAGATTTTTGTATAATGGCTAAAATGGCTTTCTTGTCTTTTAGGGAAACTCCAAATAGTTCTGACTCACTTTCTCCCCCACCATCTGTGCCGTCAGCGCCGTCAGGGACATCAACAATTGAACTTTTGTCAGCATCACAGTCTTCAGATTTGCTTGGGTCCTGCCTAGGAACCGCCCGCCGCCCGCCGAGTGTTGCTTTACGGGGGGCTGCGTTACTTGTTTCCGGGACATTAGGGTCGAGCACACAAACTTTATCCGGGGTGGAGTTACGCCTTGGACGCCCACGGCCACGTTTAACTGGTTCTTTTTTATCCTCAGATGTTCCCGCTACTGACTCAACAGTTTTTGATGCAGTCTTACCACGTTTAGATGCGGGTTGCTCTTTCTTTCCAGCGTTGGAGCGCTTTCCGCGTACCTTGGGCGCCATTTTATTCAGCCGTACAAACCTGGTCACATGATCAGGCCACATGACTGCCAAACACAACCTCTAGCGGATAGGAAACGTAGTAATAGTTGAGACATTTGACACTAGATGGCGACAACGGAGTGAATGGTGAATGCGCAGATATCCGTCGACGGGGAAAAAATATCAAACATGGTTTGATATTGGATCCGTCCGTCAGAATTGACATTTTATTGGAATTCTGTTGGTAAATTTAAAGTATTTAGACGGACGTTGAACGGACAAAATGACTTCCACCAACTTCCGTACAGGTTATTTGATTTAAAAGTTGACGGTTTGCTCAATTTTGGACGGCGACGGCCTCTGTGGAAGAGGGAATGAAAGATCCGTACAATTTTTCCGACGGAACAGTGCAACGTGGACGGAGAAATACGCTTCCACTGCCGACGGATACTGAATTCCGTCGATTTTTAATTTTTTTTTTTGACTTTTCTTGACGGACGGATTCATCAACTTTGGTGGATGTAGGCCTTTACGTGACGGTATTTCCCAAAACAGGCTTTGAGGATTATTCCAGTTCCGTCGCTAAGCATAGTGAATTCAGTAGTCAAATCATAATGCTTTGCCCTAAAGGACACCTCATATCTCCTGTCCAATGAAGGATAGATCATTGTATGTATCGCTAAGGCCGATGAGAAATTTCTGGAAATATCATTGATGGATTTTGGGTGGTTCTATCACCGCCGGCATTGCAGAGCCTTATACAAGGAATGAGAATCAGTGGTGATTCCGTGGTCGCTACGTGGTAGGAAAGGAGTTCAGACTGCAAAGCCCCGTGACAAAACAAGGAATGAGCATCAGCTATCAATGACATAAAGTTGATCTACATGTTATGAACCCTGGGTTAAAACTGTTTCCTACTCTCTCTTGTATGCATAGTTTTTACATATTTCGGATTGAAATACCGGAAGCTTGGCGAAATGTTTTACATAGGATGACAGGCCTATCATGTATCCTAATTGCTTGTTATGCAACATTACGTAATATTAGATAATACTCTTTGATCATAACTATATTTATATGTGTCGACATAATTATAAATTACTATTTCTAATGTATGACAATTTGGAATCACAAATATATGTTCAGAAATCTTATTTGGATCAGAAATGATTAAACTATGAATCATTTTCTTTCAGCGAAAATTGAACAAAGGGGGAGCGCACGTCAATAGAGGGAGCTGACGTGCAGAAGATCGCGGAAGACCTGAACCTCACTTCCCTCGGATCCACAGCTGAGAGCAGACCTGATTAGTTATGCACAATGCGTAGTCTATGTTCAGCGCATTTAGACAAAAAAATGTAGGGAGTGCTATGTACAGGGACTGTTTTTAGTGATATAAGAAAGGCTTCGACAACGTGCGCCCACTCCATCCTCATAAAAGATTGGAACTATATGGAATCAGGGACCAAAATTTGAAATCATCTGAAAATAATCTATCAGTCAGAGTACAAAAAACGAAGTAAATAAATTAATATCCGGCGGGGATGTGGTGGTCTGCGGTCTCCCACAGGGGGCGAATCTTGGCTCAACGGTATTTCAATTATACATTATCGACGTGATTTCCTGTGTTAAAAATGTAAATATTCATCTATATGCTGACGAAACCATCAAATGTGTGAGTGGCCAACATTGTATGGAAATCCAAGACAATCTACAGAATGGTATGGATCTATATCCCTATGTCAAATACCATTCTTATATGAGAGACGGTTTGTACACTCAAGGAAATCCAGTTATAATTGCATTATTCGCCATTTCAGAAATTTTTCATCTCGCCAATCAACAAAGCTTGCTGTGGGCGCCATCTTTGATTTCACTATCAAACAGGATAATTGCAATTAAAAATCAGTCTGTAAATAAAGCATATTCTAGCCTCATCCATGTTAAATGCCATTAGAAAATAGGAAAATTTGTACTCACCAAAATTCCGATATGATCACGAACGGTCAGAACCTGAGGCTGGGCACAGGCGACACTCCCGACATGATCATGTTCGCCGAAGCAACCGTCACACTACGATAACAGGCTGGCACCCAGTTTGCTCCTGTTGGGATGGCTCGTAGTTCAAATCCATTTGGACGTGGTGGTTAAGAATAATGTCAATTCGAACAGTCCACGCAGATCAGTGTATCAAGTTTAACGTTGTCATTACCCCTATCCCTGATGAACAAAGATGGAGGCCGTAGTGGGCTAAATAAAATTTTATTAATTTTATGAAGGCTTATTAAAATGAATAAGCGTACTACAATGTACGTATGAATATTAATAATAATATTGAAGTTTGATAATTGACAAGAATACATTGTATGTCAATTATAATGATAATAACATATGAAGTATAGTTATTATGTATTATTACATAAGAGTAATAAGATAATAATAAAGATATATATAGCCCTACGAGTGAAGTGAGTAGGAGAGAAAAAGGTGAGGGTGGGTGGGTAGAAAAATGTACGTCAGTACGGTAGGGCAGCAGAGCGAATTGTGAGGCTGAGGTGAGTGCATCGCTCACGCAGGTCGGTTCGCGGTGCGTGGTGATAGCGACAGGGGGCGCGAGGAGTGCGCTGGTGGTGGAGTGTGTCACCAGGGGGGGCAATGACTACCCCTGACCAAAGGCCATGAGTCACCCATTACCCCTATCCCTGATGAACAAAGATGGAGGCCGTAGTGGGCTAAATAAAATTTTATTAATTTTATGAAGGCTTATTAAAATGAATAAGCGTACTACAATGTACGTATGAATATTAATAATAATATTGAAGTTTGATAATTGACAAGAATACATTGTATGTCAATTATAATGATAATAACATATGAAGTATAGTTATTATGTATTATTACATAAGAGTAATAAGATAATAATAAAGATATATAGCCAAGGAGCCATTAGAAAAAGGGGGAGAGGTGGGAGGGAAGAAGGAAAAAGAGAGACTAGTTCTTAGATAGAGACTGAATCAGAGACTGGTTGACATTAACAGATGTTGAGTCCTTGATATACAGTCTGTGAGAGTCTGATCTCCACCCGCCATAACGCTGAATGTCCAGTTCTGGCATATCCGCTTGGTATGCCTGTGTGGCGGCAGCCTTACGGAGGCTGTGGAGGGTGATTGACCTCGTGGGCTGGCCCGCAGCCTCGAGCAACGTCTCCCATTCCTTTGCGAGTGCGCGTGAGGTCAGTGTGGATCCGTCTGGTAACATTAGGAAGGGATCTCGCAGTGTGCCCGTGTGGGTCGCCCGTAGCATCTGGCGCACGGCGTGAACAGGGCAGTACATCGAGTCTGCAGCCGGCTGGAGGCGCATCACTTTCTGTTCCCTGGTCCGCTGAAGGTTCTTGCCCGCTTTTATGACGACTGTCATGTGGTTGGCAGACACGGTCACGTCTCCACGTGAGAGGTGCCGGTCTGGGTCGTATGCATGTGACGAGGGCGGGGCGACCTCGCTCTGTCTGAGCGCCGTGTAGTATAGGATCAGCAGTGCAGCCCGTATGGTGATTTGGAGGGGCGTGTCCCCGAGGCCCGACAGGATCTGTTGGAATACCTCCATCGGCACGGGGGGCTTCACGTTGGGGACGTACTGCTTGTTCCTCCTCATGGCCTCGAGGGCCCGTTTCACCCTGTGATGCTCCGTCGGGGCGACGTCCCCACCTGTCAGCCGTAGATGTGACCGTATATGTGACAGGTGGTTGGCCACGGTCGCCGGCGAGGGTGCGTGCTCCGCGACGTACTTGAGGTAGGCCGTCACGAAAGACACGGTCGGTGCCTGGGGGTCCGCCCCCATCCTCCTGCAGAAGGCGATGTAGGTGCCGACGGCTGACCGCTGGTTGGCGACCGTGCCGGGGGCACGAGCCTCGGATTGGCGGACAGATGCCCTCGCTTGGAGTGAGAGCAGTGCCGGATCTGCAGAATAAGCGGAGGATGGGGACATAAGATGCATGCGAACATGGTATCACGGGATACAAGCGATGCATAGACACAAACGAAGCAGCTTTATGATAGTCAGAATAGGTGAGGTGTGCCCTGCTGAGAGCGTCGGCGACCGTATTCTGCACCCCCGGCACGTGAGTGTATACGAGGTCCACCTCCATCCGTGCCTGTATCATCCAGGCCTGCCGCGCACACTCCGCGAGTACTCGGTTCCGGGCACGTCCCGAGGTCAAGGCCTGTACTGTTCCCAGGTTATCGCAGTAGACCTCGATCCTCGTGCCCCTGTCTCGCTCCGTCACGAATGTGTTGAGTGCGTAGATGGTATTTACGGCCTCGAGTTCGGAGATACATTCCACCGGGTCAGTAACAGGGCACACCTGACCGGAGTAGTAGTATTGGCCGTCGGTCCCGCCCACTCCCGACAGGCACGCATCAACGGTGACGCATCTCGTAGGGGGGCCTCGAGGTATGAGGGAGTGGCCGTTCCAGCCCTCAGCGAAGCGGAGGAACCAATCCAGATCCTGTCGCATGTCGGCGTTGATATTAAGATAATACCCCAGCATGCCTCGCAGCGCCTCGAGTAGCTTGCTCACAAATGCCCGGGCCGGGCGGATACACTTAGCCACGTGCAGAACCTTCCCGAGGACCGACTGCAGTTGTCTCTTGGTGAGGGACCTCTTTGTAGCTACGGCCGCCACGTGTGCCCGAACGTCGAGGAGCTTTTCTTCGGGTATCGACAGCGTCATCGTGCGGGCGTCGATCTGAATGCCCAGCCACATGACCGTCTGACTGGGTGCCTGCGCCTTATCCCGGGCCTCGGGGAGGCCTAGTTCCGCGAAGAGGGCGCGGGCTGTCGAGAAGTCACGTTCGGCCGTGGCCGCGTCCGCCGAGAGAATGACGAGGTCGTCCAGGTACATCTCGGCGGTAATGCCTTTGTCCTCGAGGATGTTCACGATCGTGTCCGCCACGCACTTCATATGGTACGACGAGGTGCGGGCACCAAACGGCATGGCCGTATCACAGTAGTGCCCGCCCCCCACATGAAGCATAACAGAGGCCAATCCAGCGGATCACAGCGAAAGTTCTTGTAGGCGCGTGACACGTCGATCGAGGACATAAAAGATGTAGTGCCTGCGGCCACGAGCTTTCTGACGAACCCGTCGACCGTAGGGAGCCCGTGTTCGCACTCGAGCCCGTAGACCGAGTTTTTGATCACGTACGAGTTGACACTCCGCTCCCTCGGGAATGTCATGTCCGTGATTACCCGGCGGGCATCGGTGCCCCGCTTCTCCCGTGTCATGAGCGGGGACACGTGGGACCACGGCGTGAAGGGAGGGTCCTCGAACGGTCCCAACATGTTCGAGAACGCCTTTTCCTTATCAATGAATCGTTGCACCTGCTCGGGGTAGGTGTCGGCGCTGGGGTGATTTGGAATGCCTCGGGTATCACTGGCCGGCCCGAGGTAGCCGAGGGAAAACCCGTAGCGAATAAACCCCAACAGTTCGTCCTTCCCATCCATCCTCGCGAGATACTGTTCCCATGCGTCGAGTCGCAGGTCCGACGGGAGCACTATGCGGGCCCCTAGGGCGTTGGGCAGGCCCGTGTCCCTCACGGCCCGGTATATCTCTCGATGCTTGTCGGGCCCCACGGCTGTGAAGTCCGGCCACTCACTCCTCCGGTGGTCGGCGAAGGCCGCCGGGTCGGTCCGGAGCCCGGGGTGCACTTTTCCGGTTTCGCACATGCGTCTGATGGCGTCGAAATCCGGAGTGTTTAATCCGGCGTGGACCTGTGCCTCCGCTGGCGCGGTAACACTAACACTCTCCACGCCGGGTATATCGATCCTCGTAGTGTCCACGCTGTCGCCTATGGGAGCGCTCGGTATCACAGGGGGCGTGGCACGTTTGTTGATGTTTACGTCCCCCCGTCCATGTGTTGGGGCGGCCACGTGATCGATGACGTCACGTGCCGCGGCCGGCTCGGGCACATCAAAGCCCGAGCCGCCGGGAGCCGGGGGGTTGCTGTTTCGCGCCTTGCCTAGTCGCGGGGCGCGTCCTGGCCGTTTTTTTAACTCGGTGTTGTCTGAGGGTATCCGCCCTGATGCGGTGTCGGCCGAGCACCGCTTTGAAGGGGGTATCCGGCCTGGGGCATCCGGCGTGGTGTTGGTACAGGAGCCGGCGCTGTGTGGTCATAGCCGTGTCCGTAGGTGAGTTTCCTGTTGCAGGCGTGTACGGAGTGACCACACTGCCTGCCGACCGAGTCGCAGAAGCTGCACACGTGCAGCCACCGGATGCCCCCCTCCTCGTGTCCATTACGGTGGCGGCACCCCCTCTCGGTGTTATAGTCCCTGCAGGGGGCCTCCCGCCCCTTGGTGCGTCCGGTCTCGTTCTTTTGATGTGCGGGGGCTGCCGCCGTCATGGCGAGCCGTACCCGTTCCTCCTGGATACGCCCGTAGTCCGCCCAGTAAAGACGGCCAGATTCAATATGGTCAAACACGAAATTTGACCACCGTCGGACTGCGGCCCACGGCCTTGCCTGGGCGTCAACGGAGACCTGCTGTAAGTGGCGAAACATGTGCTCGCGGTCCTCGGGCCGGAAGGCACGTTCGTCTCCCAGCAGTGAAAAAAAACAACTAATATATTCCAGGGGTTCGAGTGCTGACCGTAGCTCGAGCTTCTGGTGGAGCGTATAGACCCCATCACGTTCAATGTACATATACGGTTTAGCCGTTAATCTACGGGTGCTGAAGTCAGCGATCAATGAATGCTTACCAGCGGTACGGTCGTGCCTCATGGTTTCCCGTTCAAATTCCCGTTGGAGATAGTCCTCGGGGGCGTAGCTGTCCCGTAGTTGACGCGGGGAAGGTAGCGCCCGTTCGGCCTGGTCTCGGGCCCAGTCCCTCGTGCGAGACGCTGCTGACGACCGTGAGCCGGTGGCCTTCGATCCGGGGCGAGATATCTGCATTATCACATCTAACATCCCGTCTATCTTCTCCGACATCTTGGTGTAGTTGGATTCGAGAGCCGTAATCCTCGATGACCACACGCTGGTCGCTTGCTGGGATACGGAATCCACGTGGTCATCGGGCTGCTCCTGCTGGCGCACGGTCACCTCCGAATCCGTAGAGTCCTCGGCCCGTGAAGACGCTTCCTCCGGGCGCGAGGCGGCTGCACTTCGCGTAAAAGGCCCGCTCATACTTGTAGAATACAATCCTACAGACAACCAGAATTATGGAATTCCCGAGTACACGGTCAGCGGTATTCGGGGAATACGGAGACCGGAGGTACGTGGAGGGAAAAGCCAAGAAACTGGAGAGTAGAAAAATGTACGTCAGTACGGTAGGGCAGCAGAGCGAATTGTGAGGCTGAGGTGAGTGCATCGCTCACGCAGGTCGGTTCGCGGTGCATGGTGATAGCGACAGGGGGCGCGAGGAGTGCGCTGGTGGTGGAGTGTGTCACCAGGGGGGGCAATGACTACCCCTGACCAAAGGCCATGAGTCACCAATTTTTAATACATAAATCCGGAACGTATGGCGTGTATGTCAATATCCTACTGTGTGGCTAAGTGAGTCCAAGTTGGGGTGACTGGTCAACTCGTCCCTTAGTCAACTCGTCCCTTAGTCAACTCGTGCTTTTTTGGTCAACTCGTCCTTTTCCCTAGTCAACTCGTCCTTTTTGTTTTCCAATTGCCTTACACCTATATATAACTGAATTATATAATAGATAACAACTATATGATGTTAGATAGCAATTGTTTACCTGAATTTGATATTTTAATAGTATGAGTACATTCCATTTTCATTTCATAAACATATGAGTACATTCCAATTTCATTTCATAAATTTCGCGGCAACTTCTAGCTAACGGTACGCGCTAATACTTAGTAGTATGCATGAATAAAAGCTTTATTTGTGTTCAGCGCATGTTTCCGAACATTTTGATGTATATACATCCAGGATTACTCCATGTTTAATGGAAAAGGACGAGTTGACCAGAAAAAGGACGAAAAACCTGAATTGACTAAGGTACGAGTTGACTAAGGCACGAGTTGACTAGCATTCCAAGTTGGCAGTGATAATGATAAGGAGTCATATTCAGTGTGTCTGAATTACATATATGTTCCTTGTTGTATTGGTCGACAATATTCCCCTAATTCCTCAAACTCGGTAAATATTTCCGACCAAATCACATTGGAATAGTTTTTATTCAGGCACCCTAACCATGTCTTCATATCATACCTATATACCCATGCCGTATATGCTGTAAATACGCACCTTTTCGCCATATATAACGTAAACCGGACGGCAAAATACGGAACAGTGTCCCGTACGCGTAGATTAGACGCGTAGTTCATAGATAAGTATTCTATTTTCGGTTCTCAATATTCTAGTTTCTCAGCCTCTTTTATGTAATGAAAAGATTATTAGGTGCGTCAGCTGGCCTATATCTGAATAGTATCGAACTATTCGAAGACGATACTAACTTTTTATATTTTCCAATAGAAAAGGTAACTTACTTCAATCTTTTCAATATCGTAAGCATTTGAAATTGGCTTTTCATAATACATTCTCTTGTAAAGGAAATCTATGTTGTCCAGCTTCAGTCTTCTTTTAAAATTCTGTACGGGGTCCTAATGTATAGAGGAAGACTCTGACCTAGGATAAATTGCATAGCTCTCTCATGTGCACCTGATGCATGCCTCCTAACGCCCTTGACACGAACAGAAGCCACACTTCCCGCCGGTTCGGGCGTTACAAGATTAGAATTCTAACGCAAGCCAAATTATGCTGCAATGGGGGAGATTGTAGCCTAATGTCACATTTCATTACCATGCCACACCATGTAGAACTTCTTGTAGTCAGGAAACCCAAATCCGGATATTTGCTTGAAAGTTGATGCTTGGAATTATGCGTAAATCTATTCACTTTGACACGCTCAAATTGATATCCATGTACTTATGATTTTATTGCATGTGCTATATCTACTCGATGACTAATACCCTAGGCACTTAGGGTGGTAATTAGATTAAATACGTGATATAGTATCCGGGTCAAAGAGTCTGCCGCATACCAGTGAATAATAACTTATGTTAACGTTTAAGCCAACTATTGGTAGGAGTCTGTTGGAAATAGAAGCCCGTGCGACATGAAATGCAAGAATTCTTAATGAACTAGCTTTGAAATTATGGATCTACATAAACATTACATAAGAAGTATTATTGAATGGAAAAACAAGCTTTTTGAATCCGGAAACCTCATCTGGGCGCCATAAGATAGAATAGGCAAAATTTGAATACGTTTCTTCATTCGATATATCTTTATTGGAAATTTTGCAAAGCTCGGCAGTTTGAAACAGTTCAGCTATCCTCAAGTCCATATGAATTCTACATTCAATGTCCTTTTTCTATTCCCATATCTAGTGATTCACAAAAAGCACTTGAATTAAAACCTTTGTGTTGTTTGAAATGTGCTATTCCCTGTCCGGATTCCCTATATTGTAAGACTATTGAAATGGCTTTCTGTGGCTTTGGTTACAAACTCTTTGATACTCTCATCGAAATAGTTATGCTTATAATGCGATGGTTATATCTCGCAGCTCCAACATAAATCTAGAAATATCATCTTGTCGTTCATATATCATTTATACCATCAGCCCACTGAGATAGACAGCTGATTGATGAATTGTTAGACCACTTAGCGAAAAGGCAGATCAAGCGTAATGCATGCGTGTTAGTGGTGCACGTCAGTTAAAATCCACTGAGCTTATACAGCGTTCTATATCACCGAGGAGCCTTTAAGAGCGTGACATTTCTAAGACACGCAATCATGTTTTGGCTTATCATACCATTATCTCATATTTTTGGCAATGCAACCATATCGTATGAACATAGAATTTAAGTTAAAAAATATTCTCTTGACAGAAGACTTGACAGATAAGCGTGCTTTTTTATTGGTCAAGAAGTGGCTTACATCATACAAAATTCGCCGGAATACCCCAGCGTTCTTCCATTATGACGTAGGAACGACATGGACACGGATTCACCTTCCACTTAAAGGCATGATTTGCAGCGTTAATAATAAATGATACCTTATGTTTACATAAATTCAATCTCTACACATAATAAATCAACACTGCTGTATTTATACGTACTCCACGTAAATGCCCACGCTGGTATGGCATACCCAGAAGACATACAGTAAAACCAAGGGCCCGTGCGACAATACTGTACTAGGCAAGGACATTTCAGGTTGGTCTGAGCCAACTCTAATCCCCTTTGCACTCGCCAGAAGCGGAGGTTAACATCTGCACAAATACACCGAACTCAATGCCAACTGCATGGTATCATTCCGAAACCTTTCTGAAAGTTCCTGAGCGGTTCCCATCCATAAATAACCTTGTACAAATAACTCAAGGAACATAGACCAGACAGCTGAATGAGGAAAATTACCTTTTGGAAAAAATGTTTATTGACCATAAAGAACTGATATTCAAGGCCAAGCGCCTTGATCTTCCATATCACATGGTCTAATAATCTGAATCAGTTCCCGTGCCCCAATAACGGGCCGTTTAGTATTCAGGGAGAGTGACAAGGACAAGGATCATGATGTGAGAGGCTGTGAGAAGATAAGGACAAGGATAGGATGATGTTAGCACTTAATAAGACATATATCTGTGTTTTCCTGTTCGATCCCACGCCTTTTTTTTCCTTGATCTTGACCTCTATCCACACGAAGGACATTTCATGATAAAAACCTATCTGTGATTGGTAGTAATTTGTGTCTTTCCTGGTTGCTGGTGGGTGTTTTGCTCATGGGTTCCAACCTCGGACATGCTAATTTTTGTAATCTTTTTTTTTTTCTTTTTTTAAAACAAATCTTTATTCTTATAATTCTATGATTAACAAAATGGTTTCCCTAACCCGGCGTTTACATTAGACGATTCTGGCCGGCGATTCTCGCATTTTGCACCTCCTGACGACTTTTAGCAATAAAATTATGGAAATCATCTAGTCTAAACGCAAAGTGTGTGGCGACTGCAGATCGTCTGATTATGTCACATTACCCCTTCCCTGGATAAAAGAGGAAAAGGCCGTAGTTGGGCAAATACAATTAATTCTATATGTAATACAGATTTTGTTTGTCCTTATGAATATTGATTATCAATAATGTAGATATCAATAATCAATAAGATTTGAAATAATAATTGACCAATAGAGTAGGGAGTCAATTATACTGCATATATAGTACATGTATAGTAAAATATAAGAAAAAAGGCCTACGAAGCTAGGTAAGTAGGAAGAGGTGTGGGTGGGTGGGTGGGGGGGGGGGGGGGAATTGAAGCGTTTGTGTTGTGTGGAAGCTGAATCGGGAATGAGGGAGAGGAGAGGTGAACGGAAATTGAACTAAGGAGAGACGTGTCTGGTAAAGACACCGGGAGGGGCGGGGCGCACAAGCGGTGCAGTAAGAGGGGAGACATCAAGGGGTGGGGGGCAATGATCACCCCTGACCAAAGGCCATGAGTATGGCAATCCAGCAAAGATATGGCTAACCCCATTATTCAGTGGGCTAAACCAGCTGGACTCTGTTGGATCCTATCCTTACCTAGGAATTGACCGGCAAAGATCTCTAGTATACAGCTAACCCGAATATTCATTAAGCTAAACAAGCTGGACTCCGTGGGATCCTAGATCCTTACCTAGGAATTGACAGAGATGTGTCCCACCTCTTCGAGACACTATAATCAGTTGCAGTTGAATCCCCGTAGCGCTAGTGGATCCGTTCTCAATAATTTAAAATGATAACAACACAACTGGCCACAGTATCATGAGAAGAATGTATTCCTGTAGAGTAATCTTCCGATTCCGAACCCGTGTTCGTCGGATTTTCAGTACGAGGTGTTTACACCGAGTTTTAAATGTCCGGGAACGCGGTGAGGGCCTCGCTGCTAGCACCCTAGCAATGTTCCAAGGTACCTTAGAAAGTGTAACCCCAGTTCCTGAGACACAATCCTGGATACAGTGAGTGTTGACGAGGCGTCGGGCCCAAGGCACGACTGCACAACTCACCAGGTGAGTTTATTTTCACCCGGATTTCGCGCTGGAAAATCCAGAGCTGAATTCCATTGATTCTTGTGTGTAGTTGACTCTGGTTACATTTACACAACACTGTTTAGGCTTGTGGTTGGCTGGAATCACAGGAAGTGACAGACTCAAAGAAAAGCATAGGGGCAGCATGTGTAATCTGTAAGATCCAAAAGTGCACTTACCCCATTACACCACACCTACATATTTGCAATGTGCAATACGTTTGTTCATAAGTCTGCGTATCAGGGGTTTATGATGATAGGCAAGGGTTATGCAATAACTGTGCCGCGTATCACAATAGGAAACCGATAAATTGTACAAATCTAAGATAGCTAAACTCTCTTATGTTACTGTGCCGCATCAAATACCATATCGGCAGCTGTCCGCCATTTTAGAATTTGCTACCGATATGAATGCTTCGGCGGTTCAACCAATCTGATTTCGTTATCTATCTAAAGCATGCAGTATGTTTTTCAAAGGATGCAGTCTCTCGTCAAGCATACAATTTGTCGTCCAAAGTGAGCAGTATGCCAATATCGAAGGCGATAGGTACACAACTATGTACACGGCAGAGTGTAGCAGTATGACTGGAATGGCTTCACCTATATATAGCAGTGGTGGTTTTTTTTTATAAGTTCGTGTATAGGTTTTAAAAAAAATTATTCAAAAGTTCCAAAATATGCTGCGGTAGCAGTTCTTCCTATTGGAAATTAGGAAAACACAGTATAGGTACAAGTTACACTGTTTTCCAGCAGTCTATACATACATAAGCATACAGGATGAGAACATGAAAGTAAAGTAATTTGAGTGAACGAGAAGAGATAAATGCATCACCTACAGTGGCAATAGAAAGTTGGTGCAGTGAATGGACAAAAAAGGCTGTTATTCAATAATTTCAACTGCTGTCATCAAGCTGATCATGTATTAACCGCTAAAATTGGTCAACCGAAGCTGCTTTCTGTATTGTTGGCGTCAAGCTCTCCCATACTTGAATCCCTCGGTATAAGGGTGACTTTTCATAGCGTGCTGTCTTGTGTTGGTGTTTTTCTAACCTGATTTTTGCATTTGATCGTGTCCTAGCAGGCAAAGTATCGAGTAGACTTGAATTCTTAGACAATTTATACATGTAGTACAGAGCTGCACATAGTATAGTAGTATATATTATCATATACCTGTGTACGAATGTCAAGCCGATGATTGACATTAAACAAAAACAGTTTCGTCCCCAGTAACGATGTTTCTTAATAATGTATACATATTCGCTTTGAGGTATTAAAGACATGCCCCATTTTGTTGTAAGCTCTTAATAAGCACACACATGTATATGTGCAACACATATGTAAACTAGGGATACAGAACATTTGTAATATGATAGTAGAACTTTAGAAAACAAAATGTTTGAGCACCACAGGTAATAAGGAAGGAGAGATAAAATGTCAGCTCTACAAAATAAATACTATAGCCATGTAGATATATGTGATGGTCTGTCTCTTTATTCAAACTTCAGAGATTTAGGTTGAACACGATTTATATAAAAGAATTTCCAAGGTGTGTAGCTTTTCACATATCAATTCTCAAAGCATATCTCTGCAGTTTATGGCTAACATATTTCCACACACCTTGTTATTTTCCTCCGTCGACGCTTCACCGAGTTAATACCTTTCTGGCCAAGACATATGCCCTGAAATATGTGTACAAAGATTGTCAGAAGGTCTTGTTTTATAGCGTGTACCGTATGTTGCCCTTCAAGATATTCTTGTGACTAGCAGATTTCATTCGTCATTCTGGATATGATGCACATATTATAATAGATATCGAATTGACATATACACAAATTGAATTACCTTTGAATTAGTAAATAGTAATGCATAGCAATCAATGAAACAATAATACCTCATTTATATATTGATACACCATGTACCAACACTCACACGTTATGCAACTCATACTATTGTATATCAGTCTGGGATCTCTGACGTACACTACCTAGTGATTCCTCACAAATATAGCACGACTTTAAACACTCTAATTCATAGTATTATATTCACATATATTCATTCGCACTATCTAACATGGTAATTTCTAGTGTCAGGTATCACACATTGCCATGTATATATGTTTCGGTTTGCACAATCCAGAACTATTGTGATCACCAGTAAATATATAATTTTGTGGTAAAAACAAAGAGCAAATCCGGTTGAATATTCTGGGAAAACATATATGTTAATGTCAGAGACAGGCAAAAAAAGAAAAGAAATTAGTATCGCCCATGTTAATTCCAGAAGCACTCACCAGGTGGCATGGGGGTTAGCAGCAGACGCTATGGAGGCAGAGCTGCTCAGGTAACCAGAAACCAACTCCCTTGCCATTCGTGTGGGACAGACCAGGATGAGATTCACTAATTAATCGGGTTTGGTGTCCAATGACAGGACAGTATGTTTGATTGTTTCCTGTTTGAGGTATAAACTGTGCACAAAGAATGCATTGTAGAAAACATGAGTCCTCTAAAATAATGAAAAGAAAAAATAATAAAAACATGATTGAACAAGTTGGACGTTAAACTGCACAAACAAACTCTAAAACACTCATCCTAATGCCATAGCAGTACATTTTAGGGGGATGCTATTTGTTTATGATATACGTGTTTAAAAGCCATTCCTATATGATAATGTAAGGATGTCGTTCAACTTGCTCCACACATTCCAATTCGATTTCTGCGACGTCAGATCCGAAGATGTCATGCGTAACACTACACAAGCTAGTGACAAAATACACAAGCTGATAATACCTCATGCCTGTTTCCTGAAATGTTAGCTCATTCTTAGATCATTTGTAGGTACCACTGAGTAAGAAGAGAAAAGGGATGCATTAAAGAGATGAAGATAGAGTATGACAAAGGAAGAGGCCTTGCAAATGTATTTAAACCTCAGGTGATACAACCATTCATACGAGGTCAAAAACAAAAGTGTCCTGAGTACACCAACACAGTTTCCGAAGCTTTTGGATCACGTATAAATATTATGTTCCCTTTAAGGACAGATAGATTTCAAAGAAACGCATTGTCATAAGAGACAACAAAATCAATAAAAGTCCTACCCGTCCCTATAATACCTTGCGTTATGGAAATACTGACACTCGCAATTCCTCTTATACCTTACTAATCCTATTTCATCCCGATATTAAGTGTAAAGATGTTACGTTCGTCTCGTCACATTTCATCTGACAAAATATTTATTTTCATTCACACGCAAGGCACAGGTTACTGATAAAAAGAGAAGGCGCATAATAAGAGTGAGACATCTTTGTGATGGCGATATCTACCTGCAAACTAGGACCCCGGAGAAAAACAGAATTCAATGAAGGCCTACCTAAGCACCCGTCCTTTCAGAGCCTTGATGCTAGGTGGGATAGTTTTGATAATGTAATTCATGCGGATGAAAAAATCGCTGAAACACCGATTTGAAGTTTTCGATAAAATACATTTGCAAGGCCTCTTCTTGCGTTTGTAAGGAAGAACGATTATGTATCGAAGTCAAACGATCTAATAAAAAAATATAAAAAAATAAATAAATAAAAGCCGATAATCAGAGACATAAAAAGAGCTATGGATGAAAAACAACATGTTTCAGAAAGGTTGAGAGAGATCATGAATATTTCACTGTTGCATTACCGTATGGTTCTTTTCATTGCAATGTTATCGTATATGATTGCTCTCTTGTCAGTTAAGTCTGCGTATTGATGAAACTCTACTTAAAGAACGAGATGAAGACAAGGCAAGAAAAAATGAAGTACTGGCAGGATTGCCCGGTTGCTTTTCACGAAGTTATTTAATGAATTAAGGTGAAAGCATATAAAGCACAATAGTCGCCTCTAATATCAACAATCTTCCATAAAATGATGGTAGTTTGATTGTTATAGATGATATTGGTGTAATGGTTTTGCATTGTCATTAGGAAAGGATTGTATTGGTAACTGCTTTGGCTACATGCAGATACATTTTACAGGCAAACTATATCAATTTGATTTGATTGGAATGTCAATGAACAAAAGATATATACTACCTACCATCAATATTTAATGAATCGGTAATTCGAAACGGCCAATATATGTAGAAAGCATGGTGATAGATCCTGATGTATTGCCATGCTTCATTTCCGTCCCCTAGAGTCGTAATGGCAGCTGACGTGATCTTGAGATCCGCCGTAGAGGGGATTACCTTTTGTTTCTTACCGTTCACGGGATCGTATAACGCTAAAACAAAAGGCAGACGCAAAAAAACACTATCCTTGTGTCGGCCTATGCCCGTCAGGTCGCTAATACTATCGGATAGTTAAAACCCCCGCAGCCAACTCCAACACCGCCCGCTAATAGGTAGCTACACGAGGCCATGCCTGCTGGCACGCGCCCTCTTTTGGAGCCCCATTGTCATAATCAGGCATCTTTAATTGGCGTCTTGTAGGTGATTTGCGGCGGGGTGCATGCACAAAACCTGAGTAGTTTTAATCGTCGCACTGGTAGGCGTTAATGGCGAACGAGGACGACTTTATCATTTCATCGTCTTTAATCCTGCCTTTGCCCTCGAAATCCAATTAAGATTCATTGGAAATTACGACGGGAGCATAATCTAATCACCATCCGTTATTTCATCATTACGCCATTACGTCGTGAAGGCTTTGCACGGGAATCACGTGTCGTGTAAAGTATTTTAGCGGATTATCGCTGACTTGGCTTTATTTGGGAGGTTGCCCCATTCGCTTCCTAAGAGCGCTGATATGAAACATCGTTCAAGAAGCAAGAGGAACCGACGCCATGTCATATCGATGCACGCATTAAAACCAATATGCTGACTCCTCTACAGGCTTAGTGGAGAGGGGAGGATGCAGTGAGTGTAGAGAAATTGAAGCTGGCAATTCATATCTTCAGGAACTATATTCCACCAGGCCGGATTGCGATCCCTTTCTGCAAAACATTGCAACTATTGCATGTTATAATGAAAGCAGCGTGGGAATATCTTATATATCTGATGCAGACTTCTAATGTAGCGGATTAGACTCTATATTGCTCTCGAGGCGACCGACACAGCAGCATTCCAATGGTCCAAGTTGCCTCCTCTACCGTACAGTGGTTGCGTTGATCAGCTGTCTGGTAACCACTGAATACAACCATCGCATGTCGTGCAGCCATAACTTTCAGAATCTACTGTGTCCATTGAGACTAAAGGCATCTGTGGGTTCATATATCTCTTTCCCAGCTTCAGTACGAGTGACTTCGTAACGTGATATAACGGCCACATGACATAGGTTAAAAACGACGATAGAAGAAATAAGGAATAATATACCAAATTTGTTGTTCCTATCAAAGTATTGTATTATCGTACTGCAGTATTGCAGTATTGGGCGACCATATCTTGAGGAATTCGCTATCTCATTTGGTTCTGTCACGAGAGTAGTTTGAATTAGAACACCCTTTACTTGTTATCTTTATGTAGCCATCTTTTTTATAAGGGTTTCTGTTAACTGTTATCATGTTATGGAAAATACAGAGATCTCATAAAATTATATCAATTGGTTAAAATATTTCTTAATCTTCATGACAAAATGAACGACGTAAATATGCAAGAAGTGATCTTTACGTTCCACATTGATATATGTCTCTAGCAACAACGATTTAAAACCAGATATGGTTGTCTCAGCTACAAACTCACCCTCAACCTGTGTCTGGACCTCACTGATAGTTCTACCTGATCACAGGATTGAATAGTCAGACATGTATATATACATGGGCGACGTAAACATAATTTACTCACCTTTTCGTCGCCACGTTAAAGTCTCATTTTCAAATCATGTGACCAAGGTGGGACCATTAGTGAGGATGAGAGAAATTGTAACAAAACTTTTCAAATACAAGAGGCAGTCGCAAGGTAAGTGTACATAGTATGAGGCAGATATGGCCTCATGACTTTCACGGAGGACCAAGTGCCCCTCCTCATGACATCATTGATGTTCTCTCCTATCATGCGAGGTTGATGGAGAACGAGAGTGAGTTGGGCCTGCCAGCCCTGTGGAGTATAAGACAAAGATAATTCTGGGCAGGTCTGCTCCTCACTCCACTCGGCTACGCCTCGTGTAGTAATACACGACCTGCCCATCGTGGCATAAACATTGTCAAGTCTAACTCTCGTTCGGTTTCTACTAAGTAATTACTGCCAGTAGCAAAATATCGGAGGGCTATGCAGAACTGAAAAAAAAGTTTGTATATCGATAAATAAACGATAAAGTATCTTAAACAATATATAATGTTTAGAATAATAAATTGCAGTGGCCCCACCAACGGTATGTAAAATAACTTTATGCCTACTAGCGCCACCTGTGGTATTTATAAATTTTACTCTCATGCAAAATAAGAATACATGTATTTATATAAATATATTAAGGTATAGCCCATGTATAACTTTTCTATGGTCATTTATACTGGTACATAGTGTATATTATATATTTACTCACCCTGTCTTCAGCTGAAAGAGCCTTTTCACCTCTTATCCCCATCGTACTTATAAAGGCGGAATTTCCAAATGCCCTGCCCAATGCAGAAGCAGGTGCTTTATCAAGACGATACCTGGCGATAAACTTTCTATCGTCAAATGCGTCAAGGGGCCTAATTCGGACTCTAAATTCATGTGGAGTCCGTGGTCGTATACCGAAGGCCGCCATGTTTTATATTTATGTGTCCTCGCTGGTTTATTAATTGTTTTCCTTTAAATCCCACAAAACGTGAGCTACAAGCTTCAGCTAAGACACCTCCCGACGTGTCGTGCGCTAAGACACTTTGGGGAGGCCCCAGGATACTTTTCAGGACCTCTCCCCGCCCGAGGATAAAAAATAAAACGCAAATGGACGAGAGGTCGTACATCGTGAGCTACAACTCTCCTTCCCCAGGATACTTTGAATTATCGAACCCAAACCCTCGTACGACCTCTCTTTGGGCATTTCAAGTCTCCTCGGGCTGAAAATAAAACGACCCCCTGGCTCACGATACTCAAATATACATGCCAATATTGAACTCCCGATACAAAATCAAAATCGCAGCGAATTCGTATAGCGCATATCGTGACAGGTTTCTATAATAACACTTCTGACACACAACGATTAAAAAAAAAACCGTGTCTAGGTGGTCAACGATAACCAAACATGTATATCGTTTGTTATAGCCTATTGGTGCGTTTTGGTGGGTATCGGTGATGCATTTGAAATATGGTGAGTATAAAATCGATCATTTCATACATTAACTTAGAACCGAGTTTTAGTGTCTAAAATATTATTTGATATTGTTTTGTATCTATAGGTAAAATATTTCGGGAATTATAATAACGTAAAACCGGATGAGTTTTAATCTGGGCTCCCGTATGCGACGACTGGAGTTTGGCGTAGTGATATCCGGAGCCAAAACTCCAGGGGGTCGTTTTATTTTCAACTCTCCTGGGGGTCGTTTTATTTTTAACTCTCCTGGGGACTCTCCTCGCCCACGAGGGATAGCTCCATTGAGGATAATTTTCAGGAGATCTCCTCAATCTCGTTCGATTTACCCTGTCCTCGGGAGGGAGAGAAATCCTCGGCCGAAGTCTCCTTTGAGAGAGCCCCAGGAGAAAATAAACCTGTAGGAGACTTTTGAGGAGACTTGAAAGAGAGGCTGTGTATACTGCAGGTGGTGGCACATAGTGGTATTTTTGGGAACTAATTTAATCATTTATGAATGTATGTTAATCTAAGTAAATAGCAAAGTAATTCTCCATCTGAGACCTCCAGTTTTGATTAAAATCATAATAAATATATTTCCCATAGTTCAAATGAATTAAATAGCTTTTATTTGTTATTTTGAATCACCCACGACACCCCTAGACGTGTCCCCAGCCAGGAGAGTTGCAGGACACTTTTCAGGAGCTCTCCTGGCCCCAGGATTGAAAATAAAACGATATTTCAGGAGACCTCCTAGAATCTGGCCCAAGACTCTCCTTCCCCGGGAGACTTTGAAATATAGAACCCAAACTGTCCTGGGACCTCTCCCCGGGCGCCCCAGGACTCCTCGGACAGAAAATAAAACACCCCCCTGGGGACTCTCCTCGCCCACGAGGGATAGCTCCATTGAGGATAATTTTCAGGAGATCTCCTCAATCTCGTTCGATTTACCCTGTCCTCGGGAGGGAGAGAAATCCTCGGCCGAAGTCTCCTTTGAGAGAGCCCCAGGAGAAAATAAACCTGTAGGAGACTTTTGAGGAGACTTGAAAGAGAGGCTGTGTATACTGCAGGTGGTGGCACATAGTGGTATCTTTGGGAACTTATTTCATCATTTATGAATGTATGTTAATCTAAGTAAATAGCAAAGTAATTCTCCATCTGAGACCTCCAGTTTTAATTAAAATCATAATAAATATATTTCCGATAGTTCAAATGAATTAAATAGCTTTTATTTGTTATTTTGAATCACCCACGACACCCCTAGACGTGTCCCCAGCCAGGAGAGCTGCAGGACACTTTTCAGGAGCTCTCCTGGCCCCAGGATTGAAAATAAAACGATATTTCAGGAGACTTCCTAGAATCTGGCCCAAGACTCTCCTTCCCCGGGAGACTTTGAAATATCGAACCCAAACTGTCCTGGGACCTCTCCCCGGGCGCCCCAGGACTCCTCGGGCAGAAAATAAAACACCCCCCAGGAGTCGCATACGGGAGCCCAGATTAAAACGAATAAGGTTTTGATTTTATCCTACCCCCTGTGAACGATATTTTTATGTGAGGATAATAACAAAAAAACAGGGTAAATCGAACGAGATTGAGGAGATCTCTTGAAAATTATCCTCAGTGGAGCTATCCCTCCTGGGGACTCTCCTCGCCCAGGAGAGTTGAAAATAAAACGACCCCAGAATGCTGAAATGTTATCAAACGGGAACCACAGAAAATCTAGGGTTATGACACACAGAAAAATATACATTGGACTAAGAAATATGCATATATGATGTACACCTGTAACTCTCTGTAGTGCCTGATCTTGTCACTAATATATCAAATTTAGGTGTTCAGAATCGGGATCTACTAAACCCGTAATACACCAATTGCAGCCGTTCGGCTCCCAGGTCTACCTCTTCTCACCTCTGTAACGTAAAGTGTGCTCTGTCCTGTTCACTGTGTGTTCGATATCTGGTCTTGTAATGTAACCTTATTTGTGGGGTTTGCCCAAGTCTCATATATTATTACACACGTATTCAACCTATAGAGTTGTTTTTTGTGTGTGCAAATTTGATCTTACGAGATGGGGTTTCTCCCGTCAACTATCTGCGAGTGCAATGGGGGAGTTTCCACTTGACAACAATACTGTATCCGGTAAGTGACGTCATCGGCCGTGTATGCAGCGATAACGTTGTGTTTAATACACTCAAAACGCTATGGGCTCTATCTCCGCTGATATTCACCCTAGAAACGTCAATTAAAAACGTAACAGTAGGGAATATTCATGTGAAACTGATAGGTATGGTTCCATTTTGGATGAAATTTAAGAAAATAGCAAATACTCACGTTTTTTCCGTGGCAACTTTTACCGCGATTACGATGATGTCAGCTGTCAAGGTGACAGTGACTCTCAGAGAAGGAGGGTGGGGTGTGTTTTATAACCAGTCATCACTCACTATTAACCTATTTCATGTTTGCACCATGTAATGGTATCCATATTGAGGCATACTACCTAATATTGATTAATATATAGCTCACATTATTATCATAGCCTCAGGGATATCTAGTTATCTGTTCGGATGCAGTAGGTCATAAATCACAGAAAGTGAGCTTTTGGCATTTTTGTACTTCTGCCGGCCCCCATTCTTAGGATGTCCATTTTTTTTATGATTTTTCTTTTCTTATATCATCGGGGTCGATGAGTTCTTGATGTTACATACAGGTTTTGATGGTCGAATATACATATTTGAGGTTCTAGGGGCCGAAAATAGGCTAAAAATGACCCGGAAATTGCAAAAAAAAAGAATAAAAGTGACATATATAATAAAATTCTTGAGAGATTGCACTAGATATATGTGATTCCCTATTCATTTCCTATAGTCCGATGCCTCCCGGTCAATTTGAAACAAATATCTCATCAGTGGAGTGTTTTTTTTCAATGTTTTTGAAGTAATACAAATTTTGTAAACAGAAATGTCCAGGCGAGATTTGAGCATCATATTAGCACCCCCCATATTACCCATAATGCTAATGGGTTCAAATGTGTCTTTAGGAATTAGAGTTAGGTGGTAGTATATGTGTAGTGAGAAAAAAATAGGAATTCCTCTGTAATCTTCTGTCTGAGGGTGTTATGAGTGTTTTTTGTGGAATATGTCCTAATTTCTCGTCCGGACACAGAATTAAGATAAATGCCCATCGTATCTATTATTGATGTATTTAACTATCCTAACTATGCTAGGTCTTCACCCCCCACCTTTACCTAAGTGCCCAATATATAGTGCATTTACTTCTCGGCCATGCTACAGAACAGCAGGCAGGAAAATCTTTTATGTCCGGGCGAGTCAATGTCCGGGCGAGTGACAACTGAGTGGTGTAGAGGCCTATTTGCATGAAATGTCCCTTTTTTTAAAGGTTTTCATTTACATGCTAATCTCGATTATAACAAACTTATGTTATAACAAAATAATTTTGCTATAGCAAGGATTTTCTACTCATATACTATGTGAGTGTGGATGTGTTTTCAAATGAGTGTCCCCACTGGGGGGAGAAGACACACTCACGCCATCTTGTAATGTAAAATTGATCTACTTTTGGTATCTTTTGAGAAGATTATTTTACTGGGATGGACAGACTCGGCGATTGACATATTCAGCTGATTTTCACGTGCCCGGCATTCCTGGGCATTCTGTTTGGATTTCCACTGCTGTGCATGCCACTGTTGGTATTCAGTATGCCAACAATCAGCATTCCGAAGAGCCCCTTCACCCATGAAAATAGAAAAAAAATCCCCCCCCCCCACCCTATTCTTGGAACTTACAAAAAAGTTACCCCCCAGATATAGATAAAAGAAACCCCTCCCCCCTCCACACACACATACACAAACAATAACCAAATAAACCATATCATGAGACACATTGCACATATATTCTAGACACTGTAGTGGGTGTTACTCTGTCTTTAAGACCCCCCACCAACCCCTCCCACCTTCACCAGTGCCACTGTTTGATATGCTGCAACTCAGCATGCTGGTATTCAGTATGCCAACAATCAGCATTTCGTAGAACCCCTTCACCCATGAAAATGAAAATAAAACAAAGAAAACCCCACCCTTTTCCTGGAACTTTCAAAAAAGTTAGCCCCCCATAAATTAAAGACCTACCCCCCCCCCCCCCACACACACACAAACAATAAGAAAATAGACCATATCATGTGACACATTGCACATATATTCTAGACACTGTAGTGGGTGCTACTCTGGGGGGCGTTGCACAAATATTGTACATACGGAAGCCGATACGTGCGATAATAAGACGATCCTTACGTGAGATGCTGCGTGCAATAAATTTCAGTGTTGCACAAAACTGCTCGTAGACGTCACGTAGTAGTATGTGCGATAACAGCATGCTACGTGCGATGCTAAGTACTTACGCAGGAAAACACGGCCGGGTACCCGATAATCGTATGATATCACTCATACATGCAAGAGGTCACGAGAGGTCACGAGAGGTCACTGGTGGAATTTACGCTGGCCACCAGAGCCAGTCCTCTCTCACCAGTACGCAGTCAATAATCCTCATTTAACAATCCTGACACCAGTCCTCACTTGCTAGTTAACCCTTTACCATGTTACCTTTACCATGTTACTATTCTAACTCCCTTACTGCGTTATCATTCTAACTGCATTGCATCGTAATCCTGTTACCAATACTGCAATTCAATCGGGAGGCTTTCCGATTGGAATAGAGCGCATTCCGATTGGAATTTCTGGTGGGCTGTGCATAACGATAGCGTTTCCGATAGCTTAACTCTTCCGTTTTTTTCCGTTCTCTTCCATTCGTATACGTTTCTCTTCCGTTATATGTAGGATGTCTACGGAAGCGTTGCGGATGTGTTACGGAAATTAACGGAAATATTACGGAAGAGGTGCAGATATATTTCTGGGTTTACAAACGTTTGTGTTACGGTTGTGCTACAGAGGATGCACGGATACATTACGGACAGATATCTGACTATACAGGTAGGGATGTGTGTTACAGCCTGCATCACTACATCCCAACATCCTACATCACTACATCCTAGCTTACATCACTACATCCCAACACCCTACATCATTACATCCTACATCACTACATCCTACAGCCACACATCCCTACATCACTACATCATACAGCCATACATCTACATCCCTATATCCTACATCTTACTTCCCTACACCCTACATCCACACATCCCTACATCATACAATCCTACATCACTACATCCTACATCCCTTCATCTTACATCCCTAAATCTTACATCCCTACATCCCTACATCTTACATCCCTACATCTTACATCACTACATCCCTACATCACTACATCCTACATCCCTACATCTTACATCCCTACATCCCCACATGCTACATCCCTACATCCCTACATCCCTACATCTTACATCACTACATCTTACATCACTACATCCCTACATCACTACATCCCTACATCTTAAATCCCTACATCCCCACATGCTACATCCCTACAGCCCTACATTCTACATCACTACATCCCACATCCCTACATCCCCACATCCATACATCCCACATCCTACTTCCCCACATCACTACATCCCCACATCTCCACATCCATTTATCCTACATCCTACTTTCCCACATCCCTACATCCCCACATCACTACATCCATACATCCCTACATCACTATATCAATACATCCCCACATCATACTTTCCCCACATCCCTACATCCCCACATCACTACATCCCCACATCTCTACATCCATTTATCCTACATCCCTACATCCTACGTCCCCACATCCCACACCCATAGTCCTACATCTCCACATCCATATATCCATACATTCCCAGTACTTAACGTAACGCCATAACTTAGTCAATTTGCAAACCCTACGTGACCTACATGGGTTGTCGTAGCAGTACGTGCGATAAAACGCTCGGAGATACGTTTATCGTAGTAGTGGGACATTTGTGCAACGCTTACTCTCGTAGAACCACGTGCGTTCATCGAATATCGTACCTACTGGTTTTGTGCAACACCCCTACGTGCGATAAAAAAATGCACACTACGTGAGGTCTACAATAACCAAATAAACCATGCCATATACGGCATATAGCCTATGATCCATGGGCGCCGCCATGACGCCCCCCGAATAGGTGTTCTTCACTGATGGAGGTGAAAAAGTAGGTGTTCTTCACTAATGGAGGTGAAAAAGAAGTGAGTGATAATAGGAAAGTGTCACAACTCTAGCCTTGCTCACATATGTATTTAAAGTGTTCCATATGGAAAATATCAATTTTGGGTTTAATTATTATGTCATCCTGCTCTGGGATGGGTGTAGAGAGGCAAGGGAACCATGGCAAAACATTGAAAGGCAGTTGAATTTCGTAAGAACAAAGAGCCAGAATACAGGTTTGTCCCCCGACCACCTAGTGACTGCTTCATGAACTAACAATGGCTCCGTCCCCTATAGGGTAGACCTAACACATTGCACATATATTCTAGGCACTGGAGACAGTGGAGTGGGTGCAACTCTGTCTTCAAGACCCCCTGCCAGCCCCCCTCCACCACCCTCCCCCCCTCCAAGACAAAATGAGCCACCCCCGGAAAAAAACAAGTTCATGTTAGGCTCTTGGTAAAAAACGTTCTACTTGTGGTAGAAAATTGGGTCAAGCTATAAATAGAAGACAAGGTGAATGCGATTTGGTCTAAGTAGGTCAGACGTCAATCATCCCGGATTCTGATGACGTCACAATAGCACAAACGTGCGTCGTTTTCCGTTTTTTCGTGTGCCGTTTTCTGGTGAGGTGACCAATGCCACTTGGCAGCAAAACATTCTGTACTTCTCACCTCATAATTTCGCGAATATTTCGCGTAGAATCTTGAGATAAAAAGCAGTGGATAGCTGAAGACCTACAGAATACGGTATGTAAGTTTATATTTTGATTATTCTAAGCAAACATATAAATATTTGCCGTTTTCCGTTACGAAGTTCGCCGCGAGCGCGAAAACGGTCGATGTCACGCTCCAAACCCACCCGCGGTAAATACGCTACTTGTAACTCAAAACCTAATGATCAGATAGTAACAATTCACACACCATTTTAACCGCCAGGAAATGTTATGTCAGAATCCCAATACCCAGAGCTTTAGAAGAAATACTTCGCCAGTTGAAAACAGAAATGTGTAGGCCTGAAACAAAACATCTATCCTGGCTTAGTCAATGTACCCCAACTGAGCGTCACTTACCGGATACAGTTAAAACACGCCAGACGCATGCGCACTACACACGACGTTTTGACGTGGAAACTGAACCATTGGGGAGACGTCATTCTCTTGGAAAAGATGTACTCGCCAGTCGCGTAACAGGCCTGTCAACATAGCTATATAGTTACTTTAACTGTCTATCGGAAGTTAAGGTTTAGCCTAAGAAAGACACCCCATGAAGTGGTTAATGCATCATGCGATTTCACAATAAACAGGAACAACTAGGTATATAAGGCCTCACCCCGATTATATATGTAGATAGGGGTGTGTGTGTGAATTACTTTTAGCTCCATGAATTTTGAATTCTAAATGGCCTCAATGCTTTTCCAACATTCTAGAATTCAAATACACTAATCAAGGAAGCTGAATTATGCCTTTTCTTGATACGTTTTAACCGTTAAAATATCAATTCGTCCCCTGGAAATCGAGTTTGGGTCGGCTGCCTCTGCCTAATGGTGAGGCATTGTAGTCGGGTCAGAGCGCGGGCAAAGGGCGGCCGATCCGTGGCGTGAGGCATTCGAAGGGCGGTGAGGAAAGCCACACTTCATTGACCTGGGTTCATGGCTTTTGTCTTCTCTCCTTCTGACCTTTCTGCCATGATTGTAGTCTCTAACACTGCGAGCCGCTAGAAGCCTTCGGCACGGACTCCCAGAACACACTCTTGTTGGGCCAATTAAACCACCCTTATTTATTCTGCCTAATATAATTGCAGTTAATGAAGCGAAGCAGCAGAAAATCCCCGTTGTGAGATCGCCAGTGACAATTGGATGGAGCAGTTGGTTGTTTTTTTTATAAAACGAGCAGGCTGGAAACAAAAACGTGTTGACTTCTGGACTTCTCAGAGTGCATTGTGAGCTGGAGGATGAGGACCTCCTCACAAACCATGTACACTTTGAGGCAGGAGTGCACCATTAAAACACGGCGGAAGATCCCCCAGATATGGACGGAATACAGATTTATTATTTTCTTCTTCTTTAGAAGCAGCTTTATTTCATTCTTAAAGATTACACAGTGCAACCAGAGTTGTGGAATTAAAGCCAAACTCCAGGAGGCTTAACCTTAGTGAAGTACGTCATTATGCATAGTATTACATAAGACACATCAAGTCCTTAATGACGTGGCAGTCCGAGGAATATTGATGCGGTAATAATATTTTAAGTTTGTGAAAATAAAACCAATGCCGGTCTTGCACACATGGCAGGACAGATTTGGGATGGCCCGTGATGAAAACAGGGACAAGACATAGAATTGCCTCAAGAATCAAGTCATAAATGTTAATATCTAGGTACTTAATACAAAAACAGAAACAGTTATCTTAACTCATGTACCTCAGTAGTCTCTCCCATTTCTTGAATTTCTCCGGTTGCCTTTCCAAAGTACAAACATATTTTTTCCATGTGGGTCTCCTTCTCAATTCTAGTGACCAAGAATATGGACACATAACATAAGATTTCTGCCAATATATATATATATATATATATATATATATATATATATATATATATATATATATATATATATATATATATATATATGTATATACATATATATGTATATATATATACATAATTTGGTGATTACATTGAAGAAATGAAACATACTATCGTTGCCACTTCACCTTAATCACCTTCCCGAACGCTATCTAACAAATAGGGTTCTGACCACCGACAAAAATTATGCATTTAAGCAACAAAGGAGTCACCGAGGTGCAGGAAAGAGGAAACTAATGATATATTACTAATCTAAATAGATCTAGTTAACACTGAAGTCTAGTTCCAAGAGTATTGTGATCAATAAAAGGCAAATTTGTTTCCCCCGAAATATACAATGTGCAATTAAAATAGTACACTGTTACTCGAGACAAGGCAAGACAGTCTTTCGATAATAAGATCGATAATATATACCTAAAGTACTTACCCAATCTGTACATATTTGGGGTTTGGGTGTGGATGGGTGTTTTTTTTAGCAAAGTCTTTTTTAGAACCCACCTAATTATGAAAATTCATCTGTACATAGTAAACATTTCAAAAGGGGGTCAATTTGGAACTGCTTTCACTAGACAAGTGAGAATCAATTGATTCACCCCTGGCATTTTGTACATATCATAGTTTACTTTAGGTAGGCGCAAACTCTACAACGCTCGTAACTGATGGCTTAATGGCGATATATTGGATTCCATCATTTTTACACCCAGGAGACGTTAACTATTTTGCAAGCGGCATTAGGCGGGAAATGAAGGCACGGGGGTGGGGGTGGGGTACGGGGGGTATGGCATCGGGAAATAGATGTTTGTGAACATTCTATTCAAATCATTGGGTTTCTTATAGAAAGTCACCTTTGTAAACGAATGCCTTAATGTGTTCATTTATTATTTTGTGATTCTGTTTACGGCTATCTGAGCGATTGATGGTTTGCACATTATACTTAATTCAAAAAGGCAGTTTTGCAAACATCTTGAACTAACGCAGTACAAAGTACATGCTCATAGGTTTCTGTTATAAAGTCTATCCTAAATATCAAATGTATTACCATTTAATTCACATAATGGTAAAAGATGTATGTAAAAAGAGTTTGGATATAAAAGGTTCTATATATTGGAGAACAATGAAGATCTGACATACACAATTTGAAAAGATGATTAATACATTGTTTTCTAATAGAAATTCCTTTACAAACATTTTAAAGTGATCATTGTCATCGATACACTGTACCTGTGAAGGCGATAGTCCCCTTACCTTGTTTTTTTTTTAAAGAAAAAGTGGGAATTGTCTTTTTAAGTCAAAATATATAACTAAGAGGGACCTTTTCCCGTAATCTCCGCACTCTGTAGGCCGGAGATTACGACCACTTGTAATCTCCGCCTTGTGAATAAGACACTTTCTATAGGTTGAATATGGAGACTCCGTTTTGGGTTGATAACAAATCAATATTGCGAAACACGAGTCAGATATTACAAGAAATTCATGTTGGTGAATGATACAGTCTGCAAAAATGAATTGACGTCATTCTGACTGCACACGCAATACGAGACCTTCATACCCTGTTCCTAATCCCTCATATTGCTCACTGGGCTGTGTCAACCTAGTACATATGTCAACGGCCCGCTCAGGGCTCTAATATCATACATAATAAATGTACAGAGAGTATTGACCACGAAATGAGCCATCAAGAAAGGTAAGATGGCCGTATCAGTTGTCCAATAGTTTTGAACCGGCGACTTAAATGACCTTTTGTGTTCTCCGAATAGCTTATTGGACTGACTCTCAGATTTTCCCTTTGAAGCTATACAGAAATCTAATAAGATATTTTGTGTTATGCTGTCGCATCAAAATTTGATCATAGATGCACATTATGATTAGCCACTAGTCTCTAATAAAGAATTGAGCATGAGGAAATAGCTATAAACCTCATTATCCGCGGATACTATCTAATATGCCTATATGAATAAAGATAATACTATCAATCCAAAAACATATATGAGAAATGCTCCAACATTTAGTATAGCAACACGTATACTTATATTTTGGAGGGTTGACACTTTGTTGGCTGTATAGACGTTCTAGTATAGAGACTAGCAATGCCTGAGATATAAGAGAAAGGGGAGGTGTTATTCGCATTAGCAGAAGTTGGCAGTGTGCACACTTTCGCCCAGCTGCCTTTATAAGTAGCAGCCTGCCTGAACGTGGGAAGATCCCAAGAGGGCATAACATAAAAACCCCGGAAGCAGAGCCTGAATATGGACATGCAGAGCGATGTTGTTTTTATTATACCGGAGGGATATACATATTGATAATAGCTTACAGTAGAAGTTAAATTGAATTTAAAAAAGCTTGGGACGTTAGGTATATCTGTTTACACATCTTTTTATGAACATTCATTCCCTGGTGGCGATTTGGCGGTTTTTAGGGTCCCATCTACCTACCATGAAAAGGGATCCGGAAAGCAAGACGCTTGGCCAGCAATAGGTCTGTTTTTAAAATCTTAACACGCGGACACACAACGCTGTGAACTGCTTCGATAATATTTGATGCAAAATTGTCCATGATTAATATCCAATAAAAAACAATTTAGACGCTTATTTAAGGATACATAATGGTGTAGCCCTTAATTCATTCTCAAGAATTATTTTACAGATTACTGCTGACACTATAACACGCCTTTCATTTATATTTCAATGGAGCTGTATCGGCATCGTTGTAAATTGTAATGCTAAAAAAGAAATGTTATCTACGGCTTAACTTTACTCTAATTTACTGCACTGTTCATCTAAATGTCAGAGCTCCATTAGCTGCAAATGGCCAATTCCCCAGGCTGTAGTTCCTCCTTCTGACGCTAAGAACGTGTCACATGTGTCACAACGAGTGAAGCTTTCGTCTCGCTTGGAGATCACACGCCACAGGGAAAAACACAGACCTCGCTTCAAATTTCTGTCGCGAACAATACTTGTCCCGATGAGCTAAGTGTTTGTTATAAGCTTGCGTCAGGTTTCTTTGTCCCAGTTTGTGGAATTAATGTCGGCCACACTTTCATCCTTCAATATACCACATATATAACGTATGGGTTCATCTGTTCTGGTATTGGGGTTGTCTTAATAATGGCGACATGCGGGCCAACATCAGTAATCAAGCAATAATACCTACAATCGTACTGACTTACATCGATTGTATGTAAAACCATGATTTTGATAAGATGAGCATTTGTTATTCCAGAGTTTATTTTCAGCTGCAGTATACGTATTTATCTTAGCCTGGTATAAACGTCCATAGGCTTAGCATTACGAACTCGTTCTCAACAGGCTTGCGAGAACGGCATCTCGTTCTCAACGGGTGATAAAGAGCTGAATATTTCCAGGCCAAGATAAAATCAGAAACATAATCGTGCTTGGTCTGAGTCCCTGTTCACCATCTCGTTTAGAGTGCTTCAGAATATTCACTCGGCTATCGCCTGGTTCATATTACTGAGCACTCCAAACTCGATGGCGAACGGGGACACAGACCAAACACTCATCAATTTCCTTCTTAGTATTTTATGGTTTGAGACCGATTGATGACAATGAAGTGCCATCACATCATAATGTGAAACCTTTCCAACAAGGCCTAATAATATGTAATTTACATTTCAAATCGTCTATGTCATAAAGCAGCATAAGTAAATACATATCTGATCCGGAAATAAGTAATTAAGATATGTAATTTGAACAACCAAATACTATTATAAAAGGCCTATATTTATAACTAGCCATATATTGTTATTCGGACGAACAAAGCTCATGTCAGGTACTAAGATTAGAGTGCTATAATAGTTGAACAATTCTGTCGCATCATATCTATCTTAAGGATCACGCAAATATTTAAGACTTGGTGTAGTTGGCATGAAGAAACATGTTCGCATGAAGCAACATAAACATGAACAGAAAGGTAAATATCCGCTCATACCCATAGACGAATAAGCAAATTAAATTCCTCAAGTATTGACGCGTTTCTGCAATGCCACACGAAGGTCTCACATAAATGTGTATACTTGTCCATAAATCCTAGCTTCCATCTTTAAGCTATGAAGCACTTGTATGCTTATGCATAGTGGTTCTTCTGATCGCTTCGCCTTTAGAAAGTTTTAAGCAACTCTCAATAGTATTCTGTGTTGCACTAGCATTTCACTTCAGGTGAACTTATCCTTTGCGTGCGGCCCGACTCAAAATGTTTCCATGTTTCACCTTGAGGAAATTTATATTCAAGGTATGAAAATGACACATGTCAGTTGGGCATGAAGACATGACATCAAGCTTCAATTTCTTACCTTCGCTACAGTAACCCCCAACAATGAATTGCTCTTTTAATAGTGACCAGGACGACTTGAGAGCCTCCGTCAAAATGCATACTCAAGATGTATTTAATATTTTCCGGGTCAATGTTTTTGAGACAGAACTTTTAGCTATGTCTAGATTCAGATGTAAGAATGAATGATATAATGATGTCCCTTCGTGTGGGCTTGCATGAAAGTAATTTATTCATTTGAAAGAAGATCAATAAATGGTTGGATAACTAGCAGGACAGCCACGCGGATGATATAGAGGAAATATAGAACACGATCACAAATCCGTGTAATAACACAGCTACGAGTATGGCTACCGTTATTCAATTGGACAAGCGAGGTGGTAAAAGCTTTGCTATGTACCCGCTGTGAACCAAAACGAGAAAAAATTCTTTAATTGTCCAATTTCCTTTTAGACCAGTAACTGTAAATGCGTGTAGTTCATCTGGTGTAGGCGTGGCGCAATTCACAATGCACTAATAAGGCCTACAACACATCAAGAATACTGAATAAAAAGTGAACAAACAGCCCTTGGTGCAAAGGCATGTCAAGGAATCGTTCATTCATTTGTCCTCAGTGAATGGAATAGAAACGTTTCCCTTGTCGACGTACGCTATCCTCTTCAGGCAAACACTAGGAAGGTGTTAGTGGCAAAGATCCAGCGGCACAGGAAAAACGTCAGTAGGGAGAAGGGAATGGCGTAGTTTGCGGAGAATGGGAAGGTTTATGGTGTTGATGAGAGAAGAGACTACATTCTCATTGTTGCCGTCCGTCTGCAGTGGGTCTCTGTCTCGCGAATATAAACCAGGGACCTGTCTCATATAGACATTGGGGTTGTCTAGTTTCGTGACAACACAAGTAGTTGCCCTTAGGAAAAGACAGACCCCAAACATAAGAATTAGACAAATCTACACATCATGGATCTGTTTCACTAGTTTCGTGACAAAAGTGTTAGACAGATATAAAAAGCTGCACCAACAATACAAGCAAGAACGGACAAAACGAAGTCTAATGTCTAGTTCTTATGAAACCGGACACACCATCTAGCCGCCATCTAGACATGTCACGAATCTAGTGAAACAGGTCCCAGCATTTACACTGGACGACTAAAAATGTAACGATTGTAGATCCGTCTCGGGAAGAACGCAAGCTGGTGCTTTTCGATAAATAATCGTCAACAAGAATCGTCTACCCAAGACGTGCTTCAATCGTTAACAATAGACGATCTTTAATTGTCCAAATTAGTCTCGTTTATTCTATATCTAAAGGCACTTTGTGTTTGTTCCACAAGGCACCACCTGGTATCAATGATGTAACCAATTGGTGCGCACTTCCACGGGCCTGCAGGCGTCAAAGTCACCATTCCTACCTGAACATTTTATAGAATGAACATGTTACCAATTACCTTCGGGGTTCTTTGCCATGGTAGTCTGTGAAGACTCCGGAAAATCGTATGATGGAAGGAAAAAATCCACTGTACTTGGGGTGGTGTCAGTAGCGGAATGGAAGAGCTAAGTGAGAGCTTAAAAGAGCTGACACAGACTCAAGGTCTGGACTCACCTGAAGCAGGTGCGGCGGGCAGCCAAAAACTTCAAGTCAAGTCAGAAGTTCAGAGTTTGCGCTCTGAGATGTTGGCATTGACTTCACTGATGGCCGAGATGAGATTGGCGATTCTAGGTTTAAGAACGGATGATAGAAGATGTGAAATGGATGGTAGTGCGGCATAGTCGGTCCCAGGGCAATTGCTTCAATCGCCTAAAGAAGTGGTTTGAGAAAATTGACAACTGGCGTCTTCTTCTCCAATGTCGCATGATGTGACCAGGGCGACGGTTGCTGCTGGGTTTCAAGGAAGCTCATTGCTTTTCACTTCGGTGGCAGAAACAACTTCAAAGATGGTGTCATCTGGACCTGCCGGGGGCGTGTCTACGTCAATTCAAGCGTCATCTAGCCTGCTGGTCTTCAGTATTATGGCCCCAGCGTGGAGACGGGTGCAAGGGATTTCAATTTTCCGGTAATAAAGATTCAAATTAAATGTAATTGTTTCAGCCTAAACTCACCCTCAAACTATGTCTCATTTTCGCTGATAGTCTCACCTTGTTCACATGAATAGAATATGAGATATTAGCCTTTAAAATGGAGACGTAAAGAGGAGTTCTCATCTGTATATCGCCATATATATATATATGCCTCTGGAAACAAAGATTGAAAATGAAATTTGCCCAAACCCACCCTCATACTATGTCTCACCGAAACTGATAGTTTCACCCTTATTAAATGAATAAAATATGAAATTTTAGCATTAAAGATGAGTATGTTATCTTTACGTCATCGTGGCGTATCTGCCCTTGGCTGTGAGTAGCAGAGCTAGGCATATGTATGGTAGGGCCACGGCTTTGCCCTTTGTACGTTACATTACCCGCCATATATTATAATGGCTGTACACGGTATCATTGTACAGCGCTCGGAAATCCGAGTATGTGAACACAGCTAGACTCAGGTTTGTAGATAGACTAATGAACCGGCAGGAAGTGCTTAGGTATCACGGCTTAATAAGGTCATGCATCTGTGCAGATGTGTGCACTGCACTGATTGGTTGAATAAGATCTGTATATAAAATGCATCTTAGATGCAGACCTCAGGGTGGAACATCGGAGCAAGAGGTGATGGTACTTTGTACATTTATGTAACGTAGAGGATTGAGTCAACGCTCCTACAGGCCTTACTCTGATGATGGGGAAGACTGATCCAGGGTGCTGTTTAAGAACTTACGAGGGAGAAAATAAATGGTCGTTCGATTCTCCTTGGCCCAATATCGTTTAATAAGGGCTAGGAGAATTCCTGAAGGACAAACGAGGGAGAGGATCAATAGTGAGGCATGAAATATCGTTTAACAAATTTATCCCCCAGTGGACGATTGTCCTCCACATGGTCCTACGTCGTCCAAAAACGGACATTTAAACGACACGTACAGGGGGTGTCGTACAGGGAGCTTGTACCTCTTTCCCTGGTAAAATATGTTTACCGGAAGAGAAACGTAAGACTTGCGGAGACCAGCAGATATAAGCGGATATAAACGGAAAAATTACGGTAAAGGAACGGAGGTATTTCTTGTGTTAAGTTTGTGTTATGGTTGTGTTACGGAAGCATTACGGAGAGCTTTCTCACTAGATATACAGGTAGGGATGTGCTACATCCTACATCATTACATCCTACTTCCCTACATCCTACATCACTACATCCTACGTACCCACATCCTACATCACTACATCCTACATACCCACATCCTACATCCTACATCCCACATCCTACATTCCTACATCCCTACATCTTACATCCCCACATCCTACATCACTAAATCCTACATCACTACATCCTACATCACTACATCACTACATCACTACATCACTACATCACTACATCCTACATCACTACATCACTACATCCTACATCCTACATCACTACATAACTATATCACAACATCCTACATCACTACATCCACATATCCACAAATCCCCACATCCTACATCACTACATCACTACATCCTACATCACTACATCACTACATCCTACATCACTACATCACTACATCCTACATCACTACATCACTACATCCTACATCACTACATCCTACATCACTACATCACTACATCCTACATCACTACATCACTACATCACTACATCACAACATCCTACATCACTACATCCACATATCCACATATCCCCACATCTTCACATCCTACATCACTACATCACTACATCCTACATCACTACATCACTACATCCTACATCACTACATCCTACATCACTACATCACTACACCCTACATCACTACATCACTACATCCTACATCACTACATCACTTCATCACTACATCACAACATCCTACATCACTACATCCACATATCCACATATCCCCACATCTTCACATCCTACATCACTACATCACTACATCCTACATCACTACATCACTACATCCTACATCACTACATCACTACATCCTACATCACTACATCCTACACCCTACATCACTACATCCTACATCCCTACATCCCTACATCCTACATCACTACATCCTACATCACTTCATCACTACATCCTACATCACTACATCCTACACCCTACATCACTACATCCTACATTCCTACATCCCTACATCCTACATCACTACATCCTACATCACTACATCACTACATCCTACATCACTACATCACTACATCCTACATCCTACATCACTACATCCCTACATCCCCACATCCTACATCAATACATCACTACATCACATCCTACATCACTACATCCACATATCCACATATCCCCACATCCCCACATCCTACATCACTACATCACTACATCCACATAGTGATGTAGGATGAAGAATGTATGATGTAGTGATGTAGGATGTGTGGCTGTGTGGCTGTGTGGATGTTGGATGTAGTGATGCAGTGATGCAGTGATGTAGGACGTAGTGATGTAGGATGTAGTGATGTAGGGATGTAGGATATTGTGATGTAGGATGTTGGGATGTAGTGATCAAATTTTGGTAGGGTGTCCGTCGGAAGTGTCCGCTTACGCAGGTTTTTTAGGCCTTTTTGTACCGAAATAACTCTCCGCTTACGCGGGCTGTCCGCTTACGCAGGGTGTCCGCTTACGCGGGGTGTCCGCTTACGTGGGGTGCCCGCTTACACGGGGTTAAATTAAACATCTAATAGAGGGAAAAATTTCCATTCCGAGCAAATGTGTCCGCTGACACGGGGTGTCCGCTTACGCGGGTTATCCCTTAGGCGGGCTTCTACTGTATATATACATCTGTATATATATATACATATATATATATATATATATATATATATGCTTCCGTAAAGTATATATATATATATATATTCATTGGGTCTATCGTAGTAGGTGGGTGCGGCCTCTTACTATAGTGACAGTGTGTCTGACATTGAGCTCAATGACAAGAGTGAGCGATAACCAGGGAGATGGTCGATTCGATTATTTATTTTAATTAAAACATTATATTTGAGATGTGACAACTGTTCAGGAAAGGTCTAATATCTTGTACTACCTATAAAAGATAATTCTATTATGAAAATATATCATAAATAATAATAAATCTTATCGAAAACTTGATTTTATATTCTCCTATATATCACAGAAGTATCCACGGAAGTAGCCGCAGGACTGAATACACTGGTGCCCTGCCATGTCCGACGCTGATCTCCTTCCACAGACGATCTGGGTCAAAGTTAGGAGAATTTACAGCAAGGAGAGGAGAGTCCACGCAGGACCTCCCTTATTAAACGATACTCACACCGGATCCTCCCCAGTGTCCTTCCTCGCGGCTGGTCTCCTATCGTCCAGACCAATTCTCCGTCGTAACTTCTTAAACAGCACCCAGGATATAATTGTGTGGACCTTACACTGTAGTCTATCTGAATAATCCTTTTAGGAACCGAATACAGTGTGCTTCAACAATGCAAAGTTTTAAATAATTCTAAAGTCAACATTTACATCAACCACTATCCAAATTTCTTTCCTAGCGATATTGGTACTATTTATGATCTAATACCCTTGGGTACCAGTTCAAACTACAGTTACAATATTACCACGTTATCAAACCTATCGTTCACCATTATCAAGCTATTATTATACATTATATATCAAATTAAAACTACATTATAAGTAATTTTAAATATCTAAGGGTACAAAATTATACTCAAATCATTAAGGGTTAAATATTATACACAAAAACTTTAACAAAATTAAATATTTTTCAAGCGAGAAGACCAATACTGAAGATGAAGCCTAATGAAGCTGAGTGAAAATGGCCGAATCTATCTATAGCCAAGTAACTATGGTAACCTAACAGTTCTGATACTCAATTAACGGACTTTTATAGATGGATATTTGTAACAGATACACCTGATGTGGACTATCTAAAGACCGAAACGTAGTGTCATATAAGTTACTCCATGTAGAATCTAAATGTTCAAATAAATCTAATAACAAGATAGAACTTGAAAAAACTAATTCCTAATGTTGTAGTTTTCTGAATAATTGTTTTATTTATCGTATCTTCCAGTTTTACAAAAACAATTTTCGCAGATTTTAGTGGTGATTTGTAACAAGTGATTGCTCATTATTACGGCCAAGTATCTAACCAAACCCAGAGAGCACTATACACTATGCTTCAATCAACTACATGGGAATGAATCCCACTTTATGTATTTTTATGAAATATTGCCTACGGGTGGGATGTTAACAATGAAATCCACCCTTGAGTTTTTCTCGTGCTACCTAAAGGCACGTCATGATGTCATGTATCTTTTGTTTCCTCTTGTGCTGGAAGGTAGGGTTCGCGCCGTGTAAATGGCATTGGACCAAGCCCAGGGGTACCAAATATTTACAGCATTCTTAAGCACTGTCAGCCGGGAACACATTTTAATACAAGGAGGAGAAATAGAATATTACAAACGAACATTCCTTGAGGTGTCTGGCTAAAATGCTTTTCCTACAGGCATCTGCGAAATATTGGTCTCACGTTTCAGATAACTGTACAACAGCGGCACACGCTATGGCTTCCTGTGCCTTTTAGCTGAAAAGAAGATGTGTGTTATCAAGCGTGACTTTACGGGCAGAATAATTCCTTAAGCAGATAAAGAATATACATGTATTGAAACAATGAAGGGGCACTGCTGTGTTACAAAATCAATCACCGATAAAAAGCTGGCCAATTGTTACCTATTAATTGTTTGTATTCATCTATCTGATAAAGATATTCAGCACCATAAATGACATGCATTCTTGTGCACTATGCGCTCGTCCGAGATTATGTTATGATTCTAAACAAATATAGTTTGATTATGATATAGTTATAAGTTTAAATGTGTGCGTAAAACCGCTAAATACGAAGCAAGATGGCGAAAGCCGTAAGTAAGATTTAGAATGGATCGTCTGTATAAGGAAGTGAATGATCACGTGACTTGCTGATGTAAGCCGCAGAGGAGTATACCACTGCTGCGACTGCTGAGAGCAGCAGTTGAGTTTGAGGATAAGATTTGGTAGAGAACAGAGCAAAGCTGCTCCTCACTGGAGGACAGGTTTGATTCTATTCGTTGGAGGCTTCGCTCTGCTTGGAGTGGAATCGCCTACAGTGAACGAATATTGCGTGAAGCCATCATCTCTGTGAGTAACTTACAGACCGACGTATAAGTGTATATGAAGATCTAAAACAGGGAAATCATGTGCATACATTAAAGTACTTGGAAATGTTGTTGATCAGATAAACCGATAAGTGAAAGCATAAGAAGACATCGGGATATCTGATCAGCAATAGTATTTTTAAAATAAGCCACGAGCTACTCTGTTTCCATATATTACAATGCATAAGGTCTGTTTCCATTGACCGATCTACAGTGTTTTCAAATAATACTTTAAGATAACAAATGTATGACCAATGTCCTTATTGCCATACCCAAGTAAGATCATTGAAAAAAAATTACATAGAAAAGTAACTATATTTCTGGATAACAATAAAATCCTAAATGACAATCAATCAGGTTTTAGGAAAGGGTTTTCAACAATAGATTATATAGCTAGATTTACAGACAAGATTCTAAAAAATCTAAACATTGCTTAAACAATGCTTGCCGCCTTCCTCGACTTCCAGAAAGCTTTTGATACAGTCAACCACAAGATACTTATTTGTAAACTGTGGAACTAAGGTATGAGTCAGAGAAACTTCTCGTGTATGTCTAATTATCTAGATAAACAAACTCAAAGGTTAACTCACTTGAGTCAAAGTTGGGAATGGTTCAGTGTGGTGTCCAGCAAGGCCCACACTAGTGACTAGGGCCATTACTCTTCGTGGTCTTTAGAAATGACTTGGTAAAGCATTGAAAGATTAAAACTTGAGTTTCTATGCAGATGACATTGTCTTTAATAGAAGTGGTAATGATATTAAAGAACAGTATAGAAATTTACAGCAAGATCTATTTAAGCTAGAGATGTGGTGTTTACAAAACTCAGCATAAACACTCCAAAGACAAAAATTATATACTTTTCATCTATGAATAATTGACTCGAGAATCTTCCCAATGTTTACTTAAACAATCAGAGATTTCAGCATGCAGCAGCATACAAATATTTAGGAGTAACTTTAGATAGGCACCTTGATATGATCTATATATGCAACGAGTGAAATCTCCAACCCTGTGCCAATATGTCATATATATATATGTCATATATACCTGATTCTGTTACATTTATGCCACTGTTCAATTATTCTGATCTCTGCATCTAGGGGACACTACTGTTGTTTTTATTTCATTTGCCATTAACCATCCAGGGAGCTGTTTTAAAACGTGGGTTAAGTCTATGGTTTTGAAACAGCTCCCAGGTCCGTGTTATATGAAAAATGCAATTTTATATTACCAATATATTTTATCTGATTGGGTATCAACTGATTAAATACAAATAATAAACCATTCTTTTGTTTTTTTGCTGTTTTTTCATAGATTTTACTTTGAAAACACCATTCTTCTGTCATTATAATTCTGGTACTGTACATATAGACACAAGGTGTCCTCAGATATTACCTCCTCGCTGCTACACTGCCGCTGCCACTGCCACTGCCACTGCCACCAGCACCAAAACCTCAACTGCCGACGCCGCTTTCACACCCACCTCTTTCACACCTGTCTGCACACAGCCTTCTGCCCACCCACCCCTAGACAATACCCTGATAATGTGTGTTGGCAGAGGACATGGATAATCCATCCACAAACATTGGGGGAAGGCTGCAGGGAGCCTGGGGCTAGGGGGCAGGGGGGTTCTCTACCAAGTGGTCAGTGGTCAGAAATTGAAGTGGAGGGGGGGGGGAGACCGGGTGGCAGGGGCAGGGTGGTCGGGTGGCGAACCTGTTTTTTCTATCAGCATGCACACACATATATATATACACATCATGTATATGATTTATATACAACCAGCGTATACATGTTGAGCATGGGATATTTCTTCTCATATATGCTTGGTGGCAAATACAGCCATTATGCTTCTGTATACAGGAAAAAACAATGTTGTATATGCCACATATGCTGGCATGAAATGTTGACGTATACAGATAAAAACACTTCAATATACATCTGATACATGCATTTACACAATGACGTATATATGCGGGGATTTTCCCGTGTGACAGACTTTCTGGGTAATTCAACAAATCTCCACCGTTTTCGTCGGCCAATGGAAACGGGCCTATAATCATCCACGGCTAGCCAACTTTGGGGTATATATACATCTCATTGCCCTTGCCTCGAAAAAGTATACGTTTAGCCATTACTTCTAACCTGCTGAAATGAGAGAGAGAGGCAGGTTTGGGTAGATACAATTCTATTTTTCTTGTTGATGTATCGATACAATTTTATGATGTAGATAAGATATACGATAGATAAGAGATAATGTATGAATGAAATATATGAATATTGGATTTAATAAACAAAAGGTGCAGTGATGTTATTTTGAAATTAGTAAAAAAAACTGGATGGGTGGGTGGATTTGAAAAGTTTGTGTGTAGGTGAGTTAGTTGAAAGCGAAGGAGAGAAGGGCGAGGAGTGGGGAGGAGTGATGTGTTAGTTAGCAAATCTAACGCTAAGGTCTGTGGATATGTTGGTAAGTAGGGGAGCCACCAAGTGGAGCAATGGGTTGCCCATGGCCTATGGTCAGGGGTGGTCATTGCCCCCCCCTGGTGAAATCACTCTACACTAGCGCACCCCTGCGCCACCTCTCCACTATCGGCCGCACTAAACATCAAAGTGCGCTAGGTCAACACTGTACTCTGCCTCATACGCTTCTCAGGTCTCCTACACTCTACACGTATTTTTCTACCCACCCACCCACTCCTTTTTCTCTTCTACTCCTTACACTCGTAGGGCTATTCCTATTATTTTATTATTACAAGTTCATCATAACTATGTAATATTACATAATATCTTCATTATGTTATCATAAACTTATAACAATTGACAACCACATACATATGTCAATTATACTATTTTTCTTATTATTGATATTCTTGTATTACTCTTATTCATATCAATAAGACTCATAAAATTAAACAAAATTTTATAAGCCCACTACGGCTTCCATCTTGTTTCATTGGGGATCTGGGGTAATGATGACCCCTGACTCCAAGCCACTAGAAATGGCGAAGAGTGTACCCGAACACCATTTATGCAAATCACGGATGTTAAATCTATACCCCTGATATATGATACTATTATACGGACGTACACATTCTACCTGTCGGCAACCCACTGCATTTTGAAAACGGCAACCAGTATGGAAAGTTTATTGTCAGAACCTTTGCTTTAATGATTCGTGTAATTTCTGGTTATCTATATCCGCCGTTTAACTACATCACCGTTCCTAGAAAGCAATCATCATAATTGAGAATGAAGATGTGGGAGTTCGATCCTTTGTAGCCCTGACAATAAATTCAAAATATTGATCTCATATGTCGCGATTACCATGTGTATTATGAAAATGTGGTGATTTTGGTAAATTAAAACTGATATTTAACTATTCCTTAGACTCAATAAAAGATATCAAATTATAGTGCAGATTATCATTAATTTAGGTATAGTACTAATAAGAATTTCTTCAAAGAGAATTTCTTATACTCCGCGTCAAATCAAAATTCTCGCCACAATATAGGACTTTAACCTTAAGCAAGGTGTGCTTAATTTGCATAGTTTTCTTATCTCAACTAATACAGAACTAAGGCAGGCGACAGTTATTCAAATACTCACTTTATCCTAGATTGATCGATTACCGACAGCGCTCGCCCAATGTTGTAAGCGACAGCGAAAATAGATAAAGGAATACCGTTAGAGACGGTGTATAAGACTTGCGGTACCGTGCTGTCGAATCCAGTTCAGTTATTGTACTTAAGGACACCCAAAACTTTCATACAAAACGATGTTCTTTACATGTAGATCAATATCATACAGCATTGATCTAGATGTATAGAACTGTTACTTTGTTGTTGTTTTTCTACTTTTTTTCCCATAATCTGTATTAAAAAACGGTTGGTGGTAGACCGCAATGTATAATGTACAAGCGAACCGTATTCAATAAAAAGAAATGTGATTTGTTTTAGACAGGGGGTGATATGTGTATAGGACGATTTATTCTCTTTATATACATCATGACTCCAAACTAGCTCTATTGATGACTATGTCTAGAACTTGAATGGAATTAGTAGAAGATACTGAAATGAGCAATTGGCCTAGATATAAACTAATTATGAATATTACAGATTATATTACATGTTCCGTATACTACATGAATATTTCGAATGGCTGTATATCTCCCATTCATCTGAATTTTTTTCCCCGTATAGAAAGATATATATACGCATTTTGTCGATTTTCTAATCTGAAGACAGTATCCATAAGTTTGATTTGCACTTCGTGTATTTTCCTACGTGCTTTAACTGGGCTTCCATTAGATAATGACGCGGATTACATAACTACCATAATTGTGTCTCCCATGAGGTTAGGGACAGCCACATTATTAGCATATTAGTTATCATCACGACACTAACTGAAGAACAATGAAGGTGATAGAGCCATCAACGGATGACAATGTTTTAGAGCTGGAACAAAATGCAGCAAAAATAATCGAATTGGCCATTAATTGTTGCCAGTTGATGGGGTTGGCAGTGGCAATGGCGAACGGAGGCAAGAAGATGACAATAGGCCAGATGAGCGATTATGTGGTAAGCAGGGCACGTGATAGCGACAACTCAGTCACAGGGGCCTCACTACAATAGGTGATGCAAGCGACGATGAATGGATGATAGTATGCCGCCACATGTCTCCCTGCCTTTTCCCTCGTCTGCAAGTAGAATGGATTGTCATTAAAATTTCAGGTTGACATTTATTCATGACAGGGCCTAGGCCTGTTTGCACAGCAGCGTCAGGGTGTCGGTAATGGCATCGACAATCACCAAACAATCTAGTACAAATGCTTAACACCGTAAAGTGTGAAAAACCAGAAAATGACATGCATAGATCAATACGATAGAACGAACAACGGAGTCTAGTAACATCGCATATTCAAAAGAATTTTATTTACATATATATAGTCAGTGATACACTGTCTGGGTTCCAGAATTTATAAGAAGATTTATCCGTGTACAATGTTATATGGAATAGTGGCGAATCCTGGGAGGTGTTTTGCAGTAGTGACGATCGTGAATAGTGATCGTTTCCGTTGCACAGTTGAATTATCTTACCTGCACATGTATGGCAAACCTATATCCAAATAGGTCTTAGACCATCAGTAATCGTTTCAAACCAACAGGTCTATGCAACACCTTGTCTATGAAACACCTCCCTGGGCCCTGTTTTTCAGTCAAGACATAATCGCCCAACGATACCCTAAGACATCTCCGCGATTGGAAGACAATTTATAAGACACCAAATGGCGGGTGTACTATAGACAGTGTCTCAGCGCAGCACGTTCGATCGCTGCTAAAATGTCTAAGACAAGTATAGAATTGTCTTAGGCTCTATCAAACCTCACTGTGCGTATATAGAGGATTCCCCGTGCTTCCCATACGAATTTAGCGATGAAACTTCAAAGCCCCTACACCAAGAGGTTAATTAGTTGCAGCTTTCTGAACCCTTGATATTCTCCTATAGGAAACCCCGCCATACCAAAATAGGATTACAGAAACATTGCCATTGGATTTGCCATAGAGGTGGCACCAGTTGAAGTCCGACTTCAGACTAGGAAACGTCTGCTCTGTTGCCCAGTATCGCAGCAAATAGCGGCTGATGTCCCCCTGAAAGTCCGCTACATATGATTTTCTTAAGATGTTTTTATTTAGATTTTTCATAATATATATATGATTTTGAAGGAATTTTAATTGTCGCTCTAAATACAGCCCTCTGGTAATGCAGTGAATGTCTTCCCATTTAATCCAAATAGTCACACGCTTCTTATTTTAGGGTGGCTACATATTTCTAAAAGGATAGATGTCAGTGGAGATAGAAGTATCCACGGGTAGAAATGAACACAGATAGTGAGTCCATGTAAAGGTCCCTACAGATAGAAGTCCCAGCGGGTAGATGCTCTCGCAAGTGCAAGCCCGCACGTTTATCGGTTCCAAGTATACGGGTCTGACAGTAAAAGTCGGTTGGTAGATGCCTGTAGGTGAGGTAAAATATGGAACTCGGGCCCCCCTTTGTATTGCTGCGCAACAGTTATCTTTAGAAACTATTTTTAATGTATATCAACAAGATATATGTATTCCTCTTTAACAGTATGGAGTTTATGATAACGGTGGGGCATGGAGGTGATAGATACACTATTTATTTTTATCTAATAACGAACACGCCATTTACCACATTTGAGTTTATCAAAAGGGTATATATGCAGGAAATTAGGGATTTTATCCATAAAATGCTAAATTACTGTAATAGGGGTCATGCATGGTTGCCCTAAACACTGCTTTACATGATTATAAATTAGTTTTGTTACTTGTAGACTGATGGTTAGCAAGGTACATAATTTTATTCTTTTATTGAGTTGATTGCTTTATGTATCTTCGCTTAAGTTATTGAGAGACAAATGGCCTAATTGGTATTATTATATACCTATGTTAGTATATCCTGCACATACCGCCCTCTCAGACCCATATCGTATTTACATCCGTACGCCACCTACATGGTGTATGTAACGTTATCACGTGACCGTAACGACAGTCGTACACACGGAACGTCCTACCGCTAATCACTCTCCACGCACATACTATGGAACGAGACATTCAAGATGGCCGCCGCCACTGTCGAATCGACGACTCGATGCAAAGTGCTGAAAGCAGACGTAATACCTAAATAACATCAGGATTTCTTGGTACAATGGCTAAACTTGAAATATGTTGCGAATAAAATGTGAATGGTGTACTTATGTAAGGACGATTCATCGGAACAGACCGGAATCCAAAACCGGAAGTGGAATCTTGAAAATGTAAACAACGGAGATATTTCAGTAAAATGACATATTACATGATTTTAATAACAACACGGTCAATAAAGCACACAAAATATTAACAGAAAATAAACAAACAATATATTTCAGTTCATTATTATATTTCCACAACATTATAATGTAATATTAAAATACGAAACGGGTTTATGTGGACATACGCTCGAAATAAACAAACGCTGTCAGTGTCGTCTGATCAAAATGGCAACACTACAGGACGTAGAAACACATACCGTGAATTTAGATGATTTAATGTGTGAAAAAGATAACAACAATGCCGTAAATACTGATAACGAAGAAGATGAAGTTAGCGATAAGGTTCTACGGGATTATATATCATCTAAGAAAAGCCGTGAGACAACAAAAAAGACGGAAAGAGACGTTGCCGCCTTCAAGAAATGGTTGAAAGAGAGCGGAACGACTACAGACATTTTAGATTTGAAACCTGAGCGATTGAATGTTGCGCTAGGCACTTACTTCATCAATATACGAAAGAAAAATGGAGGAAATTACAAACCAGAGACGTTATCCACCATTTACAGAAGTATAAAAAGATTCCTGGACGACAACAGTTATGGACATAACATAACAACAAGCGAATACTTCAACACATGTAGGGGAGTGCTATCTGGCAGAAAACGAGAACTGAAGAGCGAAGGGATGGGCAATAAACCAAACAGAGTGAGTATTTCTACAACAAAATATATATTTAAAATATTGCTTGTTTATTGTATTTTCTAACAGTGCGACCCATTGACTTGCGAAGAAGAAGATCTGTTATGGGAGAGTTCAGCTTTCGACCCCTCCACTCCAAAGGGACTCCGTAATAGCCTATGGTACTTGATAACCAAATGTTTCGGGATGAGGGGGCAGCACGAGTCTAGACAACTCATGTGGGGCGACTTAGAAGAACATCGCGAGACAGGAGGGGAAGAAACAATCGTATTCTATGAACGCACAAGCAAGACACGCCAGGGCGACAATAAAATGAGTCGCGCTTTTTTGCCTAAAATGTGGAAAAATGTTAAAAATCCCAAGAGATGTCCGATAGAACTGTACAGAGAATATAAACGAAGACGCCCAGTTGATATGAACTCTGCTTCGAGTCCCTTCTATCTAACGGTTAACTTCAAACGAAGTGCGACTAATCCCATCTGGTTTAGTCGCCAAGCTATGGGAAAGAACGAGTTGGCAAAGATCCTAAAGGAAAGTGCTCAAGTTGCGGGGATAACCGAAAAAAAACCCAAAAAACCATTCAGTCCGGAAGACTACATGCACCTCTCTCATTCATGCTGGTGTCCCCCCAAATTTGGTTGCCCAGCTTTCCGGACACAAAAATGTATCGAGTTTACAGTCCTACGCCACTGCATCAAATGAACAACAGAGACTCATGTACGGAATACTAAATGAAGGGAATAAGCATTTCACCTTACCTTCATTGGCCACACCGACTTCCACCATGACAACAGCAGCGGTAAATATCCATTTTTAAAAAATCACCTAATTTGATAAAAAAATCCGGGTAAAAAATAATATAAATCCAGGTTTTAATGATCCAGCTCCGGCCCAGTGTGGTTCCTTTGTCCTATGTAATTGCACACTAGCGTACGAGACGCTTTTTAAAAAAAATGAGCTATGAGGCCTAATATATTGACACAGATCCAGAATTGTAGAATATCCAATAAATCCATGTAAAAATAATAATAAATCCATGCTATAATGATCCAGCTCTGGCCTAGTGTGGTTCCTTTCTCCAATGTTTGTGCACACAAGCGTACGAAACGCCTAAAAACAAAATAGAGCTATGAGGCCATATAAAATAACACAGATTCCGATATTTGATCTTGAATATTATAAATAAATCCATTGAATGTTGTCTAATTGCAGCTGCCATGTCAAGATGCAGTATCGTCGAGTATCGTGGCGATTCCGGGTAAGAGAAAGCGCCCAGTCTCTGCTGCCTTGGGACGTCCACCGAAGGAAATGGCTTACGAGTTGATGGACTCCGAAGACACTGGAATGGTAAGCATAACGTATGAATAGTAAAGTATTTCTTTGTATGTGGAGATATGAACAACAAAAAATTAATAATTCTGTAAACGGTTATATTTTTCAGAACGATTTCCTCACTCAAGAGTTCCTTGAGGATGTATCCTCCACAGAGATGGAGCCGAGTGGGGCGACTGCAGCCGTTAGAACCATGCCTGTCACTACCCAAGTTGCAAAAAACAAGTCAATGACAAAAAATGATTTGATAACTGGACTCTTCTCGGGAGCTTACCTTAGTGGATGCACCCTAAATATCAACATAAAGTTGTAAAATGGTGGCTTAAAATATGTGAAAATATAATACGATTGAGACTAATTAGGGTCTGTGTTAACTTGGTACTCTTTTTCAAATGGCAGCGATCCCCGCGATTGTCCGGTGGTGAATTTTCACCGAAATAAAAACTTGAAAATATGATAATTTGGACATTGTCTGTCTTAAACTTGAATGAATCTGGGTTTCATGAGTCTTAATCTTCTTCACAAATAAAAAAATAGGATATAACAATAAACAATTACTTGCCGTAAATATGGATTCTTCGTAGTGTAATCCCAGCTTTGAGTTGTCCGCATGGCGTGATACGCCAGAGTGCTTCTTCGCCTTGCTCGATTTGAAAATGTCAATCTCCGGCAGAGTCTTAGTCGATTATATTGATTAGATATATGATTGAAGATAGATTGCTTAAGACGTTGGACAATGTTACTTATTATAGCTATGTAGTAAACCAAACCTCTACCGGAGAGTGTAAAAATAAAAGCAGCAATCTTATTGGTTGATGTAAAACGCTCTCGTCCAATCATAATGGATCTTTCAAAATAACCCGGTTGAACGTCTGTGAGTGCCAGGAACCGTACGTACTGGACATGGCGGCGACGCCCAGCAAGACGACCAAATTCTAAGGTAGAAAATGGCTAAATTAAGGTATATAATAATAGAGAAACAGGCTGACTGAATTCGTACGGGTAAAATACGTGATGAAATTTGAAATCAGATTCACCTCTGCCTTCGGCATCGGTGAATCTGATTTCAAATTTCACCACGTATTTTACCCGTACGAATACACTAACCCTGTTTCTCCATAATACCCTCGCCTATATGTAGAGACTGATCATATTGCATAGGTAATATATGGTATAATATGTAAACTGGCCAATGATAAAAAGAAAATACATTAAGATCCATAGTCGCTGAAAATATGCCATGAGTTTTGTTTGTGAAATAGTCTCACGAGGCAAAGATGAGTGAGATTGGGTGACGGACCCAAACTAATTACGTATTTTCAGTGGATACGGATTCAGATTTGATAGCATCACCATCTCTGACTTATTAGCTAATGTTTCTCAAGTCATCTTCCCTGAAGTGTTGGTTTAGAATTACGCCATGGGTGTTGAGTATAAGTTCTCAATGATAAGTCTATGTTGGGGGGGGGGGTGCCAGGGGTAAGATAAAATGGAGGATAGAGTATGCACCTTATTTAATGTATAATAGTCTGTCAGCAGTTCATGTAATCATACTCGGATAAGGTTCGCATAGGGAGGCACGAGTTCTTCAATGGATTGTAACCTTGGAAATCTGTTATCATAAAAGGCTCCTCCCAAGATGATTATTAGACCATAAATTGCTGGTCTACGTAATAATTAGGTAATTCTCAATATCAGTAGTTCCAGCTGGAATACGTCAATTCCGGTTCTGACGCAAGCCCCGACAGATATATTATCTCACCCCTGGTACAAGTTTAGCCATAGGAACAACGTTAGAAAGAAATACTCAACGATCACCCCGGTAGAGTGACAATACTACGCCATGGTCGTGGAGTAGTAAATACGAAATGACGTCATAGGCGATTGACCAATCAGGGGCCAGGATTTCAGAGAAAAGACAAGACAAAACAAGAGATTTAAACAAGAGATTTAAACAAGAGATTTAAAGATTTACCTAACAGTAAAAGGGGGGAGATAAATGCAGAACCACACTCGAATCGTATAAATAAACAATGCTCCACTCGTTTGAATGGGCCATAATCGTCACTCGGCTTCGCCTCGATGACGATTATGGCCCATCCAAACTCGTGGAGTATTGTGTATTTATACGATTCTCGATGCAGTTCTATATAATACTTATTGAATGGAAGGAAATAAGACACGATGCAATAACCGATCTCCAATGACAGGCAAACAAATGATATTGTAATACCTAAGTTTGCCCAGGGAATACGGAAATAAGACATTGAATGCTATATGCTTTATTCCAATGACAGTCTGTACTCTCTCGTCTCAGCTAGGAAATCACTGACCTTGTATTTCTGTTTCAACAGAGATGGAGGGATATTATAAACGCATAGCACTGATGTGAATAACACAAGAGTCATCATTTCCTCTGCATCTGCGGTATCGGATATCAATGTCAATGTTTTCATTTACAGCCAAGTAGTCGAAGCTTAGGTCCTGGCATCCATATGGGGAAATCCTTGAGAAAAGGAAGGAGCTTAGCTATTACGATATTCACATTTCTACAACTCAAACAGAGATTATATATTCAATCACATGGCTAGCGATACAATTCAAATGTTTCCTACTCGTGTTACTTTCCAAAATAGCACTTACGCCTAGCTAGCCTGGCGTCCACCTACCACGATAGATATTTATACCTACTGATATGGCTCCGATACGAAAAGCACATATTGGAGATATGTCGGGAAGGTGCAAAATCGTAGACATGTCTAGACATACCTATTCACTGCGCATCGTAAGGGCTTCTTCAGAGCCTAATCGCAGAGACGTGGTCAACTGCTCCGACATTAGGTGACCTTCTGACGCGATTTTGATTTTGTATCGGTAGGTCCATCATAGACCATATCGGAACGTATCGGGAGCTCAGTGGACGCCGGGCCTTAAGCGTCAAATCCGCTGAGGCGATTTTTCAAGCGAATCAGCGGTCGCCGAGGTTCGCAGGCGTTCGCACATAGTTTGCCCGGTTGCATGAAATTCGCATGAAAAATGGCTCAGTGGATCAGGCAGTCGCATGGAATTCATTTGGTGCTCGCATGGCTCATGCGAACTCGCATGGACATCCAACAGCCTTGCGATAATATCAAAAGTATTAGATAATTTCGCATGGGATTCGCACGGTCGACTAGTCGCATGGATCGCACACGTATTCGCATGACAATTCTGTTGCGTCAGTGGATTTAGCGCTTTACAGTAAGTGGAGACAGTCTAGTTGAATACTGACTGGCGAAAATACCATTGTAAGACAATTATTCGAAGCGTGCCAGTTATGGCTAACTGCGGGTGGGCGGTAATGTGAGATAAAAGAAACTCAGTATCTAAGTAGACTCCCACGTGGGCCCCAGTCACGTGCACCCATCGGTCGAGTGGCCGCACTTTTCCGAACATGTGTTCGATGTAGGACAGTAGCCTTACCTTTGTAGCATTAATTGGTTCACCAGTGGTACTGTCCTGTGGGGGGTCATCGAGCACAGCAGTGCTCTTCCTCCATTCACTGCACCACTCCACTTACAAACCACCGCCAGCATCGGGCGTCACTTCACCCTACGCCTTCGCCTCACATGCACTCATGCTTTCAAATTACCCACCCGCCCACTTCATAAATATATTTTCATTTCATTTCAAATTTCCCACAAGGTATATATTTTATAATCTTAATGAAATTTTACGGATATCATCTGTCTTTTATACATGCAATTCAACTATCTTAATAATTCACCATCAACTTTATTGTAATAAAATGTACCTATCACTTACAAAATATATTTCATTCTTCACAAACTCATCATCTCTCTCTTCTTTTTGCTGGGTTTTTATCTCAATGAAGGCATACTTTGCAGATGATTGATATTCAAAAGTTCAAATATGAGGAGGAAATCTCCTTATCCGAGAAGCACGAAAAACTAAATTAAACAACCTTTTATGGGGTATATAGATCTTGACGATTGCCATAATTGTCTTTGGTTTCTAAAGCCGGGGATACACCAAGCGTGACAAGGCAGCGATCTCCGGAATCACCAACACAAAATGGCGTGTATATGCGATACATAATTCGATAGTAATATCTCCTACTGATGATTAAGCGTCGAAGAAACGATAGTCAGGTGAAATATGAAAAGAATAGCTCACATATATATACACGCGATTTTCAATTGCCGATTCGGGAAATTACTGCGTTTCTCTTTTGGTGTGTCTCCCGCCTACCCCTCCTGATGTAAACACAGCGAGAAAGACAGAGAAAGAGACAGTGTGATAGGGAAGAGTGAAGGGAGGGATAGAAACGATGGAGATCAGACCAGAAATAGAATAGAGAACAAGAACGTGATGAGAAAAGGTAATAAAGAAGCAATTTGTGAGAGCAAAATAACTAGGATAAGGAGAGAAGGGGAGGAAGTTAGAAGAGAGTGTGTAGGAGGAGGGGGGGGGGGGGGAGAGAAGGACAACTACAGATAGGAGTTTGAAAAACCTAAAGCCGCGAACCCAAGAGGTTTCAGATGAATACCCGATGACTGGAAGACACCAATGCTGATGCAGAATTCAGATCGTCCGATGGACACTGACATGATCTATGATGCAGAGTTTCTACGTCGAAAGGAAACTAATTTCTGCATCGGCGTGCAGCGCTGTATACATCGGAACTAAACGGGTTTATCGTGAGAAAAAAAAACATGCATGGTTCCGACGCTGGCTGCAACGGAACTAGCGTCCCAATGCGAATATCAAGGAGAAATTTACTATGAGAACTTCCTGTTTCTTACAATTTGCGTTTGATATTCCTCTGATGTTTACTACACTATCTTGTAAATGTCCATTTTTATACACAGGCACTGATAGCTATGGATTAGAGGCCTTCTTCTTTTAATGATATAAAGAAAATGATATTTTTTCAGGTCATCTTCTACATATATATCTCCAGAAATTATTTTTATAAGTTTGCATGAACACATTTCTTGAAGGTTAATCTTCATAGTAAAAATTGAACATGATCGATGTCGTTGGGAGAACTATGATGCACACTGACGTAGAGTTTGCCTTCTTTTTAAATCAAGTTTATTGGACGTAATTCAACTATATTGGTTGATTTTCAATTACGGCCATTTGAACAAAGTAGGCCTCATATTCGGTAAATGTCTTCGAATTCAACAACGATACAGAGTTAAATTCGAAGACATTTCCCGAATATGAGGCCTACAAACCAGCATGCATCGTACACTGCTTCAGTGTGCACGGCACGGTACGTTATAAACCCAGACCCACAGCCCCGATGCACGCTCTCCTTCCGACGCAAAATTCAATTGTGCGTCATAGAGCTGTTTAGAAAGGGCGTTGGTGTGCATCTGAAGCTCGGTGTGCTCGGCCCTTAAAAAAAGATGTACAAAAAGATAGAAACAGGTCATCGCAGTGAGAGGAAGACAACGAAGGTAGCAAAACTGTGAGTGGGAGGAAAGATAATGAGCGGAAAAACAGGACAAATACAGAGGAGTGAACGAAAGAAAATATGGAAAAGAGAGGTAGACACAAAGGCAGTGAGAGACAGGGACAAACTGGGATATATAGGCAGAGACAAAGACAGAAAAGCAGACTGGTAACGTGCGGAATGCAGCTGGAAGGACCGAAGAGTCTTTCAACCAGGGTCCCATTTTCGTCGAGTCACAAGAGACCTATCAGAGCCAGGCCGGCAATTTGAACAGAGTGTTTGTTCGTTTGCAGACCGCCATTCGTCGAGCCTTACGCCGCCGATGAGGCAAGGGAGCAGGGGACCGACCCAAATCACACCCTCAGCGCTACCTTTGAGAAGAGAAGGAATGTGGAGGAGGTGGGTATAAACACGATCCCCGTGTCCTACAACAGTGCCACCCTCCGAACCTTCTCCATGCACATCAACTCTTTGCTGCATTTTCAACGGTTTCTTATGAGCCGAAATCCAGCGAGTCAGCCCCCACTTCCCACGGAAACCTTCTATAATTTGCATTTTTGGCAACTTGAGCACTCCTGTCCTAAAAGGTGTTTGATGGAGATAAGCACCGTGACAACTGGGAGCTGGAGGCGCTTAGGTATCGTGGTTTAATAAGGAGCCGTGCATCGGTCAAGAGATGTGCGCAGCACTGATTGGTTGAATAAAGACGCATCATAAATATATATAAAGCGCATCATGAATGCAACACCCAGAGTGGAATATTGGAAGTTAGAGTTGTAGTTACAACATATGTAACGTAATGCAGAGGAGTGAGTAAACACTCCTCTGGGGGATGGAGGGTAAGACCGACCTGGGATATAAATGTATGGACTTAATCATAAAACTGGATGAGTTTTTATCTTGGACTTTGTATGCAATGGCTGGAGTTTGGCGTAGTGATTTCACGAGGCGAAGCCGATTGAAATCCAGAGCGAAACGAATTGAGTTTTGATTTTTGTCTCACCCCATTGATCGGCCACGTCCCAATTATTGAATAGTCCCAGTCTTGATTCATGTATTGGTACTGCAGAGCAATTTTTATGGCTCCACATCAGTTGTTAGGTCGGCCATAGGAGAGAATATAGTAGTTACTGCTGCTATTTAAAGCCTAATGTTTAAAAGTATCTGAAAAGCTTAATCAATTTGATATCAATGCATAGAAGACGAGTCTAATTACGAATTTCGTTGTCAATCTTCCATTCCAATGTTGTGAAAAGCATCAACAATCATATTTCCATGGTAGTATATAGGTCACAAATCTGATGTCATCCTCGCCAAAGTCCCGACTTTGCCAGACATACTATGTGGAGCTACTAGGATCCTGGATTAACCAATTTAAAACGCCTCACTGATCTAAGTTATTTCGGACTCATTATTATATAGAACTGCATCGCGAATCGTATATTTATATTTATCTTACCCCTTTCTATGACATTAAATATCATCACAACTTCAGAATAATCCGAATATACTTAGCAAATCCACTACGCCACTGCCGTGGCGTAGTATCATAACTTTACCAGGGTGATCGTTGAGTATATTTTTCTAATGTTATTCCTATGGCTAAACTTGTACCAGGGGTGATTTAATAACAAATATTACATAATCCCTGCCAGTGGTATTCGTTTTGATACATCACCCCAAAAGACTGGAAATGATGACGTCAAAACTTGGGAGCGGCCAGCGTGAAGCTGTTAGTGTCCATGTCCGTCTCATTTCGCTGAATTGCACTCAATTTGCTGCTCAGCAGGATATTTACACAAACACTTTATTATGAATGGATTTATATATCGGAGATAACAACGTCAAACTCAATAATCATACTGATCTGTGCGAGCTATTTGGATCAATATCGATGTTAACAGCCATGTTGAATTTTTTGCAAAACTGCACCAAAATGACGGTGACAGGTCTGAAATTTTATCTCACCCCTGGAATAAATGTCCATAGGCTTAACATTGGGATCTCGTTCTCCATGCCCCTTCAAGTATTGCAGTCCGTTCTCCATGGTCTATATCCTATTTGTTGCCCATTCTTTTAGTGTGTACAGGGGGGAGATAAATACAGAAAGCAGCTCGTTTTGGTCAAAGAAGTCCTTCTCCAACTCGTTTGAATGCTATGTGATATTCCCTCGGCTGTCACCTCGTTCATATCACTCCGCATCAAACTTGTGGAGAACGACGACTTTGACCAAAACTTGTTGGTTTCTTCTTTAGTCTTGCTTCGACGACGGCCAATGCCAAGATAGTGAAAAGTGTCATTGTGTCTGGATTTTAAGGGGTAGCACATATTTTGTGATATTAAAATGTATTTATTGTTGATATTAGAACGAGTATGAGTTGGGGCTAGTTTCATAAAATACTCGTGTATGTTCTGTATCATGTTAGTAATCTCAATGGGCGATTTGAGTGCAACCAGAACTTCTTCCTTAGTACATTAGTTCGACTCGTTGATTGGTCAATTCCTTGGTCACGGGTCAAACGTCCTGTATGCCCCTAAGAGCGGATTTTCCTCTGCAGGGACATACGGTTATATACGGAAAGTCAATGTTAAGCCTATGGGATTAGGGGTAGGATAATACACTGTTCAGTACAGCTTATACTCGATCTGAATAATCTTTCTAGGAATTTAATATGGTGTACTTCAATAACGCAATGTATAGGAACTGGGCTGACTATCTGAGTGATTACTATTAACATCTTTAAAGTGCTACTATTTGGATAATTCAAGATTATACATGTGAAAGTTTTTTGAACTGGAGATGAATATGAACTGGACTTCATCACAGTTATTGATAACCTACCTTGACATCGATCTGAGTCACTTGGACTCTCTTGCAAACGGAATCAATTCTATCATGGACATATTTCTGTGTTATTGAGAACCATTGTTGAGGACACTTTTAATTAAAGGTTGGTAACAGGTGACTGATACTTATTCATCCTGTTCTATTGCTCTATGTTTTTCACTCAACCTTGAGGCCTTGTGAAATACTAAATCAATATCTTTATCATTGGTGCTGCACCTCTGATCAATAAGTGTTTGAGGTTACCGTGTACTTCTGATCCCCCATGGGAAGAGTGTAATTCGAATCTAGGATACGTAAGCAACATTATTAGCTTGTATATATAAGTATGCAGTGCATTATGGATGACTGTATGAAGTGTCATTATAAGATCATTGAGTTATTAAATTCTGCACAATACTCTTTTTCATATGGATACAATTTTCAGGGTACCACTACCATCAACACTGTACTGTTGAAGTGCCCCTCAACAGTACAGAACCAAGAATGCCCAACTAGATGTATCATTTATACAACAGAACATGTTTTCTTGAAAGACCAATTTATCTAACATTGAACTGAAAGTACATCTTCAAAATTCTGCTTGACATCTGAAAGGTTCTAAGCCCAAAGTTGAGTGTTTATTGAACATGAAGAGACAGGGTTGACATATTCAATATACTACCATAATTTTCATCTGCTTGGTAACACTCTTCGCGTAGTCGAATATGCGGATCAAAATCATGGTAATGTTGGATTTATTAACGACTTTTCGACTAATTATTAGAGAAAAGCATAGGTACCGCGACGTTTGTGACACATGGGACTATTTACAGCCAATAAGCTAACAAACACAATACAGCTTTCCGTACTTTACTCAGTAGCGATCTGTAGGCTATATAGGTTTATAGAGACTCCGTCTTGATTTAGTAGGTGGATAATAAAAGTGGATACAAACACTCTTCTGACCTCCAGCGTTACACTAATGATCAGTTAATGATTGGCAGGACAGTTGTGTGTTATTTTTGAATGACTTAGATAATCAGCAAATATATGTCAATGATTTTGTCGTGACTTGCTTGATTTGGTCAAAAACCTATATAAATCTTAAACATCGGAGCCTCATTTGCACATTCTATAATCAAACTAATTAGCAGCTATTATGCTTGACCAGGTCAGTAGCTTATAAAAAGGGACTTTTCATTTACGTGCTGAATAATTGATGTAATTAGCTGCTGGCAATCTTTAAGCTGATAAACATGATTGAAATATGGTTACAATTTTGTATGGGAACATAACCGTTTAATTATTTCGTGATCCGGTTGTCAACATTGGCTATCATTTTAAAGAGCAGGCCTATTTTTAATATATTGTACCCTGATTAGGTTATGCACACTAGATCAGTGTTTTCTGATTGCAGTGACATAATTTGTCCACTATTTGTATGATTTATACTCATGGTGATGAAGTTTTCCTAAAATACACGAATGATACATTTAAATCTTTGCGATAGTTGTAAAAAAGAAATCATGTTTTGCATATTATGATTTATCTCACCCCAGATATCTTTTCTCCATAGACTTAACATTGGAAACTAGTATCTAACACCCATTAGATATTTAGGAAAAATATCCAATGGGGGATAATGTCACAAATGTTAGCCTATTAGTCAATATTAAGGGTGAGATAAATTCAGAAACCCATTCAAGTTTAGGGTCAGAGCTCGATCCCATCTCATTTGAATCACATAGCAATTCACGCGGCTTCGCCTTGTGAATTACTACATGATTCAAACTCGATGGGATACGAGCTCAGACCCTAAACTTTCATGGGTTTCCTCTATAGTATCTAATAGATACTCGCTAAGTGTATTTGGGTGTGGCCAAGCTGTAGGAACTCATCACACACAATGAAATTACTCTATTAGAAACTAGGATGAGTTCGTCTTATTTGAGAAATATGTGAAAATATACCATGTGACTCTGGACAGCCATGATACTTAACGCAAGAAAAACATGCGAGAAAAAAACCCTTTTACAAGCCTACACCTATCATGAATATATTTTTGAATTATGAATCCACACAGTGCCATAGACGGTCCATAAATAAACGAAATAAATCTTTTGATAGATAGAAGGTTATTCGAAACATATCAAGTTCTGATAGACTCCACAATACATTCGATTTGACAGTTGAGACATTTGTTTAGAAAGAGCCACATATTGACAAGCGGTATAATACCTGGGGTAGATAAATCGTACTTCGAGGCATCTGGAAGGTGTTTTCAAAAGAAAGAGCGATTAAAATATCAATGTTATCGTGGTCTTTGTTGCATTTTCGTTATCTAAAGTGATCAGTCTTCAAGAAAGACAGTCTTATAAGACGATCAAGAAAATATCTTTATTTTGGGTGTTTTAACAAAATCTTAATCATGATCCACGTCGTCTATAGGCTTGTCCACTCAGCGATTAGGCTCCGATTTAAAATGTGGGTCTACGATTTCGTCCCGAGGAAAACTAACCAAAAGTGTTCTGCTTGGAAAATCGCTCTCACGTGTGAGATACTGATCAGAAAATTATGAAACTTTGAAATGAGATGATACATATGTCCTTATTCTATATAAATATTGTGATTTTCGATTAGGTCTAAGTGTCTCAAATCAATGCTTTCTTAGTTTGTTTTGGAACATAACGTTTAGTGCCTGAAAAAAATACATTGTTGTCTTATGTTTACTGGTAAATATTATCAATGAAATATTTCCTGAATCATAATATATCATATATCTAAAAAATAAAGAATAACTCCTTAAGATATTCACTTTTGCCCTGGTTATATCATGGGGCATTTCAATACCACGATAACCATTTTGTAATTACTTTTTGTATTGGAGGCATATTGGTAGGTCTAAATTTATATCGTAGTAGGTGGACGCCGGGTCTTACTTTAAATGGATGAGAATCTGTAAAGCGGCGTTGGACTGAGGTACGCATGCGAATGATCACAACGCTCCACGTATGCATATGTAATTTCTAATTGGCAGATCGAAGATACTATGATAAATGATTGCCACGTTCTTATTAATCCTAATATGCATCTGGGGTAGCTGGTCATATAAGTTGAATTCAGCAAAACAAACACTTATCCCTCCCGGCATTAAAATGCCAGTATGACTATACTTGGTCTCATTTCATTTATCGATGAGGACTACCGACAAAACACAGCTTGGTATGTTATGACAATCATCAGTCTACCGATGACAAGTGAGACGAAACTTTCTTCCAAAGACAAACAACTGAAACTGCACTTCACGTTTACTAAGATTGGTCGACGGCAGGAGTTCACATGTGAATATTTGACGGGCTGTGGGTGCTCTGCACACAGGCCAATTGCGATGATGCCCGGCGGAAGCCTGGCGAGAATCGACTGGACAGATGAGGCCCGGGGCAGGGTGGTGGGGAAGGAAGCAATAGCTTGTCACGTGAACGTTCATTAATTCTGACACGGATCATGGTGGTCTGCGCAGGGTCATGCCACCATCCGCTGAAATCTTAAGTCCGTATTCGTAGTTTTATTTGTCAGCCGCAATCTTGCTCAATGCGTTCGTAGTACCCGGAGGGTTGGAGACTGCAGGTTCCACTCTCCCCGCCTCCACTCTCCACCCTCCACAGATTGCCTTCATTGCAGGGCGACCATGTCTTCTGATCCCGTTGTCTTTGTGAATTACTGGCCGCGCCCTGTGCACGGCTCTCGGCCACTAACTCTACTTTCTTTATGTATGCGAGTCGTTCACGAGTCGCTCGCCTGTATACGATTCGTCTGGACAGCAGGATTACGCGCGCAACACGAGGAGCCGCCGATCAAGAAGGAAGTCGCAGTGAAAGTGGACTTGTTTAGGAGGACTTACCTTAAGTCTAAAGCCGGAAGCGTTCATATGGCATTTTAAGGGGTGCGCAATTTGGCGGAGTCTGATTTCTGCAGTGTTCAGTTGAAAATACCGATTTATATTGCTGACTTATAGTGATTGCTGGTCACCCCCAACCACCACCTACTGCATGGGTTCTAAAATCATTCTGGTGAAACTCAGGCGGGAAACACAGTCTTTTAAGGATTCATGATCACACTGTCACGAACAGAAATGAGCGACATTTAATCACTTCAATATCGGCTAGAGGGTAATAACTTCAAGTAAAGCAATACCAGTGAGACTGGTTTGGGAAAGTATAAAATGAGGACGGATTTGATAGAATCCAGCTCCAGATGTTATTGTAGTCGTCTTATTTGGTATATGTACATTCTGCACGTTTTAATGGACGTCCTGATGAAGTCTGTCCCCGATTCCTAAATACTCACGTATAGAACCATCATCCAGGGGTATTCATTATCTGGCTTCATCAATGGTAGGAGAAGTAGGGAATGTTGGCGGCTGGTTTAACAAAGGCGGCTACTCAATGGTCAGCGTATTCACGTGCCGGCCCTCGTTTAAACGTCAGTCCTCACGGGCGGAAGGAAGTCTGTGTGAGACCGCCGTGCAGATCAAACAAGGAGCCGGCCAGATCACTCCCCTCCGGACGTCCTTTGTGGTACGGAGTCTCTGGTCGGGCTGCGTGCCGCCTCCCGGCTCCACTACCCGCCACTCGCCAGTCTCCACCCGCCCTCCCCGACCATCACGAAGCCACCCGCCACCCGCCACCCATGTGCAACTCCCAATCCACCGACTTCCCTTCCCTCCCACCATGAAGCTACTCGCTATTCGCAACTCGCCATCCACCGTCTGCGCTCCCATGTGGCCCTATGGAGCCACATCCTTATCCCAACCTCCATGTACCCGCCTCCCACAATATGCTACCTACTATATATATGTAACTCGCAATCCAAAGTCCACCATGAAGCTACCCTCCACCAAGAAATTGCAATCCATCTATCCTACTGTCATGAAGCCACCCACCACCCACAGCTCGCAATCCACCATCCGAGCTAACCCACTGCCATAAAGCCACATGTCACACACAACTCGATCACCATCCACGGAGCCAATCACCCGCCTGCTACATATTCAACCAGCGACCTGGCCCCGATGCACATGCAAAGTCAAGTCAATTAGAATTGTCGTCCCATGTCAATTACCGAAATTGACTTGACTTGGGTTCACAAAGCAACCTCAAGTCGAATCCTTAACCCTTTAAGGCCGGGCTGCCCCCTTAAGGTCGGGTGACACTTTAAACCGAGGGGACAGGCACATAGACGTTAAAACCCAGAGTTCGAGTGTTTAATCAAGTAATACGATACTCACTCCTAAATACTTCATTTTTTACTAGAAACACTAATCATGGTGATATACATACATTCTCTGAAAATGTCATCAATATTGCTCGATTATTTCCTTGTTAAAAACGATTTTGTATATTTGGGGAAATGATGCTTCAGGGCACCATTCACCCTGGACCTGTTGATGCCTCAAGGTATCATTCGCCCTAGGCTAGTAAATGCCTCAAGGCATCATCGGCCCTTAAAGGGCTAATTGATTGGGCGAAATCAAATAGACATGGAGCCTTCACCATTGGAAGTGAAGATATCGCCGATTTGACGTGAATTTTAAGTCAAATTTCCATTTTCGGTTTGGAAAACAAGAAGCAGTCTCGTCCGATTCGAAATCCATAACCCATGTTTACTGTTGTAGATCATAGAAATTGTGTGCTTTACATGCTAATCATGATATACCAATAAATAATATGACTATCTAGAACAATATTATTGAATGTATTTTTTCTCAATGGCAATATTCGGTACCAGAATTAATTGACTTGACTTCTCAAGTCAACTAGCTATCACACTTGGGATCACGAACGTTTCTAAAACGTGCAATTGACTTGACCTGTGAACGCACACTCAGTAATATTGACTTGAAATTAAAGTCGATTGGGTCCCAAATCAATTTTGATTGACCTAGCCTTTGACTCTATCAATGAGGTATATGTTCTGACTGTGCCAAATTTCGTATTCATTGCTGCACGCAAATCATATGGTATGTCTCTAGATCGCTGTTTTTTATTGATATTTTCTCAAAAGTACCACAAAATCGATGCAGTCTTTCATCAAAACTGACTGTGGCAAAAGTCGGCCAGTAAATCTAGGATGATAGATCGGCGATATTGTATATCAAGGATCTGTTTCCACCGACCCACTTTTGCTCCTTTTTGTAGGACTCACAATTCCCGACAAAATCAATCCGAAAATTAAATAGGTCGCGAAAACCTTTTCCCCTGTTTCCACTTGGCGACAAAAATTATTTTTTAAAAAAGTCCGTCTGTGGTGGCAGACCGCCGTCCGTCTACCCCCGCCTGCCGTCCCCTACATCCCGCCTCCCGCATGCCCTCATCCGCCGCCCGTCACACGTTCGTCCTAATCCTCACCGGCAATGATTTCATTGCGGCACCCGACGCGTCGGGTTTGCAGGACGGTGGGCGTCTTCAAAGTACGGTTGCATTATTAAAGGAGCTGCGATGCGGGCCTGGGCAATACTTGGGATGAGGCTGAGGGAGGGTCGGGAAAATCCCGGGGTGGAGGCCCGCTGTGTCTTAACACTGATAGAGCTAGGAGAGCGAAAGGAGAAAGAAAGTGGAATGGGGGTGAATTCCAACTAACTCCAACTTGGTCCATCTGGTATCGCGCCTCCGTGCCTTGAACTCACCTTCCTTCAGGCCCTATCTTATGTAGTTTACCCTTTGTGGCTAAGACAGATTGACACAATACCTGAACCTGCAAAGATCAGGGAAAACACCTTACCTGCGGCGGCTTATGTAGATTCTCCGATGTAATCCTCTTAGTAGCCCCGCCAACGGAAGAGGATGAGGATGGGACTGTCTTTCCTCAGTCACCTACATGGCAGCCTACACGGTACAGTGATAATACACACTGGCAGTGTTACCTTCTCATACACGTTCTCATGGATTAGCAGTCTAAACTTGATGGGTTGTTGCAAAGATATTTCGGAATAGGAAACCCTATATCCTTACTCTCCAGGGTAAGAGATCCATATGATGTAAAGACGAACTGTGCATGTGTATACAAATTGGCAATTGTTAAATTTATATATGATAGCCAGTTAGATGATCAATGTTCACACGCATAGAACAACCTTCAAGGCATAAGTTTAAAAAAAAAGGTCCCACTTGTTGATCGTTTCAGCTAAGGTTACCAATCAAACTACATAACCCTGGATAAAGTGTGTGTTTGCTCTATATAGTTTTTATATAGCTGTTTGTAATTGCTATACAGGGATTACTGTTGTATGATGAATTTCGATTATCAAAACTAGAGCACCAATATGATGTTTGACCTTAAGCAGTTAGAGTCTCTACAGGTCCATTTGGCAATAACTCTATGATTATTTTGTGGTTTATGGATCAATTTGTATCTTACTTGTGGACGAGATATTGCACACTTTCTGTTCTTATGTTTTCAAATTGTAATGTTTTCATTGTTGATTTACTGCGTAATGGCTGACGCCTGGTGAAGTACTAGCAAAACATTGATAACGACAAGGAGGAGACGGCCCACACGCTCCTCACAAAAAGCGTCAATTCGTCAGCAATTGTGACTTTCTTCCATTGAATAACACACCCAAAACTATAAAAAGACAAACCACAGGCATGCACACTAGTTAACACATACCATATATCCTATTCGAAGAGTATACACTACGTCAATGGGCTATATAACATCTCCAGTCTTTTGGGTTTATATAATGTAACTCTGTATAGAAAAAAACAACTTCTCTTTATTACTGATCTAGCGATTGAGTAACTCAGTTTCCATTAATCTTTTCTTTGAGTTTCATTTTAAAGATCTCATCAGACTTAATATGATGCACCTAGTAAGCTAACCCATCCCATAGCTGTTTCCCTTTATATTGCGAATTTATATATTTTCTGTATTTTCATTTTCATTTGCAACTGTTTGTTGCGTCGCAGACCTGCTTTTTTGTTTTCAACCATCGACCAGCGTTTCCCCCCTGAAAAACAGAGCGTATTCACTCACCATCTCTGTATATGTAGGAAGCCCGCCAGTGTATATATTTGAAATATACTTGACTGTAGAATAGGGATGGTTACTCATCAAGCTACAGTCGGGGCTAGAGATATGTTGCATATTCTAGATGGCTAACAATCAGTGTGCTTTTTCCAGTCGTCAGATTGAAAAAGGGAGTGTGCTTTGAAGATTGACGATTGTGGGTAGAAATTAATTCGCAAGTGCCACCACTTGAAGACTTTACAGTGGCTACACAATCGGTGGAGATTTAGTTGTCGGAAATGCAACATCACGTTGTATTTTTTAGAAGTCTATATCGCTTTCGTTCATAACAATTGTCCTTCTAGGCAATAAGAGAACAGTAACATAGTGGTCCGCCCCTACAGGATATCACCTACGCATATTAAAACTTTCTTAGCCTAGTACATCGAGTTTTAAAGCTAATGTTTCGTCAATGCTACTCCCGTGTCGTATCTTTATTATAGGTAGTGATCAAAACTCACTGCGTGAAAAATGTATATATTTCATCTATACACCAAACAGATATGTACAATATAATCTAATACATGTTCATAGGTATATATACACCTATATTGTGCAGCAGCGTATAATGGCTGTATCTGCCGCAAATGTGAAGAGAAATATCCTGTACGCGACATGTATGCGTGGCTCGTATAAGTCTAATTGAACAAATTGGATATTAAACTACCTAAACAAACAAAACAAACGAAGTTGGTCATATACATTTTATTTATGTTTGGCGTATACATGTATAAGGATTCAATTTAAAAAGGTTTACCCTCTCCCCTTACAGAGCAAAGTAAAATCCATTAAATGACAGTAAAAAAACCAACAGAATCGTGGGTTTATTATGTGTAGTTAATCAATTGATACCCAATCAGGTTTTTTAAAAAGTTTTATAAAAGCAATTGGTAAAGCAAGTTTCCATTTTTTATTTAACACCGACTAGCTAGTAGTCTGAATAGTTAATGGAAAATGAATAAAAAAACAACATCGGAATGTTGGACAGTGGCGTAAACATGCATAACCATAACTCTAACTGGCCTAGCATGGGATACATATGTATATATATATGATGCCAAATAAGAAAAAAATATTTAAATCTGAGGAACCTTGTTTGCGCTGAATATAAACATTAAAAACATACATTTTCATTCTGTGTATGGACACTTTTAAGTATAAACCTATCAAATATAATATCTAATAAGCTACATCTCCCCGACCCTCTCCGGTAGACTATGACCACATGTCACTGCAGAAAACCTAAATTACTCCTGAGGGGATGGCCCACATGGCTCCTTTAACATAAATATTCCTGAATAGATCTCCAGACCCTGTGGAGTGAAAGTCACACGTCCTCCATTTTGTAATATATCTCCTGATTTACCCGTCAGAAATAAAATAAGCAGTTTGCCCTAAACTGACAGTTTTATAACCCATCAGGTTCGTTCATAGATTTCATTTGAAATGTGTCGATGTAACTTGTCTCACCACCTAAGATTTATTCTATGCATTATTCTATGCAATATTTGTCAGAGGTCTTTCATGGACTGATCTTTGAGACATGATATGGTTCGCCTTCCCATGGAATACAGTTTAAATACCATCTCGCTGTAGTAAAGGTTTCTTCATAAGATCTGTATCTATCTACCGCAGGGAATCCCTTCATAGAATGCTTTCATGAATGACCACAGTGAACCCGTTTAATTATTTAAGTATAAGATCACCGTATCGGTCTGTATAACAACTAAAATTCATTTCATCCTATTGATCTACCTATAAGAATATGAGAGAGCATGCTTTCTAGCGACCCCGGATTTCAGTAAGTGAGAGACGGGGAAAACATTTGATGTGATCATTCAATGTGCTGCTTGCGTGCTAAACATAATTTCCACACAGAATATGTTCATATAGATGATGTCCTGATTTCACTTTCTCCTACGTCCCTGATACATAATGCAGCGTGAGGAAGGCTATCCTGAACATGTCCATTTCAGGCCTATTATGTTCTTCACAGCTAAGCCAGTTTCAGATGTCGATCTAGGTATCGTATTAGGTAATTCGATGGAACTATTAGCCTGGAATAAATGAATTATGTAACAGTCTATCTATTTACCAATAAGATAGCTGCCCACGCTTCATGGTAGTCAGGACCTGGAAGAGTGACTTACATTCACTGAGAAATGTGAATTCACGCAATGCTTCTTATTTCTAAATAACATCTGATATCACACCTGTTTATATGTATGTATAACATCCATACATAGCGAGTATATGTAATACATCTGTGTTTAGTGTTGACCGGTAAATTATACGTTTTAGTATATTAAATCCAACACTCCTATTATTTACTATACTTTATCGTGATTCAGCATGTTCACAATTCAATGCAAGCTTTAGAGTATCTGCATTGGCAGTGACAACCGATAAAAAGTCCCCGCTGGATCCACAATATCAATGTACAATATCAGTGAATAAAGCTTTAAAAAAAAGAAGAATGTTTAACATTTAAAATTCTTCGAACTCGGTCAATATTGCTGACCAAAATAACTCGGAACATATTCCATTCAGTCACACTAACCATGTCTCCATATAGTACCATATTGGGAAATAATGACTAATCAAGGTCAAGCTGTGGACAATTTTAAGTCAAGTTGACAAATATCAAAGGTATACATGGTGTACGGTATACATGGTATATATTATGAAAAATAGTGAAAGTTCATGAAGGGTAATCCCAAAACCCAGAAAGCTGTAGGGTGGGTGAGAGGTAAATATTGGTTTCAAAAGTTCAAACAACGGGAGCGATGTGTTCACGTGGTAATATATCCGCTATGGTATAACTATGATAAACCGAATTCTCTATTTCACCAAGGTGTTGACCTCAATGTATCATATCTTTCTTAATCCTAACCTGAATGCATGGTCAGAAGCAATAAGGTGACAATACCTCTGTATACATGATGACTACAAACCCAAACCTTCGACAGATGCTCTGGGACCTGTTTCACTAGTTGCGTGACATGTCTAGATGAAGTCTAGATGGTGTGTCTGGTTTCATAAGAACTAGACATTGGACTTCGTTTTGTCCGTTGTTGCTTGCACTGTTGGTGCCGTTTTTCATATCTGTCTAACACTTTTGTCACAAAACTAGTGAAACAGGTCCATGATGTGTCTAGATTTGTCTAATTCTTATGTTTGGGATCTGTCTTTTCCTAAGGGCAGCTACTTGTGGTGTCACGAAACTAGACAACCCCAATGTCTGTATGGTGTCACAGACATGTCACAAGACTAGTGAAACAGGTCCCAGGTCATAGATATATATGCGGCATGGATTTCGTCATTATCATGGACTTGTGCTCAGCCATATCCAATCTGTATTAGGGTCGCAATAATATAGCCAGTCCTACAAGCGGAGTGAAGTATTGCGTGGTGCGCACGCATGTCAGTAAACGTTCCTCATAGTCACAGTCACTATGAAAGATTAAGTGCTGGGTCCTGAGTATGTAGCAACATGCCTTTTCCCACCAAGTAGTATATGGAGTTGCCAATTCCAATCAGGCAACGACAGATACTTTTTGCCTGGCTTCCTGTTTTAGTAAGGGTACCCATGGGCTCTGTTTCTTGTTTTTCCGTCTGCTTTTAAAAAACAGACTATTCATAAATAGGTTATCAATCGATGGCATGGGAACCGATTTATATAGAAAAGAACGTGTATCTTGCACAGCTTCCAACTTTTTAACGACCCCTCCGTCCACAATGTACTACCCACAAAAAGCCACGGGGTAAAGTCCTTTCAGTGAAGGTCGGTACTGGGTAAGGGAGAATGTTGGACAATAGTATGGGAACCAAATCGGGCAGGGCTAGGTTGTAAATGTGGAAACGACATCTGATGGTGGAAGGATATTATTGCGGTGGTATGGCAAATTTCCCATCGAGTGTTCTAGGTGTGTGCTATAATGTGTTTATACTTTAGGGTTTCCGGTATGTATAGGTGTTAGGTGTGTGCTAGGTGTGTGCTAGGATGTGTGGTAGAGCTGGTCCTTTAACATCATCAAAGATCCACATCACAACAATCTTTCTGTAGGGTTTCCGGTATGTATATCGCTAGCCCAAGCAAGCTTCACCTGGCTCATGTATAATTAACCTTTTCTCTAGAACATCCCAGAGAACTCGATAGGTTAGGTTTTAAGCATGAACCTGCGTAATATATCCTCGTAAATCGAATTTCTTCAGTTTCCGAGGTTTAAAGCAGTCAAAAGCCATTTCCTGAAATCAGGGAACTTTCGCGGGTACCAATGTTGGGTATACATATTGTGAATGAATAGATTCATATCACAACTAATTGGAAATTAAGTACTAGATTCTCCATTCTCGTGAGGTTTAAAACAGAATGGTTATGCGATGTCGTGTAACGGTTTCTCATTTGTCACATTCATTATTTGTCTTGCGTACCTGTTTCACCTATGTCTTATGTTAGAATGCAATGAGGAGGAGCTTTATTATATGAAAATGCTGTGTATGGTCGTTGATTTACGTTTTGAGTAATATGTGAATATTCCAGAGTATCTGAAAGAGTATAGTAGGCGGTTTGGCATTCGGTAGAATGACCACGGTCATTGTTTAGAGATATTATGTTACTAGTACATTTTGGTGGACCCGCGGCTTGTAGAGGCAAAGATCAGGTCGACTTCAAAAATGTAAAATAAGACAATAGTGCCATTATGATAAACAAAAATCCTGATATAAACATATCCTAATGTAACCAGTGGACAGTTTCTTTTATCTACAGGAGACTGACTGGTAAAAATTGAGTTTCCTTCATTTGACATTCTACAAACTGGGGAGGTTTTTATTGTGGGTTTTGCATGCCACGAGTTGTGCATAGCAATTTTATGAGGAGAACCCAAGTGAAAGCTTAGGAATAACTAAGTGGTTTCGGGACCCCCAAAAAGTGATGGGTGTTTCAATTTGATCTTATTATATCTTAGATGACATCACAATAATAAAAATACATGTATACTAAAAGTATTCCAGTTGAAATTTCGTTCATTGCCATGTTGTCATCTTCTCGCAAGTGTGTGTATTGAGCAATCCGAAGGGGCACGTAGGAAGCTGTGGCTGTTTAAAAGTCACGTAACGCATTTGAAAGATTATGACGCCCGCTTCACCTCCCCACTCTGGAACACTGTTTCATCGTCTGAATGGTGGGATTCAATTTCTGTGCGACCGATTGCGAAGAGACAATTCTCAGATAAATTGCCCTTCATGAGGTACAGAATATAAAGAGGTTACGTTTATATATTAACATGTTTACAAATTTGAGGAGATTCGGTAAGACTGATGTATCTTTGCAGTGCCCCTAGTTTAATTTCCAATCCCCCTAGTGTCAGTGGTGCCGACTATGTACCCTGCATAGGAGAATTGGTCTGAGACTAAGTACATTGGAACTCCTCCCATATGAATCTGGGCCTTGTTTTTTAGTCGCAATCATTGTGCGCCCAGGAAGCCCCACGACCTACCAACGATCCAAAGACACTTTCGATGATAAAAGATGGCCGGTGTCCTTTAGACGGTGTCGTGGTGCGCCACGGTAGATCGCCGCTAAAAGTATCGCCCGTCACGATAAGTATAGAACTGTCTTAGGGTCTATAGAACCTCACTGTGCGTATATAGAGGATTTCCCATACTTCCCATACAAATTAAGCAATGAAATTTTAACACGAGTAAGGGACATATGACCTATAATCATTTCAAATATGAGGAAGAATGGCCGCACCATTCTGAAGTTATCGGCGTTTGAATTTGAAACATCGGGCTATTGATCGGATATCGTACACGCACTCTCCTAGCAGATCTTTCGCGGTATAGCGTGCCGTATCTCAGCTGGGAGAGTGAAGTAAGCGCAGTCGATGTCAAGGTCGCCGCATAAATCAGATCACGTGATGATAGGGGTACACTGGCCACCAGAGCAGTATTTGCTATGAAGAAATTCAAACGCCGATAACTTCAGAACGGTGCCGCCGATTTTCATAATATTTGGTATGATTATATGTTATATGTATACCTTACTTGTGTTAAAACTTCATCGCTGAAGTTGCGCATTTTGTATGACATGTCCATAGATGTCTTAGGTCTAAGACAGTTTGGGAAACAAATTTACCCACGTGACCTTACATGTCTTGTGACTATAGCACACCTCAGACCACCCTAAGTCTCTTAGAGCAGTGATAGTTACCCGACCCCCTAAACTATCACGACTATAGTACACTGACAGCAAAAACATGTCGCCCGTAACGATGGTCGTCACTAAAAACAAGGCCCTGATCCACCATTTCCTGTGAGACTGTAGCATTCCTCTCTATATAGTACCTTGATGTATTGATTTTGTGCATCATGTGAATCCCACATCAGTGTGACACCTTGAAGTTAGCTTCCCCAGTCTTTCTGTTCCACTCCCTGTGGAGAGGAACAATTGTCGGCGACAAATGCCCTTCCCCAAGTTATGATATCCCTTGTGATTTGGGAGTGCATAGGATACAACACCACCTTCTGCGAGGGGCAGCTGAGATATGGTACCGTAAGTGCAAACATACCGGTTCACACTCACGGGGTCACCAAGTGTGACTTCAATTCGTCAGCGACTGGCGCACCACCTTACTCTAGTCAGCGAATAGCAGGTGTGTAGCACAGGTGTGTAGTACACAAGTTGCTGGGATATTTCTTGCCAAGTTTGAAACCTCCTTTGCGGCAATGGCATAGCTGGCTTAGGTGTGAGGTGTGTATATATACAGGGTGTGGGGGTGTCATATCAGGGCCCTCCCAAACACCACAACACCCATCACCACCCCTTCCACTTCATCTGTCATCAACTTGGCGAGGAACATAACTTAGTGCTAAGTAATTATCAAGTTCCCAGCTGTGTCAGACTCTAGTCATGACTGGTGCCCTATTCCCCTTCTGCTCCATGCTGTGAAATTCCTATCCTGGCGGAATTCATCAGCAAAGTAAATCACTGCAATTGCAGAGACCTTTTACTTTGTAGGTGTGCATCCACCTATTCTCAACCCACCCCTTTAACTACAAACCCATTCACGCCCCTTTACCCGCATATCTCATTCCCCAAACACCCCATCATCTATACATGATTTCATATATACTTATTCACCACACAGCTACTACATACCCTTTCATTCTCACACCTCTTCAATCACACACAGTGTCAACAAGAAGGGTTGACTTTGTTAATATTGGGCATGATGAATTGAAACATTGATACTAACCGCCAGGTTACTACTGATAGCCGATCCTTCAGACCTTCCCGCTACATCCAATTGTAAATCAACTTCACATAGGAGCACTGACCAGATAAACCTGAATACCCAAAGATCGGTATTCATTACGTCTAGGCCTATCTAAATCTGTACGGCTGTACAGCAAATGGCCTCAGCGAGCAGATTGCAGTTCTGTCACATTTGACAAAATGACGACATCGCAAAGAACATCATGACTGGATTTCAGTAAGTATTTTAAGATAACTCTATATCATGCCAGGAGTTTAAATAATGCACTGTGAACCATTTTAGCGACGGTGTTGTCTTTTCATGAATGGAGCCGGAACTACTTTCTGAATAGCTCTCTTCTTTGCTTGCTGATGGGTCGATACTTTTGTCACGTGTAATGCGCTGATGTCATTACGTCACGCACTGTGACATACAGTCACGTAATCATAATTCTATGAAATTTTATGATATTGGTACAATAAACACAGTAATTATAGAATAAAGACATGCGTAATAGGGTCACACCTGCAATACAAGGCCTACTCCCACGACCCAATTATGATGTCTAAGATGACATCACACCCAAGCACTTTTCTCCTCCCAACTGTTACTAACACCCAGTGACTGCTACCCATAGATAGGTAACGTTGAATCCAACTACCTTTACAATTCGACGCCGAGTTACCATCTGGTCTTTTTCTATAATCAAGTTTGTATTGAATTACCTCCTTGTTTTGTCCAGAATTGTTCCTTTTATGCGCTCCGTCTATAGGTTGTTTTCAGGAAGGCACGTTTTGTGTTTGACAACAAACCTGGAAAACAATATAGAACATGTTAATAACCTTTCCGAACTATGTTTGTCCTGAGATCACTTTAACGGTTAGTTTATCACTGAATCTATTTGTATTTCTTCAATTGGTTTATCAGAAGGCGTTTTCATCACGTATCGAACAGCATAATAGCAATGACCTTCATAAGACCTCCATTAGTGACGGGACACTCAATTTCGACGACCAACTGACCATAATCATTAAAAATGAATGCATCATTAATTCTGTTGTGCAGCACACTTTATTTCACAAAGCTCTCATCTATGAAACATAAATTTTCAAAAGGTATTCGCTCCTAACCGATCTTCTAAGTGATGTTATATCTGTATCATTTATGATGGAGAATGTCAAGTATCAGCTCAATTGGTGGAGCACGTCTGAATGAATTATGGACCCAAAAGATAATTAGTCTTTTCACTGGATCTATTTGATAATACAATAATGTTGAAAATCATATAAGATTATAATCATTATAATCGCTTGAGCTTCACATTAGCATGGATTGGATCCCAACGAGTGTGCCTTTACTCTCGTATTTTGATGACTATCGCCAACGAGTGTGCCTTTACTCTCGTATTTTGATGACTATCGTGAAGTGAAAGATCCTTTAATAATCATGAAAAAAATATCATCTTTGAGTCATAGAGATTGAGACAGTTGGCATTAATATTCCATCCTCGATATGGAATCTACTATGTAGCAACAGTGTTAAAACTCTGATGCAGGCAACATTTCATAGTGGAACCAGGGCAAACATTCCTCGCCACACATTTGCGGCACAATAACCCATGTTTTTAGGTCAGAATCAATACCAACGCTCTACCTACCTTCCGTTATCACCAGATTCCATGTCAACACGTTGTCATGATCATCAATCAAGCCCCATTTGAATACCTAATGGGAACTGGTTATGATTTATTTCAACCGGCCCAAACAGAATTTGCGCTATTTGCCATTAGAAAATATAGGCCGCATGCGTTGACATTGCATCTCATTTGCGAGGTTCAGAATCTCAAATGTTGGATTGGTCTTAGATACACATGCTAAAGTAAATTAATATCAACTAGTGAATTGATTAAAAGCAGACATCGTGGCTGGATAAACAGTACAGTAACTACCCTTTTATTTCCGGATTCGACTTCAATAATCTCTGTTAGCTATACTTCGCAATATGCAATATTATCCTGCATCTAAAATCAAAACAAGTTAATCAGTAAGGAGGTTCAAGGAAATATGGCACACTCAAGTTTAAATTGAGATTAGACCCCTTATCAACATTAATGTAGGAGGTACCGGGTGGAGACGGCCTTTATGTCCAACCATAAGTCATGTAATGTCTATAGATGCTCGGACAATATTTATTCTTTTCAGTCTAATGTGAACTATAGAGTATTGTAATATGATTGAATATCATAAAAACTCGAATCGTTGTGTCAAATAACTCAAAAAAATTACAGAAAAAATCACTATAATTGAGGAGATCTTGGTTTGTCCTATACTTTGGGGTTTTCTTGACTTTCAATTTAGACCTACCGCATATCCTATGGTACAGAGGGACGAACTATATTCATCCGTCACTGATTGCCGGGGTGTATCCAAATGACACTGATGTGTAAACTGTAAACTCATAGTAAAAAAGTGAAGCAGTGTCTAATTACCTAGATACCAAATCATCTTGTAAGTCGTTAAACAAAATATGCCCTAATTTATGCCACCACAGCTACGGTCTTATTAAGCTAACAAGTGTTCTTCTGTCTGGTATTGCTCTATGCTGTTCTGTAGCCTGATATATGTATATGTTTAAATTTCTTACATGTAACATGTATTCCCTGATTAGAAAAAATAAGAGGAACTGAACGTCCTCTTACATACTGGCAGGCAAATTTAAAAAAAGAAGATTGTAGTTTTTATTGTAAAAGAATCAATGCACCAAAAGCATTGAAACACGATTAAAATCCTCATCTGGAATAGAACAAAATATATGTGATATGTTTGCCATCGCTTCTAGGAATAGATGCCAGAGTTTAAAAAATAGTCTAGAAAATTGGTGTATTCGTTAAAGGAAATCCGTTACATTGTTCGGGTCAACATACTCTCCAACAAAGGTCCTGGTATCAGGCCAGTTGTTCTGGTTTCTCTGCCATCAGATACCTTTCAGCAAAAGTATGACTCATACCCAAGCAATAACCTTATGCATGACCCAAATCATTAAATTGGTTTTACGTCATAGACTCTATCTATAGCTGTTAATTGACTTTGGTTCATACCTTTCACATGACGTCTAACACTGATCCTTTTTTAGATTCGCATGCATTTGTACTGTGGTTTTTATTTCATTCCGTGAATTGTTAACTCCGATACATCCAGAGGCACACTTGGGATATCGGTTGAGTTTTTTAATTGGGCGTTTATGAATGAATAGAAGAAGTTAGCTATTTCCGATTTCTCCTGAGGGATTGTCATGATTTACACCTGCCAATACAAACCATAGATGCAGACTGCCCTGTGTCTAACTTCAGAGCGCCAATAGACTACTAAAAGCATCATCACTTCAAACACTGCAACAGAGATGGTGAAGTACCTGGGAGGAACTACTTGAAGAGTGAGATGCGGTACTTGCCTAACCCCGTGTGTTAGTGTGAGCAGTTCAGGGCAGAATGAGAGCTGCTCGCACTACAGCGCACTGTTCGCTCACTCCAGGCGCGAGATGAGTATTGACTGAGTGCGATATGAGGGTCTGTGTTGATTCTACGGAGAGGGCAGCGAACGAGGAGGAGGCGCGAGGTGCGGCCTTTCCCACCATCCCCCCCACCCACCTTTAATATTGACAGTTGAATTATTCAGGACGGCCCGAATGTGACGATATAGAGCAATGGGGATTCCACCAGAACGTCTTGTGCGTTTTATTTGGGTCAGTTGCGGCATACAGATTTGTTATGTGAGAGATATTTATGCCAACTTCTCTCATATTTATTGTCTACAGTTTCGAAAGTAAATTGACTTTTGCGGTTGTAATTGTTGCAAAGTGAGGTTCGGTCCCGGTTGTTTCACAAAACTGATGAATCTGACCTTTGGAAGCGAATACTCTGAGCTCAGGGTTAGCTTCAGAAATCAGTCTTCATGATTCTCTCCGATCTGACTCCCACTGGATCTTGTAATGTGATGGTAAATGCCCTTCTGATGTTATTCCTGTAACAAATCTGTGAATCCTGGGTGATTGGATGTGATTCGTCTTCTTCTTTCATTTATCCAGACTCTTGAGAGAGCGAGTCCTGGCTGTGTCTTTACTCGCCGTAAACAACAGCTACCTGGCTATAGAAAAATCCGTTCCATTTAGAAGCAGTCCCTTTGTGGTGCACGTCTCATTGGGCATCAGACCACAGTCATAAATGTCTGATACCTGCATTGATACCCCATCTACCACATTCTCCTCGTTGCAGGTTGAAGATATGTAGCGCGGCCCTCATCGTGTGCGTGCCTCTCATTGACGTGTGCGTGCCCCTCATCGCTGATTTTCCGATTCTACTTATATAATACTGAAGTTATAGCCACTTGTCAGCAAGACATTCTGTGCGTATCACATCATATCTCCGCGAATATTTCACGTAGAGACTAGAGATAAAGACCAGTAAATCGCTATGGACATGGGAAAACCAGTCGGGTACTCTAAATTATGATTTGAACAAGGGATCATTTCATAATTTGCCGTTTTCCGTTACATAATTCGTAGCGACTACAAAAACGTCATGATACAGGACGTCTTTACACTCACAGTGAAGTGTGTAACAAAAACGGGAAATGGTTATATTTCCCCTTTTATGGATCAAAATATAAACTCACCATCTGTATTCCGCATGTCCTTAGCGATTTACTAGTCTTTATCTGGAGTTTCTACGTTAGATATTACCCAAGTTATAATGTGAGATGCACAGAGTAAAAAACGAATGTTTCTGTGACGTCATGAAAATATAAGTGACGGCTGACCTATTTAGGCTAAACGTAAATCGCCTGGGGCCAGTCTCATAAAAAGTACACATTTTCCTAAATTGTATTTTGTATACCGGGTACTCAATGTAGGCTGAAAGGTGGGGTAGTTTGGTGTAGTGCTAGGTTGTGTAATGTGTGAGCGATGGTGTAATATGCGTGAGATAGTATGGTGTGGTGTAACATGGTGGTGTAGTGTGAGGTGGTGTAATATGGTGTAGTGTGAGATGGTGTAATATGGTGTAGTGTGAGATGTAGCATGGTGTGGTGTGAGGTGTTGTGATGTAATGTAAGATGGTATAATAAAGTGTAGTGTGCGATGGTGTAATTTGATGTTGATATACCATGGTATGGTGTAATGTAAGGTGGTGTAGTGTGAGGTGGTGTAATATAGTACAATGTGAGGTTGTGTGGTGTAGTATGACATGGTATAATATAACCTAGGGTGAGATGTAGCATTGTATAGTGTGAGGTGGTGTAGTGTAGGCTTAATGTAGGATGGTATGATATGGTGTAGTGTTGGATGGTATAGTATGATGTTTGAGATAGTACAGTGTGGTGTAATGTATGGTGGTGTAGTGTGAGGTGGTGTAATATGATACAGTGTGAGGAGGTGTGGTGTAATGTAAGGTCGTATAATATGGTGTAGTGTTGGATGGTGTAATATGTTTGAGAAAGCATGGTGTGGTGTAATGTGAGGTGGTCTAGTATGAGGTGGTGTATTATGGTTCAGTACGAGATGGTATGGTGTAGTAAGACATGATATGATATCATGTAATGTGAGATTTAGCATGGTGTAGTGTGAGATGGTGTGGTGTAATGTAAGGTAGTATAATATGGTCTGTGTTGGATGGTGCAATATCTGAGGCTCATTCTCATAGAACCAGTGCATTTCACTTTTGGGGGGCCAAAAAAAAAATTTTGCAGGAAGTTAAAAATTATTATCTGGTCCTAATGTCTATTGGGTGGGGCTTTATTCCCTGAAATATTATTAGTTAAATATTATAAATGAGCACATGGTGGGCCATAGTGTATATGTATATGAAAAAATGCTCCTGCAGCGTGACCGGGTACCCCAAAATAACGGAAGTCATAGCAAACTAATAATTTTTCATTAATATACAATTTAAATTGGTCATAACATAAGAAGTAAGTAGTTTTATTAAAATAATATTTTTTTAAATCAGCCAATTTGAATTTTCCCTCCCTAAAGTACCCTAAACTGATTTTTTCTAATTTTCTAATTGCTTTTTTAAGTAAATCCTAATATAACGTTTGGCATGGGTATGTGTAAAAAAAAATGTTAGGTAAATAAATCCCCGTATGGTATACCAGCATAGGTATACTATATCCTTTATATTTAAAAAGTGTTCTAAAAAATTTATTTTCCCTCTAAATCATCAATAACAATATATATATAGAAACGGTCACTCTGCGGGATACGGTCACGTAGCAGGAGATTTTTTATACCATTATGTGCAATAAATGTCTAAATAGGTTTTTAAAAAATTATAAGACATTAGGAAATATTACTAAATGTAATTAAACTTCTGTACTTCCTATGTAGTTCACTTTCTTCTTAATGTTCTTAATATAACAATATATATATAGAAACGGTCACTCTGCGGGATACGGTCACGTAGCAGGATATTTTTTATACCATTATGTAATGTTAATACATAGTATATAGGCCAATAATTTTTATTATGTCAAATTTTCCCAATAATTGTAACAAACACAATTTAAATTTATATTCAAATATGCAAAAAAATGTGTAAAATTGGATACACATGTACTTAGGATATGTGGGAAATGAGTTGAAGCTATATGCTTACTTGATGTTTACTGCCGGTCACGTAGTAGGAGATGTGCCACCTTAATAAATTTTGCGTTTCTAGTATATTTTAAGTATTTCGTTTTGATAATTATTTTGTTATTCTTGTTTACTGATAAAAGTATTAAGGATTGTAAATTATTGTGCAAGTTTTATTAGTTAAATAATATAATTGACTATACTATGGCAAAATAACTGTCTCTGTAGGCCAAAGGGCTAAATACAGCCAAAAAATGGGATGAAGTACAAATATTAAATGAAATGAAATGGAAAAGCTGTTTTTGCATTTAATAGTTTATTTTCTTGATAAGGAGATACTTCAAATGATGTTCTAGCCATATACAATAATAATTACAGTTCATGTTTTACTCATAATAAATAAAAAACGTTCTAATTACCCGGTCACGTTGCAGGATACCGAGTTTCACCAACCTATTCAAGCCTATGAAATTTTCAATTTTTTTCGATTATTATCCAATTTTTGCTGATAATAAAATTTAAACGAGAAACTCTTGGGGAAAAATAGAAAAAAAATCCTCCAGTAGGGTGAACAATTAGTTATTTGTAAAAAACGTGTTTTCAATGAATGGTTTTGTCAATTTTAGGTGTTTTTTTACCTATTTTGACCCCCTGCAGACCAAAATATTGATATTTGACCAGTAAAACCCATACTCCCCTCGAGCACTCGGGGAGATCGATCATTTAAAACTGAAAAAATAAACATTGAATACAGTGGGAAAAAATTAGAATGCAGGAAACGACTAAAATTGGACTTGCACTGGTTCTGTGAGAATGAGCCCTATATAGAACTTCCTGACCATGCTGTAAAAGATACAAAATGAGATGATAATTTATGGTTCAAACGGAACCGCCTCGGTAACTGTAAATTACCATCTCATTCTGTGAATTGTACAGCATGGTCAGGACGTTCTATATAAATACCCGAAACTATGAAAAATCATTAATTTCATTTGGCTTAAGAACTGATATTCTAGTCTACGTATACAGAACAAGTGTTCCGCATTTTCCCGTACGGAACACTGTTCCGTATGGTATTTTTACGTTATATAGTGAAACGGTGCATATTTACAGTATATACAGCATGGGTATATAGTAAAACATGAGATAGCATGACATGGTGTAATACAAGGTGGTGTAGTGTGAGGCAGTGTAATTTAGTGTATTGTGAGGTGGTGTGGTGTAAGATGGTATGATATGGTGTAGTGTGAGTTGTAGCATTGTAAAGTGTTGGATGGTGCAATATCATGTTTCAGAGTACTGTAAGGTGGTGTGGTGTAGTGTTAGGTGGTGTAGTATTGTATAGTGTGAGGTGGTGGTGTTGTACTGATGGGTGTTTGTGTTGGTGGTGTTGATGTTGGTATTGGTGGGTGTAAGTCAGTCAGTGCTGGTGTTGATTGGTGTTGGTGGGTGTTGCTGTGGTAGGGTGTTGATTCATGTGTATTGATTCATAGTATTGGTGGGTGCTGCTGTAGGTGTTGATTAGTAATGATGTTGATGTTGGTCAGTGTGACTCGGTCTGTGTTAATTGTTGCCGGTGGGTGTTGATGTGGGTGGGTGTAGCTGTGGGTATTGTGTGGGTGGGTGTTGCTGTGGGTATTAATGTGGGTGGGTGTTGCTGGGGGAGTTGATTTATAAAGGTGTTAATAGATATTACTTAAGATGTTGGTTCATGTAGCTGTATGTCTGTGTTGGTCAGTGTTAATAGGTGTGAGTGTTACTGGCTCCTGCTGTGGTTGTTGATGGGTGTTGGTGTTGGTGGGTGTGAGTCTGTCATTGTTGGTGTTAATTGGTGTTGGTGGGTGTTAATATGGGTGGGTGTTCCTTGGTGTTGCAGTTGGTGGGTGTTACTATGGATGTTGATTCATTAAAGTGTTAATGGGTATTGCTGTGGGTGTTGGTTGGTGTTTTTGGGTGTGTGTTGGTGGGTACTGCTGTGGGTATTGTTGGGTATTGGTGTTGGTGTTGGGGATGTTAGTGTTGGTGGTAGTAAGTCTGTCAGTGTTGGCACTGATTTGTTTTGGTGGGTGGGTGTTGATTGGTGTTGCTGTGGGTGGGTGTGGCTGTAAGTGCTGAGTCATATAGGTTTTGGTGGGTGCTACTGTGGGTGTTGATGGGTGTTTGTGTTTCTGTTGTTGGATGTTGATGTTTCTGTTGGTCGGTGTGAGTCAGTCGATGTTTATTGGTGTTAATGTGAGTGGGTGTTGCTGTGGGTATTGCTGTGGGTGGGTGCTGCTGTGGGTATTACTGTGGTAGTAGTTGCTGGGGGAGTTGATTTATATAGGTGTTAATGGGTATTACTTAGGATATTGGTTCATGTAGGTGTTAGTGGGTGTTGCTGGGTGTGAGTGTTGCTGGGTCTTGCTGTGGTTGTTGATTGGTGTTGGTGTTGGTGCATGTTGATGTTAGTGATGGTGGGTGTAAGTGTCATTGTTGGTGATGATTGGTGTTGGTGTGTATTACTGCGGGTGTTAATGTTGGTGTTAATAGGTGTGGGTTTGTTTGTGTTTGTGGTAAGTGGCAGTTGGTGTTAGTGGGTGCTGCTGTTTGTGTTTGTTGTTGTTGATGGGTGTTGTTGATGTTGGTTAGTGTTTGTGTTGGGGGATGTGACACTCACTGAGATCAACATCAATATTGCTGTTGATAGGTGTTGAGGAGTGTTCATATCAATGAGTGTTGCTGTTGGTGATAGTGGATTATACTCAGCTATACTTGGGTATAGTTAATTCTGTGTACTTTTTCTTTGTAATAAGCCCCAATACTGGCCTATAATTTTGTCTCAGCTGGAAAAAAATAGACTAATCTACACCACACACCTGCAGAAAGCTATGGTCCTACCCAACTGCCAATATTACCAAAATTAGGATAACTGCAGTGACAAAAAGATCAGCTGACCATAGCTTGAATAAGATTAGTGATAATTGAAACTGCTGATTTGGTAAATTTGGTAAATAAAACAACTTTACAGGCCATCCCCACCCAAAGAAGTACAAAAGATTTACAGAAACTACTGTCATGCCATCTAGTGAATTCATGCGCATAAACGTGAATTTATGCACATAAACATAAATTTACGTAAATAAATGTAATATCAATTATGTGATATTACGTTTTATGTTACCTGAAATTACCATATGCAAACATTAACTCACGAAACGGTGGTATTCACCATTTCACCATTTCTCCGCCCAGACAAGTGCTTCTGGCCTCCCAGCCAATCAGAATGCCTTATTTTTTCAGATGATGCCATAGTATTTAAGCTCAAAGTCCGCCATAGTAAGGCTCAAAGCATGCAATCTGTGTATGGGTCATTTTAGGTGAACAAAGAATTAGACAAAGAAGGTTTTTGGATAGTGGTTGCTAAGCAATGCATATTTTCTAAAGTGGTTGCTACGCAGATAAACAAAAAGAAGATTTGTTGCTAGGCATCCCCTCTGGTTAACAAAACACCCATTCACAACAACGAATTCTAAAGAGTTCATTTATTAGGGGTAGGTTAGATCAGAATGACTCAAAAAAAAGAAGATTTTAAGCCAAAGAGTTTCAAAGTGCTGTTGCTTTGTTTGGATGTCTGTTTCAAGGTTATATGTCATCTTTGCTGAATACTAAGGATTCAAATAAGTAAGATTTGAATTGCATTGGCAATGAAGGTTAAAAAATTTGAATTATTTAAGATTGATATTTTTGATCATGCTGATTCTTTTTTTCGAACCAGACAAACACTATCGTAAAACTGGATGAGTTTTAATCTTGTCCACCATACAACGACTGGAGTTAGGCAAAGTGACTTCATGACGCGAGTGAAGTCTGGAGCCAAAACTTCAGGAGTGGAATGCGGTGGCCAAAATTAAAACGAATCAGGTTTTGATTTTATCCTACCCTATCTCCTCGATTTTGGAATATTACGTGATAACAATGCTGTATGACACTAGTGGCATATAAAACTCTGTATGCCAGTCAGCGTGGCATACGAAAACCCAATGTTAAAACTATGGGATTTTATATTAGGGGTAGGATAACACAGGATATGGATGAGCATATTATGATGTAAACGAACAGTGTATTCTTTCTGAAAATAAAAGAGCTCAGCTTATTTAGGACAAAAAAGATAGGATATGTACGTATTAGTATCCATTTACATCTGGTTTATGCATTTACTATATATTGGGATTATACAATGGTCCCTGAAGTATAGCTACTGGCTAGATATCCAAATCTGGATACAATTGCGGCGTGTTCTGAAACTATTGGGTTTCGAACGATTGGTCTATACAAATACCACAACAACTGATACAAATACAACTATCTAAACATACCTTTCACTGAAATCATTTATTCCCTTCAGCAATCCAGGCTAAATAAGGCTACTGACAACAATTATCTTTCAACAACAGGTGTGTAGATCTCATGGGTATAGTCAGTAGTAAATGCCCGTATAATGACTGACTTCACAAATACAATAAAACAAAGTAATCAACACCAATGAAGAGTGAGTGGCATAATACCTGCTTTTGAGGCAAGTTACATTCTTAGAATAGGATTTAGTCCACTTTGGTTGTTGGGATAATTAAAAAAGGAAATTTAAATCCGGCAGTCCATTTGGGCATTATAGATTGGCATTAGATTATTTATTGTCGCTGCTGTCAAAGAATCAAATATCCCTGGAATGTCTGATGGATATTGACTTGGTGGAACTTCCCGCCGTGACTCGGAACGCACATTACATTTCTTTTCTTTTGCAGCCTTTATTGATTTTACAATTCTATCGCTTATATCCAATTAGCATCTACAAAGAATAAGCTATGTTCATCACGACAGTGGTATAGTGACATAATTTCATTGGGTCACGGATCATTTGCTTTAAATATGCTCATCAAAAACAAGTAAGGTTAGAAAGAGAAAGTGGCTGCTGGTCTACACTTTCAGAGCCCCACAACACACTGGTTGTGTGTGAGGTGTGTCTCTGAGGTTTGAGTGAAGGCGTGTGTGACATGTGTCTTTAGGTGAGATTGTGTGTGTCTTTAGATGAAGTTGTGTGTCTTAAGACCATTATCCTACCCCTAATAAAACTAGGAGCATATGTTATTTCCATTCATAATGGAAGAACGCTGTATACCCAAATCTCATAAAATAAAAGTAAGAGAATATCAATATTTTGGTATATTTCTTTTGAGATGTTTTTCATTTTCTGGCTAACGTTTTTGATTTTGACTTGTGCCTGGTCTAGCATACAACAGATCACATTCACCTTGTCGTGGTTTAGACTGAATTTTTCATTTAGGGTCTTGGTCAACTGCCCTACTTCTCTGGCTAATAGGTCAGCTATGCCACTCAGTTTGCTCTTTGATAGCCCCTTAGCGCTTGATGCACTCAAGTTTGTTTTGCTTGAGGGTACTTAATTTTACTAACATATTTGTCATCTGTTTTCCATCTACTTCTAAGAGTTATTTTGATATCTTCAGATGGGGTATCATCTGGAACATCCATATATTTGGCACTATCATCATAGTCCATTGAAATGTGATTTCTGTCCATATGATATATGCATTGAATGCAGACACTTTGACATGGTCACTCAGCCATGAAAGTTCTATTTAAAGGAACCAAGTCAGTAGTGGGGCAGGGATACGGTCAGACTGGGATACTGGATACCTGATCTTTCACCAGGGACCTGTTTCAGTAGTTTCGTGACATTAGGCCTAGACAGACATCAAAAGCGGCACCAACAGTGCAAGCAACAGCGGAAAAAGTGTAGCAAATATCAGAGGGTAGGAGCGACCAATCTTCTTCATATTTGGAACAATTATAGGTTATATGTATCCCCTACTCGTGTAAAAGTGTCATCGCTTAATTCCTATGGAAAGTCAGTGAAATTCTGCGTGTCATCGATTGCAGTCTTGTGATCTGTCCGTATGGTGTCACAGACGCCATCTAGACATGCTATGAAACTACTGAAACAGGTCCCTGGCCTTTAAAGTTGGTGCATGGATAGTGAAGGGTTAGATTCTCTGCAGTAAGCTGAAAGCCTGTGTGAGCATTCTAAACTCTATATGACGTATATGAGCGCGTTTTCCCGCGCTCAAAAACCATAGTCTTAACATTAGCTGACTGTATTTGGGCGAGGGTGCAGTAAAGTGTTATTCATTGCACGACGGTAACAAATGAATCATTTAAGCTGGGGTAGGATGAATACTATAGATTGAACTCGAGTTAGTATTGTTAGTGTGTATCACACTCCGGTTAGATCTGGGAGCTGTTTTAATAGTTGAAAAGCCTCTCGCTGTTGGTCTCAGTGGCACCACAGTGGGAGTTCCCGTTTCAATGCTCGGTGTACACAACAGTTAACGGCACTTTCAGTGTGAATGGCACCAACTGTGGCAGTAACCGTATCAGAACTGAATGTCCTGCCGCTGTTACTGCCACTGTTACTGCCACTGTTCATGAGAGGGTCAACCCTCTCGCACTGATCATAACAACAATTACAAATCATATTTTATCCGATATTATAACATATCTAAATAAAGAAAAACATGCCCCGAACAATTCCATATGTATGTATTGACCATATATGGATTTTTATATTTCTCTAGTGGTCAACTACTTTGTGAGAACTATTATAATATTCGGACCAAGAACTAGTCACTGCACTACTCGGTCGGTATGCCACTGTACCGCTCGATCCTAGGCTATCACTTCCATGTCTTACAAGTGAGAGCTACAGTGGCAGGCTCTCTAACCCAGCTAAAAATACACGTAGAAACATCAAATAAAAACAGAAATGTGGGAAAAACACGAGGAATAATTTAGAATTATCAGAGAATTCATTAATTATTGATTTCTTAAATATTCCGTTTACTATGCTGGCATAGCGAACGGCAGGGGTGCCTCAACAGCGAGTCCACTTTTGAAACGGGACTTTCTGATCTCTGTTGGTGCCACTGTTACTGCCACTGTTGAGGCCTTCCTTTCGCTTTTACTACCACTAATATTGAAACAAAAACCTGCTTCTCACTACTCTCGGCTAATATAATGTCTCGCGCAGTGATTCGCGACCTACCCCTCGTGCAATACACACTAAAAATACTTAATCTCGTTCAGTTTCAACTAATTACACTGTTCGATTTTGGAACATAAATTTTCTTAAACAGTATTTTGTCCCAGGCGAGGCAAAATTGTCAGTGTGGCACCTCTCTTCAGCAAATCGCCTAAGACAACTTTAGGTTGAGGGCGTGCATGTCTTAAGGTGAGGGTATGTGTTTTAAAGTGAGGGTGTATATATCTTAAGTCCAATGCACATCTACCGATTTCAGAACACCGATGTACCTTTGTCGGCAACAAAGGAACGGTAGGACGAAATGTGAAAAGCAAAGTAGGCTGGACTGACGTCGGAGCGATCTGAAGAGATGACAAAGTCGCAGCAGTCACGAACCGCAAAGGGGAGGCGCCCTACAAGATCCCCTTGCACTGACTCCCGGAAGGCAATGCAAGTGGGCGTGGAGCGGAAACGGCCACGGAGTGAGGCGCCGAACTAGTGTTGTCCTGTGAAGAAAGCTACTGGGCAGGAGTGGAGCAAGGTGGACCCTGGAGAGGCAATGTGCAGACATCGTGTTGCGACGTGGTAGAGCCGTCGTGCTGAGACGAGGAGGAGGCGAGTAACGTCGAGGCGTAGGCTCAACTATCCTCAAATGAGGGACTCCTTTAATTGAATTGAAACCATATAATATCCAGGACTGGAGGAGGTATGTACATGGCATCAAAATACCTGAAACGAAAGTGCGATAGAGATTGAAATATTAGCACAATGTTATACGGAAACAGGCAAAGAAAGAGAAGGGCATATCATACCTACTTTGTGGTTAGAGCGTATCCAAGGCATCACCTCAAAGTGAACAACGAAAACTATCTTAGTTCACATCAGAAAATACTTGCTTCCTGATTCCTTGTAAAAGGATAATATAGAGAAACAGGCTTACTGTCTCCGTACGGATAAAATACTTGGTAAAATCGGCGATCAGATGAACCTCTGCCTCCGGCATCGGTTCATCTGATCGCCGATTTTACCGCGTATTTTATCCGTACGGAGACAGTCAGCCTGTTTCTCTATTATTATATACCTTAAAATATCGAATTTTTAACTTTGCTACTGGGGGAATATTTGGATTTTGCCCCCGTACATGCCCCGTACGCCACATACATACCCCGTACGTCACCTAGGTGTCGTACGGGTATAAATACGACATGGGTAGGAGCGGGCAGTATGTGTAGGATATACTACCACAGGTATATAATAATATTTCCTACAGCATACCTCTATGAAGCTCATAGAATGGATAGGACATCTCGATAATCATAAGCATTATTGACAATCTTGTATGTATATATTCTTATCCTGCAGAGCCTGGGGATATGGTATTCTGCCAAAGGATTCCATATACTTGTTGATTGCAACAAAGGAATGGTGGGACTAAATGTGAAATGCGATGTAGGCTGGCAAAGCCGCAGCAGTCACCAACCACAAAGGGGCGACGCCCTACAAGATCCCCTTGCACTGACTCCCGGAAGGCAATGCAAGTGGGCGTGGAGTGAAAACCTACTTTGTGGTTAGAACGTATCCAAGGCATCACCTCAAAGTGAACAACGAAAAATATCTTGGTTCACATAAGAAAATACTTGCTTCCTGATTCCTTGTAAAAGGATAGTATTTCCTACAGCATACCTCTATGAAGCTCATAGAATGGATAGGACATCTCGATAATCATAAGCATTATTGACAAGTATGTATATTCATATCCTGCAGAGCCTAGGGATATGGTATTCTGAGAAAGGATTCCATATACTTGTTGATTGCTGTATCAGTCTCGGGAAAACCAACACACCCTTGGTGTATCGCCTATGGATACTGAAACTGATATCAGGATTCGGTAATTATGACACAGACTGTCTCCTGAGGAACAATAAGATCTGCATAAGAATTCACGGTCCAATGCCTAGAAGGAGAAATACCAGGAAGGCCACGCGCTGTGTTTTATGAATCAAGATATACGCCACTTAATCAATATAACAGGTATACAAGCTGGATATTGAGCTTTCAGGGGGATACCACTAGACTTGAAGAGGACAAAGAATATGTGACAATATGAGATGATCTATGTGAAATAGTACTAAAAATAGCACAGGGTGCTTCCTAACAGGTAGGTGCTTCATATAAGGGTTGAGGCCTAACTATTTGGACAGCCACCCCTTGGGTTTGAACTGTTACCTCTCTTTTGTTTGCACTGACCCCACAAGAAAGTATATAAGCAGCCTGCTGGACACACACAACTCTCTTCTTCCAGATACCAAACCGTCAACATCACCATGGCTGCTCAGTATTACCAGCACTACAATTAGGAGGCTGGAACACCCCAGAACTCTAGGCTATACAAAAACAGAGGCTTCTACTGAGAGTAGGGCATGTCCACGAGCTCCTATCATCCCAACACTGGAGGAAACAAGAAACAAGGATCAATGACTGCTACCTCCATACATCCGCTTATGGATGATCTCTATCCACAGTTTAAGGAGACATTGAAAAATGACGGAAAAGAGTATAAGGAGGACTGATAGGGTATCAGTACAGCTGCATACAAGAGGACTTATATCATATGAGCTCCACCGAAGAGAAGTGATTGTATGTTGTTCAGAACTGTAAATGTTCATTAAGAATAAAAGATATTCCAAAATCTTTTTTCTTGTCACTGTGTCAGCTAGCCTATAGGATTAGGCTTTAGCTGCTGAATGTGACACATAGGATGCCCTGCTTTCTTTGGCTGGAATGAAAGTAGGTCCAGCAATACTGCAATTAAGAAACTAAGAATTCAATATGGTGAAAGGCATTCTAATGCTAATGATAACGCATGAAGAAACAGAACATGTGCTGGAAACAAATCTAAATGACTAACTGTCTCTTTCTCCCCATCGTGAATGTCATTGCACACGTTCTAAGTTACCACAATCCAATACAAATGCGTTTTGTGCACATTCACAATAAATTGGGTAAAAAACAGTGGATGCGCACAAGTACAATCTCTAGAATGAATAAAGAGAGCCAATCTCATAGTGTCAGTTATATTTAAGCTCAAAAACTATATCGAATGTTCATTCAATATTGGAGTGGGATTCACATATAGAGACTAATATACCTAAGACGGGTGCATTCACACCTTCTCTCCCAGTCCCCAATTCTACTGTAGTACAAAACTCTCATAGCAAGATGTGAGTGTTTGCGTTTCCTTTTCTTTAGGCCTGTTGAATAATATAGGAGCGTTCATGAAGACCTTTTTCTGTACCTCGTACAGGGGTTATCGTTCAATAATATCTAAGTTCGTTCGCTAAGACAGTCCATAAGGTCGTCCAGAAATATTGAATAAAATTGACTAACATCGTCCTTGGGTTTCCTTGACTCACAGAAGAGGGTCTTCATGTTCGACCCTAGATTATTCAACAGGCCCCAGCATTTTCGGTGTACCAAATATAAAGTCACGCTAAACACTACAGTAATTCTAGAGGCTCATGCGATATATCGTTATATACATAGTAACATGTGTTCTATGTTCTAGGGTTCTCTCGGGAGCAACCCCTTGCAGGCCAGTTATGTCACGTGTGCAAACAGATATAGTACAACCAAAATATGTTTGCACGATTGATTGTCCTGTATATCTGTGGTAGTATTGTGATGGTGGTCCTTTGTCAACCATGCGCTGTTATTACTGTGATCAACTGAACTAAATGTACTCAAAAGAAAGGTTTATAAAGAAATTCTTTTAAAAAAAAACGTCTATGTAACGTTTGTATATACCTTCAGGCCTCTCCGTGAAAGAGTACCTACCATGTGGGAGAATTAAGGGGAAAAGAAGTAAAATAAATGAAATGTAGAGTGAAACAACCACCTAGCTGAGTGTATTACAGTTAACATGAAAGTCTTATGCTAGGTTTACACCATCACCACGTACTCCGTCTGGACTGCCGTAGTCGTCTTAGGTCGTCGGGATTGTGATTCGTAAGTCGACTTGGCTTGACTTTGGTGTAGCCAGGAGCTGCAGAGAAAAAAATGTTTGACTGTTAAATATTCTGCCACGTCTGTCCTGGCAAGCTCCAATGGTTAGTCAGAATCGGGACTGCCATAAGTGGCCGTAATTGTCCGTACTTCGTCGTAAGCTGATGGGCCGATTGACGGGGGTTTCAGGATGGCACTAGACCTATCGGGCTGAAATCTGCCGTAGTCCGCCGGGATATTCATTCAACTTCCAACAGTCACAGTGAGAGAATAAATTAAATAAGATACATGCAAACCACTGGAGAAGGTGAACAACTGTAAACAGTTGTGAACATGAAAGTTTGATGAATGTTTTTTTGTTTTTTTTATGAACCCTATTCACTTTTGTTTTAAAATAATGAATTATGGGAAGGAATACAAGTATATTATAGCAATTCAACTTATGTCAATGGGAAACTTCCATAGTCTACCCTATCACGTACAGTAGCTAAGGCCTAATCTTATAGACTAGCTAACCCAGTGAAAAGAAAAGAGAATTCAAAATAACCTCTATACGTAAGGAAGAAGACAGATAACCATACACAGATATGGTATCTATAAAATATATTATAACAATGTATGCAGTCACATAACAATTCTCATCAATTTACAATCACATGACCGACCCAATCGTGGCAACGTACAAATGCTACTGGACCAAATTAAGACCCTAAAAAGGCTACACAAAGCAGAGCTCACCATTATTGGTGACTTCAATGTCAACTTTTCTAACAATAGAGCTCCCGAGACAATAACACTCAAATTGATTGAACTAGAAACAAACCTGAGACAAACTATCAAAACACCAACAAGATATAATAATACCATTGACCTGATATTTACTGAAATGAAACATAAGGCGAGTTCAGGTGTGCTGAACTACAACCTCAGTGATCATTCTAGCATATACATAACGAAAAAGAAAGCAGCTGAAAAATACACAACTAAACAGTACTTTGGTCGTTCCTATAAGAACTACACGAAACTAGACATGCAAACTAAAATCCTGAATGAAAAGTGGGGTGACTTAAAAGTAATTGATAACCCAAATGATGCATGGGACTTCATGCATACTCTTATAGAACGCAATCTAAATGATCTTTGCCCCCAAAAAATGCACCAAATCAGATTTAAAGACGAACCCTGGTTGAGTAACGAGATCATTGATGCCATAGTTGAGAAAAATAGAGCCTGGAAACAGGCTCAGCACACCAACATGCCAATTGACTGGGATAGAGCCAAGTTTCTGAGAAACCAAACTAACAGCCTAATATTCCGAGCTAAAAGGGAATACATACAGAACCAAAATGACACAGACAACAATAAATTTTGGAAGAAAATCGGTAAATTCCTGCCCAAGGACACAAAAACAAACACCGTGTAATCCTCGATTTGGTTTCTTTCCAGGGTCCCCGTTTGTAGGAGGTGATACAGGACCCTCATGTTAGGCGCCCCGCCATTCCGCCTGTGATATGTACTGAGGGGCCTGCTCATCAGCTGACAGCACCATGGAGCCGTCTTCAGTCTCCGTAAATTTCATTGTCTCTTTCTTGCATCTGGCTAGCCTGAACTTGACATGTTCTGGTACAAAGTCTGTAACCTTCAGTGCCTTGTGGTCACTCGCCCAGATAGTGAGGAGCACTGCGGGTTCATAGCCTCAGTCAGCCGGCAGTGGAGTGTAGCCTGCCTCACAGTGTGGGCGGTTTGTTCTAGTGGTCTCACCCTTGTTGACTTGGAGCTGCTTTATTACTTTCTCCCAGCCGGCTGCCACATCTAGGAGTGCCGTATTGTTGCTTCCTCCCTTCTTTGGTTTGGTTTCGTTGCTTTTCTTTTCATCCTCCTCGTTCTCAGAGGCCGTGCTCTCCTCCTCGATGAACTCTGCAAGCCTGCAGTTCCAGAGCTCAGCCAGCGCTTGCTGCAGTCTCCTAGCCGGTCCCAGGGTGACCAAGACCTCTTTGACATCCTGCTTCATCATGATCATTAGGACATCGTAGTCTGTGTAGTCGTCTTGGACAAGGACCTCCATCATCTTTCTTTTGAGGCCTGACACCTTGGCCCATGTAGTAAAGTAAGAATTGGAGGCAGACTTTATACCATCAGCCATAGTATTGCTCAGAGTGTAAAGCAGAGTGTGTGCTGACTGCGTGTGCACCGGAGGGTGAGTGACCGGAGCCCTGGAGGTAGTTGGATGTGCCTGCCTCAGCTCCGCAGTAGGGGGCTCAGCCCCCGCTCCCCCCAGCCTTGTCTCCCATTTAAACCTATATACAACTTTATATATTTCCATATGTGAACAGATATTTTCATGCTGTGCATCATGCACTGTGTTTTCTTCTCATCCACCCAACATCAGGCACGCTGTGTTTTTTTAACATAACAATATTACGGAATCTTCCTACGTAAAGTTCAGCACATGTGAGTCCCTCCTGTCTGATAAATATGAGATACCTGCTAATTCATGTAGATTTCTATAGATGTAAATCTTGGAGTTTTTAAACATATTTTAAGACAACAGTTTTGTAAACAATTGGAGGGCGGATAGATATTTCATCAGGCTTTTAATGAACAAAGCATCACCATAATCAAAGTGGGAGAGAATTATTGTTTTATATATACGTAGGGCTGCTTGTTTACTAAGGTAGGAGCGCATTTTGGATAACTGATATATTCGGTAATTAAACTTACGCTTGATATAAAACATATGGTGTCTATAATCTAAACTGGTTTTTAAATGTACTCCCAAATATGTGTAAACCATTGAAATGGCTTTGGAGGACCACAAACATAAACCATTGTCACGATTGGCTCACGATTAAATCCATGCATCAATTAGATCTAAGGCTGAGTTTTAATATACTATAATATTGTAAATATTGAATTAATCTAAATGATCTAATAATAGATGTATTTCCAACACATATTACAATATTATTTTTCAGACACTGACATAATTAAATTGAAAAATATAGCTGTGGTCGAATCATAATTCCATCATGAAAATATTTTGAAATATTATGTTCAAACCCTTAGCCTTGATAAAATAATGTCATATTCACCGCGATTATATATCTACACCTATTTAACAAGATCACTTTCCTATTCTTGTCATTGTACTCCCACAACCTCTCCTATTATTGTCCTTATCTCTCTGTCCCCAAATATCAAACTACCCCCCGTTTTGCCTCTAATCATACATCTTTGCGTTTTCCTTATCATATACCCTGTCCTTTATATCTTGACATGAGAGTTTGTACGACAAAATAATCACACCATATCAAATATGGATCGCAGAGATTTGTCATAAATAAATACAGTAAAACTTCGATATAACAAGGTCTAGGGACCGGGAAAATCATTTTGTTGTAACCGAAGTCTGTTATAATTGAGATGTGCATAAACAGCATTAAAACACCCCTTCAAATACGTTATGAGCATATTTCCTCCCATTACATAGTATAATATGATATGACAAGAGTATATAGTTGTATTTATGTTTATTTCTCAAGTCTATAACTGATTCAAGTATAGAAACTACAAAGAGGGACCTCAGCCTTTTTAAATGTAGTGGGAAGGAAATACTTGAGTAAGGCTGCTTTCTTCAATCTAAGCTTTACCCAGAAGAACGTCGTAATGCCTCAGTCACACTGGCGTAAATTTTGGCGTTTCTTCTACGTATTTAAATTGGTGGGGAGTACGTATTAGCTACGGATTTGGAACGCATTTGTTTGCTATCCTTCAACGTTTTAGTACGCTTCTCAACGTTCATCAACGCTTCTTTACGCTTTTGTACGTATTGTGGCGTTTTTCGGCGCATTCCGACTTTCATTTACGCATCTCCGCGTTTTCCCGCGCATTGCGGCGCATTTGTAAATTTCAAAAGGCGTAGAAGACCGTAGAGGTGCGTACACGGAAAAACGCCGTTTTTTACGCCAGTGTGACTGGGGCATTACAACCAAGTTTCTGTACAATATGAATTTACAGAAAATAACTGTAACCAGCCGAATTACTTTTATGACCGAGTGTTTGTTATAACTGAGTTTATTATGGATAACATCTGTTCCGAAGCTCGAAAAATACACAACCAAGTAGAATTCGACAAACTCATCAAACTAAAACTAAAAGGTGCTCTACAACATTACTGAGTCTAAATTATTGTAGATAACTATGGCTATGAAGTATATGCTCATACAACCGTTTATGATATCAGATCTTAACTTTTCACCATTTATTTACATCAAACCGATTTGTGACTAATTATGATCTCAACGCTTATGATGTCGCACACAGCTTGGGGGTTATTTTCTGTTCTAAATGGTATATTTTTTCGTTCCGTTGACATTTTGTCGTGGTCGGAAATTTTTTTTTTAACTATACACCAACATCCCAAACGACTAAGGAATAGAGGCCATCCGAGAAAAACTAGACAAGACAAGAGACAAGAGACACAACCCAAGCAACGACTCTATAGTGGAACTATTAGAACTCGTCTTGAAAAACAACAACATTCAATTCAATGGAAAACACTACATACAAATAAGATGTACAGCAATGGGTACACGACTAGCACCATCTTACGCCAACCTCTTCATGGAACAACTAGAAAAGAAATTCAACAGCAGAAACAACGGTCCAGGCCCCAGTATGTGGCTCAGATACATCGACGACATCTTCATCATCTGGGAACATGGTGAACTTGAACTAAAAAAATGGGTAGGGAAGCTCAACTCGGACCATGCAACCATCAAGTTCACCATGGAACACTCCACCACCGAAATACCATTCCTAGACACCAAAGTGAAGATAAACAGTGCAACCCGAGAGATCTACACCGACCTGTTCACCAAACCGACTGATGCTAATGCCTATCTGGACTACGCATCCTCCCATCCTCCAGCAACAAAGAGAAGCCTACCATACTCCCAGTTTCTATGACTGCAAAGAATCTGCAAAGAAGAAGAGGATTACGAACGAAACTGCAAAGAAAAGATTTTAGAGTTCACATCGAAAGGCTACCCAGAGAAGATAATAAGGGAAGCCAAAGAAAAAGTAGATGCACAAGACAGACAGGAACTCCTACACAGAAAGAAGACCGAGAAGGAAACAAACCAAAATCTAACGCTGGTAACCACTTACCAACAAAACAGCAACAACATAGGAGAGATCATCGAAAAAAATTGGGACATCCTAGCAAGGTCGATAACAACAAAAGAGATCTACAAAAAGAAAATAACAAAGGGATTTAGACGCCCAAAAAACATTCAAGATCACCTGGTACGAACAAGTACTAACTACCAACCGAAATCAACCACCGAGACCAAAGAAAAAGAAGAAACACAGAAAACGACCGAACCAACGGAGGACGACGATAGAAACAAGTGCACCAAAATCAACTGCAAGTGCTGCGACCTCCTGGATATGGGAGGAACCATAACATCAAATAGTACAAAGAGAACACACCAAGCCAAATGGAACATGACATGCAACAGTTCTATTGTCATCTACTGCATAGAATGCAAAACCTGCAACATGCAAAAAGTGGGACAAACAAAAAGAAAAATCAAAGAAAGAATAAGAGAACATCTCAACTGCATCAAGAAGCACACGAGCAAGAATGAAGTACCGAACCACTTCAACCAAACGACACACCACGGCACTCAAGATGTCAAGGTATACATACTGGACTATATATACCGACACCCCGAGTGCAACGAAGCAACAAGATTAAGAAACAAGATAGAATTCAACTGGATACACAGACTAAAAACACATGCACCAGAAGGACTAAACACGCTCGACAGCAGATATGGCTAACCAAATCGACAATACTGAGATAAAATGCCACGTCAAAATTTTTTTCTGACCACGACAAAATGTCAACGGAACGAAAAAATATACCATTCAGATCAACTTACAATCTCAGTCAAGTCTACTAAAATAGAGAGAATGATAACGACTATTTTCTCCAAGCGAGAAAATAAAGGGACTGCATAATCCTCCTCCGAAATTTCATTTTGGAGGGAAGACCACAAAAGAATAACCTACCGCACCTTGCCTGATGAGACCGGAAAACAGTCGAAACCACGAGAATAAAATATCCTCGCTACGAGCAAGGATTATCTGGTCTGCATGAAATGCAAGAACAGTGACAAAACCAGAGAACATGGCTACTAACAACTAGGGGACTACTGGGGAGAGAACTCCTCCCGGTTAACAAGAACAACTGAACAGCTGTTCTTTCCATGTGTGAAACACATGGCTCCCCATAGAACCACTCAGCGATGATAGATTATCTATATGCCATATGCAACATCCCCAGGTTGTTTGAGCGGAGGAAAAGTCACATTCTAAATTATGCTTTTAAGAGGACCTTGAACGAATATATATGCCCGACAAATTGGAACTCACTACCATATTTACTAAGATTAACGCCTACTTAATCAAAATTCAAAAGCTTAACGAAAAGGCAAACGACGGACTCTATAAATCAAATTTATATAAACTAAAAAAGGAAAGGGTTTTTGTAAGGTGGGTGGATCGGAAGTCTTTGGCATGGCAGGAGCGAGTGGACGACAAGCGTGTTCACTGGGATGGTCACGTGGCCACAGCTCCACGTGACCGGATGCACAGGAGGTGGCGTCCGTAGCAAAAGTCTCTTCCGTCAGGCATTACCGCCAACCCTCCGGTTAGCCCTAATTTATATATTTTCCTCCTCCTTTTACCTTCCACTCTCTCCTCTTAACCGGCTACTACCAATGTATATGTCTCGGGTATCTTGATATATCACATTGCTATCAGTTTAAACGAGACTATCTGAATTTGAATAATATAATCTAAAAATCATATGAACAACAGCATAATATTGTAGGTTGGTCACTGCTTTTCTAAAGAGAAAATAGAGCTTTGTCCAGTGTATACAAGATCCTGATTCCTGCTATAGGCCCGTTTCCATTGGCCGATTTCCCGTCACCGATCTACAGTCAGGAACCACCGACGGACTTTCGGCACTGCTGACCCAATATCGGTCAATGGAAACGACCCAGCTTGTGAAATGACCCACGACTTTTTCTGCTTAAAGCCAATGCCCATCTACTGATTTTGGAACATTTATGTACGGTTGTCGGCGACAAACGGGCGGTAATTTGTTGCAGGCAACCCATCCTAACGGAGTCGGTAGATGAAGCATAGCTAGGCAAGGCTTCCCACCGATTAGTGAACCACCGCCTTCAGACGTCCTTTTGTCGCCGACAAGTTGTGGTTTAAAAGTTCCAAAATCGGTGGGGATCAGTTTATCAACATGTTGATAAATGTTGTCGGCGACAACGGAACGTTAGGAAAAGAGGTTGATTGGTTGGCCGACAAGGGCCGACGATGGACCTTCAATAATCACTTGGTGAGGCTTGTAGGGGGTGCCACACTTGATTTCTTTGGTTTTTGCACTCCCACACCGATTAGTGGACCATACACCGACTTTATCAGTGTGCTATATCTTTTCTTCACAATAAAAAGTAATATATCTATTGAGATTACAGTTTATTCTCTACATTATAGTATGTAACCGGACTGCCCCTTAACAATACTGCCCCTCACTAAAATTGCTCCCGAATCATATTGTCCCTCCACCATACCTCCCCTCCACCATACTGCCCCTCCACCATACTGTCCCTCCACCATACTGCCCCTCTACTATACTGTCCCTCTACCATACTGTCCCTCTACCATAGTAAACCATACTGTCCCTCTACCATACTGCCCTTCCACTATACTGCCCCTCTACCATACTGCCCCTCCACCATACTGCCCTTCTACCATACTGGCCTCTACCATACTGCCCCTCTATTATTATATACCTGTGCAAAAACAATCTACACATACAGCCCTCTCCTACCCATAACGTATTTATATCCGCACAGCACCCGGGTGCTGTACGTGTACGTGGTCACGTGATAGGTGCATGAGAAAGGTGTCGAAGCCCGCCAAGTCGCCCGAACAAGATGTTCCAAAATGGAGAATTTATGCTAAAATAAGGTATATAATAATACGAAAACAGGCATACTGTGTCTGTACGTGATAAATACTTGGTAAAATTGACGATAAAACGAACCTCTGCCTTCGGCATCGGTCCGTTCTATCGTCAATTTTACCGCGTATTTATCACGTACAGCCACAGTAACCCTGTTTCCGTATATTACTGCCCCTCCACCATACTGCCCCTCTACCATACTGCCCCTCCACTATACTGCCCCTCTACCATACTGTCCCTCTACCATACTGCCCCTCCACCATACTGTCCCTCTACCATACTGTCCCTCTACCATACTGCCCCTCTTGAATGCTGTCCCTCCACCATGCTGCCCCTCTACAATACTGCCCTTCCATCCTACTGCCCCTTTACCATGCTGTCCCCTCCCCATACTACCCCGTACCCATACTGCCCCTCAACCATAATTCCCCTCAACCACCACACTGTTCCTCAGCAATACTGCCTCTCAACCTTACTGCCATTAAGAGAAAACGTGGTCACTGAGCCCGAAGGGATGGCCGTTCAAGGTCTTTTAATGCCATAAATATGTCCCGACGCCGCATTCATGGCATAAAAAGGCCGAGAACGGGCATCCCTACGGGCTCAGTGACCACGTTTTCTTATTATTACATACCTAAATATAAAAAAAAGGATTTTTTAGATACTTATAAAATGTACCAATTGACCTGATGGTCACAGTGCGCCCGAATATTCAATATGGGCGCAGTGTGCCCGAACATTATTTATACTGCACACCTAGCAGCGGGTATTATTTCATAGATGTTCGGCCATAGGTATGTAATAATATACCTTTCCGCTCATCTACCATACTGCCTCTCAATCATACTGCCCTTAATCCATACTGCTTCACTACCATACTGCCCTTAATCCATAGTACCCCTATAAAGAGCAGAATGGGTTGGGTCAGTATAGTTGAGGGGCAGTAACGTGAGGACCAGTATGGTTTAGGGCTAGTGGGGTTCAGGGCAGTGAGGTTGAGTGGCAGCATGATTTAAGGGCAATATGGATTAAGGGCATTATGGTAGAGAAGTAGTATGGATTAAGGGCAATATGGTAGAGAAGCAGTATGGATTAAGGGCAATATGATTCAGAGGCAGTATGGTAGATAAGTGGAAAGGCATAAGGGCAATATGGTTGAGAGGCAGTATTGCTGAGGAACAGTGTGGTGGTTGAGGGGTAGTATAGGTGAGGGGCGATACAGTTGAGGGGAAGTATGGTTAAGGGGGAAGTATTGATGAGGGGCAGTATGGGTACGGGGTAGTATGGTGAGGGGACGGTATGGTTAAGGGGCAATAGGATTGAGGGCCAGTATTGTAAAGGGGCAGCATGGCAGAGGGACAGCATTCTAGAGGGGCATTATGATGGAGGGGCAGTATGGTGGAGGGGCAGTATGGTATAGGGGCAGGATGGTAGAGGGGCAGTATGGTGAAGGGGCAGTATGGTGAAGGGGCAGTATAGTGAAGGGGTAGTATGGTGAAGGGGCAGTATGGTGAAGGGGCAGTATGGTGGAGGAGCAGTAGGCTAAAGGGCAGTATGGTAGAGGGGCAGTATAGTAGAGGGACAGTATGGTGGAAGGGCAGTATGGTAGAGGGACAGTACAGTAGAGGGTCAGTATGGTGGAAGGGCAGTAGGGTAGAGGGACAGTATAGTCAAGGGGCAGTATGGTGAAGGGGCAGTATGGTGGAGGAGCAGTAGGCTAAAGGGCAGTATGGTAGAGGGACAGTATAGTAGAGGGGCAGTATGGTGGAAGGGCAGTATGGTTAAAGGACTTATATAGAACTGCTTCGAGAATCGTATAAACAGACAATACTCCACGAGTTTGGATGGGCCGCAATCATCATCGAGGCGAAGCCGAGTGATGATTATGGCACAGACATACCAGTGGAGTATTGTCTATTTTACGATTCAAGTGGGGTTCTGGATTCACTACCCCACGGCCGTGGCGTAGTACTGTCACTTTACCAGGGTGATCGTTGAGTCTATTTTTCTAATGTTATTCCTATGGCTAAACTTGTTCCAGGGGTAAGATAAAGTATAGTAGAGGGGCAGTATGGTGGAAGGGCAGTAGGGTAGAGGGACAGTATAGTCAATGGGCAGTATGGTAGAGGGGCAGTATGGTGAAGGGGCAGTATGGTGGAGAGGCAGTATGGCGGGGGGGGGGGGGTACTATGTTGAGGGGCAGTATGATTTAAGGGCAGTATGGTGGAGGGACAGCATCTTTTATCGGTGGCCCTCTGTCGGTCAGAAATCGTATTTCAGTCGTTCTGTGTACACTCAAAGACCAACGCTTGAAGGCACTGTTCCCAAATCATTACACAGTCGGCGGGGTGCATAATCGTATCTCTGTCGGTAGGTGTACACTGATTTGCTTAGGACTAATACCCTCTATCCCCCTCTCCTCGAGGGTCGCAGGTCGAGCGAGGTATTACGTAATTTGCCTGCGACAAGGTGACCGACTCGTATACGATTTGGGAACTAATCGTTCCACCCGAAATCGGTAGATGGACATCCGGCATAAGATTATGCAATGTGGCACCACGCACCACTGAGTGAAAGCTTGGTCACTGAGTGTAATCTACTACCCTTCTATATAGACGCATAGTGAGTGGCACCACCGACAGACTTTCTGGGTTTCTAGATCCTATTCGTCGACCAATGGAAATGGGCCTTATAATGAATTAAACTTACAATACTGCAAGGCGCCATCAAATGTTGATATATATCCCAATTTGGTTTTGATGTAAATGCTTCTACTACGGATGGAAATGGTTTCAGAGAGTATTTTCGAATCGGAGTTTACGATGAACTAATCGGCCATGTTGGTTTCTGTCTTTGATATTACCCAGCATTGAAAACTTAGATCATTGAAGTAAACAGATATCCCTTGTTGCAGCAACAAATATAGATGTGGCAGTTAACTGAGCGGCAATTTGATACTGGAGTAGATTGGCAATATGTATGCCCAAGAAGCGATACTTCAATATGATCCAAGGTCTATCATATACAGTAAAACACTAATTGCCTGGAGGAACCTACCAGATGAGACCCAACAGTACTTAAGTGGTCGACAAAAACTGTCTCCAGTCGGCAGCTTCCAGCTTATTTACTGAAAAGGAAATACCTTCTCTACGGCACGAATGTTGGTATTTGTGCCGTGCAGGTATATATGATCTCCCGAAGGCAGAGCCTATTGGTGAAAACACCAGAGTACATGACAACAACGACGCGGCATCAGGTAATGATTACAAATTTAAAGGACAAATGATTTTAGGTTTGTAAAGATTGTATATAATTTATCCAAAACTGGAAAAACTTCATATCAAAGTGTATGAAAGTCTTCGTTTTAGAGGGAGCGATATCATTGATGACGTTACTTTATATGACACATAGCTATTATGATATGGAGGCGGCCATCTTGCCCCGATGCCATCTAAAACACCAAGTGGCAGGATCAATCCTAAATGGCTTTTATGAGAATATTTCTTGGAGCTTGCCATGGAGGAATTGTAGCCTCATCTCAACATTATTATTCATGTCTTACGATTTCCTTGCGGATGATGGCGGAACTAGCAATCATTCTGTGCCCTATTGGTTAGTTTCCCTTTCTAATTATTCATCAAAATCACTTTCACTCTAATCGTTAGAAGTGCTCATTTTATTTAGTAATCTTTTGCTGTTGATCATCACCATCATGACCGGTAGCCTATATCTTTTCAATTTGTACCATTTTCATATGCAATACTTGAAATATGCTTGTTTCGTTTCCCCTTATTTTCCGTAAGGTAGCATAATTGAAAATACAGAAGTTGTTCACCCCATTCATTCTTCCAGAATCATCCAAAAGCTCGTTGTCCAAGGTATATTCACGATATAGAAAAATCTATCAAGAAACAAGTTCCATTGCAAATGTCTATATTGTGCATACCTATGAAATAAATATCCGCAATTGCACCGTTTCCTAGGGAGGTCTGCAGCTGATATGCTGAAATCAAGATGACAAGAGATGCTCTTTGGTGACCTCATATGCAAATCGATTATTCGATATATATATATATACATAAGCATTATATGCTTATAAATGCCTGACTGGCTTAATAGTATATAAGTATCAATCATAAATATGAATAAGTGAAATGAAGACAATGATAGTAAATAGTGTTTGGGCTAGGTAAATTTATTGACACAATGCCTGCCAAGTAATTAAAAAGAAATTCTATGTGTGCATTGACAGGTGTAGTGTCGAAGCACCTGGAATGCGCGCTCACAGGCACTGGTGGTGGTAGTAGTATAAGGGGTTGGCGACAGGTGGCGCCTATGTCCGTTCTTTATAAATACATATACCCCTGTGTTATAAAGAGAAGTTGCACCTCCTCGCCTTAAGGAATGAGATGAGGAAGGTGGTACATCAGATAAAAAACAATGTAATTTTTTTTTTAAAAACCATTGGTAAGATCCTCTAACAAATGAATCGTTTTTGTAGTATGAGACTAACTGAGAGGAGACATGAGGATAATCCATAGAAGAAACGAGTTTAGATATGAAGGAAAACACAGAGAATACCGTATATCTGACAATTTTATAGAGAATTCTTCTTCCAAAAGGCTTAATCTTCTGTCTGGTGAAGATTCAAAGTAGAATAAATGGATTTCATATCAGAAATCGTGATGGGTCTAGCTTGAGACTCCCAAACTTCTTTTGACACCTAATAAAACTCATTTAATTTTGTGAGACTCAGGAAATTTACAATCATACAGTTAATGCAGTACTCTTACTGCAGACAAATAATTGATTACAGAAGAATACTTCGGCCATATAAGAGATATACATACAAATAAGGTCATCAGTGGCCGGAATAGGAGAAAATTCAAAATCCGAACAAAATTTATAATACATTTTCCACTGACATTTTCATGTCCGGGCCGTATTAGTCGATAACCAGGAAGATTCATAAAAATCCACTCTCTCCTTTAGATCAGATCCTGAAAACAACAAAAAACGGATAAATAAGAAATTGGTATCTTGCATTTCCGGTTCTTGGAGATTACCCGAGATAAGTAATCTGGTACAATGTTTGAATGGGTGGAGATATGAGTACTAACAACATGAAAATTAAATATAAAACATAACCAAAACAGTTCCCTTAGCCAATACATGGCCTGAGAAGACCTGCTATGCCCGGTGTTAATTCCGGAGACAACTTGGGTATTATCTGAGAAAACTCTAGTTGGTTGATATTTCTAACTCTACGGGTTGAATAATGGTGGAAACTCCATTAAAAATGGAAGCAAGTCGTTTCCACCATGATAAGTCTTGTGTTATCCATTCCGGAATTTGATATGGTTTGGAAAAATTTCAAATATAAGTACCAAAGTTGATTAAACGACGTGAAAAAGTTCGACCGCCTTTAACCACACAACTGCAATGCGCCAAAAGGCCACATAATTGTTGAACATCCTCATAAACTACAAATTTCTTATTTTTAAATTCAATCCAACATTGTGATAAGCGACAAAGTTTTTCTTGAGGAAGACTTATTGTCATTGCAACACTGTCTATGTCTGTTCCTAGAAAAGTAACTTTGTTAGCCGGGCTTATGATATTCTTCCAAGAAATACCAAACCCATTTCCCTTAAAAGGGAAATCAACTCCAACTGACATTCAATACATTTTTCATAGGTATCACCGAGGACGATAAAGTCATCCAGATAACCAAAACATTATGATAACCTTTTTTTGCCATGGAACGAACAACAAATTCAGTAACTTGAGTAAAAATATATGGGGTGCATTTAAGCCCAAAAACCAAAGAATTAGATTTGAGAAATTCATCAGTGTTATTGATTTCCCAACGGAAACCTTGAAAACGTCTATGATCCGGAAAAACCAGTATCGAACGATACGCATCTTTAATGTCAATCACAGAAAAAAACCAACCATTATTCATGGAATTTGTCACTTCCTCCAGTTTCAAATAAGAAAAACTGTGACAAGTATCATCCATACAATTTTTAATACTGTGATCAATTGGGCGTTTACAATCAGTTATCGGCCAAAGGCCACCGGATTTTTTGGCAACAGCCCCAATAGTGTGGATACATGTTGGACAAGTGTCAACCACTGATAATTTCTCCTGAATAATCTCATTATTTACAGTAATGTCCATTTCAGTTTTGAAACCATCACTATAAATACTAGAATAATTTTGGGCATCGTAAGAACCTGAAAAATTATGATCCACAATTTTAAAACCGTTGTTGACGCCATAAAAAATATAACCAGCATTGGTATCTATTGAATCACCATCATAGCAGTAATCTCAAAATACACACAGATTTAAGGGATTACGGGCACCACCTAATATATGGTTTGCAGAATCACAGCCAGAAAAACAAGGGCGGTCCGGAACCAATTTTTTATCTGAAACCCTACCACATATTTCTGGATTGACATCGTGACCCAATTACACATTGGTTGTTTGTAAGACCTGTTGAGTACCACTCAAACCTGAAGAGTGTGAACCACACACCACTTCTACCTGACCTCCTTGACCTCCCTGACCTCCTTTAATGAACCCACACAGTTCAATGGGAGCAGCGGTGGAATCAATATATGTAACACACACATTAGGAGCCAATACATTTTCTCCGGAAAATTCAGCATTACTAATACCATTATTTTCCAAACTGTGGTCAACATTAACACCAACACAATGAGAGTCATCTGAGTCAACAGAAACGAATTTGGTGAGTCATTTGTCGTGTTTAGAGAGTTTCTCGGAACATTTCAGGACTGAATGATTGCCCTCACAGTCGGTGCATTGATGTTTGAACCGACATGCACTCACTGAACAGCCGTCAGCCTCGTTGAATTTCCAGCATATGCCTAACGGCTTACCCTCTCTGAACTTACGGCCTTTACTTGTTTTAGGTTTTTCCACAGCCTTAGCGAAGGCTAGTGTCCTTTCTACGTTGAGATACTGGAACCTAAAAGTTCGGCTTTTTCCCGGCAAGCCTGATCATACTCTACAAGGGCCGAACTGGTCATATAGGCATGTCTATCGGAGAGAAAAGCTATGTGGTCTGTATACCCGGTTGCGTCTATGCCTTCTGAGAGCATAGATCATAACATAGACATGCTAGCCGATATAACCTGATCAATATTTGGCTTAGATACGTCACAAGGTGATTGTCTAAGTTGTAGATCGCACACTTACGCCTTCTCTCTGTCTTCGACGTGCAAGAGTAGACGACTTGATCCAATGGAACGCCCGTTGCTGGAGACCAACCTGGAGATGTGGATGCATACATTTGTAGAAGCGCCTATGGATGAACAGGAGCTTGGGATGCTTGGGAAGCTTGTAAGTTAGGGTGAGAAGATGATGCTGACGCCATTTTTGGTTTACCTCTCGAATCCAATGACGAAAACGAATCCACGTATCATTTTTCGGCCAAGGATGACGAAACCTGTATTTCTTGGTCAATTGCCCCTGGAGGCAATTGCTCTGCTGGAGCGGTTATGCTCCAAACAGACAGTTTCGAGCGTCTCATGTCTTCCCGCGCTTCTTGAACGTCTGCGCCGCCATCTTGGTTCTTCTTCGAAGCCACCACAGTCATATTCAAATCGGCCATCATCGCCATCAAGGATGCCATTTCCAATTTCATAGTAAGTATTTCCGATTTGAAGAAAGTATTCCCTCTCTTCAACCGGGAAAATTTGTTGTCTACTACACCTGTTTTGCCTTATGGTTTACTGACTTCACCTCCGCCTGTACCACCTGTAGCTCCGAGATCTGAATCCGTAACATTATCCACATTTGTTTTAGGATCCTCCGTAGAAATCTCCGGATTTTCACATCTCGGACAGTTCCTTTTTCTCCCATCGTATGACAATCCACACAACTGGCAGACAACCATGACGAAGATCAATATGTAAAATATCTGCCACATAGGAAACCGTAATTGAAACCGTAGCCGCAGTGAAACACGTCCTTCTATGTGTGCGTTGACAGGTGTAGTGTCGAAGCACCTGGAATGTGCCCTCGCAGGCGCTGGTGGTGGTAGTGGTATAAGGGTATAAATATATGCTTATGTGATTTTGTGGTATTGCCATTAGATCTCGGAACTCATTGAAGGTATTGATAGGATTATCTGTGTCTGGACATTGTAGCAACATGTGGTGCACTATCGTGTAATTGATGGGGTGTTCTCTTGGTGCAAGGTGCAATGACCATACCTCCATATTACGAGTAACGCAGGGTTGTATTCTAATTCCCTCACTACTACTCTATATATGGTCAATTCTCGTAGATTGTGATCGATGCCCATGTACGGTGACCAAAAATTCTAACTAGGTATATCTTGATAAAAGAAGTGAAAACATATAGTAGAAGACAATATCTTACATGGGTAAAAGTTGGGAACACTAATCTTTATTTAAAATTATTTTTTTACTTATTTTAGTGGAATGAATTTAACCTTATATTCCCTATGTCACCGTATGTGGGCACGTGGGTTTTACAAGGCCCTAAGGAAAATATTGATCGTTATTTATTAGCAGAATCAGATTTTCCTTTTCAGAAAATGAAGCTCTAATTATACTGTGTAAAATAGAGTTGATAAATACTATTTGGAATATAATGCCCACGTACGGTGACCGTACTGTGACATATCTAAGAACACATGAATGTTTCTTGGCATTCCATAATACTCTATTTATCAATAAAATATCATTCATTAATATTGTAAATCCTTTTCCTTGCATAAGCAAAACCTAATAACTTCTGCCCATGTACGGTGACGAAATAAAGTTCACCACCCATGTTCATTTAGTTGTGGTATATTTGATAAAAGGATTAATCTTTATACTACAGATGATATAAAACCTATTTATATGCCTCCTTTATTTGGAGGATTAAAAAGTACCCCAAAAAGTACTTTTCTATAATTTGTGTACCTTTTAATGTGGCTTGCCCATGTACAGTGACATACCCTTCACCACTGATTTTTTACACATAGACTACATGTATATTTCCCCATTTAAACATTTATTATGTTTTTTAAGTTCTGCAATACATTTGTGGGTATCAAACATTCAAGATAAATGAATATTTATAGTTACAAATTTATAAGAGGTCTTCAAAATCTGGTTATGTAAGTTTCATCTATCAATTTTGAGCTAAAAATGCTTATTTTAGGGGTTTATCAATTTTCTCTCAAGATATAGGTGCATGAAAGTGGGGTTCCCCTGACAGATCTTTCATTTCTACATACTCTAATGTCGTTTCTGATATCATAAAACGATATATAGATATGCAAACGACCCCTTGAATTATTGGTTACCGTACGTGGTCATCGATCACGATCTTGGAGAATTGACCATATACACAACACGATCATTCCCCTACGTTTCCCTAACACGAACATATATACTCAATAAATTCTCTGGAAGGCATTGCGGGATAGTCGTTCACTGGCAGCGGTCATTCGGGAATGTGTGCATTGCATGCTGACAGGACATGGTCATAGGAGGTGTTGGATTCGGTTGAGTGTGGTCCACAGAACCCACAATCAATTATGTTGTTACAAGATTAGACGCAACAAGCCCACAAAGGATAGTGGAGGTGGGAGGAAGGTCAGGCTTGGAAGGAAGGCGGAAGGCTGTGTCTTTAATCAGTCTTCACATATATGTTTGATGACTGGATGTCGCGCTCTGTGTTTGTAGCAAACAACACCAGTGTCTGCAATGCTAGTCACGTACGGGTAATTGGATACATTTTTACGGTCTCGTTTTTATCAATGCAATTACTAGAAGAGAGACCTGATACAATATCAGGACGCTCATTTTGTTCCCATGAGCTACGAGAAGCCAGAATGATGATATTAGCAAGGGTATTTTGTACACATCATATAGATTGATGCATGTAAATGTTACCTCACTGTGTTAAGTATTTATAATGGTAATCCTTGAGCGATCTTTTGATAAGACATCAATCAAAAAAAATATATTCAGTTTTGTATGTCCTTTGATAAATAGGTTCCGTGTGCAACCCCCGGACAAGAAAGCCTTGAAGGTCAAGTATATCTGATAAAAGCTCATTCGGAGTTTCTCATATTTTACTGGTATGCCTGTGATTTCTATTGGGAGATACATGTATCATAGAACTCTGCTGTTCTTCCACAACAGAAGACTGGTGCTGTTTTATAATACACACATGGCTGTACTTCACCATTAGCAATATACGAATTTAATGCAATTGAGATTGTGAATGAAATTGAGATTTGGGAATAAATTCTTGCATGGTTTGCACATAAAGGTCTGTGACCTTTCTATCTTGTCTATACAATTACCTTAAACAATACTCTAGAAATAATTAGATATTGATAACAAAGGAGGATGTGGCTGTAAAAAGTCCGACGTCAGCAGAGGTTAATCAATACACCATTAACTTACACTGTGGGAAACCTAATCCTTCTGGAGTTATCAGTGATTTCAGTTTCTATTTACAGCTATAATTGTCTTGTCTATAGTATGGATTTCCTATTTCAGTGGGCATTTGCCAGACGGTAATCTGAACGTTTTAACTTCATCATATCTGAAATGTCTTCCCCGCAGTTTGTGCAATTTGTTCTGATATCAGTCAACCCAAAAAAGATAATGGGAAATTACGCAAAAGTTGAAGAAGGAACAGATACAGATTTTCAAATAGAGGGAAATGCTCAGAGAAGAAATGATTTGGAGACAGAATGCAAAAAATACAAGGCCGTGACCTAATTCAAACGAGGAAAGACTTGGAAACGTTACGGAATGATGCGAATAATATAAATGTTATCATAAACGGAGTACAGGAGAAAAAGAAAGAAAACATAGTCTTAGAAATCATAACGGCTACATATTCTAGCATCTCAACACAAGAAGTGTTTACAGGAGACGAGCATTCAAAGAAGGGGAAACTAGAGAAATAGTGGTTTCTTTCAAACACAGATTAGCGCGCGACCTAGTACTCAGGAACATTAAAGCCTAAGACATGATCTAAGGGCTAGATACACTTGGATGAGCGAAGATTTGATACCAAGAACAAAAGAGGTAAGACTGGATCCGCAACTGGTGGCTGAGGAAGCTAACAAGGTAGGCCTAAATGGTAGAACTGTCTCTATTGGGGATAGTATTGTGGTCAATAATGTGATCTACAATGGTAGTAATTAGATTATCTACCACAAAAAGTGTCTCTTGAGGCTGTACATTCCTTTCAATATGAATAGTGAAACTGCACGAAAAACACCATTTTACCTGAATGTGCCCGCCGTATAAAGGTAGTCCTATTTTCCGTCCTGTATACGCCTCATCTGTAGGCGTATATAATCGTCCATGTTGCGGTAATATATACGTCATATATATACACCTGATTTTGTTGTATTAACGCCACTATCGAATAGCTCCGATCTCTGCCACTTGAGGACACCACTGATGTTATAAAATCCTATTTATTATCTTTTCATTAAATACATATAATAAACCCAGCATTCTTTGGTTTTGTTAACGTTTGTTAGATTTTACTTTCAAAACTTACTCAATATATAACACAAGGTCTGATCAGATACCAACCTATAGCAACTCCGACTCTGACTCCTACCCACGCCTATCGCCCACCTAAACCCAGCCTAACCCCCGCCTAACCCTTGGCTGGTATTCTCCTGTGTATGTGGTTGTGCGAGGGTTTCCCACTGGAGTGGGATTCACACGAAGAGACTCACCTGAGTCTGGTGTACTTCACACCTTTTCTCTAGTCTCAGACAATTCTCGTTTGGTAAAAAATTCTCATGGCTAAGTACTTTTATCAGTCTCAAGGAAAAATGGCGAATTTGATTCACATGGGAGGACACACCTGGTACATAATCTCAGACATAGTCACAGTGACCACTCACCTTGGGACTCAATTACCCTTGATGTGAAGGGTGTTACAAACATGTAATTATGCTTGCTGGCCTCCTATTGGCTAGGGCAGGTACAGCAGGTCCATTTGTCTCACCGAAATGCCCCTATAGATTTTAAACCTGTTTAAAGTCAAAATCTCATGAGATTCTGTTCCTTTTTAGGGGTGATTGTCACCGACAATTGCAAGGGAAAAAAGTTTTCTCAGCAAAATGGAACCCTGTCATTCACACGAGGAGATTGTGTTCCAGTACCAAATCTCAACAGGATTTGTCTCAGACAAACACTTTGTGAGGTACATGGATCCCACCGTGTGAATCCCATTTAAGACCACCGCCCCCGCCCCCCACCTCCCGCCTGTTTGTGTTGGTAGAGGTATATTTGGTTTTAGTGGGAAACCCTCGCATCCCCCCCCCCCCCCACTCCCTGCCCCCGCTGTTAGAAGTTGAGGGGGGGGGGGTTAGGCGGGAATTAGGCTTGGCTGGTTTACGCCTATTCAACCAATCAGGCCTATGATACTACGAAGGCCAGGGAATGTGGCCATTCAGAACTAATACAGCTCATAAGAATGACAAAAGATCTTTACGAGATCAAGAGAATCTCCAGTGGTGTGAGATCCACAGAAGCGTGGAGGAAAAATGAGGAAGAGGAGAAGTGTGAAATACTCCGAGCAAAGTTTAGGCAAAATGAAGAACTAAAGGAAAACTCCACTGGCAACAAACATTGTTTTGAAGCTACAAAGAACAGTAAATAGAGATCAGGGATCTGAGTGTTTGAAGCGAAAAATGGATGAAGTGTGACAGGACAGTTCTCTAATGAATTATGGAAACTACGAAAGAAAGTCAGAGAGGAACTAAGGCCTCAAGCCTCATAAGGCTAGGAGGCGTACAGGATACCTATGGAACAAGCTACAAGCACTGAGCACTTAGGAGCCATCAGGGTAGACATAACGAGCATACAGGAACGATAGAAGTTGTAATAGCCAACTGGCCTATGATGGTGTTCATGGACTCATATCTAGTTTCCCTTAAGTTTTGGCAAGGTTTTTGAACCTATCAAGACAGGTAGCTATGCATTTTCTTCCAAGGCTGATAAGCATGGAAGCGGACAGACGCTGCCCCTCCCTTGTTATAGGTTATACGATTAGGGACTTTTGATTAGATATATAGGTATATACTCTGTGTTAGCACTTAGTGTATTGGTAGTTGATGGATTAGTTGCTTGGGCAAAGGTTCAAAATATAGTTAAATTAAAAGGATGCAGCAATGTGTGTGTTTATAGATATTGCTTTAGTTATGGATGTTTAGCTGTGACTATGGGTGTGTTCATGTTCCTAGATTGCCAGCTTCCTAGATCTATCAGATACCAAATAGATGTACAGAGGGAAATAAAACAATAGTGTCATACAGGGGTTGCAGAAAAACAGAGGATGTAATCATGAATGTAAGGGACGGAAGGAGCAAGGTGTGCGGTAATCTGCATGTCCGGGAAAGGGTTAGAAACTGAGTAAAATGTATGAACTGAGAATGGGATCGATGAATGTAAATGGGCTAGGTGACAGAATCAAAAGGCGAGATATGTTTAACAAAATAAGAGAGAATTGCGATATGTGTTTTTTGCAAGAGATACATAGTCATCCGAGTTCCAGTAAAATATGGTAGGCGGAGCGGGGTGATGTTTTTTTACACACGGAACCTCAAATTCCTAAGGTGTAGCTATACCATTCAACAGGAAATGTTCAATTGATATAAAAGAGAAGATTATTGATTCAGAAGGCCTTTTTTTTAATTCTGAAAGTGGAAATAGAGTCTGATCAACTATTGCTAGTCAAGCTAAATGCTCCGAAACAAAACTATGATGAACAGGTGGATGCGTTTGAGCTTATAATGAGGCACTTACAAATGAATTCTGACCTTCCGGTACTGACGATCCTGATTGGGACAGATGGAATATTAATGCGGTATATAAATCTAAAAAAATACAGGGCAAAAAATGAAAATATTATAATATCACTGGAATGTTTGATCTCTTGCGGGAAAGAAATCCTAACACCAGGAGGAATGAAGGAATACTACAAAGTTCCAGACTGGACTACCTGCTGGTTTCGGAAAGTATAAAGAAATAAAATCACAGATTGTGCAGTAGGTTATGCACATGAATCAGACCATTGTAGCAAAGAGCAGAGAGTTTCAGGTTTTAGGATATTAAAGACAATGTTTCTTTTAGAGAAAGAATATCAAGAGAAGATAAATGAAATAATCACAGAGTTTTAAGATAAGCTTCTGAACCTAAACCCTCAAGTGAGATGAGACTATCTGAAGTTTGAAATTAGGAAGCATCCCATGGCCTATGCGAAGCAGAAGAAAAATGAAAGGGAGCTGGTTTCGATGACAATGACGAATAAGGCAAATCTATCAGACGGGAATTAGGTCAAAAAAAAGCAGCGGGTTGTATCTTTCGACCAAAGTGCGATAGAATTCCCCGGGTGAGCACCCAACAAGTTATTTTCTAAAATTAGAGAAAAGAAATATTACAACAAGGAAAACGTTTTCCCTCGGTGTTAATATTTTCACTGTAAATACATTATTGTACGGTTTCAATCCAGATCTCCTGCATTGGTCTCTTCTCCTAGTTTATGTCAGTGAAGATATTTCAAACCTTTTCCCAAACAACAACGAAGATCATGAAAAATGTACCCACTGGTAAATGATTGAGAATGGCCAGCAGACACTCTGCCGACTTTCAAGAGTTCGGCCATATTCGTCTTTTAAATTTCAGCGCACCGATTGTCAGGGCTGTCATGTTCAGTAATACTTTGACGTCGTTACTCTTTCTCTCTGGCCTGTCAAAATGTACTGCCCATCTGAAGTATGCATAGCATTCCATTAGTATCACTGCTTTCAGCGGACGATGGTCTACTGCCAAAGGCTTTGGAACGAAACGCCTTAATGGAAGTAAGGCCGAGATCAAAAAGCGTATAACTGGCGTGAATGGCAAACATTTTGTCTCCATTACCAAGCCTCTGTGCGTACAATTTATTACCGCCTTTAAGAAATTTGCCAAAAGTCAATTGATTGCAGAGCCAACTATAAAACATACGATCTCGCCCCTGGTACAAGTTTAGCCATAAGAATAACATTAACAAAATATACGCAACGATCAACCACGTAAAGTGCCAATACTATACGGCATGTTTGTGGCGGCATGATGGGAATTGACGTCATAAGTAACCGACCAATCACCGACCAGGATGTGAGAAAGGAAACAAGAGATCAGCATGGAGATTTATACGTTCCTAACTAATTCTAATCATTCTGATGTTATGATGCTATTCTTATCTACGAAAGTACGAAATGAAATCAGCCCAGGCTGTATACCGGCGGGGAGGGGTGTGGTAGGTGGAGGGGTAAATGGACTGAAACCAGTCTACTGCCGTCCACCATCCACCCCCACCTTGAACTACTCTGCAAATCTCCCCTCGTCGCCGTTAGTGAATACATCCTTGTTTTTGCTTACACACTCTTTCTGCAAGGCGAAGTGTTCGTAAGAGTAGCTTGTCAAAATGAGGCACCTTATGTGATGAGGTTAACAATGCCACTTCCCCGTTTTTCAAATGTTTGCACAGGGTGTAAAGAATACCCAGGCAACAGCATGTAACGTAGAGCTGTCCTCTTCCAGTGCCTTTTTCCCACTCCTAAAGCCGATATTAGCTCAAGTTACGACCGCCCTGCCCGACTCACACCTTTCAAGTGACTTTCGCGTGAGTAGCTCGCACAATATTTAGTTTCATGGAGCACCTGAGGGGCAAATACTGGGAAGGCCTTATTGACGAGAATGCTCTTTCGCTAGTGGAGGTTTACTACTAGGTGAGGTGCTGGCAAGTGGGAGGGGCAGTGGGCAGTGGGCAGGTTAGAGTGGGCGAGCCAGCTCATAGCGACCGACAAGAGAGTGAATATTGTGTGAGGGGATAACACCTCAACTGAGGCAGGGGCCATAGATGTGAACATTAATAGGTTAGTTATAATCGTCGATCGCCAGCAGCAGTCTGTAAGCAGCGGGGAGCAGGCAGGGGCAATGGGCAACAAGGGATGTGGGAGGGGAGGAGGGGAGAGCACGGCCACATGTGAGTCCTTCGCATATTTGACGGCGCCCATTTAGACCTAAGACGATTAGCGGGAGCTAGTAATTGAACGCCATTAGGGACAGGCAATATTCAAAGCGCGACGGTGGAAAGTAGGGTGCGGGTGACTAAAAGGCAATGGGTTTACTACAACAAGAATGAAGACACTGTTCAAAAGCATACCTGTGTAATAAAACAGGATTAGGATTATAACGAAATGAATCATGGAATAAAATCTTACATGAGTCAGGAATCAAAGAATCCTAATAATATACATTTGTTAACACGCACTATCAGTTCACAGACATTTAATAGCGCTGCGGTGTGTTCTGAATAACTGGTGGAATTTCACAATTATCATATGCCTATGGTCAATACGAAATAATATTAGTGAAAAAATACATACAATCAGTGAAATATCTTAATAAAATCATTAAACAACACTATCCTATCTAGCATCGAAGCCGAAAAAGACATAGACAACCCCTTTTTTCGATTTAAGTGGCATAGGTAAACAAAATAATGTTTAGAAAATATTACCAGACACATGTGATTTTTATCTTATAATTTTTTTAAATGTTAAAGTTAATAGAAAACTGTCATTTGACGATTTCGTAAGTAAACAAAATGTCGTTTTGAAAAAATAATTTTAAGGTAGATAGGTAGGGTAAGGTTGTACTAGGTGTGTGTGGGCGTGTACCTTATACACTAAGTAGTACTTAATAAAATTTATCTTCTACTTTAAATTTTTTCCAAACTTCACGATGTTATGAGGACCTTGACAGTGGTTCCTTGGTTTCCATATAAGATAAAGAGAATAGGTTACCTAACTAAACATTTCCGATCACTATGGTTTTACCCCGATATCATAACAATTCCATAGCCGTTTTCTTTAGCATTGTAACCTCTCCTTTGCTTTTTTGGAAGTTTTATGTGACCCTTCTTTTCTTTATACTAAGGAACTCACACCATTATAATTATGCTCAAATAGAGTGTCTCTGGGGAAGCAGACAAACTGGCATGGCTGATGCTATGAGGACATTCATGAAGTGAAGTTTAATTATGAATATACCCTCACTTTTTAGATATTAATGTTGTAAATGTTGATAATGACAGACTGGGATAGATATAAAAATACAAAAATGCAAAAATGAAATGATCTGACATGCTGGTCACCAAAACACTGTTTATCCAAATACTGTTTTATTGCAATGAGAAGCCACACCCATAACATGTCATTTGAACTGTGATTTCTGAGATATATACAGAGTATCTAGAGCAAAAGGATATCCGAAATCAGATGAATGACATTGAGGGGGTGTTATAACATCTCCACCTGTCGTCCTGTCAAATATAAAACGACACTTGATTACGTCTCTTCGCCCCATGCACCCCAACAACCACTATATCAACACTGCTTTTAGAGAGCGCCTTAGTCAAATGTAGTTATCAAGGTCCAATATTCGTGTGGTTCTGGTATGACGAGGACAATCCTAGCAAATCGGAAATATTGGAATTGAAACCCTAGATTTAGTCTCCCAAATGACGTTACACGTTTCACGATATTGCCAATAAATATGAAACGTCTAGGTTCTACAGTAATGATAATATGAGTGGCATTCAACTTTATGAAGATATTCTATATCGTGGTTGATATATCAGGAAGCTAATCAAATATAAATGACTATATATATATATATATATATATATATATATATATATATATATATATATATATATATATACAGCGAAATTGCAAATCACACGGATAATCCAGAATGACACATGATTACCCAACTTGTTAATGATTATCAAAAACCTTGTCTATTCCAACTGAATAGCAGCGTTTATTTCACCCATGTTCATACAGGTTACATTGTAGGCATAATCCTCGTCTGGTTCGAAGAATGTTTTATAGAACAGTGTTACAAGAGTTTATAATTTCTTAATAAATTGGAAACGAATAGGTTTAATTGTTGTAACGGGTAAGGTTACGTGACAGCTAGAAACTACCTAGCTGTCCCCTAGCACAATTTTCAAGGGAGTTACTACAACCCTGCACTTAAACGTATATGGTTACATGATGCCACATACATTTAGTAAATATCAAACAAGAAATTCAATGAGAGAGACAATCACAAAGTGAGTTGAATTAAAAAGAAATGGTCTCAAAGACTTCAGTGAGTACGAAGTGCCTCTCTTCCTCACATCGTCAACATTTTCTCCCATCGCAAGTGCTTGATGAGTACCTCAGCGGCAGAAGGAGGGGGCGGGGAATGAGAGTTGGACGGTAGCACCACCCGTATAGAAGGAGACAAAGGCAATTTGTAAGTTTTGGGGCAGTAGGTGGGAACACAGGTTTACTCAGGAAAAGGAAATCTAGCGGGCATGCGGGGGCTGCCAATCTGTAAGAATCTCAATTAATTTCTGACTGGGCAGTAATGTGGGTTCACCGCTAGGGAGATAAGAATGACTGGATTCGTGGTGATTCATCTAATTAGCTGCACCCTTAGATAACCTGCCTTGAGCAAGAAGTCATCGTGGGTGAAGACGTGAATGCAGTGACGTGATATTTGCAATATGAACAGGTCTCTGGCCCTAAGGAGAGGGTGGAAGAGGAACAAGGCGGCGGTCTTAAAAACCCCCAGCTACAAGTGAGTCAGCGAGGTCGCATATGGCATGGAGCATGAGTGATGGATTGATCTTCTATTTAGCATGTTAATATCATTCAGAGAATGGGAAAATTGTGTGAAAACGTCGAGGAGCTCCTTCAATAGTCAGTTGATGTTCTCTGGATGCCTTGTGAGCAGAAAGTGCAGCTATGACCTTTTTGCTCATTGTGGTCGCGTCGTTCGCTTGGATTTCTAAATGTCCGACAATTAGTGACACCGTGTAGAAAGCAAGAGCAAATGGGACAGACATACGAGCCTAAGACATAAAGTACGTAGAGGAGGGAGGGGAGGGACAGCCCAATGCCAAATGAGCTCCGAAGGGGCAGCACATGTTGGGAACTGTATGGCCTGAAGGGGGAGCTCTCGCAGCTGTGCTGCCAAGGAGTCAGTCATACTCTATGTAGTCTGCAACCTCCTTGTCGTGGTAGTCTAGCGTAGTCTTCAAGGCGCTCACGCTGAGACCCGAGAACACCGGGATGCGGGCAATCATATAATTGCAGAGGCCCATACCTCGTAGTGTAGGGGCACAGCGAAGAACCTTTGTGCCATCTGATGTTGAAGGCCCTTATCAGTGGTGCTGCCTTGCATATCACTGCAAACTTGGCAATACATAAGGCCATGTGCATGAGGAGATATATAGACTGTATATATGTTTAAATAGGAGAAGGTAGGGGATACCAGGGCGGTCGACAGTGAATGACCGTACCTAACCCAATTCAGGACTCTCACTCGCCTGCAGTTGCCCAAATATTCAACATGCTTAAGATGGTTGACAAACGAGATGAGGCTGACCATGAGTTCTTCCTCAGAATTCGACTTCAAAGCATGGGCCTCTGGTTTGAAAAGATACCACAGAGGTAATGTACAGTGACAAATAAGCAGATTATGAAGTGATTATGGTGGAGCAGGATGTGAAGGAGATGGCAGTCGCATCAGGGCAGGGGGAAGGTCTCAATATGGGTTGGGTTGGCCAAGCTAGGCAACCCCAACTTCACAGATACTATAGAGGAAACCCATGAAAGTTAAGGGTCTGAGCCCGTATCCCATCGAGTTTGAATCACATAGTAATTCACAAGGCGAAGCCAAGTGAATTACTACGTGATTCAAATGAGATGGGATCGAGCTCTGACCCTAAACTTGAATGGGTTTCTGAATTTATCTCACCCTTAATATTGACTAATGGGCTAACATTTGTGACATTATCCCCCATTGGATATTTTTCATAAATATCTAATAGGCATTAGATACGAGTTCCCAATGTTAAGTCTATGGAGAACAAATATTTGGGGTGAGATAATACCCCTGAGATAGCCCAAGGCAATGAAGATAAGCTATGAAAAGATTAGAATGGTGGCAATGATGATGCCCTCCTCAAAGCAACAGCAGGATGGGAAAAGGTCATGCAGTCCCTGCAAGTGCAGGAGGATGGCCAGAACAGTGAGGCCCCCGCTAACGGATACGGGCCAAGAGCAAGCAGGGGAGATGGTGGCTATGACCCAGCGGTGCTACTGACCATACGGTCCAGCGCTAAGAAGGCACTGAAATCACAGACTATGTGCTGGAACATGTAATACTTTGCATCGTCAAGAAAAAGAAGAATTTGATGAAATTCACCAACTCGGCGGCATAGCAAGGGAAAGTATAGGGGACAATTTGTTGTATTCTGTGTATGTGTTCAAACTGGCGAGCAAGTTCGACTGGCAATTGGTACTGAACTTTGATACTAGATACCAAGAACTCCAAGCTCAAAACGGATATAGATGGGGGAACAGGATGCTGTTCTTTGGCCTGCTCAGATGATCCAATGTTCTACTGACAACACTGGATTCCCTTGACTCGGTACGAGGCCTGAGGAAGAGGGATGTTTTAATCGCCCCAGATGGTATTGTGCTTACCATCAGGTGTTCCAAGGTGTACTGATTCCAGTGAAGAAAGAGGATACTGCTGCTCCGACGCATCACCTGACACTGCCTGTTCCCCACACTGGCATTGCTGCTGATCCCCAAAGCCATACCAGATTGTCAAGCGATCCTAGTCTTGAATGACCCTGACTTTCAACCCCTAAAGGCGGGCGTCCACCAACCACGACAAGGCTATGACAACAGCCGACAAGAAAGTTCCTATCGGCGCCTTGTCGTAGCCTTGTCGTGAGAAGGGGGGCTTTACGACAGTGTTGTCGGGGCGTGTCGTAGACGTTACTGGTTCCCGTAAGAAATAAAAGGCGTCCATGGTACCGACACACTACGACAGTGATAACGAGGAAACCACGACACTCCACGACAATGGTCCAGTCATGGCAAAAATCCAACATGTTCAATTTTGTCGTAACCTTGTCGGAAGGCCCCTGACAGGCCCACAACCAGCTTCCAGTCGTAGACTCTTGTCGGGAACTAGAGTCCACCAACCACGACAAGGCTACGACAAGGCTTCCAATCGTAGGCCTGTCGTGGACCTTGTCGGGAAGCCATTGTCGTAGCCTCGTGGTTAGTGGACGCCCGCCTTTATGGTGGGAGACTTCACTACAGTAGTAATGTCACACTCCACTCCGCAGGGCTCGACACAACCCGGCCCGGCTCGCACACCTTCTGACTTGGGGGTGCACGCATCTTGTGGAGGGCGGAGATACCTGAAGTGCGAATGTTTGACCTTGGTGATTGGGCTTCTAATGCGTCAGCCCTTTACAACATTAACCCCACCTCTGCACGTGGCCAGCTAACCTCAGCGATGGCGCAGGCCCTGCCCCACACACCATCTACTCTACTTAAAGCACCTAAATATTATTCTCTTGGATCGGTGAGACACCTTGGGCAGGTATTGCGGCACACTCACTGAAGGCAAAAGTCTCACTACTTTATAGTTTTGATTAGTCTACTTCCCTAATCTTTATCCATTCTGGTAATTGCTTAACCATCATTTTTATTACATAGCAGCTCATTATCGTTATTAACGTCATCTCACATTATGATATAACGTTATCTCGCATTATGATAAGTTATGTAACCGCCATTGTCATTATGTAACAGCATATGCTGGGAAATAGGAATAAAATGCCTAAAGTTATTTGTATAGATTATATCATCAATGTAGATACCTATATGTTACACAGAACAAAAATGCACAAGTGTCTAAAAGTACCTGTAAACAAGATGTCTGTTTTTCATCCCATCCACTCGCGAGGAGCTACTCGAGTTCGTTTTGCAAACTAGTGCAAACTAGTGCACCTGAGCGCGAATTTAGAAATTGGCACACCTTGTCACTCCTGCCTCCTCTAGAGGGTCTCACTCAGCACCTAGCAGTAACTGGCTAAACGCCTGCCCGTTCCCAGGCTACATCTACTCTCCTGGCCATTGCAGTGGTAGCAACGCGGACCTCTTGCAAGGCCTTGGGCAAACGGCCAGGTGATATGATTAGCCAATGAATAGCAAACAGTGGCCGAAGAGGCCACAGGTGTGGGCAAGGTGGAGTATGTGTGTGTCGGGGAGTAAATGAGTACCATAACTCAGCGACTCAGGTGAGCAATTGACGCTGCGGGAAATGGCCGGCTGACGGTAGGGTGGTAGGGGGTGGAGGAAGAGAAGCATGTGATTTATAGAGGTGCACCCACCGCTACCCCCCTAGAGGAGTCGGTCCATATTGACTTGTACTATTTTTTGTTCTCTTTTTGTTTGTATGATTCTGCCTGTTGGCAGGTGGAGTGTACAGCCTTCGCAGATGCCACTTGGGAAAAGTGGCGCATGGTGTGAAGAATATTTACATACCATTTATCTATTGTTCTCTCTGTACCGATCCTTTTGAAAAAAAGTTACTTTATGATTCATTGATGATAAAAACGAGGGAACAACTACACGAAAAACAATATACAAACATCAGAGTAAAGATATAAGTGGCTTTACGCAGGCATAGAGAAAGGGGATTTCTAACTACGCTCTCCTGTCCACATAAGTGTCTGAAAAGATGGCAGGGTGGGGGGGGGGGGGGGGGTTGAAGTTGGGGAACGGAGATTGAGGGGAGATCCATGTTAGCACTTTGCAGGTGAGGGATTTGGCCATCGCCACCCGTTCAGTCTTCAAAGGAGTCGGCCTCCTAATCTTCTCTTTGGTCGTGACATGGTGACATAAACGTCACTCTACGCTCAAAGGGAGGGTAACCTGGGCCCGCTTTGTCTGCACGTATTATCGCCCGGAGTGCATCGTATAAACCCCCTTCCGCATGGTCTCGTATTGTTTAGAATGCTATCCACGAAATCCCGACGTAATGCAAACACGGTAATATGAGCACGGACCGGTCCCTCGCGCGGCCACAGGGGCGGGCAGGATGAGGCGAGACACGGTCCCAGATGAAGATAACAAAAACATATTGGTCTCCATTAGCGTGACAAGCGTCCATGAAATAATCTTTTGGCACAAGTAGAACCGTCGATTTCCTTGTTATCCCGGGAACACATGTTGCACATTATCGACGTCTCATCGGTGCTCATTAGCTCCCCCAGTCGCGTGCTTGCACTCGCCCTGAGTTGGTCCAGAACTGCTCAGATATATGCTCTAACGTAGAGCAGGTGTGAGCAGAGAAAACCGATCAGATGTACCTTTAAGAACGGGTATTGGGACGAAATACGGGGCACACCAAAGCTGTCAGAAGCAACTTCCGCCGCATGGGACTCATTTACATAATGATGCCTATGCACTCTGGCCAGAACGACGCTCAGAGGAAAAGGCAATGGATCTGTTTGCGACGAAAAGTCGCATTTAGTGCAGTTCATTCACAATTTGCCAAACGAGGTATGGCTCCATCATACCTCATGATACATATGATTTAATTGGGCAACATTCTACACACATTCTGTACATCATTCGGTATTCCTTGATTCATTGTGATGAGGCATAACTATGCTATAGACGGAAAGGACGTCTCGTGCTCTCACCTGACGTTTAAGAGACTTGACGCTTGAGAGACTACTACACCATGTATAAAGGTCGTCTTCTTGAAAGCGACCGTGATGTCATCATCCTTCGCTCCTGTCATACTTTTAACTTTGATCTTTGCTTTGATCTCTGACTTTATCTCAATGTTTTTAAGATATCTCGTTCTCACCAATCTCAAAGATATTGTCAACAATTACATTACCACAACCGCCCAAGAAAATGCAGGCCAGCGAGCGCAAAAAAACTTGACAAGGGCTTGAAAAAAGGCTCGACAACCTTGCCACGCAAGTACTCAATTTAAAGTCAGTCATTTTGAGCATGATTAATGTGGCGGTCAATGCAAGCGGGTAGCTCTCACCGAAATACAACGCCAGGGCACATGGTCATCCCAGGCTGCATTGTCTCTATACCCACCAAAATCACTGTTTGCTCTACGTTTCTGTAGTTTTCCGACATTTACTGCTAAATATTTTGAGACCTAACGTGTTAAATAAATGGTCGATTTTACAGCCCTCCACGGGTTTCGTCGGTCGTTGTGGCTGATACTGAGGAGACATAGTGATGCTGCGTGGGAAGGAAGTCTCATACTGTGACTTGATGCTTAAACGTAGCAGCCACGCTTGAGAGACTATAATTCGATCTACTGTCTTCTCAGTGCCACCGTGATGTCATCATCCTCCGGTCCTGTCGTAATCTGAACTTTGATCTTTGCCACCCACCCTCCCTACATTTATGATATCAATGGTAGAGGTTGGCTCTACGTTTCTGTCATTTCATGTTCTAACATTGGCTGCTAAATGTTTTCACACCTTGGGTGTTAAATAAATTCTCAATTTGCCAGCCCAGGGGCCCTTCACACTCCCGGCATTAACGTAAGATATGTTGTTTTTAATCAAACAGTGAATACGCCTATTGACTACTCTCCAAAATTCACGTATTCTTTTCGTTGATTCATATTCTCCGTGTTTGGTTTGAATATGAAGGAGCCATCATTGACACAAGATTTCGTTTCTTTGTACACCTTATTCTGACGTGATAGAACATTGAAGCCGAGCCTCGGTATCTTGGTATTGTCTAAGTGAAGACGAGCTCCGAATAATTGTATTTTCTTGAACTTGCGTGTCAATGGAGACGAGAGGAAAATAAATCTTTGTTCTTTGGCGAAAACGGCGACTGACTATTTTCATTAACCACCATCCTTTCAATGCACAGAGGACGTTAGAGAACACCTGCTGTTCCTTAATGATGTAATTACTGCGGCATAGTGTGTTGGGTGTCAGCGGTGCACAAATATAATCACGAAAATATAAAGCATCGAAAGTCGCATCGAAAGGCTGACAGACATAAACAATTTTGTCCGTTTCATGATATTTCAATGATTAGAAGGAATCTGGTACAAAGCTGTTGATGGCTGATCGACACACTCGTCCAATGCGCCGACTGCGATCTGCGAGCTGAGCCAAGCACAAGCTGAAGCAGGGCCGCATGATTCTGACTATTAATTCACAATGAAAAATAATCAAATCTTATCAATCTAAATCATCAATCTAATCTAATTGCGATATTGGGAATAGGTTCCAAATGGAAAGTCACATTTAAGTCTCCTTTCCATCTCTCTCTCTCTCTCTCTCTATAAATATATATATATATATATATATATATATATATATATATATATATATATATATATATATATATATATATATATACATATACATAGAACGAGTATATATTATCAACGGGCATCTTTCTAGAGTGCCTATAGTTACAAATACCATAATCATAAACATTTTATGGTATGGGCGATGTATGCCATCAATTGTGTTCAACGTGTCTCTGCAATATGTAACCGTTCTATAGAATTCTATTTCTTGTGCACTTTGGGTATTCCTGATGCTGTCAGCTCTCACACTAAGACTGTACGGGAGGAGTACATTGAGCAGGAATGGCCAAGGCGTGGCTATATAAAGTGTCAGTTGCCACCCTCAACATTTTTGCCTGGCTATCTATTGTGCGATGTCCTATATGGCCTTCGATAAGAGGAGGTAGGGTGTTTTGTGAAGATACCTATCGTGGTACCTGGATTATATTCTAAGACTATCTAGTATGGGATATTCAAAGTTGGCTCAATTCAGCTCTAGTAGTATACGGAAAGTGTCATTTCTTTTGGGAGACGATGCGATTAAAATTTCTATGGATCCCATTTTAAGCATTCCGACCATTTGGTCTTTAGGACTATCGACATTAATGATATCGTAAATACGTCAAGTACAATCGTAGGGTAAGACATTATCGCAGCATGCAATGATTCATGCTCAATATTGACTGGCTAAAGATACAAGCGGTCGTATGCTCCAACGAGTTGACGCGCAGTATTATAAGGAAACTGGCTTACCTTCTTCGTAGGTCAAAAATAAGTGGTGAAGTTATTGATCACATGGATCTCGATGCCGTAGGCAGAGGGATGTGTTTGATCAATAATATTACCACGTATTTTGACTTACAAAGACACTCAGCCTGTTTCCCCATCATCACATACCTAAAAAATGGTACTATGGAAGCTTCTTGATAGATTAGTCCATGAAATATTGAGTAATCAGTTCGGAAGTAGTTGGTTATCAAACCCACATCAATATGGATTTTGACTGAGAGGAAGCACTGCCAAACGCATTCATGAAATTAGTACACTTTCAATATCAATGTTATTGAACTAACAACAGGATACAATGGATCACGATTGAGAGCCTTTAGTCATATTCCCGATGGTTATCGATCGGTGTTCCCTAGGAGGGTTTCCTGTGGCCCCCAGTCTTCATATGTTTAATTTTCTTGCAAACGTATTTATAATGCATAACGTATTAACAGTATGTATACATTGGCTAAATAACATCACCTCTGATCAGTTGTGGTGTCAGAAGACGCCCGAAAGGATAATCTTAACCTTCACCACAACGTTACTAAGGTAATGAATTAGACATGGTTTTAACCAACTCACCTTTGTGTACATCTGGACTAGCTAGTTATGTATTTCTTGAATTAGCACACGTTATATTCAACTACTTGCATATGGTTGCGTACAGACTGGATAAAGTGACTTGATAAATACAGCCCATCTTCCAGATTTGTTCCAGATTATCGCCAGGCCGTCTGAGTTGTATGTCCAGTCCAATATGTGTCAAATTCCGACCTGTAGCAGAGATTTAAAAAAAGAGTCCGAAAACCGTCTCCCGATATTTTGATTAGAACTGAAGTTATCAAATCTTTCTGTTATTGACTACGAATTCATAACACCCGGTGAGTGACCCCGCTGCGAATGGACCCCGGCGATACCCTTTGGTTTCAATCCGTTCACTGTTCCCGGAAATAGAGAAAACAGGTGTGTTCGGCATGTCGATGTCTTAGGGGTATTTCACATTGACATTTTATTCCCGAAGCACACCGAGCTGATGGTAGGGACGAATCGGGAACAAAATGTCAACAAGTTATCATTGATGATCATCAACATACGTTCCCAGTTTTAAACACATATTATTGTATTTTTGGTAGATATCAAGGCGCGTCTGAACTCTCACTTCATGACTATATGTCATGTCTACTTGAAGGGTATTCCGTGATGGAGAAAACCAGAATCTATGAAGTCTATAAGACTTGTTTTTACAAGCCTGTTGATACAGAGTAACCCAGTAGTTGGGGTAGGGTGGCTAGTAGTCTAGTCAATTTAGGGTTTGACCCACCACAAATTGCAATACAATTTTTTTCTTCACAATACATTTCAGACAGGTCCCCAAATCAACATACTAAAAATCCGCCAAAATCCCCCTTGGGGAACTATGCTTAATTTGCAAAAATCAAAAATGCCCTTCAAAACACCTACAGCTGTAGACAAATAGACATAAAACAACTTCTAGATGGTATTTTCAAGTAATTTAAAAAGATAAACTATCTATTTTCAGGTGCACAGTCTCATAGAATAAGTATTTACATGATTTAACTGCTCATCAAATTATGAAAAATTACATTGGTAGTTATTTACTATTTTCTAATATGCTGATCCCGATGTATTATAGTTTCAATGCATATTGCTTGGTTTCTAGTGCAGGCTATCACATTACATTTTCAACCAATATTCAAAAATGGTCTTTAAAAGTATTAATCTTTTGGCCAAATATGGAAGGGTTCAACATCATATATTATTGAAGATATCTTAAGATGTTCTCAATTTCAAATTCAATCTCAAATTCCTATCAGATTTGGTGTATTTGTGATTTTCTATGGAATTTAACTTGACCTTTCACCTTGTTCTCACTTAATGATGCATGTTGGGAAAACAATTTCACAACATTGTGAGGTCCTGATATCACTTTTAGAAATATGTGATGCAAGTTAAATTACAGGTATTTTGAGTCAATTTATAGAAACTACTCCAATTTGTAATTGGATATTTGGTCAAATTTTGATTAAAATGTTGCTTTTAGTGACCTTGACCTTGAAAGAATATTTGATTGTTTTAGAATATTAGAGTATCATGGAATATCAATCTTTCAAATATTTAAGAGATCAGTGAAATATTCTTAACCCTTTCCCTGCAGTACCCAGTTCCGCTACTTAGCATTACACGGCAGGCATTGTCTGCATAAATGACCCTGCTACAGCAGGCACCTTTTTGGGAAAATAGCAATGTCACATGATGTGTCATGTGATTTGAGTAATATACCTTGGTAGCTGATGATATATTGTTATACCAAATCAAAGGTCAATATGGCGTTTTTTCTATGTCAAAATTTCTTTCAATTAAAACAATTATTCTTTTATTCATCAAATTTCGTATATAAGTATCAATGATGCCTCTATGATGCCTGGAGGCATCATGTTGTGGTAGCCAGGAGAATGCCTGGAGGCATCATGCTGCAGTTAAAGGGTTAAAGATATGCCAAAATATATTTCAATATCAGTGGCCTATGTATCAACAGATACCATGACCTTTGACCTGACTGTGGCTTATTGGTGCATGTTGGGGAGGCATGCTTTAGGGCATTGCTAGGGTATGGAGCTGGGTATCCAAATATATTATTGAAGTTGAAATACATCTATATTAGAACAATTTATAGAAACTATTGTAAATCCTTATGGGAAATATTGTGAAATTTTGGAAGGAAACATTCCATTTGGTGACCTTGACCTTGAAAAAATCAAGATGCTGGCACAGGCTGATAGCTCTATGGTGTCCCAATAGTTTTGCCAAATATATAAGGAATCCACCAAATACCTCTTGAGAAATGAAAAAGTATGTCTCAATTTCAGTGGCCTATGTTGGTCTTTTGTATGAACATATCTGTTGACCTTTGACCTCGCTGTGGCTTAATGGTGCATGATGGGAATTCTATCTTTAGGTCTTTATTGGGTATGGTGTCAGGTATCTAAATATATCATTCAAGTTGAAATACAGGCATATTAGAACAAGTTATAGAAACTATTGTAAGTCTTTATAGGAAATTGGGTGAAATTCTTGGTGGCAACATTCCATTTGGTGACCTTGACATTGATCAAAATCAAGATGCTGACAAAACCTGATGACTCTGTGCTGTCTCAATATATTTTCCAAATATCTAAGAAATCAACTTAATACTCTTGGAGAAATGACAAAATATGTCTCAATTTCAAAACTCTCTGAAATTTGATGACCTTTGACCTTTGACCTCTAATAAAAGGTCAGAGAAATGGCTACCATATCTGAAATGGCCAAAGTCTTAGCTTTCATTTGATACAAAAAATTTGCTGCTATACTTCCATGGAACAAAAAAGCCACTTTTTCAGGAGCTGGCCACCTGACAACTGAAAACCTTCTACAATAGGCATATTGAGTGATTCTAATGGGCATGTTGGATTTATGCAGATTAGACATATTTCCCCAAGGAGGATTTTGGCGGATTTTTAATATGGTGTTCTGGGGACCTTCCTGAGATGTATTGTGAAGAAAAGAATTGTATTGCAATTTGTGGTGGGTTAGGCCCAAAAATGTCATAGATTGACTAGACTATAGGGTGTGATGTAGCATTGAAGGCATTGAATCCGACTAATATGATTATATGAACACCGATTATGGCATTAAGAACCACTGACCCATCATGTAACATTTTTGGTGCAATAATCGTCAGGTGGAAACAAAAAGGGTCATGATTTTTGTCCACGACATTATATGATAGAGTAGCAACGACGGACTCTTTTTTAAAACGAACAAAATGTCTCCGTGTTGAATTAATTAGTGCTGGAATGAACTTGACTGTCAAAAATCGGTCTGTAACTACTTCAATCTTCATCGTAAAAAAATCCTTTTGCTCACCGCCACCAGTAATGCATACCGATAATTTCTCAAATAGAACCACTGCCCGACTTTTTTTACAGGGTTTATATAATCTGTGTTTTTTTATCGGCAGGTGGAAATGCAAAATTATGCGGCGTTTTCGCTTGACGTTTTTGGCCACTAATAATGGCCTTTGGCACCACCCTCCGACTATTTGACACTTTTGGGCAGATAATCGTCAATTGGAACACGGGATACACATTTCAGAGCAACTATAATTTATATATGCAATTCGGCACCGCCCGATGACATTTTGGCTTATCTATTAAATGTTTCTGAATACATCAAATGGTGGCAAAATGAACTTTCCAGCCATGCATTAGTCGCTGGGCACCTTTTTTACATGCAAAACACTCACCACTGTATATTGTCTCTTTCCACGCAATTCTGCTTAAATGTTAAATGTTGAATGTAATGTGTATAAAATTCTGCCCTAGTTTAGGGAAGGTCAATCTTCTGTTATATCTGTATCAATTATATGTTTTGAAGAGACCTGGTGGCCGTTGCGTAACCTATGCAGAAGCATCACTCGTCAAGGACCACCACCCACCAAGCTTTTGAACACTGCCCATATTTAATCGGTGCCCAATTGTCCGGCAGGCGGAAACGCCGCATTACAGACAATGAGTCCATGGAATCCTTTGAATTTTGTCGAATCGGGGCTTAGTTTTCTTTCAGCAGACAGAGAGGGACAGGACCTTGCTAGAGATGATACTGTCTCCGTTATTGCTAATTAATCAACCTTTATACTAGTAGGATGGAATGAAACGTTCTTGCTAAAGCATCTTATACACACATACGCAGTGCTTCTATGACGTTTGGCCGAACATCCTGCCCATGTAGATAAGATACAGAATATGATAAATGAGCATGATGTGGGGAGGCTTTAAAAGCCCCATCGGGCTATGCAGGTGATTGTGGCAGTTTGTCACTGATAACTAAGGGTGTTGTGTGTTGGCCGTACAGCTCCTGTACCGCCGTTGAAGGAGGTTGGACGGCCGTCTCTTGTGTTCTGGCAGATGGTAGCCCGTCTAATTACCATTCATCACTGGCTCTAGGTAGCTGAAGCCCTTTTCTATGTCGGGCTGCCCACCACTTACAATTACAGTAACAGCAAGCTTCTATGGTCTCCATTCATATCCTTTAAATACGTGACACTCTCTGGCTCTATCACAGCCTGTATGATAGTAGTATAAAACCTTCAATGAAAATGCTATAATGAGACAGAGGCAAGAGGAAGGGGGTATCAAATGCTTAGGGAATACTCATTTAGTGTACCAAGATGAAGAAGTCACATCAGTTAAGGCATATCCCCACCAACGCCGATTTTGGTCCCGATAGGCCTTAAAATTGACTTCACGGCAGGAAAAAAACTTTCATTGTGACGTCAGACAAAATCAGGGTAGTGGAACAGGTTTATGCGATTGACTCCACGATAGCTCATGATTGAAAACGCAATCGTAGAGCTGCCGATGAAATCCAAAATGTTGGATTTTTCGTAGCCTATCGTGGGTGATTTATTAGGAAAATATCTTTTGTTGGTAAAATACTTGGCTGAAAATTATGAACTTCTGGAATTAGGTTGAGGACATATAGATCTGTCCACCGAGCTCCCGATACACTATGATGGTCTATCATAGGGTATCGGTAGCTCAGCGTATGCTGGGCTTAATTTAATATTTCCAAATTATAGATCTGCCTGCGATCTAAATTGATATACCGATTGAATCGTGACCAATTGTGACCATGGTTTATGTTTTTAGTCCTCCAAACCCGTTCCGACAGTCTACAGTTTATACCTTTGTCCACGAATTATCCGGGACATTACGATAGGCTACGATTTGCCACTTCCAATCATAGCCTATCGGAAGATCTATGGTAGACCCTCAGCGTTGGTGGGTGCAGGGACCTGTTCGATACTAAAAGAGCTGATAGTGGTTTAGTAAACTAACTTCGGTCCATCATCTTGGCACACTATATTGGTATAGCGTCAAAGCATGTAATAATGTGTGTATTGTATTGCAAACAGTGGATATAGATGCATTGCATACTCTGTAACATAAACGTGCATCCATGTGTATAACATAATGGCAATAAACGTAGGAAAACACTCTATGACGTCTTATGACACCTGTACAACGGCGCGCTATGGGGAGGAGCTGGGCTGACTTTTGGTCTGGAGAGGCCGTTCCCTAAAAGATGGGCGTTAGACAGGCCGGGCGCCGCGCAGCCTTATCAGTCTAAACAATCTCAGGGGTAAGCGCTGCCGCACTTAGGGCGCATTACCACATCTATAATGCAGGACGGGCGAGAAACCCCGTCCATCATAGATGCGGCCCGGCGCCCGCGTCGCCCTCCTTCCACACTGCCTCACCTCTCAGCTGGCCCGGCTGTTACTGCCCTGTTACCTCGGCCTGTCCACTCTGTGTATCACCAGTTACTGCAAGGCTGATCCTACTCTCTATAGCCATCTCTCTATTAGCTCCCTATTCCAAAATCCCACCTCTTAAGTGTACCCCACCTCCACGCTAGCCTTTGGAGACTTTGTCTCCTCACGTCTTCACCCCTAGTGTTCATCTGCCTAAGGCATGCCATGCCAGCCCTGTTTAGTTACCCTATTTTCTATCTACCACCTGGTTGGTACTTCTAAACCAGTATTTTCTTATGCCCATGTGTATACAATACCCGCCTAAATTCTGCTCCCTCTTGAGCACGGGCATTTATATATACTACTTTGCCTTATTCAACCATCAATGCATTCTTTAGAAAACCTTCATCTAAAGATATAAACGCCCCAATGTACTTCTTTGTTCTTTGGTATCCTCGTTGCAGAACTGCTTGGCAGAATTTAAAACAGGCATTTTGCCTTATTTTGTTCAGGATAAATCTTTCCGTCCAACCTTTTTATCTTATCCTTCGATATCATAACAGTATCAGAGTCATTTTCTCAACACCTCTCCATTCTATTTCCATTACTTATATCTTAACTGGACCTATTCACCATTTTACCCATACAAGATTCAAAAATACACTTTTGCGGATCAAAATCCTAGAATATTGTTGATTAGCTGTAATACTGCGTCAACACTCTTCCGCTATATGGGTAGTCAGTCAAAAATCCCTTGAACTCTAATCCACTATGATCATTATTGATTCAAAAGATATTCTCTTTAGTCTGGATTTTCCTAGCATGTGAGCATCCCCATCAAGAAATCAAAAAATATCATCTTTGTCTAGCGTTGATATAATGAGGGTAATTGATAAGAGAAAAGACCCCACACCTCGTCCTCATCTTCCCTGTCTCAAATCTAATTACAGCTCACCATTCTGAGCCTCCCTCAATCTCACCACTTAAGGTGTTCACCCCATCCATCTATCCCTTGCCACCCCTAGCTCATCTAACGATCGTCCTGTCAAAGCCATTATGACCTCTCCTCCCTCATCACCACGCCTTGACCCTACCCCTATTCCACACAACTAACGAAGCCCCTCACCCCACCTCTGCCCGTATCCCCCAACACAGCCCCAGGGTGGTCATTCCTCGCTAGACCTATACCAAGAGGCTGCGCCTCAACTCAAAACAAGGCTTAATATTGGCCCGATGCCGTAGGGGAGAAATCACTGCCCGACCTGCGGGAGGTCCATTTTGAGGTTGATGTATGGAGCACATAGTGGTTGCTTATGCCGCCATCATCCACCAGGAAATTTAAACCTCGTTTCCATTGGTCGAAGAAAACGGCGGAGATTTTTCAAGTTGCTCTAAAAGTCTGTCGGTGCCACCGACTGTATATCGGTATCAATTTATTGAGGAGGGTGCATTTCATACATCGTTTCTACTGTACTGTTTCTACTTTACCAGGCACATAGAGGTTTTCTGTGAGAAAATCCGTCAGTAGTGGCCTCGTTACATTATCTACACGACATTAATCTGTAAGCATTGTCAACCTGCCCACCTGCCGAACCACCCGTCCGCCCCTGCCGCCCTGTTGTCTGGCCACCAGCACTGTTCCATACGACCGCCCACCCCCATCTGTTTATCAATCCCTAGACTCCCTGTGCGCCTACTCCAACACTGAAGCCCTTGCTCCGATACCGAGTACAACCCTGACCCCTGACCTCGAGCAAGACCCAACCTGAACCCGACCCCATGTCTGTAACCACAGGAGGGAGATATATACATAAGTACATGTTACTCGCTCTTCAATGTGAGTAAAAAGTGAAAAAGCAAAATGAGCAGCTGACTTGAATAAGAGCCTGGCTTTAAGCCATTCGGAGAGGACACAGATGGTATGTAAAATGGCCTCCGTGATCGGGGTTGCGTGACGTGAGACGTGACCGCGGCGCAGAGCTGCACCTTTCATAACGGCTAAATTTTGAGGAGCAGTAAGCCCAGCAAGATCACCCACGTGGCACAAGATTCATACTTTCATGCCCGCCTTATAACTCTGGACTCCACTCTGGGAATGGAGCGAATACGCCAGGTCCTTCACAAGCAGTGTGGCTTCCAGAGTCATGGGCCGAGTAAGGGCCATGACATGAGCGGCCTCAAACCCGAGGTACTTTTTTTTTTATAAATCGTAAATACATGACCTCGATCTGCCATCATACCCTTTATTTAGTGTCCTCAATCACGTACCATCTCTGCCTACTTTGCTCTGTTCCTCCTTGTATCTGCCTCGGAAGACAGTCAATCATTTGTCAGTACAGCTATATATTTGTTCTTGGGTGACAAATAATTGTCAACAGTGAGTAGATTTTCCAAATGTGGGGATGGCCCTTATCTCGCATCCCCTCCCTACCCCAACACCAGCTGATGTGAAAGCACAGACTACTTCGCAGGTGTTGAGAGCTGCCAGAAGCTATACCTGGCGGGCTCACTGGGCTATGAATGGGTCTCTCACGCTGCAGTCCTCCAGCATCGCGCGAGCCACGTTAACATTGGTGACCAGCTTGACCTGGGTCGCGCCACAGTCTCGGTTGATGAACAGGGTACACGCTATGATGGCCGCTAGGGTAATGAGGCGAAGTTTATTTTCCCAAACCTGTTCCTCCAGGTCGTCGCAGCTCCCTTCCAGGGGGTTGGCATTCAGCGCAGCTGCCCCGCTTAGTTCTCCTATACACATGACATAACTTCATATTAATATCTATCTATTAATGTGCCGAGTAAGGTCGACATAAATCTTTACTACACTTTACTGCATAAAAATCAATAAAATTTTATTCTCCCAGCTACTGCTTTCTACTTTCATCCAGGGTAAGGGTAATGACAGCGTGCAGTGCAGGGCGGGCCTATGATGTGCACTGACCACGAAGACTGAGCACCAGGCTAGGTCGGCCCTGATTTCCTTGCCCAGGTGTATGACAGGGACATGAAGGGTGGCTTGGAGAACCACAAAAAGGCGCAGCAAGAATTGAGAAGCTGGACCTACACAGCACTTGCTAATGAGAGACTGGAAAGGGTGGTTAGACCTTTCAGGGTAGATAATACCTTGAGGCATTCTCCAGCATAGATTGGATAATGCCTTGGGCCATTTTTTTATGGAATTTAGAAATACTTACGATTTCATCAATTTATTAAGAAATGATTGCTCAATAAATATGAAACTTTCAGAGAACAGGTCTATGATATAGTATTTGACACAAGATGGTAAAACAAATGATGAAAATAAGGATGGCAGGTCTTATCACGTGATCAAACAATCGTATATCGGTTTGGACGAAAATTGACCTGTCCCTTGGCATTATACCAGTCCCAAGTACCTTCTCCGAACAAGAGGACTCTGCCACAGACCCCTGCCTTTTTAAAGGTGTGAAAGATCTAGAGTAAAGAAGCATGTCCCAAAGTGCGGAGAATTTGACAATTTCCTCCACTGTGCCTGTGAGTATTGTGGCAGTCATTTCATTTGCATCCACCACAAAACCCAACCATATCACCCTGGTCGATTGGGGGCTGCATTTCAGATATATGTCTTGTTTGTTTTCGTTCTGGCTTTATGCACTGCTACGGTACATCCATGCGTGCGACTCGTCTTGGCAGCATCTTCCGTATAACGATGTCACTGAGTGCTTATAACATTTAACAAGTAAATGTACAGTCCATATACTCAGAGTGCATGAACACGCTGAGAGACGTTGGGTACACTGTGAATACTAAGTTCTCACATACGTGGTAGGTGGAATATCACGAGTTCATCGGATTTTCCTTTCTCCCACATTAAACCTTACTGCGTTCAGTACAATCGCCAGGTGGTGATAAATCTCACGTTGTCAGACGTAATCAGACGATCTGTAGACCTCACTCATTTTGCGTAGTCACTAGACGATTTCTAACCATTTACTGCTGAAAGGCGTCAAGTATTGCTGAATTCAAGAATCGTCGCCTCTAATCGCCTAGTGTAAACGCCGGGCAATGTGCGCCAATTCAACTGTTTAGTAAGCTCAGGTGTCTGGTAGGCGTTATGGTAGTTTGAGGCAGACAACAATCGGCTTTTCTTAGGAGCAGGGACTCGGCGTGCGCCCACTGGCACAGATTGCATGTTCCTAGAGAAACTCCTGTGGATTCTTCTTCCACAGGCGTGTGAATATTTCATGGAAAACCTTAATACCTGTTGCCTGTAGATCCAGTGCCAGTCCCATCTGGTAATTTCTCTAGCCAGACTATACAGTCCTTGTCCTTTATCTTCTTGGACTAGGTCTCCAAGGTATACTCCGATAGCTGGCAGCACTTGGTTGGGCAGAGTATCAGCTAATGACCACATACTTCTAAGCATTTCACGGCATTCGGGTTGAACATAAGGAACCATTGCAGCCTCCTAATACGTATGATGACTTATATTGTATTGAATATGAATTTCAGGTATGAATCTTATCCCAGCCAGCGTGTCCTTAAAAGGGATCTTGTTCATTTAAACGTCTCTGATAAATATCCTTTTCAGCAAACTGATGGTTCCAAAAGGAATTATCACAGATATGCTGCTGATGGGGACGGCGATTTTATGGAAATAGACCTGCGTGTTTCTTGGTGTGTCCAGTAGGAAATCCGCCACCCACCCATCACTCTGGATCCAGGCAGCAGAGCTACAGGGAGGCAGGAACCTTTGGGACGGACACTATGCATATCGTTTGTCAATTCCCCATGGTCCACCCAAGGGAATATAGTGAGTTTTGAAAGAGGAACATTCTGGATTTCCATGCATAAATATAGCTATGTAACTATGGCAGTGATAGCCTGTTTAGATTGTAATGGAGACAATATTGTACAAACAACATCCGGTTAAGCTATTATCAGTCAAATGGTTCTTTACAAATCTTTACAAACAAGTGGTATACATCTCCCCTTCCCCTTTTCTGGTCATCCCATGGACTGACAAATATTTATCATAAAGATTCAATTCAAATGTATACATTGGTTTGAATATTTCGGCAAACATTTTGTCTTAATTTTGAAGAAATTTGGACAGCATTGATAATACGTTGTTTTTTTTCTACAGTGGGCAAAATTTCGGTTTCTACCATATGATCCTCTAGCAAAATATTACACTTTGATAATATCTATATTGTATCTTGCATGTGGTTTTGCGTAATCGGTATTGGTAGTTGTCTTTGGAGTATTTTATAATATTACTGACAATGCGCCCTTTACTCACGCCAGCTAACCTTTTTCTATTCCCATCCCAGGAAAGTTCCCGTTTCATCTCACTCGAGCTTCTCAACACAATCATTGTTGTCACATCTGGGACAAGTGAGTCTCAAGCATAAAGCTCTGACCCTCTCTTTTTGTAGTGCTGCGTAATAATTTGACAGACAGGGGTAACTGGTATTGCCTGTGCGCCACCTTTGGCGGTACCTTGTAACATTGGTGAGTTGGGGCCATCCCGGCTGCGTTCACTTCAATCATTGGTCGCCGACAAGAAGGAACCACCCACCCACCCTACAAAAACTTTTTTTCTCTTTTTCTCACTTTCTCCTACTCCGTAGGGCTTCTCAATAGCTCGTCAACTATCTCGTATCTCTAATGTTTTGTTTATGGACCACTAAAAGTTATCTCGTATGTCTCCTTACTCAATAAATTTTATGTCCATACCCGCGCTTTGAGTTAGTCATTGTGCCGGAACCGTGTCGTAAACTTGTCAGAAGCCATGTTTTTCATTGTGCAAGCACAGCGTTCTGCTACACGCTGCTGCAGACACGCACCGATACGCCCCTACTCAGAGAGTGGCCTCTACAAATATGTTATTTTGTGTTGGAAAGCCTGGGACATGGCGCCTGTGTCGGAACCTTGTCGTAGCGTGTGGGAGTTCAAACGAGGTGGAGTAGGAACCAAGTTATTTTCATGGGTTGGATTTCTGATTTTATTTCACCCCGAATGCATAGTTAGGAACACCATTAATTGATTAAATTGCTCACCCATTTAGCCATTCAGTATTGAGTACATTATATACTTTTACGACCGTGGATTAATGTTCCTAATGTTAAGTCTATGAAGAGAATTAGTGAGATAATGTGTCTGCGGCACAGTGTAACCCCTTCTTATGGCATATTTCCATATTGCATATATATATATATCAAATTTTTGCAATCAAACTGTTTTCCAAAATATGTATACTTCCTTTTATGCAAAGTCTATCATGAGTTGCATTCTATGTAGCTTTAGTTCTACATGATCTTAACCATGTTTTCTGTTGATAAAGGGAACACGGGGAGTTCAGGTATCTAAAAAGATGAGCTCCTCTGATCTATTGTCACTATTCACATCCTTCACAGGCGGGATCATAAAACAATGCTGGACCAAATCCATTTGTACATGGGACTCTTGTATCCTTAAATGACAGAGGATGCCCACCTTTGATAGAAATCTGCAACTACATATTGTTAAACGTCCAGATGCTGAATGCGTATTTGAGATCAAAGCGGCTCACATTATTAAAGGTAATTAATATTTCTGTTATGAAACGTATATCAGAGACGGTTATACACATTACCCTTTCATTTCAAAGCTACCATATGATTATCTAACTGTAATGAAGGGAGTTTTGACACGAAGGTATGGTTACAACTGACAAGCAAAAAGCATCTACCTTTGTATTATCTGACTGAACCGAACTTAATCAGCACAGGCTTAAACTGATAACACAGATACTAATTGTTGAGAGTATTCTTTCATTTCAGGCGTCATACTGAGGTGTTTAGCGTGTCTTATCTTATTCATATTTCGATTTATAAAGATCGAGCCTGTCAGAAAAGGGTGACAGAACAGACATAGAGAGCAAACAGGGTTTACATGCCCATCGCGAATCACTGACAGTGCCATTCTATTTGACATTGACTTTTGAAATTCAACACAATGGCGACTGAACATCCATTGACAGTTTATTTCAATCAAACTTAGGTGAAGCGAATAGAGACTAAGAGACACAAAATGAGGATGTTTAAATAAAAATGTATGGTGGTTTATCGAATGAATCTGATGGTACACATACAATCATGCAATAAACCTTTTACACCTTAGTCCAATCAAATGAAAAGCAAAATAAGACAAAAGGTATTTTAAGGGAGCAATTAAGGTGGAACGTCAATAATAGAAGCAGTTATAAAATGGCCCCCTACCGGTGATTGAATATATGTTCGTTTGTTTTGCAAATTTTGCATGACTGAGAAACAAAACAGGTACAGATAAGCATGCGTAATTTTATGAGAGTTTCACTGGATGGCAAATGTAACAGAGAACTGTATATAGAGATGAATCATGAATACAATATTATGTGAGGCACATAAACCCAGCAGTCAATAAATGATGGGCAAATAACCCTAAATTGGGTACAACCCCACTCAAGGGACACCCTGTGTAAGAGGTCCCCTCGTGGTAGGGGGCACCATGATCAGAAAGGTCCCCTCTATTAGATGTTTGATTTCACAATGTGTAAAGCGAGTGTTCCACCAACTAGGCCTTGAACAAGCCATCAAGCCTGTCAGCGCATCATGTGTATATATCTATCATTTTTAAAAAAATAAGTAGGTCCTATTTGCTATCGTGTACATGTATACGCTTCATTCATAGACATATAAAAGTGCCCATGTTACAGTCATATGTATGCGGTGTACCTAATTCCAGAATTTCATAATTTTCTGCCAAGTACTTTACCCACAAAAGATATTTTTTCCGTTTCCACTTCAGAAGGCTACGATAGGTTACGAAAAAGCCAACATATATCGGATTTTATCGAAAGCTACAATTGGCATTTTCAATCGCAGCTTTTAGAAAGGTATCGTGGAGTCGATCGCAGAAACCTCTTCCACTGCCACGATCTTTTCTGACCTCACGATAGAATCGGTTTCGTGTCCGGAAGTCAATCGGAAGGCCTATTAGGACCAGAATCTGTATTGGTGGGGTTAAGCCTTTAATTCCTATAGATGAATTGTTTATTTCCAGACTTCTACGATTGACTCGCCGATACCCCACAATTGGTTTTTGACATGCCAATCTTAGGCCTCCAAATAAGATCCAACATCCAGCCTATAAGTGTGTATTGGGAGCCTATTTGACAGATGTGAAATACTTGGCGAAGAATAATGAAATTTCGGTAGTAGTTAAGCCGCATACAAATGTATGATAGATGTAAATATGATATCATTTGATTTAGTCTAATGGTCTGGAAATGAGGGCTTTATATCAGAATTATGATTCTGTCACCGTTATAATTTTCAATTTCATTGTTGTAGTATCTGAAAAATTAGTATTATGCTGTATATTTTGCATAAAAAAATATTCAGATTCATTCAAAATTTCATTTCCAAATCTATAGTATAAACGTTAGTCGTTCGTAACCGTCCATCGTGGTGCATCGGTGTTCGTGGGTGCAGGGCCTTAATTAATCATGTTTAAATGTCATATACACTCTACTATACATCTATTACATCTGAAAAGAATCTTTAATCTTTTTTTTGTTCCCACTTGACTATTGTTGTACCTAATCGGCTGGCGGTGCTAAATGCCATGTTAGTGGTCATATTCGGTGGGTGGAAGCGCTACATTGTGTGCCCTGCAAGTGGCAAATGGTCGGCAGGTGGTGCCAAAAGCCATAATCGGCGGCCATACTCGTCAGGTGGAGACGGCACATTACACGTATACCCTCTGGTACCGGTGCTGGATTAGGCAAGGTCCAGACTCTCTTATTGAATCCAGACGTCTGCTCTAAGTGCGCCTGCAATAAGATCAATACCCTTAAAGAAAGGACTGGAGGACTGTTCAGCATGATTATATAGAGGACAGCTGTTCCGAGACACAGGGTGTGGGTGAACATTTTCCCCTGCATTAAGAGCCTTCAGTCATCACAATTGACCACTATGTCCACCGACTGTTACCTCTATTGGTAGGTGACCTATAAAATTGCATGTTTGTTAAATTGAAGTTACATAATTAGATCAATGCCACAGTGAGTGCATAGATATGATGCAGGATGACCTATCATAGGTAAAGGTAGGATGGAAGGTAGTTGTCCGTTTCTGCAATATCTTTTCTGGGTGGGTACTTGAAAGTTCGAAATAAATTGACAATAATATTCAGGTGTCCAACGAGTATAGTTATCCCTAAGAATATATAGTCATTGATTAACCATTTTTCCTGAAATGATTTTATATGTTATATGTGTACAGCTGTGATTCGAAAGGTTCCTCTTTCTTTTTAAATTCAGTCTCTGAAAGGATTTCAAACTACATGTATGTATCTTATTGTTGTTCTACAGACGGATATTCAGATATTTTGAAACAGATTTAGAGACACATTGGCCCTCTAACAGCGAGGTAATACTATTCAGGTAGGTTAATTGTGATGGCGATATTTCAAAGTGCCCGAGGTGATAATTTGCCAAAGATAATGCAATACAATTGTAAGGACTACTACTGACCACACCTCAGCATGGCATCCTAATAACCTGTCAAATAGATAATTATCTCTTGCCACTTGAAATGTTTCAACAACATTCGATTGATGATAATGAAAATGTGTTTTTGCAAATGGTGTATAATTCATATCCTTATTTGAACAATACTATTGCCTGGATTATTTTCGCCAAGTCGTACTGAAGCGACGTCAAATCACAGTTTTAGTGCAGAATTGTGGCCTCGACATTTTGTGTTCACAGTCGGACGCGAGTGTACAACAAATCACAAACGATATAACATTGAGTTACATACCCTTATACCTATACTACGCAGATTTATATTTTATGCTAATGGGAAATTAAACGTATATTGTGGATACCTCAATCATTCACCTTCCCCTAGAAGTGCATGTAACCCTGTCACCTGGGAATACGTTGACGTATGACCAGGCCTTGCTGGGTTAATACTTCATCTCTCCTTCATCTCTATTTTTTATTTTCACATCTCAGACTGGCAGCCGGCCGCTTTAATTTCTGGGCGTGTTCTCCTTCCTGCGTCTAACACTGTATCAGATATTTATCCGTGATTCATGTTGTGAACAGGTTCTTATGACAGGTGTTCTGAGATGGTGGGTAGGTGACGTAGTTACAGTAAGCACGACATCAATCTTTCACTTTGACAACTCAGGTAGGCAATACTGCAGGGCTTACCAGAGTACCGTATGAAGGACCACAATTTTGCGTGTCATCGACTGCATGATAAAATCGTGCACCATATAGTATTGCTCCAGCGTAGTAGAACCTTAGCCTCAAGCCGAGTGACAAAACCATCTCCGAAAGCATTGTCACACAGATATCCATTCCAATGTTTTTTAATTTGTGTAGTTCCTTATGTGTTTCTAATCCCCCCCCCCCGTCCTCCACTTCAACTAATTACTTTAAATCTCATAACATTGACAATGATTCCCTGATTTAGAACTTATTATCATATCCCTCATATAGATCTCCCTAGACTTAACATAGTGTGACTGTATATCACGGTTATGACATAAACTATTCATATGCCACATATATGACATATGAAGTTAAACACATGTGACGGAGTAGGATAAAAGTAACTCAATTTCATATGACTGTTTACATGGCATCTTCCGCTACACATATCACTCGACTCCGCTTTGGGATATCATTCCGCGAAGAAAACTCACGCAATATAAACAATATCATATGAAATATTGTGATTTTTCTTGAAACTATCTTATAGCATCATTTAATATTGAGATTAGGATACTTCATCGTGGGGCTGGATAGGTTGGCGTCAGTCCTATTGAATATGTATCTTTGCTCTTGGGAGTGGGCCCCATGGTACACTATATTGAGGCACAGAGTCATTGGTAAAGGTTTCTCTCCTTAAAAGAAGGTGGCGAGAGGAGGTTAGTGTTACCATACCAAAAAGAAGATATGTGGGAAATACTGAACTACTTTCAAAAACGTCATCATCGCATTGTTTTGTTTAACTATATTACCCTTCGCCCCCCCCCCCCCCTCACCACGCAGTGTGTGTGTGGGGGGGGGGGGCGTCATTGTTTGCCCCCCCCCCCCCCCGGCGCACAATACGCAAAACCGCATATACACGCCACCTCATGTCTCATAGACACAAGTGCTTCACCAACCTGCAACTCTCACCTTCATCTCATACAAGTCTCTCGTCACCTCTATCTCACCATGTACACATCATCAATAAACTGTATTAACCACCCTTAACTACAAACCTAAACAAGTGTAGTAATTTATCTTCCTCGTTCCACCCATTCCATAATAATGCTATATTTTCTTTTGATATCGATTCACCAAATAATGTGTCATTAATTCATCAATTTTATGTCTCAAGGGTATGATGGAAGATTGGAGTCACTGTACTAATAAATCAATGCCACGTTTTAGAAGAAAAACATCGATGGTTTTCTGGTGGGTCGCCACAAAGCATGGTAGGTTGACATGAAATGAAATAATACACGAGCATAGCGAGTGTATTACAATGTCGACCAATGTCGACAATGTCGACCTTAAATCAGATAGAGTTCACGAAACTATCGTTCTAACAATTACTACAGTGGTTTACTGTGGCCCCATAAATTATCCTCTGTTCTAAGAGTGATAAGCATGCACTCCAAACATAGATCTAATCCCCTCTTTTCCTATAGAAGGGGGTGTTCCACCAAACCGAATTTTAGCAGAAAAATGGCTAGTATCACCCTGCTACAGATGTGCGAACACCTGTCCATTCCATCGGCTCGTATCAGTGTGGTGAAAAAGTTCCTCAGATACATTGTGCAAGATTGGGCGTTCTCAGCAAAGCTTGCTTAAGTGCAAAATGTACCAATTTCTTGCTCGTGTCAATCTCACCTGCTTAGATATACAGATCGGTAATTTCATATGATTTGAAAATCTAAATAATTGTGGAGAATGTATGAACGATAATGGCATTGAGAGTCGCTTCAAGCGTGGGAACGACCGTCTCAGAAACGTTACCCGGTCTGGTCACGTGACCAGCAGCTTCAAATTTCCTCTCAGCGCTAAAACATCTAAAAGTTTTTCCTCCTTGATTTTGGACATTTCTAGGACGGTGTTTTGATATTCAACGCCTCCAACATGCCACCAAAGCACAACAATGTCACTCCGAAGTCTAGGGCGACAAAAACGTCGGCGTCTAAAGAGGGGAAAACGACAAAAGCTGACAAGATGATTGATGAAGTTCAAGCCCAAGTCACGGCCCTGAAGGAAGCCATCATGGACTTCATAGTCAACTCCAGGAGTCCGCAAAACGAGTGCATGCGGTTGCAAGTGCTCCTCCGGTGATTACTACGGCGGTATTGGCTCCAACAACAGTTAGTGGCGACAGTAAGGAATTAAATTCTACAACTCCTGCTGCAACGGTCAGGGCAACCGTTTTCCAAGATGGCGACGGATCCAGGGCCGCGCTTGGGGCCGCCCACGCCAACTCGGCAGCTCCCAGGGACTTCCTATCATCTGGGACAGCTGCTCGCACCACGACTTGGGAGCCCTGGGGGTTCTATGCGCCGTCCTATTATGATGAGCCCCTGGATATTCAGATGCGCTACATCTTACAAGACACAAGTCACGTGTACGACCAGGTCACAGTAAGCGTACTCAATACGTTTTTTGAGGGGCGCGTAAGGAGCACACTTCTCTGGGTTTGTTAAACATTCAGGAATATCTACGGGGACTGATCCGTATGATCAACGATTCGGAGACTGAGCATTCCATTCGCATTCCCAGTCAGCTCACCACCCCCTGCACAGCGTTTGATACATCAGGGGGTGTACACAGTCCTACCCCCATGGCGAGGGGGGGCCATGGTCGCCTACGTATATGAATATTACCACGCAGTCCTTGGACTTCACCATCCCTACACGGTCCTTGACTGCCGTATAAAGTTTAGGCACGGAGCCCAGGCCTCGCAGGCAATTACAGCGGGCGCCCGCAGCGGTCCTACGAATGCTCAGGCCGCGCCCTGGAGGGAGTGGGCCTAAGCGTTTGCGGTCTAGTAAACGTTCATGTGGAGATATTTCTTGTTAGACTGCCCTGTTCTGTTGAATTTTGGGCCCGTTTCCCGGACTTGGCCCGTGATTATTCACTTATTGTTCAATGTTATTGTTACAACTACTGTGGGGCCTGCAGGCCCATTGTTTGTGGTCTTGTGATACCGGTGTGGCAAAAACGTCTCACTTACTACCATGATTAACAAGCGTGTTTGTTCCTGGAGTATGGCTGGCCGATAGGCTTCAACTCGTCTCGGTGGCCTATCCCCACCTACCACAATCACTACAGTGCCAGAGCCTGTCCACGTGATCTCAGGCGTTTCGTCGATAAGGAGCTGTCATTTCAAGCGCACATGGGCCCGTTTGTGAATCTTCCTTTCGGCCCCGATACCCAGGTTTCACCGTTAATGACCAGAGAATAAAGGATTCAGATGACCGTAGGGTGATATTGGACCTCTCCTACCCTGATGGGGACTCTGTCAACGACAGGATACCAGTAGGGATATATCTGGGACACCATGCTAAATACACCCTCCCCACCATCGGCACTCTCCTAGCAGAGGTTGTCACGACTGAAAAGGGAGCCTAGATCTGGTCCGCGGACCTCAGCCGTGCTTATTGGCAACTACGGTTGGACCCAGCCGACAGCCCGTTTATGTGTTTCTGTGTGGACGGCTGTTATTATGTCAACCGTTGCCCACTTTTTGGCTACAGGTCTTCTTCAATAGCCTGCCAGAGGACTGCTAACACAGTGGTTTTCATGTTGAGGCCCGTGGGTGTAACGTGTCTCGTTTACCTAGACGATTACGCCGGAGTGGCGGCCTCACGTGACAGCGCAAGCAGGGATTACCAGACGTTTTTGGACTTTGGCGGTTCTGGGGCTACAGCTGGCTATGAGTAAGTGTTTTTCCCCCACAACATGCCTCACGTGGTTGGGGTTCACTGTTGATACTGTTGCTAAGCAAGTCGCTATACCGACAGACAAGCTGGCGGACATTGTCGACACATGCCTCGCTTAGCGCCACAAGTTCTGGGCCACCCTCCGTGAGGTTACTCGGCAAATTGATACATATAGCTCACTGTGTCAGGCACGCTAGCCGTTTTACGGCTCGCCTATTCGCGACTCTCAGGGCTGCTAGGCTCTCCTCAGGTGGCAGGATAGTCACCAGGTCATGGCTGACCTGAACTGGTTTTTGTGTTAAGCACATGCCGCCAACGGGTTCATTTATTTGCCACGCCCACCAAGTCAACTTTCATGACGCTTACTGTATCAAACGTTGACGCCCACGCATGTTGCGACGGGGATCACGTGACCTGGCGCTGGAATGCTGAGGATGGGGAAATCCCACCAAGCTTACCTCACAAGGCGGCTCTGGCAGTGGTTGTAGCAGCCTGTTCTCTCTGGAACGACGCTCATGTGAAATCGACTATTGTCTTGTTAACACAGGATGAGGGGGCATGCCGGGTGGTACGAGGCAAGCACGAGCGTGACCATTTCGTGGCCAGGTGCGCCCATCAGGTGTGGTTGCAGGCAGCTCTCATTGACGCTGACCTGGAGCTGGCAGAAGCCCCCCCCCCCCCCCCTAGAGACGTTTTTGCCGCTTGGGCCATCGCTTGTCCAGACACGGCTACGTTGTTTAACCACGAGTTGTGAATACTTCCAGGTGTGGATCAACGTCTCTACACCCTGATGATATGTTCCTACTCCTCAGCCCTGGTGCCTTCCACCCTATGTAACAGGGAGTCTCAAGTCAACACATATGTACGGTTCGCGGCCGTAAATATAGCCTCACCTATGGCACCTACGGTTCTGGAAGCCTGCCTCTTCACCCAGTCACTCGTAAATACCCTGTCTTCACCCGGGGCAGTCCTGAATTATCTGGCAGGGACGAAAGCGTGGATCCGGGATCACGGCGGAGACGCATCGACCCTCGCTTCATCTCAAGTTTCCAGTGTCTTGCGCGGTGCAGAGCTTAACACCGCTTCAGCAGACAGCCAGCAGATCCCCCCCCCCCCCCCCGGGTCATCAGGGTGGCTCCCAGGCCGACCCCTCTTTGTGTCCGGTTGCGGTTTGGGGATCCCCCTGCAGCCCCGCTGGACCCCATGTTCGTTCTGAAGCCGGGAGTCCCCATGTCGGTGACTCACTTTACAAATATTCTACTTCTGCTGCTCAAGACGCCATCTCTTCGGGAGTCCCACTACAAGACATTCAGCACACTGGTACATGGTCGTCCCCAAGAGCCATGGCTCCTTATCTAGCTAATTGAACTTTCATAGCTACGCCATGCCTATGAAATTCATAGCTCTGCTTTGCCTATTATCATAAATTTTAATTGTCTGTTTATATTGTGTTCATCATTGTATTACACTATAACTTCAGTCATTGTATAACATCACAATACAATTACCGTAATTACTCATTGTATCAATTTAAATTTTTCAACTATAATAATCTCACATGACACTGTTTCAATTACTATATTAATACCTCATGACTTCGGTTTTAATAAAATTTGAATTCTCCACACTTACGACTCTGTTAAGTCATTATGTAAAATGTTTGTTCTTTCAACACATCAACTACTAATGAAGATGTGATTCCAAGGTCAAGAATATTTTGTTCTCAGTCTTCAGACTCTCCTGGCACAGAACATTGACCACCGATTATCCTAGAAGAGTGAGAGTGTTTATATGGAGCACGCCTTCCTAGAAGCCTGAGTCAAATTGGTATTATGAGCCGCTATAGCTGTCACGCAGGTGACTGGGTGTGGCCATATTGCTTACATTAGGTGCCGGATTGGATTGTCCGTGCGTGATATGTAATTGCTGGTTTCATGTTTTGTATAGTTGGCGGTTACAGACATTCAAAATACAGTCGATCATTTATATCAGCCCTGTCGGACCATGACATCTTTGTGGAGCAGCCATACTTTTCATCAGATAAATATCAAATGCACCAAGAAAGAATGTAGCCGACCTACCTAGCACCCAGAAATGATCCTGCACCCACTTATAATTAGTCTCCACTCAGGAGTCACTGCTGGGTACCGTATGGGTCCACTCAACCGTGGATGATTACTGATAAACCCTAGATTTCGACCATATCAAATTCCTATCCGATTCATATCAAGAATATCCAATCAAGTGACTACTTTACCAACAGGTATGGATATAGATGTGTCGAAATTCCAGGAGCTGACAGTTGTACAAAATGTGCGGTTATAATTATCTCAAAGGGAATCAATTCGCACATATGAATTATCTTTCAAGGTGAAAAAGCAAAAGTTATTTGCAATATTCCCTGTAGTCGTGACGTTTATTGCCAATATAGTTGGAACGTTTCTCATGATGTAGGTTTTGTTTTCCCATTCATATCATTGTCTTGCACTGTTTTTTTTATCAGATCGTTATAATTCACCCCGACAGATATGTGTATTGTCAATATATACATGTAGTCAGGGAATTGCATCTGGCTGTTATTGGGTTACACTAAAGAAAACCACTGTACATAAACCACATCGCTCTAAATAACTAATATCGCAGATGCAGGCACGACTTTTTTGTTTGGATTCTTTATTGGTTCACTATAGTTGACAATCCGTTGTTATAATGTACATTTGATGTGTCCAATAAGTTGCGGCCGTCAGCCACTGGGCTGGTATTCATCGGGACCTTTAAAACCAATCCGTTATAACATATGTGCATGATAATTATACATCTCTTCACTTTATTATTATACAGTCGTTAACTTACCGTGTCCTTAGCTGCTCGGATGCTTGTAATTGTTCACTCCGTTTTATAGATATGCAAATGATCTCGAAAAATTTGGTACAAGTCATCAAGGTCAATACATAGACAATAATCGATGGTTTTGTGGACAGGCGGCCGTAAACCACGAGAGGTTGACGCGTAGTAATACACGAGCGCTAGTCCATTTATGTCATAGTATGTAATGTTTTTCTCTACCCTATTCACCTTTGTTTTGCAAATCAATTTCTACAGGTGTTTTTTTACTTGTTTCTGGTATTATGGCATTGATTTGTTTTCAATTTTCGGGCTCTGAGCTAAGTCTATCGACTTGTTGTAAGATGTATGTATGTCCCACTTTTTTTTATTTGTTTGATCTTTTTCTAGCCTCCCGGGCATTTTCCAAATCCTCTTTCCTATTTGTTCTTTTTGCTTTGGTTAGTAAGGAGCTTTTGTTTCTTATATCATGTGCTCACTCCCCACTCATCCACGGCTCGTTCTGTGATTTTTTAGTTATCTTCTTTATCGGGCAGTGCAAATCCAGAAAATGTACTAATTTTCTCAGTAAATAATTCCATTTCTTAGATGTATTTTCTTAAAGGCTATATTGATTCGTCCCTCTAGCTCATTGATTCTTTCGATGGCCGAGAGTAGGGTAGATCCAGGCTTCAGAGTGGATAGAGTTTTCCCGGTGCACTTGGGGTCGGTATGGCTGCCGGCATGGTGGTTGGGGAGTCGGTCTCACTGCCTTTTGGCTGCCTCAACTTCTTCGTGGACTCCCATGTCTCCCTTGATATTTTACTGTCTGTAGTTGTACTCATGATGTTCACTATGTATTGACGTATCTATCTATATGTTAGTGGTGTCACACGTGCGGCCGTCTCACACGGCTGCTGTCAGACTAAAAGCAGATTTTCCCCGGCGATGGAAGGTTGGGGCTGGCAACTGTCGCCGGACGCCAACAGGCGAACATAAGGCGCCGGGCCGGGGGTATCCAATTCCTGGTGGGATAGCCGCTTAAGATGACATGACATTATAAATCTATGTTCGTGATATCAAATCTTAGCTGAGGTCTCGGGATGAAAAAGTTATTTTCTAATGGAGGATTAAAATAGGATATTTCCCTGTGTTGACACGTATGCATTGAACTGAGTGGAAATTCAGGAAAGGTTATTCAATAATTCTCTATGGGGAATGAAAAAGTACAAATATCAGAGCAAAACTAGAAGAACGACATAATAATAAAACCAGGTATTCTGTCTAACTGTCCTTTTTGCGTGTGTACATGTCAACCTTTCCACTGATGAAATGACTATTAGAAATGTTTGCTGAAATAGGAATTTTGATTGTGTTTGTGGTTCATAGATGTCGGTATTCTGAGACAGCCACATGTAAATGTCAGGAAGTATAGACACCTACTTCATAACACTCGGAACGTGAAGACTGTGCTGGCTACATCGAAAAACAAAGATTGCTGCTGTTCTATTTGAACGATGAGGGGAATACCTAAGGAGCCGCTGTGAAAGGCAATTGCATCTTTTTTTCTAACGGTATTGTTGTTTTTCATGACGGCGATTATAGGTCGCATAGATCACCTCCACGAGCTCAGCAGTATTCATGCCGATGTAGGGACAGGGAAAATTGCCATACAAGTCAATATTTCACCTCGTAATGTGACAAAAAGAGCCTAACAAAAATTATAAGGACCGAATCAATCAGTTCTTTTTGCCTCACCTCCTGACGGTACAAGTAAACTCCTTTGGAGGTAATTTCTCGGCTCGCGAGGTAATCCCTTTTCAAGGGTGGGTAATTATCACCGAGGTGCATCCCTGGTTTATACTAATCCAAGAACATTGACACAGGAAAACTATTCGGACATCTGCCCTGTGTTGTGTTTTCTTTCTTTTTGGAATTCTGGATGGCTTAGAACTATCTTAACGTATTTACTGTGCGACGTTGATTTTAAGACTGGTTTGGGTAGCGTGTGTTTATCCTTGGAGGGAAATAACTCCTCAGTAAAATGCCAGCATATAGATTTGGGCTTATATTCAAAATTAGTTATAAAATCCGTGTGACGTTGAAATAGAATTCGGCAGATGACGTTTATTTCTCCTTTTTTGTAACCAGGTAACCCAGAGACTCCGGACCTCATTTGTTTCTCCTTTTGAGTAGCGTCTGAAGTTTACCCATTTCACTAGTATGCGGTTTTCATAGCAAGGTGAAGAGAACTGACCCTACAATATTAATACGGTTTGAGAAAAGCCGAACGTGGACCCTTCAATAAGGAGCCAGTCATTGCAGCAAGCATTCATAAACTGTCAGTGTGACCAGGGACAGTTTTATTGCAATATCAGCAATAAAAGCCATATTCACAGACTAGGCACCAAATACCAAAGAAAACGCTCATCTGCAGTATAGACGTTTATGATGGTAACGATTTGGTTTATTTAGACCCAATTTACACCTACCGAGTATGGTACCATATTACGCAATTTATGGAGAGAAATCGTTAAGCGGGTTTGGAAATTTGCAGTTTACGCTTACCGATATTTCATCGGGAACGTGTAATAATCGTTCGGTGGTGCCAGATTCTTTAATCGGTTGTGAAAATCGGTTGGTCTAAGCAGGCTAAAGACTATCGCAAATCTATGCAAAGATGTCATGTGAAAATACATTGGAGCATGCGGAGTTCTTACGATAGCATTTCCAGAATAGCATAACATGCAGCGTGACATGCTGCAGGTGTTTGCTGTCGTTAGAAACATCACCTTGCCAGTCCTTAAAAAGTCCCTATGCAAATATTTTCCCACAGTCCCGTCCTTTCACAAGATTGCTGACTCCGAATAACATTAGAAATACAACCATCGCTCGATTCGGAAATTTCAAAGTTTGTCGATGCTTTCCAGATATCAAATACCGCTCCGTGGTGGTAACGTGAGCAGCTGCTCTTTTCTCCTAGGTTGATTTCAACCTCGTTTGGAATATCTTTGCCAATCGGGCACATATGTGATACCCAGCTATCGCAGGTCTATCTGGCCTAGAGGTTAGTCCGAGGTACCCTCATCCCAATATCTGCTGGCATAGACAGTAACAACATTCTACTGAGTTAATACGGTGGTTGTAGTAGGGAGAATATTACCTTCAACCAGTTACAACTTTATTATACCTGTTTGGTTGAATAGTTGAATGATTTGATTTTTCTACATAGTATTCCCATTCCTCATCCAATCTTCCAAATACATGGTATGTACAAACAATGAGACCTCATTATAACAAACTCGGCTACAACACAAACTCTGTTACAAGTAAGTGATAGAAAACCTTTTATAACAGGGTATTCTGGTTAAAACTCTGTCAAAGGTAATTGATAATTTCTGATACGATGAGTGATGAAGTAGGTTGTCTAGACATAAGTCAACAATATTGCACCTCCCGATAAGTCTCCGATTTTTACTTTTTATCGGAGCCATATCGGGAGGTCTAAATTTCTATAATGGTAGGTGGACGCCAGGCCCTGAAGATTCAATCAGTGTATCAATGTAGATCTCGGGGGGATTTTAATATACTATAAATATACTATAATTCTGGAAATATTGAATGAATCTGAACAATATTTTACAAGTGTACAACATAACATAACACACGACATATATAATTTTCCAGACATAATAAACAATTAGAAAATATGACTATGTGCAGAGAATCATAATTCCAATATGAAACTATCATTTTAAACTTCAACAAATAAAGAAATTGTACATAAAAAGGTGATGAGCCTAGTCTAGACGTTTGGCTACAATACATATTGATGAGTCTACGATTTTGGCATTCTGCATCAAAGTGCATTGATAGGTTATCAATTTCGATCATAGTAGGTGGACCCTTGTCCTTAGTTTGTACAATAATTTTAAGATATCTACAAGAGCCCTTTCGATATTTCTAGCTGGACCGACTGAACAATTATTGTTCACGATCTTTGACAAAATTTGGGATCAATGGTCAATATGAGATTTATTATGGGATTCAACCATGGTCATATCCCACAGGACTATGAAACAATGAACTGGTAAACCGATGCGGCAATGCACCTACTAGAAACAATAGGCTTGATGTGTACATGTTCTCAGGATGAATTATGTTGGTACCTAAAGTTACAGCATGATGTGGAGCACCACGGAGATAGAGAACCAGGTTGAGGTCGCTCTCTGCACCTCACCTCATTGTTAGCTTTCACACTATCTCTGTCTCTCCCTCTAAGACTAACTTCCGTTTTAACTGCCTGAGGGCTTATTCTGGCGCCTTTTATTTTCATTCCTCCCCATTTCTTCTTACCATCACCAAATTGTTCTTGACCTCATCAGGTGGTCAGTCAGGACACCCGAACACGCTGGAGTTTTATTGGATCTGACCCCATGTGCAGCACACGCACACATGACCACCTCCAGTTATCCATTATCTTGTGATGCTCTACATATGATGTTCTACATATCCGTTGATCCCTGATATATCTGGCGCTATCCAACATGTTTGATGATACCCTACGTATCCAATCCAAAACTTACAAATAATTATGCCCGGCGTCCACCTACTACGATAGAATCGTAGACCTCCCGATATGGCACCGATACCAAATGTCAAAATCGGTGCCATATCGGGAAGGTGCAAAATCGTAGACATATGTCTAGACAAGCCAATCCATCATGCATTGTATGTTTTTTTTAATCTGCGTCTAATCGAAGTAACGTGGTCAACTGCCCCGATATTAGGTTACCTTCCGACGCGATTTTGATTTTTTTTTTATCGGGAGGTGCATCGTAGACCATATCGGAGCCATATCGTAGTAGGTGGACGCCGGACCTAACGATAAACGTATACACATTGATACTTACAAACTAGATTTATATAATTCAATACACTTCACCACCAGTCCCAGATTTGTCCAGACGAAAACCTTATAAGTCAAATACAATATTTTACAATTTCTTTATGGTAAGGGATTTCGGAGTATGCTGACATCATATGTAAATTTCCAACACATGTGCGAAATATTCACTCTAAACCTATGTGGCATAGTGACATGTCAAGCGGGGTTTGTCACGTTTATTAACCAACAGGACATGTGACCTTTTTAGATTCACCGGTTTGACAGTAGCCTTGGCCGCTGGGACATTTGGGGGCACAGTGGGCCACCCCCTCAGACACCGCTCGTGTGGAGCTATACCACTAAAAGGTAGGGGTAAAGGGTACAACAGGGGGTAGGGGTGGATGTCACGCATAGAGATACCCTGTATCAATCATCAACCTTCAACAGAACACATACGCCGGGTGAGGTGCGTGTCAGGTGAGAGTATCAGCCACCTCCGGGCACGTCGCATCCCCATCCCCAGCCCTCCCCGACACAGGGCGGCGTGCCCAGACCTGTCATCTCTGATTCTTCCCCGAGATCTATCCGCGTCTCGCGGCCAGCTCCCAGCTGATGAAAGTTGAATGAGGCAGCCACATGAGGCCGGCTCCCGCCTGCACCACGCGCCGCCCGATTGTCCTTCATTCGGCGCAGACCCATCCCGCACACGGCGGGGCACCCCATTTCCGCACTGCCGCGAGCTGCTCTGCCACGGGGTGGGGAGCAGCTCACACCGATGACCTATTGTCGGGTGGGAGCGGAGCCGGTCTCCCGGGGATTTACGTCCAGGAGAGTCAAACACAACACCTACGTCCCCACGCTGCCACAACTCTTTAGTGTACGTGCACCTGGGACATGTGGCATGCGATATGCACACTGGCCGAAAATGAAATGAAAGAAAGACACATACCCCGAGAAAGCTTTCCCTCGAATATTGTGGTTTCATTTTGCAATCTAAATTGCAACCCACAAATAGAAGGATAAGGGGAATAATTTAGCACCTGGCAGGGAATTCCAATAACTGTCAATGTACGAATACAGATTTGGCTGTCTTTCTCAATCCTGTTCTTGGCGCTAAAATGTGGGAATCCTGTGGATCTGCTATTACTATTTTCTCGATTCACAGTACAATGTTCCTTTCAATATGGGATAGAACCCATTATTTGATTTTACATGTAAATAGTCATATTGTACTTGGTGACAAAAGAAACTCGGGATTATTATGTTATGGTGCCTTGTATCCTTTCACTGCCTCAATACCGTCAGGTTTGGAACTCAAATATGACAAGTGTGATCGTGGCGTCACCGTTCTCTACTATAAAAGAAAGGTGTCAAGTGGCAGAAGCGCAGTACCCCTCATTCGAATCCCCCCTCCTCACCCCTTTTTGAAATTAATAGAATTCTATGTTTTCTCTACCCATGTTTATGTGATTGCATCTCAAAACAGAATAACAACCTGCATTTTATCCCTTATCGTTTCTTGACAAGAAGTGTTTCCATTTAGATGGACGATAATGGGTTGGCTCTATTACTAATAACATTGCAAACGCCAAATAGAAATGCGCAATTAACAGCATTAAGAATCTCCGGAAGAATTGATTATCATATTTCAGACTCAAGTTGCTGATGATGGTAATAACTACATGAATATGACACCCTCTATTGTATGCAAAATAATTTATATGACAACTAATCAGAGTCTTTGGTTATTGGTCTTCTTCTTTAACTGCAAATCTACCATGTATCTGAGAATATGAATTATAAGAATACCAAAAGAATACCAAAAGAATACAACCTCTTAATAGTTTGCCAGAAGGAAATTCTGGCAAACTATTAAGAGGTTGTATGATCCGAAGACTGAATATAATATTCCTAAGTTGTATGACAAAGATTCAGCAGCGCATGTTGAGATGGAAGTACTCCCTTGTTATATCAACGATTTTTTCAATAAGGTTACCAAAGGAGAGATAATTGACCTGGCAGCTGATTCTGATACACAAAAACCAGTGGTTAAATTGTCAGAACTTTATAAACTATAAAAGGAGATCAATATCAGCAAAAGTAGTGGGGTGCAAAATATTAACGCAAGGGTATTAAAAGATGTATTCATATTAATCATAGATCAACTAAGGCATCTCTTTCAAACCTCCATAGATACCTCTATTTTCCCTAATAGCTGGGCGAAAGCAGATATTATCCCAATACCCAAAGGTAGTATATTTGAATCAGTTAATGACTGGAGGCCAATCTCTATTCTCTCCTTGCCCGGGAAGCTGTTAGAGAAGATTATTCACACGAATATCATGGAGCATTTAGAGGGTCGAGCTTTACTAAATCCTAACCAATACGGGTTCAGAAGAGGAAGGGGAACTATAGACGCGATAACAAAATTTGTACATGATCTGTATAGTAATAGGGACGAGGGAAGCGTTTCAACATTTATTTTCGTGGACCTAAGTAAAGCATTTGACAGAGTAAATCACAGTATTTTGGTATGGAAACCTAGGGGTTGGGAATTAATGTATTTAGTGTGAATTGGATTAAAGACTACCTTAAAAATCGACATTAGTACAGTGAGGAGCTTGTCTGATTTTTCTCATTCTACTTTCCTGATTACCATCCTTGTATTTTCATCAACACTTAAGTATTTAAAAAAAAACATTGGACCTGTAACCTCCCGATGTCATCTCAAACATGCTGACTTCTTCATAATGGTATGTTCTCAATGGGTGATAGATAAAGAAAACTGGCTTGCAGTACTTTTTCCAGAAGTCCTTTCGAATGGATCAATATAGTTTCGTTTCTGATTCATTGTAGAATGTTGTCAGCTGCCTCATTTTTGCCATCTACTTCAGTCAATGACCATTGAAAAACATTCCAGTAGATTTTCTTATTTCGAAATACAACTGCTATGAAGTCGGGCCATTCCCTCCGGCGGTGGTCCGCGAAAGCCGCCGGGTCCGTCCTGACCCCAGCCTGTTGTTTTCCGGTTTCGCAAGTTCGTTGGATGGCGCCGAAATCCGGAGTGTTGATTGCGTGGACAGTAGTGCCATCGGCAGGCACACTAACACTAACACTCTCCATGCCGGAGGTAAAGGCGGGGACCCTGACCACGCTGCAGGAGGGCCCGCCGGGGGTGTGTCACCTTTGTTGTTGTTTTGGTCCCCCCGTCCACATGTTGGGGGGACCACGTGACTAGTTACGTCATGTGCCGACGGCGGCTCGGCCACATCAAAGCCAGAGCCGCCGGGAGCTGGGGTATCCTCGTGTCGCGCCTCGCTTACTTGCGGGGTGCATCCAGGCCGTTTTTTAAGCCTGTGTGGGTGGAGCATATCCGGGCTGCTGGGGTGCCGGCCGGGCACCGCTTTGAAGTTGATATCCGGCCTGGGGCATCTGGTGTGGGTGCAGGCGCGGTGTGTTCGTATCCGTGGCCGTAGGTGAGCTTTCGGTTACATGCATGTACGGAGTGTCCACACTGTCTCCCCACCGAATCACAGAAACTACACACGTGCAGCCACCAGATTCCCCCGTCCTCTTGTCCGTTGTGGTGGCGGCACCCCCTCTCGGTGTTGTAATCACGGTAGGGGGCTTCCCGTCCATGTGAACGTCCAGTGTCAGGTTTCTGGTGGTTGGGTGCGGGGGCCGTCATGGAGAGCCGGACCCGCTCCTTCTGAATACGGCCATAGTCACACCAGTACAAACGGCCGGCTTCCACTTGATCAAATACATAGTTTGACCACCGCCGAACCCCGGCCCACGGTCAAGCCTGGGCGTCCACTGACACCTGTTGTAGATGGGGGAACATGTGATCCTTGTCCTCGGGGCACATGGCACGGTCGTCTACCAGCAGGGACAAGAAACAACAATGTATTTCAACGGCTCGAGGGCCGACCGTAGTTTTAGATTTTGATGCAAGGTGTACACCCCATCACGGTCAATAAACATGTAGGGTTTAGCGATCAGTTTACGGGTATTGAGATCAGACAGCAATGACTGCTTACCCATAGTAAGGTCGTGCCTCATTGCCTCACGGTCGAATTCACGTTGTAGGTACTCGTCGGAGGCGTAGTTGTCTCAAAGCTGACGTGGGGGGGGGGGGGGGGGGGGACCGTCTGGTCGTGGGCCCAGTCCCGGGTCCATGAGGCTGCAGACACCTGTGAGCCGGTCGCCCTCGAGGCTGGACGTGATATCTGCATGATGGGGTCGAGTACGCCATCCATCTTCTGGGACATTTTGCTGACGTCCGTCCTGACATCCCCGAGACCTGTCTCAAGGGCTGTGATCCTGGAGGATCAAACACTTGTGCCCTGGTGTGAAACCGAGTCCATGTGATCGTCGTTCTGCTGCTGTGGCTGGTGCACAGTTACCTCCAAGTCGGTCTCCGTCTCCTCGGCCCGTGAGGTGGTTTCCTCAGCCCGTGGGGCGGTCGCACTTCGCGTAGTCGGCGGCATCGTAATTTGCACAAATTACCACTGAATCCAGAAAACTATTGTCTCCCTTTGTACATGGTCACCTATATTCAGGGAATATGGAGACCGGAGGTACGTAGAGGGAGATGGCCAAGAGTCTGGAGAGTAGAAAAAAGTATGTCTGTACAGATGAGTGCGCTGGTTTCGCAGGTTGAAGAGCGGTGCTGGGATAAAGCGACAGGTGGTGCACGGTGGTGCTGAGTGGTGAAGTGCATCACCAGGGGGGGCAATGACCACCCCTGACCAAAGGCCATGGGTCACCAATGATTACGACAGATAAACAGATTGATTACAATAACTCTCTAGATATTGATGATAGGGACATGATATTCAGCTACAGGGGTATATTCACATGCTGAATCCAATGGAGATATTTATTTTCATGTGCATTGATAATGTCATACTTAATTTGCATATTAATAGGGAAATCTGCAATAATGTTGCATAAATTCTGAAAAAAAACCACTAAAATAATACTCCTCTCTAATCAAGATCATGTCATACAAGGTAAAACATATCTTTGACTTGTAAATAGGAATTTGAACAACTGATTTGCATAATTTATCTTGAGCCTGAAGTCTTCAAATTGATCAGAGAATTGATAAATTCAGTTTTTCAGTGTAGTTATTTCAAAATGCTGACCTCATACACTTGTCAAACTATGTCATATCATATATCAAATTAATCCTCTCTGTATGCCCTTTGTAATGGCATAGGTACAAAATTGTTTGATTTATTCAATTTTGTGTGATGAGCTTTCCTTTTATTCAAATCGGTGCTTGATCAAGTTATTCTGGTCATAGAAATTTTGTGCTAGCACTAAAGTGAAGCCCAATATATCCTCTGAATGGCTGAAATAGTGTTTTAGCACTTAAAATGGCAGAAGAACTAAGCAAATGGATGAACTAAACACTGTGCCTGACAGAGCAGGTGCCATGGACAAGGGTGTAGGCCCAGGCCAATTCCTTTGAAAAAAGTGATTCTGGGAGGGGTTTCCAAAGAAACTATTGCCCTATTACTTCCATAACTATATTCACAGGAAAGCCCTGAATCTCAGCTTGCAGCAGGTATATTTTGATAGTAGATGTGATAAACGGCCGCTTGTTGGGGACCATTTGAAGAACAATTATTGAGAGATTTGTTGCTTGTTGCACTGAGTGACGGCTGCGCGCGCGTTGCTACAGCATCTCCTGAAATTTAGATTTTGTCTTTATATTTTGTACAGAGCAGACGGTCGAAAATCACGAAATTGCAGTAAATGCACTATATTTTGAATATCTCAAAAAATCCTTTTGGGAAAATAGTTCCAATGGTTTTCACACATCTAGGGCATTGTATGGCACAGTCCAGAGCCTTTAAACTACACCTAACTCCAATATTTATACAAAATACCGCTAAAAATGTGAGGGCGTCACGTTACGACACCAGCATAAAATCGTGCATAAAATAAAATAAAAAAGTGGCAGAATTCAAAGAGTTTCCCTGTTTTTAATGACTCACATATATATGCATCTTCCCACCATAAAATGATAGGCATATATGGCTTCCTTCATACTGAACTCAATTTGTGCTATTTTGGTGTAGTTTAGGCAGTCACGTTACGACACCCACTAAACTATTGATAGTTTCATTTCCCTACGATATTAGTCATAGTTCTTTTGTGGTATCAGAGGGCAGATATATAGCTACAAAATGGCGAAAGAATGTAGTCTCTATCTTTATCAGAAACGTCACATTACGCCCCCGGCTCGTTAAGACCTGCAGTGGGTCACTTCGGGCCCGGAAATAGTGTTCATATGTTGGGTAGATACATACCTACAAAGTGGCGAAAGAATGAAACGTTTATCTTTACTAGAAAAAAAGTTATCAGCTCCTACATATTTTTGCATCACGTTACGCCCCCCATCACGTTACGACTCCCGTCACGTTACGACCCCCCGTGGATATAAAGCCACAGATGTCAGTTAGGGTAAGGGAAAATAAAAATTGTATTTTTTGTTTTTATTTATATGCCCCCAAATTCTATAGCAAAATAATAGGAATAACAGTATGTGCTCAGGGAACCAATATGACCCAAACTGAGGGGGGGGGGGGAGTCGTAACGTGGCGTTTTTATTTTAATAATAGCCCTGCATTAAAGCTATTTGTTATAGTTAGAGGTAGAGCTATTTAGGGTAATAAACAGCACATGTGGCAGTAAAAGAGTATATATATATATATATATATATATATATATATATATTATATATATATATATTATACGCTCTACTGTTATGGTTGCTTATTACTAACATGTTGAATGTTGATTATATATATAATGATAATATAAATGACAAGAAGGACTGCGAGTTTGGGCGTATGAGTAATATTTTATTAGGACACCACTCACCCCTAATGAGTATATATATATATATATATATATATATATATATATATATATATATATATATATATATACATACATACATACATACATACATACATACATACATACATACATACATACATACATACATACATACATACATACATACATACATACATAATTCACGCGGCTTCGCCTTGTGAATTACTACGCGATTCAAACTCGATGGGATATAAGCTCTGACCCTAAACTTTCATGGGTTTCCTCTATAATATATATATATATATATATATATATATATATATATATATATATATATATATATATATATGTATATGTAGCTATATCCGATGTGTATACATGTACATATGAGGCTGTATGGATAACCGCTGGCCTGTTCTCCTAAAAAGGCCCATAATACACCTGCCTGACAGCACCGTTAGACATCTTGACGCCATTGGCTCTACGTACCACAGGCTTGGAAAATTGTTCAGGATGGTTGACTAATTAATCACTTGTTCTGCTTGTGGGTCTGTTCATCCTCCAGGCTATGGAAGGTTCTTCGTTTAGTGGCGTCAGGAGGGAGTGCTAGGAACGGCTCAACTAATTACCTGGACTCCAGATAATCGCGACGGTTCTAAGGAGTGTTTAAAGTCATCTATATGATTATATATGAGTAATTGATGATATCGCTAATAGGAAGGTGATTAGATATTCAGGCATATTATAGTCTTATAACTGGTGTCTCTTCATCCTAGACACTAGGGACTAAATGAATATTATCATGGTGTCCTTAAAGGCAAATTGTACAATTTACGGTGGCGCCACCTGGTGAGTTTTAGATAGTGTCGATTAATAGTCAAAATTGGTTGATTGTGATTCATTTTAATAACGAAAGTGTAAATTTAGCATTCTGTCCAGTTTATCCAATCTTAACAGGTAAAATAGAGCAATTCATAAATATTTGTTTGATTTACACAGGAGATGTACCAGCATTGAAAAACATGGGTTTTTTTTCATTTCCTTCCAAAACAACGATAGTGGCTTATGGATATTAACACAAGAGTTTCACGTTTGTACATAAACTTTGGACCTTGTATAGAAAATGTTAAATGCAAAAATGACAGATGAACCCAAAAACAAAGAGTTTCACGTTAAAGGTGAAGTTTATATAGACCTTGTGCATGGACTTTGAATCCCATATTTATTGCCGAAATAACAGATGAACTCAAGAAGATAGACCTCTTAAGAGGGGATGGCAATGATGAAAAAACTAAGGGTAAAAACCTGTGCAAGAGTAGGAATCAGTTAGCCGTCAGAGAAAGCAAAGTCTATCACTTCTTTTAATAAAAGACGTTAAATAATATTTTTTTTAAAGAGAGCAACCCAGAGACTCCAAGCAAATAAAATAAATGTAAGGTAAAGAAAAGGAAAGCAATGTAACAGAGAACCACGGAAGTGACTTGTATTGAAAAATGAGAGGTGAAGTAAAGGAATTGCTTATGTGTATAGTAATTCGCATCTACTTTATTCTGTGAAAGTTCGAGGAAAATAACGTGGGTTTTACTATGTAAAAAGCAACCTTTTAGAATATCTATATGTTCTTTTATAATATTATGAGTATATAGAACTCTAAATCGAAAACTAGCACGGTGATCCCCGAATTCGAAGTTAGTAATGTGTTCAAATGTTCAGAAAAATTACATGGGATTTAATTTTCAAGGCAAATTGTCCAACGGGCCTCCAATGAGGAACTCCTCTCATGCAAACCACGAACGCATTATAATATATGATGTGCGATACCTGATTAGAACATTCATGAAATCATTAAGGATACACAAAATGTGAAAAATATATATACATCCAGAATAAGGTCGGGAAATAATCGAATAAACAAATACATATAATGCCAACATATGAGGCAAAGTGAACACATGCATACTGATGTGATTTTTCTCCTTTTTTCCAATCGCTTAGAACTCTACTTATTGTTACTCTAGCTTTAAAGAAAACAAGAAATTGTCAGATAGCAATAGCTCTATTAATCAGCCTGCTGCACTCTGCCCGAGAGCACCTCGCAGGCGGGCGGTCAGGGCGCGGGGCAGGGCATGCACACTTTGTGGTAGAGTGGGTACGGGCCGATCGTGCCAGGGCGCCGCTGGACATGCGCCGGACGTGCTCCGATTGGCGCGACGAGACGCCACATCGGCGCATGCGCGTCAACTTCAAAGCGCAGACGCAGGCGCTGTGGGACCAGGTGCGTTGGCGCCTCAAGAGCGCCAGGGTAGGTGCAACACATGGCAAGACATGAGATGCCAACTGCAGAATGTCCTAATCAGCATCATGCAATGGATAACTGCTCATCATATATTCTTTTCAAGTACAGTATTTATTGCCTTCTCAGTTATAGAATGTTTCGGAATGTTTCAAAGTGAATTAGCATGGTCTGGTCCAAGGGTCCGAAGCGCAGCCCAACCCCATAATTTGGGATGTGGGAAACTTGTTTAAGATAAAGGAATGATATATATCGTAAATGATGGCAATCTGTAATTAAACTTCGTTTTACAGAAGAGAACACATGACAATACTGTCTGATATCTGATATCCAAGATTGAGAATGGATTTTCCCCCAAGAAACACTACGACCCGACCGTAATGCATCAACGGGAAAGTTTTTACCCAAAAAAAAGAAACAAAAAAAAGATTGAGAGTGGAATCCAATTTTCCTGAGGGCTTGATCAGTTGTTTTTTACTGATGACATAGAAGAGTTAAAAGAATGGACGCCTTTTCACACAGGCGCAGCATAAATGTTGAAGACTTACATCTTTTAGCCACATCATTAACTTCGGAACAAACCCTTCTACCTACCCCTGTGCTCTCCAACTAAATCGACCTTCTAATGACTATTAACCCTTTAAGGACGGCTGCCTGGGGAACCAGGGGTCTGTTTAACATCGGAAGAGCGAGAATTGACCTGGACGATACGAGATACAAGGCGAGGGACGAGGTTCTAGGCGATTCTCGTCCAGTGTGGTTTAATAAGGCATGTCGTCCAGAGGAGGGCCTATCTCTCGTACAGATTCTCTTACGTTTGACCTATATGAGTCCATATGAGAGGTCGTCCGCTGGAGGGTACCGCGACAGGCAGGGGACCAGTGAGTGGACGCATCCCGCACCAAATATCAACTTCCGGGACCGGTTCGAAAGGCAAAACACACTGCAAAACGGACAATCCCCATCCCCACATTCCGCCTTTGTACCCCCCCCCCCCCCCCCCAATCACAACTTTTTGTTGAATTTTATCACACAATTAGTAGAAACCGAGTGTAGTGAGGAGCAGACCTGACCAGAGTGGCATAGACATTGACAAGTCTCACTCGAGTTCGGTTGCGTATTTATCCTACTCCGTCTATGTTTTTGTATTACTAAAAGATAAATATTGAGTCAACGACCAACAGAACTTTTTTCATAGTAGCTGACATCCTGCTCTCTGATTGGTCAATATTATTATTACTCTAGTGGCATAAAAACACTTTATGTCACGGCCTGCTACATAAAATTTCCCTATGTTAAGTCTATGGCGGTTTTTTCCCCATAACAACATACTGTTACCTGGTTACCATTCTAACCTGGTTACTGCTTTACCATTCTAACCTGGTTACAGCGTTATCATTCTTATTCAGTTACAACGTTACCATTTGTGCATTATCATTCTAACCCAATTACCGCATTACCATTCTAACCCGGTTACCGCATTACCGTTACTGCATTACCATTCTATCCCTGTTACCACATTACAGTTCTAACTCATAACCAACTTACCATTCTAACCATGTTACCATTTTATCACGGTTACCGCGTTACCATTCTAACCCCATTACCACATTAGAACAATAGAAGCATTACCATTACCAAGCTCTGTTACCACCGTGGTACGATTATTGTGTTACCTTTCTAACCCCATTACCAGGTTACTGTTGTTACTGCATTACACTTCTAACCCCACTACCATGTTACAAGCGTTACCATTGCCATAGTACTATACACCTATGCCTAAAATTACTCCAAATACCAATCTATGCTATGCAAGGGGTAGTTGAGTTGGACCACCATACCGTGCGGGTACGGTGCCATACACACTATCGGTAAAATTATCGCATTCGCTCTGCAAGCATATTACCATTTTAACTGCATTACCATTCTAACACTATTACCAAATTTGCAATATAACCAGGTTACCACATTACCATTCTACCCCTAACTGCATTACTATTTACCATTCTAACCACGTTTCGGCGTTACCATTCTAACCCCGTTACCTCTTTACTGTATCACTGTGTTACCATTCTAATCGCGTTACACCCTAACCACATCTTAATGCTGTTAATATGTTACCAATTTAATGCCGTTACCTCGCTACCGTTACTGTGATACCATTACTGCATTCCTATTTTAACCCCACTTATTATGTTACAGTTCCAACCACACTACGTTTTAAAAACTATTTTACGGCATGACATCACTAAGAAAGGGTCACTGAGTATGTATCACTCAGAATGGGGCGTTCAGTATGGGTCACTCAGAATGGGTCACTCAGTATGTGTGACTCAACATGGGTCACACAGTATGTGTGACCCTGGTGAGTAAGAGGCCCCTCCCACCTACTACGATTAAGTCTACTATTAACTCTTTTTCCGTGTCGGCGACAAACTAAAGGAATCGTGGAGGTGTCGCCGATGAACTCGTCAATTAGTCAGGTTTTGTCGCCTACATCCTACATCCCCACATCCATACATCCCTACATCCTACATCTCCACATCCATATATCCATACATCCCCACATCTCCACATCCCCACATCACTACATCCCCACAGCCCCACATCACTACATCCTACATCCCTACATCCCCACATCTCGACAGGGATGTAGGATGTATGGATGTGGAGATGTGGGGATGTAGGATGTAGGGATGTAGGATGTATGGCGAAGCTTGTACCAGGGGTGAGATAAAGGGGCAGTATGATTAAGGGACAGTATGGTGGAGGGACAGTATGGTTGAGGGACAGTATATATGGTGGGGTAGTATTTTGTCGCTGCAATTAGTCAGCTTTCCTTAGTTACGTTACGACGCACTACGATTAAGTCTGCGACGGCAGTGCTTGTCGCCGACTAGTAAGTAAGGACTAGTGAGTGAGGACTGATGAGTGAGGACTGGTGAGTGAGGACTGGTGAGTGAGGACTGGTGATTGAGGACTGGTGAGTTAGGACTGGCGAGTGAGGACTGGTGAGTGAGGACTGGTGACTGCAGACTGGTGAGTTAGGACTGTTGAGTAAGGTCTGTTGAGTGAGGACTGGTGAGTTAGGACTAGTGAGTTAGGACTGGTGAGTGAGGACTGTTGAGTGAGGACTGGTGAGTGAGGACTCTTGAGTGAGGACTGGTGAGTGAGTACTGTTGAGTTAGGACTGGTGACCTCGGACTGGTGAGTTAGGACTGTTCAGTGAGGTCTGTTGAGTGAGGACTGGTGAGTGAGAACTGGTGAGTGAGGACTAGTGAGTGAGGACTAGTGAGTGAGGTTTGGTGAGTTTGGACTGGTGAGTTTGGACTGGTTAGGGGGGAGGGCTTATAACCACGTACGGAACGCTATCGTGAAGCATGTCGGAAGCCTGTCAGGCCATGTTGGGGGTGTCAGAGTGTGTCAGAGCGTATCACAGTCCTTTTGGAGGTCCACTATCACATGCTTCAGCTTCAGCTACGACACCCCTTTGGGGTGTCGTCCGTTTGCGAGACTTTGAGACGATGTAGGAGAGTGTGGACGAGACTTCTCCGTTGGAGGAGTTTCTTGTTGAACGAGACTTTCTCATGGGAGCTCTCTTGTATCGTACGGGGCTCGTCCCTGGACGAGCGACGTGCTTCTTGAACGAGACTGGCTGGACGACCCCCGTACGAGCTTTCAAAGTCTCGTTCGTCCGATGTTAAACAGACCCCAGCTACTCCCATAAGGACGGACACTGGGGGCAGTTTGTCTGGCTAGAGGACGGCCACATAATAGTTAAAACTGATATCCTAGTTTGTAATCATGCAATATAATACATAATCATACATATTTTATTTCTTTTTAAAAGAAATGATAAATATAATGTTATCTCTACATTTTCTGAAGATTGCTCTATTATTTCTTTGTTAAAACATTTTTGTTGATATTGGGGCAATGGTGCCTCAAGGCATCATGCGTCTTTAGTGCGGTGATGCCTCCGGGCATCATGTATCTTAAGCGTGGTGATGCCTCCAGGCATCATGCGTCCTTAAAGGGTTAATAGTGCTCGTTTGTGACTGGATGCTTGCAGACTAAACATCATTCTAGTTTAACAGTCTCACGCGTAGGGAAATATTTACCCTGTCCTTGACAAATACAGACAAGGCCGCCACTTGAGCATACAAATCTGTAATTTATTGCCCCGCGTATCGAAACTTTTTTTAAAGAACTATTTCAAAGGCCAATGATTACTCGCTATTATGCATACAACCAGTGGGCACTTTAAAGGTAACCTGCATACTGTTTCCCACCACAGGACGAATCAATGGCTTTAAGCATGTATAGTTTCCGCGTAGATAAAGCACCACGGGCGTAGGTTTATATACCCGGCATGTCGGACGATCTGTCTCCGCCTGCATCTGTACACTTAGATTGTTAACACTTATCTACGCCCATTTGTACTTTTCTACTCCACTGTGATTATTCCTATCTCTGTACATAGGAGAAATCACTGGTTTCTTTTTTTTTCATTTGCCACATAAAATTAATAGAATTTTGAATCTTGTATTATCAATTTTGATCTTTCTAAAACCCTCATTTCGTAGGAGGCTCTCGGGGAATAACACTGTGGCCGCTGCAACCCTCGGCGAACTCAAGGAAACACCTGAGGTCCTGACGCATTTCCGAGGACACGTTTATATAGAAGCCTGTCATGGACCGCAGGGCCTCAAGTAATATTTGGAGATGAATGTTGCTTCTTAGTCATCGAGCGTTTGCGGGCAATGGCCGTCACTTGATTTTGGACCTCGATGAGCTTGTCCTAGGGGATGGAGAGGGCCATGTTTGCCGTGTCGATGTGTTTGCCCATCCAGGTAACAAGCTGACCCAGTGGCTGAGCTTTATCCCAGGCTTCAGGTAGGCCCAACTCCCTGAATAGGCCACGGGCTGTAGCGAAGTCCATGGCCGCCGCGGCCTCGTCAGAGAAGAGGATGCTCATATCATTGAGGTACATTACTGCCGTGACCCCCTTGTTGGACAGTATACCCACGATCGCCTCGGCCAAGCACTGCATGTGGTACGATGATAGTACCTCCCCCCCCCCCCCCCCCCAAATGAAGCAGAGCAACAGCCAGTCCAACAGGTCACAGAGGAAGTTCTTATGAGCACAGGATATGTCGATGGTGGACATTCTCGGGAGCGGAACGTTTAGGTTCTTTCACGGCCGCTAGGGGCAAAGGGTATTGCCAGTTTTGATCACCCTAGCTTTCTGTTATTATCGCTCGATCGACAAAACGTAAATCGATGTTTGAACTCACTGTACATGATTAATATACACAATTAAAGGTATTTTGATGTGTTTCTAACGAGATATATCAATAAACATTGTGGGATACAAGTTTGAATGTTTGAATCTGCACATTTTTGTACTTTTGAGCAAGTTTTTATTTTGACATTTGTAGCAGCCTGGCATCGGCAATTTCGGCAGTTTGCTGGGGAAAACACCAAATAAAACAATCTTTGCAAAACGAATTGATAAGAAAAACCCCACCAAACATCTTCTCCTATTCTCCACCTCTATACCATTTTTTGTTTGGTGTTCCTAAGTTGGATATTTACTGAGATATTACCAGAGATTTACAGTGGATTTAACATTGGTTGCAATGGAGTGAAAAGTTGTTTAACCCTTCGTGCGTGTGGGAGTGCACTGCACCGCTTTCGGGAAAATAAACTGCAGAGTGAGACAATCGAGCAACGCAGTGTATCTTAGTGACGTAGGCTCCGCTCCCGAGAATATATATATATGCATCGGGCTTCACGGCTATGAATGAAATCCAGTAGCTATGAATGAAATCCAGTAGACCACACCCGAGGTAGAAGTCCGTGAGTAAGGGAATCCTAGCTCCGAGGGCATTGGGGAGCCTGGTTGCCTGGACCGCAGAGTAGATGTGGGCGTGGTCCCTAACTCCAGGGGCTAAGAGCCGTTCGGAGGCCGGGATCCGGCAGCCCAGACTCGCTACTACGGTCGAAATGATGAGTGTTACGTTCAGCGTGTGGATGACGTCATGTGACCCCGGTGGTCACGTGGGATGGGGGGGGGGGGGTGGTATCCAAACCGGCGCATGTGGTGCGGGGGGATGAGGGGGGACCACTCCGGCACTTTGCTCACTCGTGAGGCACCTTCTGCTCTCTTTTTTGCTGGCTGGTGAGGCTTGATGGTGTGTCTGGCCTGCGTAATTTTCCTCGGCGCCGGGTCAGGGCCGTAGAAGCATGCTCATACCTGTAGCCATAGGATGATTTGCGATTGCAGGCGTGGAGGGAATGCCGGCAGTGTTTTCCGACTGAATCTCAGAAACTAAAAATGTAGACCCACTTGATATCATTATCATGGTGCCCGTTCCTGTACCTACACCCCCTCTGCGAGTTGTACTCGCGGCAGGGATTTCGTGTGCCGGCAAGGGCTGGGGGTTGGTGTCGGTCAGGGCAGTCTTTACCAGCCAGACTTACTCCTCCTGAATGCGGGCATGGCCAGACCACATGAGGTACCCAGCTTCAACCTGGACATTGAATGAAGAAAGTATGGAGTACAATATGTGGGTCAAACATAATATGGATAAGAACAATCATATGCCTAAAGATTTCACCAGAGATCTAATAATCCATAAGCGACTCTAAGTTGTCTTTTCTTTTAGCAAGAGGTGTTTATTAAACACAATAACGATGACCATTCGTCCCGATACAGGATTGATCTTCCGTATATCTGTCTTAACACTAGCACAGAAAATATTCACAAAGGTGGGGGTACACTTGTAAAAATAAACACAATAGAATAGGTACATTGAGACGGCTTTGTTTTCCTCACTCAAATTCCATTATCTGAGGAAGCTTCATTAGATATTCCTTTAGATTTGTTTTGAAACTAAATCCGCTTCTCTTCAGTTGTAGGTCATGTGGGAGTCTATCCCATAGTTTACCTCCAATAAATAAAGGCGGTGTTTGGCCTTTTCATTTTAATACAGATCTTAGTAGCTTTTCTAGTCTCTTTGATATGATTTACAACACTGTTTTCTTCTTCCAGGCTCCACCATTTTGACATCGATAGAATATGACAACTTCTAAATTCTAAAGATCGTATTTTACATCTTTCAAACAATTTTTCAGTATGCAATATATGTGCTATGTCTTTGCCGACTGATATACTCAGTTCTTTTAGATATTAGCACCTGCATTTTTTTCAGTTCAGTAATTCCAATGGGGTTATAAATGATATCAGCAATTTCTAAAACAGGGAGTAGCATTTGTTTAACCAGTTTAACTTACGCACTCTTATTCATCAAATAACTGACCTTTTGGTTTTGGATAACTTTAAGTGGTATTCTCTCGAGATATTGTTAAATTGATCATCCAATTTAATCTTGTTGTCTAAAAGTACTCCTAGATATTTGTAATGCGTTGTGGATTGTAAAATATCGTTACCCATATTTACTTCAGGCATTTTATTTTTCTCCTTCTTGTTATTAAACTATGTACAAAACCTTCGATTTCGATTAATTCACTGCTAGTTTATTACGTTACACCCAAATGTTTAAATAATCTAAATCAGACTTTAAGTCCCCTTTAATTTCATTCTGCGATTTACCAAGTAGGATATGTACAATGTCATCTACATTTATTAAAACTATTTATTTATTTATAACTCAAGATTATTCATGAAAATAAGAAAAAGCAGAAGTCTTAAGATGGGCCCCTGAGGAACTCAAGTCCGAACTAAAGAGTATCTGATTTTTCATCACTTACTTCGGTCAAATGTCACAAATCAAAATTCCTAATTAAAATTGTCTGCCACCCCAAAAGAAGCAATTCTTCTAACAAGTAATTCATGGTTCACGCTATCAAAAGCTTTACGAAGATCAGTATGAGTAGTTGATAGTATGTTGTGGTCATCTAAATCAGCTAAAATTGTGTTTGTTAGAAAAATATTTGCTTGGGCTGTCGATTTCTTCAGTAAGAAACCAAATTGGCAATTACTAATTCAATTTTTTGAGAGACAATATTCCAATAAACTAACATAGGCTTTATAATGTAGAAATGTTCGCGCCCGCTGCTACAGACACTACAGCCCGCTAACGTAAAATATCGCGATAAAGCGAGACCAGTGACTGTGTCAAAAACAAACAAAGAAAATGGCGGCTCTCTCCCATTCATAACTTGAGAGACATGCTAAGCCTTACCCGTAAGAACTGGAAGTGTGTATTGTCCAAATATCGAGGCACCTGACGTTTGGCGTGCAAATCAAACCGTTTAAATGGCTTCAATATGCGAGACTGAACCATATAAACAAGTCCGATCGCCTCCCGTTACGCCGCTCCGCATTGTCGACGTCATAATTACGTTGGCTACCAGAGTTCCAGTATGACGTACGCCACACATTTCATAGTCTGCTCCACGTCAGCAGTTGCCGGGTTTTCCCGCTAGCGGGCCGTAGTGAATGTCATTGGCTTTGTACAGGAACAGGGGGTTGAACCACGGTGCAGGAAAGGTCAAGAAACGGCGTTTTAAATGAGTTGGAGGTGTATAGTAATAAGGAAACGTAGTTACTGAGCCCGTATGGGTGACCGTTCGAGGTCATTTGATGAAAAAATACGGCCCGACGCCGCACGCGGGAGGGCCATATTTTTTCATCAAATGGCCGTTTTCTCATAAGACCATCTGGAAAATGGTTGCTAGTAAAGATTTTTAAAATCAGATCAGTTATAACTTCTACTTTGCTGGTCAATAATTTCATATTTTAATATATAATTTTATATAGGCTATTTCTGAATTTTTCCCGTTGTCAAAATTATTGATAATTTTCTTAATTGACTCGCAAATTCACATTCAGATCCACATGATCTGTTGCACTATTTTCATTTCGCTTAATAGTTTTAGTAATCCTAATTAATTGCGGAGCTGAACCTTTTTTCACGGATTGCGAAATTGTATCATCAGGTTACTCTAATATCTCTCATCAGCCGTCTAGTGACTATTTGTGTCAAATAGCCATCGCAAGTCAATTTGTGCACGTGTCAATTTTCAGGGCAGCTACCGAAATTGAGCTTCCAGACTATTTTGTTGTTAGAATAGGGGTGTTTCCTTTAAAATATTTCTAACCATGCAGGTATTTAATCTTAAAGATTAATAGGGAAACAGATGTCTGTTTCTTTTTCTTTTTTTCACTTCTATCACCTATATTATGCTTCTGGTACGTTACAAATATACCTTTCAATCGTTCCCTATCCTTATACATATTCTTCATATTGTAAAAAGATTGATAGCGAAGTAGACTTTCATATTTTCTGTTTCTCTGTTATTTCGCCTTTATCCCTTAAATCATTCTTCTGATATGTTATCAACATACCTTTCAATCATTCCCTGTACTTCATATATATGTTTACCATATCATATATGTTCTCCATGTTAATATATTCTCTAAGTTCGGCTCATATGAACTTTCCAACAGTATTCCGTGCATCTAGAGCAGATGTTACAGCTACTTTCACAACTAGATCTAAATGAGAAGATTGAATCTTTTGTGTTGTCATAGCTTGTATATCTGACCCGTGAGAAACATACCTTTGATCTAGAATGAGTCGTGTATAGAAATAATTTGCCACAGTAGTTGCCGCCATTTTGATGACGGTCACAGGATGCTGATGTTTTGAAGTGGAGTCGGGAAACTCTACACGCTCTTTACAGACGAAGCAATTTCGTGTTGAAAGTGTGTATATGGCCTTGGTCCTAACATCACGAAGACAAATGCAGACATGAGAAGTTCTTTCAATTTTGTTCTTCTTTGTCTCATTTCCAGTAGGCAAAGGGGGAAACTTTTTCAAAAGGCCTTGTCATCAGAAGGTTCGATATAAGAAATGTGTGAAAAGATGTGTGAAGAGGGGATGTTGGAAATGTTTAGTATTGTTAATAGAAATTAAGCAATGATTTCGAGTGTTTAAATTTTATTAACTGCCTGAATTACAGTGCGTACTTATATAGAACTGCATCGAGAATCGTATAAATACACAATACTCCACGAGTTTGGATGGGCCGCAATCGTCATCGAGGCGAAGCCGAGAGACGATTACAGCCCAACCAAACGAGTGGAGTATTGTGTATTTTACGATTCGAGTGCGGTTCTGGATTTATCTCACCCCTTTCTATGATATTAAACAATCACAATTTTAGAATAATTTGAATATATACTTAGCAAATTCATATGACGTCATCTGAAATTCAATACGCCATGGCCGTGGCGTAGTACTGTCACTCTACGGGGGTGATCGTTGAGTATTTTTTTCTAATGTTATTCCTATGGCTAAACTTGTACCACGGGTGAGATAATATGAAGAGACGTCACGAGTTTGAGTCTGGGTTCATTCATGTCACGCATTTTGTGGGCTTCATAATTTCATGAGTCGAAGACGAGTGATATTGCAGAGCCCACAAAATGAGTGACATAAGTAAACTCAAACTCAAACGAGTGGCGTCTAGATTTTATCCTACCCCGTGTCCATATTTTTTCAGTATTAGAAAGTAGTGGCATAAACAACACTTTATGTCACACCCGTGACATAAAGAAATCCCATGTTAAGCCTATGGCGTCTTTTATTAGGGGTAGGATAAAGGCACAGCTTCCTTCTAGTATTCGATACTAACTGATATTAAAAGGTGGTGCGTATACAGACTAACAGTCTTTGGACACAGAAAGTCACAATATCTATAGGGGATAGTATGCTCCTAGGAGCATACAGGATATTGGTCAAGTGACACAAGTATTGACCAATCAGTGACCAGAACGTTAGATGCCACGAAAAATGTTCCGGCTGCATTCAAAACTCCCATTCAAATGATCATGTTACAGAATATTACGAGTAATCTTTAAATCCTACCGTAAGGCGAGCTTGTCGATAGCCTGCTGAGTAGCGACATTAGTGAACAGTGACTGACACTGACATCTTCACGTGGTAAAGTGGTAAAATCCAGCTTGCTTTCGGAGGTGGGCTAGCAGTCCAAATCCATTCGACATGGTGGTTAATGAATCTGATTAGTCCACACAGATCAGTTTAGCAAGTTTGACATAATGATATTGATAGGTGTATGTACTTACAACCTCAGAGATTTCCGCTGTTATCAAGCTTTTCACCTTGTTGACATCGCATTGTCAGACTTGAACGGTCGGCGAAATAAGTTAACAGAGATACACAAAGCCTTTACTTCAGTGATTTACCCGCCCGATCCTTGACGTCGCAATTTCCATCTATTGTCGGGATTTATCACGGCAAATACCGCTGTCAGAGTCAACATAATATCCGTAATAATATGTGTTTTTCTCCTTCCATTCGTAGTAAAGTTATCAGATCAGAGTAGCATTTGGAATTGAATAATTTAGCATGTGTATAGCTTCTGTAATGGGTGTTATTAAGTCGCGATATTGGCAAGGATGACTTCAAATATGTGATCCATTTATGATACCATGGCAATGTGCTTTGGTGAGGCGCATAGCGACGTTGAAATAGAGGTTTGACAGCTGGTCTGATTATTATTATCGTCTATTATATGTTAATATAAAGCTGACTATGCTATTCGCACCATTTTAAACATTAGGATTTGAGTACCTGCAATTAGAGCGAACTTGTGAACAGTAATGAATACAGAGGGCGCTTTCATAGACACATGCGCCCCCTATCGGACGTTTATAAGACCACGCTCGGTCACGTGACCTCCAGTCTTCACTTCGAACTTTATCTCAAGAAGACGTTTAAATTTTGCTCCGGTGTTTCACGGTGGAATTACACTTTAGATCTGTCAGGAAAATGCATCAACCATGCCGCCGAAGAAGTCAGCGACTGCGGGAAAAACGAGAGTCCAGAAAAGCGCGGTTCCTACAACTACGAGGCAGACTAAAGCCGATAAAGGATCGACGCGTTACAAGGACAAGTCGAAGAAATGAAAAACGCCATCATGGGTTTCATTAATACCCAGAGTGCAAAAGCCGCCAAAAACGTTTCTGAGACCCCCCAAGTGCAGGAGCAAATTACCATCAACGCACAAGCGCAACCGCCACAGGGAAACACAGTAAGTGAAACGATTCCCATACAGAAGACAGTTACAGCTCAAAGTTTTCAAAATGGCACCGTTCCCGGGACCCAGATCCAGGTCCCACTAAGCGCGGGAACTCAACAGGACTTTGTGACGTCATACTTCGCGCGGCAGCCGAGTGCCTGGGAGACTAAGAGTGCTGCAACCCCGCGTTACCTGGACACAACCCTCAACGACGAGATCCAACGCATTCTCCAACACCCCAGCCACGTTTTGCGTCCTATTAACGGTAAGCACTATCAGCCGTTTCAGTACGTATTCAAAGGTTTAAAGAAGGAAAAAACGTCTTTGGGATCTCTGAACATCCAGGAATATGTTTGGGGGATACTTCGGATGATAGACGACACCGACACAGATACGGCCATTAAGCCGCATCTACTTCAGCATCTCCGTGAGGTAGTCGAAGATTCCCTCGACTACGATTTCTCCTCAGTGAGGCGCTGGAGTGAGGAGACGTTTGAGAGGATACAAGAGGGACGTTTCCCTGACGGCTGGGCCAGCGATAACCAAATACAGCACCTCAGGACCGCTATATCACGGTCTGAGAATGCCCATCTACAAAAGCAGGATGTTGAGTCCACCAAACGTCAGAAATCGAAGCAAGTCCTCACCAACCCCCCTTGCGCGGATTATAACTCGGCTAAGGGGTGCACCTCAACACCCCCCCATACCAATGCTGATGGGGGGCTTGTCAGCCATATTTGCGAATATTGCCACTCCATTCTAGGACTTCACCATCCCCACGTGATCCAGGAGTGTCGCATTAAGCAGCGACACCAATCCACCACAGCTCAGCCTACACCTGCCAAGGCCACGCCCTTTAGGCCTGTGGCAGGCCGAGGGTCTGCCGCAACCCCCTTCAACTCAGCCTGAGTACCCCCCTGAGGGGGGCGATCCACAATGTCTGAGTGACCACGGGACGGACAACCCGATTATTGGTCACGTGTGTCGCCCTAAGCGGGTCCAACCAATGTCGGAGTCGCCAGTTGGGAGGCCCCCCCCCCTCTTTTGAATGCCAGGTTAAATTCCCGGTTTTTGCCCACCTCTACTAACGCATTGTGGAGGAGGGGACATATAATTTTTGTGGTGCTAAGTGTGATGTTGTTTCCGCGTTAAACGTTCGAGAGTGGGAAAAACGTCTCCAAGGTTATCATGACTACGAAGATTGCGCTTTTCTCAGGTACGGGTGGCCAGTTAGCTACAACGCCGACACCTGGCCTCTGCCCACCTACACCAACCACCACAGCGCCCGCGCTTTCAAAGACGCCCTCAACGTTTTCACAGACACGGAATTATCGCACGCAGCAATTCTGGACCCTCCCTTCGGGGACCACACCCAAGTTTCTCCTCTTATGACGAGAGAAAAGAAGAACTCCAACGATAGAAGGGTGATAATCGACCTCTCCTTCCCCCCGGGACACTCCGTCAACGACGGGATTGCGGAAGGGATGTATCTCGGCGGTTCTGCAAAATACACCCTCCCCAGCATCCGGGACCTGCTGAATCATATCGAAATCATAGGAAAGGGGGCGTGGCTCTGGGCCGCGGATCTGAGCCGAGCCTACTGCCAGCTAAGGCTCGATCCCGCCGATAGCTCCCTCATGTGTTTCAAGGTGGGCGATAATTTTTACGTCGACCTTTGCCCAGCCTTTGGCTGCAGAACTTCTTCTGTGGCGTGTCAACGCGTGGCCAACGCAGTCATATACATCCTACGAGGCCAAGACATCATGGCCTTGGCCTACCTAGACGACTACGCCGGGGTGGAGCCTAATAAAGAAAAGGCCGACCGGGCCTACGCGTCCTTTCTGGCCTTGGCTCGCGACTTGGGCCTCCAACTCGCTCGTGAAAAGTGTTCCCCGCCTACTACAAGCCTCACGTGGCTAGGCTTCCACGTGGATTCGGTCGCCATGATCATCTCAATTCCCCCGGAAAAATTACATGAGGTAATTGAGATCTGCCGCGCTTGGCGGGACAAGACTCATGCTACTCTCCGCCAGCTCCAGTCGTTGGCGGGACGGGTCGTACATATCGCCGCCTGCTTTACAACATGCATCTTCACAGCTTTACGGGCGGCTCGTTTCTGTGACGTCATACAAATAAGCCCCGCCCTGATGGGAGATGTCAACTGGTTCACCTACTACGCGGAGCGGGCCAATGGCAAACATCTGATTCAGCGGCCGCAAGCGCACGTTTTCATGACGCTACTTGTAGCAAAGGATTCCGCCCACGCACGAGTCGGCGCCAAGGCAGTCACGTGGTCTTGGGCTGACCTAGAGGTCAACGTGGCGCCTTCCAGTCTGCGGACGGGCGCCCTAGCTATCATCATAGCGGCCACGTTACTTTGGGACAGTCCGGTGAAGGGTGATAATCGACCTCTCCTTCCCCCCGGGACACTCCGTCAACGACGGGATTGCGGAAGGGATGTATCTCGGCGGTTCTGCAAAATACACCCTCCCCAGCATCCGGGACCTGCTGAATCATATCGAATACAAGCCCCGCCCTGATGGGAGATGTCAACTGGTTCACCCACTACGCGGAGCGGGCCAATGGCAAACATCTGATTCAGCGGCCGCAAGCGCACGTTTTCATGACGCTACTTGTAGCAAAGGATTCCGCCCATGCACGAGTCGGCGCCAAGGCAGTCACGTGGTCTTGGGCTGACCTAGAGGTCAACGTGGCGCCTTCCAGTCTGCGGACGGGCGCCCTAGCTATTATCATAGCGGCCACGTTACTTTGGGACAGTCCGGTGAAGCGCTCGGTTATACTTATAACCACCGACAGCCCGGGAGCTCGGGCGGTTATTTCCCCTCACAGGATCAAGGATGTTTTTGTGGGCGCTTGCGCCCGCAAATTGTGGTTCCTTGCGGCTTTACTGGACTCCGAGGTGGTCCTGGCCGAGGGCCCGGTGCCGCGAGACGTTTTTCCCACTCTCCGCGTCGACCGCCCCCCCCCCTGATCGCCATGTTAAGTGATTTCACCTGATTCCAGGTACAGACCCGCTTCTACACGCCCAGATGGCTTCATCTTTCATCGCAGCAGCGGCAAATTCGACGATAAAGAACAAGTCGTCGCAAGCAACATTTTTTCTCCAGTGGGCCGGCCGACATGGAGTCGATCCTCGCCGACCCTCGATACTCCAGGCTTCCTTGTACATACAAGCCCTCGCCAACAAGCTGTCTTCCCCGGGCGCGGTGAAGAACTACGTATCGGGGGCGAAGTCTTGGATATCGGACCATGGGGGCGATATTTCTCCGTTTGTATCGCCGCAGGCTTCTGCAGTTCTCCGGGGGTCTGCTATACTCTCAGGACATGTTACCAACAGAGCCCCCCCCATCTCGTTGGATATTCTTCATAGGATCTGTGACCTGGCCGACGGGCTTACCGTAGGCCTACTCTTCAAAACGGCAGCAGTCTTCGCGTTTTATTCCCTCCTTAGGGCTTCAAACTTGTTCGGTTCTCCCTCCTCCAGGGCTTCTCACGTTATCACCAGGGGTGACGTTATCGCCCAACAAGGCACACTACACGTACGGATTATATCGTCAAAAAAGATAGCCCCTTCTTCCCCTCAGGTTATCGTGGTACCAGCGGCTTCGGACCCTCGTTATTCACCTGCGGAATTATGGGAGTCTTATAGAGCGGCAGCCCCTGCGGCCCCGCTGGACCCCATTTTTCTGGTCAGACCAGGAGTACCTCTCACTTCAGATGCATTCACACGTATCCTGCGTATCCTCCTCCACCGAGCCCGTATCCCGCACCCAGCAGCCTACACTCCACACTCCTTCAGGAGGGGCGGCGCCCAACATGCATCCGCATCGGGTATGTCGGCATCTGACATCTGCAAACTCGGAACGTGGTCTTCAGAGCAGACCTTGGCCACATACTTACAGAACTGACTTTATCAACGTTCCGGTTGGTACTTGTTTTTTGATAAACTCAACAATTATCCAATGTCATTTTGATACATTGTATCAATTTTCTTACACTACGTGTGTATCTGTATAACAATTGTCAAATCTGCAATTTTCAAATTTCATGTTACCAATTTAATACTCTCGTAATACCTCGTCAATTGTATTACACATCGGTATTACTATACTCAATTGTTATACTACGTATAAATTGTCCAAAGTATAATAAATACCATACACTATAATGCGCTCTCTAGTTAATCATTAGAGCGAACTTGTGAACAGTAATGAATACAGAGGGCGCTTTCATAGACACATGCGCCCCCTATCGGACGTTTATAAGACCACGCTCGGTCACGTGACCTCCAGTCTTCACTTCGAACTTTATCTCAAGAAGACGTTTAAATTTTCCACCCACCCACCCTACATAAACTGTTTTATGGGTGAAAAAGGGTTTTTCACTTGTACTTGTTTTTTGATAAACTCAACAATTATCCAATGTCATTTTGATACATTGTATCAATTTTCTTACACTACGTGTGTATCTGTATAACAATTGTCAAATCGGCAATTTTCAAATTTCATGTTACCAATTTAATACTCTCGTAATACCTCGTCAATTGTATTACACATCGGTATTACTATACTCAATTGTTATACTACGTATAAATTGTCCAAAGTATAATAAATACCATACACTATAATGCGCTCTCTAGTTAATCATTACACCATCGTACACATCAACAGACACCCAAACATCGACTTGAGATGATTTGTTTCTTTTCCTCCTTTCCTTTCTTTCTTGCATGTGGACGTTGTTATTGGTTTGTATGCTATCTCCAACAACCCAACGGAAAAGCGGAGACTGACCGTAAAGCGAAGAGAGTTTTTTTATCAGTACATTTTGTTATTGGTTTGTCCTCCACTTCAATGATAATTTATTCCCTGCATGATGTTTTGCAAAATTATCCCCTATTTCTTTATCAGTATAACTTCCTGCACCTCCCACTTCAGTGTTCTCTATTAAGAAGGGGAGTGTTGTCTTGTTACTGATTCTGCTTCCTTAGTACTATTTTGTAGTTTCCGTCATATGCTTCGCACTAACCCGTTTGCACGTCCTCAGTCACCAATGCCACCTGAATCGATTGATGGTAAATAAAGATAAATCGGTATAAGTGTATCATAATAGTAAAATAACTTGATAAACCTGACACATCCCCTATACTAATGGACGAAATAAAAATGACTGTATGAATTTAGGGGCCCAAATAGGTAAAAATCTGTCCTTCAGTTAGTACGCTCACGAGTCGATTAGAAAGATCAACAACAAGATGTACCTGTTTAAAAAGATCAGAAATTTATTGGATGACAAAACAGCAATACAAATAGCAAAATTTTGCATACAACCAATATCCGATCCTTGTTCTTTCCTTGTGAATATTACCCAGCCTTTACATTAGACGACTGATTACGTGGCGACTGTAGATCATCAAGCCAATAGTCGTAAGGTGGTGGCAATGTCCACTGTAAAAGTCCTCAACCTCAGAATGGACACCCGAGTGTTTACACTGACCACCAAGTCTTCACAGAATCGCCGATTGTCTAGACGACTTATTCCAGCTGGCTTGAATTAGTCGCCGCCATCAGAGCGTTCCCAATAGTCGTCAGGTGGTGCCATATCGCGTAATCAGACACAATTTTCTTTTTTTGTGTATTTCAGCAAAATGGTACATTGACAATCTGCTAATGCAGGTATTCTTTGTCGGGTACATTATCAACAGGTAATAATTTTTCAACATTTAGGTATGTGAAAACAAATATGTATAAAGGTGAGAATCATGTGCAGTAGGGTTATGAGATGAGATAGGTGTGTGCAAGATGCTCACTGCGCATACTTTCTCTTCAGGCACTTTTTGAACAGGGTGCTTGAGCTACAGACTTGCTCATCTTTACTAAGACCATTCCAGGCTATAGAGCCTAGGTATGTTGGGTTTCTCTTGTAGAAACTAGTGTTAGGCCTTCATAGCAGGATTTGTCGTTTGGCTTGTTCTCGGGTTCTAGGATTAGCAGCACAGGTTATAGATCTGGCATAACGCTTCATGTACACTATTAACATATAATTTCTCTGAGCTATTAAATTTTCGATTTTACAATGTTTGTGCAGGTCGTTCACGGATATTTCCAATCAAGTCTTATGTGTGCAGATACGCAGACCCGTGTTTTGCGAGACTTGGAGCTTTGCCAATAAATTTTTGTTTGCACCTGTTATCAGACAACTACTATAATCAAACAGAGGGGCTATAAGTACTTTGTATATTTTTTAACTTAGTTCTACATTTATGAATTTTCGAATTATTAACAATTGGAACAGTCTCTAACTCCCTTTTTTAACAGTTGACATGATACATTTTTCCCAGCACAACTGGCTATCAAGAATAATTCCCAGATAATTGAAAGATTCACAAACAGGTATCTCTACTTTGTCATAGAACAGTTTGTTTGCGTGCAGATTGGCGTCAAAATTTTTATTTGGGTAGCTGAGCCAAAGACACATAACTTTGGTTTTTTTTCATTAATCAACATTACGTTACTACAACACCAATTATCTAGAAGGTTTTGGTCATATTTGAGTCGGTTTATGGCTGCTATTGTAGAGTACCATATCATCAGCGTAGGATATATGCTTACTATTAGAATTAATGTCCTTAATATCATTGATTAAATAGTTGAACAACATAGGCCCAAGAATGCTACCTTGGGGGACGCCCGCATAATTGCTCAAACTAGATGACAGGGCACTGCCGATTTTAGTAGTTTGGGTCCTGTTGTCCAAGTAACTAGCTAAACAATCTGTGAGAGGTGGTCCCAGGTTGAAACTACATAGTTTTTTATTTAATATTTTACGGTTTACTCTATCGAATGCTTTACTAAAGTCTATAAAAAGTCTGAAAGATAATCCACCTTGGTCACAACTCATCTACTAACTTCATTACAGTGTCGGTGGTACCCCTACCTGCCCGAAAACCGAATTGATTACTATTATATAGACTATTTTGTTCAATATGGGTAGATATGTGGTTATGGAGGATATGTTCTAACATTTTACCAGGTTTGGTAGCAAGGAGATGGCCCTCCAGTCTCCTGCTTCAGGAGGTGTAGTGCTTTTGGGGATTAGGACAATTTCAGCCTGGGACCAACTCGTTGGAAAGATACCTGTCTTCACAACATTCTGATAGAGGGTACATAGTTGGTTTATTATGACATAAAAAGCGTCTTTGAGAACCATTGAGTTGACACCATGGATACCACTTGATTTAGAAATATCGATATATTATTGATTAATTTTATCTTATTATATAGGCGAGAAGTAAATGTATATATATACAAGTATGTGAATGCATGGTATTGAATATGCAAAATAAATACGTATGGTGTGAAAGTAGTATATTTGATTATGAGCCTACTGCGTCTCTAGCCTTAAGGAAATAAAGGTGTGGTTGGGTGGGTAAAAAAGAATGGCTGTTGTTGAGTAATTAGTAATGGCGAAATGAAAGATAGTGGAAGTGGTTGTGAGATGTGCATTCCGACAAACCAATTGTTACTTACCTTTCGCCGTATGGCTCGGCATGAAACTGCATCTCCACAAATATTTTGTTTTGATGACGGGGTAACCCTAACCTTACCCTGGAGGGCTCTCGCCTCTGTAATGTCCAAGTTATGTGGAATCCTGTGAATCAAAAATCGCTATCAGGGTTTTCTAACAGTATAGTCATCCACTACCTCCGCCATGAGTGCTGATATACTTACCAAACAATGAGGGGTGAAATCTTGGGCTATAATCATGTGGAGGCACACTTACGACATAGATCTGGTATATCTCCACATGTTTAAGGGCTTTATCCAATCTAGGTCTTTCTGATTATCCTGTCGCCCACCTTCTTATCAGATAATAACGGCTGGTCTTGATTTAGTTGCGATATTGTTAGCACATGAGGAAATACACAATGTTCTAGTAGTTTTTGGGGCTGATGGCCGTAAATAGTATAAGGGGTTGAGGCAGGCCATTTATTATCCTATACCTATTGCCGAACACCTATTGAAAACTACGCGCTGCGAGGGGTGCAGTATGAATATTGTTCGGGCCCACTGAGCCCGTAGCACTGAATGTTCGGGCGCACTATGCCCGTAGTATACTTGTTAGACAGTTAATGACGGAAAGAGAGTATATTGGAATATGTTTATTGATGGAAAAGCAAATAACCGAGGTAATTATTGAGGTAATTCTAGTCCGTCACGAGGTATTACAGAGCCCTAGAGGATGGACGTGGGATGCAGGTGCACGTCCCCACGTGACCAGCTGAAAGCCTTACTCTCTCCCACTTACGCGTTAGCGCGAGCCACGTTCGTCATAATGATAAGAAAACGTAGTCACTGAGCGCGTAGGAATGTCATTCTCAGCCTTTTGTCCCATAGAATATTTTTATTTTTTTTAGATCATTTTATTTAACCTGGCCTTAACAAGGCAAAATTATGCCTGTTTTCAGTTAATACCAGCATGTGCTATAACATGATACATATTTGTAAATTGGGCTGTGTAATTTCCCTCTGCCTCCAGCGTCGGGACCAATACAAGGTTCTATTGACCATAAGAATACCCTACAATAATGCAGGTGATCGTTTTCGTGCCTGAAGACGTCGTCGTGAGATTTTGTTGAAGGGAGACGATGGGCAGGGCAATCATCTTGTAGAAACAGTATCGCTCTCGAAGTGGGCAATTAGTGGTCCGTTACCGCCCTTGCCGACTTCAATCTGGGACGCCAACAAAAATAGAACCACACGGGTGGACGCACCCTACAAAAACTCTTGACTCTTCTTCCCATAGTGCAATCTCAATAGCTCGTGACTTTTTTTATATATATTTTAATCATATTTTATATTGTAATTACTTTATCATCAAGTGTATACATAACTCATTTAGTGTAACTCAATGAATTTGTATCCATAACCCTGCTTCGGTGTAAGTCATTATGCCTAACCGGTGGGTTATGGGTAATACGAGACGTGACCCGGTCCTGATCACTAAGGAGGCGCAATGTGACCAGACCTCCCCGGCATGCCAAGGATCAAGTGACCGAGTGCACCTCATACCACTCACTGAGTGCTCGCCCTCACTCACCCCCCGGTATGCCAGAATGTTCCCCACACGGCAACTGACCACTCACCACATGGTTGGTCAGATATTTTCAACATGGGCAAAATTGCTACACGATCAGCGAAAGTTGCTACAACCACCCCTAAGTCTGGAAGTGTAATTAAAAGGAAGGCAACGAAGGCGACTGCAGCTACGAAGGCATGTACCACGGACTTTGACGATCTCATTGCCCGGCTAGAGGTGACCATCGACTGGCTCACTGCCTGGGTGGACATGGCGCCCGGCCTGAAGGAATGAGACAAACAACCGCAAGTACCCATTCAACTATCCCCTAAACCACACTACCGCCTCCTACCAGACTCTCGCGGCCATCGCCGAGGATCTCTGGGTCGTTCTCGCCCCCGAGTAGTGCCAACCTCCATCAACTGCTATGGAATGGGTTTGCCTACCATGTCAACACGGTCGCATGTTAAGCCACGAGGCACTTATGGTCACGCTTTTTGACCAGGGACCTGTTTCACTAGTTTCGTGACATGTCTAGATCATCTAGATGGTGTGTCCGGTTTCATAAGAACTAGACATTAGACTTTGTTTTGTCCCTTCTTGCTTGCAGTTGCACTGTTGGTGCCGCTTTTCATATCTGTCAAACACTTTTGTCACAAAACTAGTGAAACAGGTCCTATCGTGTGTAGATTTGTCTAATTCTTATGTTTGGGGTCTGTCTTTTCGAAAGGGTAGGTACTTGTGTTGTCACGAAACTAGACAACCCCAAAGTCTGTATGGTGTCACAGACATGTCACAAGACTAGTGAAACAGGTCCCTGCTCTCGTTCCCAGCAGCCCACCTCTCCAAGACCACCTCCGCAATGATGCGACCCCGATGCCTGGCAGTTCTCATCCTCATCCCAGCGGCAGTCACAGCTCTCCCCCGAAACACTACCAACGCGATCGTTGCGACACACCTACAAAAAGGGGCCGAAAGAGACCCTGTATATAACGGCCGCCTGCGGCCTTGCCCTCTTGTTCCTCTCAGCGGGCAACAACATCGACTTCGGGTTCGAACCTGGTGCCCATGAAGGGCAAGGTAGGCCAGGACACCACGTCCTTTGGCGGGAGGACGTCGTTCCCTACCCCTCAGGCCTCACCTCCCTCCTCCACTCTTCTAAGCTATCTCTTGTGGTCCCAGCCCTCCCCTGCTCCCCGGCTTGCCTGGCGGCCACCTGGGGGCTCTATGTCCGGGCCTTCCCAGCTTCGCCCGGGTCCTACACTTTCATCGGCCTCGCCAGCCTCCTGCTCACCCCACATGGACTCATGGCAGTCCTCCGAGTGGCCTTCCACTCGGCCGGAGTCCTCTCCGCCTCGTCTTACTCCCTTCGCTCCCTGCGGCGAGGTGGAGCCCAGTAGGCGGAGCTCAGCAGGCGACTCTCCACTGAGCTCTAGATGCCGCGCTTCAACACCATGGCATGTGGGCCTCCTCTACAGTTGCCGATGCCCTCACGACGGCCTTTGGTATTTAAATCAATTTATCAAGTAATTGCTTCAGCAATTGGCCGGGACGATGATAATTAACTCAAATCTTATTCTCATGGATATTCAATAAACATCTCATATCCATTAATCTCAGGTCCGTTTTAGTCATTATGCCTAACCGGCGAGTTAGGCCCGGCGTCCACCTACTACGATAGAATCGTAGACCTCCCGATATGGCACCGATACAAAATGTCAAAATCGGTGCCATATCGGGAAGGTGCAAAATCGTAGACATATGTCTAGACAGGCCAATCCACCATGCGTTGTATGGGGTTTTTATCGGTGTCTAATCGCAGAAACGCGGTCAACTTCCCCGATATCAGGTAACCTTCCGACGCAATTTTAATTTTTTTATCGGGAAGTGCATCGTAGACCATATCGGTGCCATATCGTAGTAGGTGGACGCCGGGCCTTAGGGGTAATGCGAGGCGTGACCTGGTTCTGGTTGCTAAGGATGCACCACGTGACCAGACATACCCGTCATGCCGGGGACCACGTGACCGAGTGCACCTCATCCCGCTCATGGAGTGTTCACCCTCACTCACCCTCAGTACGCCAGACTGTTCAGATGATATTAAACTCAAATCTTATTCTCGTGGATATTCTATAAACACCTCATGTCCATTAATTTCGGGTCCTTCTTTGTCATTAGCTTTTGGAAAGTTTCCTTTTTCACCTATGCGGCTTTTGTGTCTAAATCACAGAAAATGTAAAATTACTGTGATATGGAGGATTGCATAATGTGTAATTGACAAAAAAATACAACCCATTTTAAGATACCACTTACATTTCTTCTGCCAATTTTCACACAATCAAGGACAGATATGACAGAGTGTAAATTTGCGCTTACGGTACATTTGTTACATACTGCCACACCCAAGATAATTAACATACAACTATCCTATAACACATGAACTGATGTGAAATGAATCTCTTCATCTCTATGATAACGGGTGTCACAAAAAATGTGAGTCACCATAGGCCTGTTAGAACATTCCGATTTTAAACTCAATCAATTTCAGAGTGTTTTTCCCTCCTTTGGAGCCATTCAGTTTTTGTGTTTTTGTGTGCCAGTTTCACCCCATAAGAATCTTCGTATTCCTAAATCAATATTGTAGTTTTCTCACGTCCAGGTCGGTTTTCTAAATACCAATTTCCCTCAGCATCTACGGAATCCGGAGGACCATGCGAGTTTATTTTCACAATATTATTATTCTATTTCCTTTACCGTTGTCTAGGTATTTCTTTCTGAGATTTTTTTCCTATTGTAATTCATTGGCCCATCTTTAGTAACCAAGTTTGAAGTAAAACTAGGAAATTCAATTAATTGGTACAAATTGACTAAATTTCGCGGTCAATATAAGACGGTCGTGTATCGTGTAGTCACTCTTAAGGACCTTTTCATTGGCCGTCGAAAACGGCACCGATTATTTGAGTTCCTCTAAAGGTCTGTCAGTCGTGCCACCTACTGCACGTCGGTATCAGATAGTCCGGAAGGATACTGCATAGTGTTTCCCCTGCATTTTATTGGTCCATACCGATGTAATGTTCATGCTACTTAAAGCCAGGAACCTCACCGATATAATTAAAGCGAAGACTTCTTGAGTTCACTTTTAAGTCTGTTTCTATTGAGACAGCAGTGCTAAGCGTCCGTCGGTGGCTACTGCCTGTAGATCGGTGACAGTCAATGGAAAGCGTGCTTTTAGGAGAACTTAATAAATCGGTGCCATTTCCTTGGCCAGCGGAAAATGGCTTTACATAGTATTAAGGCCTGTTTCCTTTGGCCTACGAAAACGGTGTGATTTTGCGAGATCTCCTAATAGCCTATTTCCATTTCGGCTCAGTAGTGCTAAAGGTCCGTCGGTGGTGTCTGAAATATCAGGTTGCGACGATCCTTTTTTTATCATAATCGGTGTTTCAGGTCGAACATATGTAGCCCGATTTTGAAGTTACTAAGAGAATACTCAATGCAACATGCCTTAAGCTATGCTATAAATATATTCTGTTCTGGGGATCGTAGTGGATTTGTGAATGTAATTTTAGGGCGCTGGTGATTTTCTTTGTAGCCCTCAAAACAAAAGGAGGGCCCTCAAAACAAAAGGAGGTTCTACACTTAAGTCTAGATTACAGTGGAGTCAAAATAGGGAGGGGGCGGGGAGCGACTTCCCCCCACCCAACTTCTTTGCCGGTACAAAAAAGTCAACCGGTTCAAATTTTACTCAATCAAGTGTTAAAACTGTCTTGAATTTTCAGCATGGAAAAATTTCTAAGCCTAAATTTTCAGCATGGAACAATGGCTAAGCCCCGACATTTCATCTTAGGAAAATGTCAAAGTCTTTTTAGCGTGGGCGTAGTTTGACAACCACCTGCAAAAAGTATATGTTAAGTCACAGTGAGGTCTACGTTATTTATTTACAATGATAGAGAACTTAAAGGTTGTTATTCAACCTATTCCCTTCTCACGGTAGGAATGATCAGATTCCTCTCAACACGATCGATTTGTTGCAAACATCAACTTATCTGGGCACACCCGGACGCCATGCGTTTCAGTAATATGCGATTAAATATAGATGAATAGCAAGGTTAATCTCCACCATATACCTTAGAATTAGCCGTGAACCGTAATCATTATATTTACAGATAACATCAACTCAGGATGATCCAGATAATGAGTCAGTAATTGTATTAATAGTTTATACAACTTCGTCATGTTTCTGTTATGACCACTGGATGTATGCAGTAGAGGAGAACCACCTAATACTACACCAGATGTACCCCATAACGCTGATGTCACATGATAAATTAGTGAATACATAATAGGTATTGTTGATAAAAAACCTTTTCTCGGTCCCCAAAATGTTCTCGCGTTCCCGGTGGGGTGTGGACGACATTCTAGGAGAAAAAATCGCACGTCTATGAACACATAATAGGTATTGTATTAATTGATAACACAATAGAATTGTTGGTAGTACATATTGATAGATAAGATTATTGGTATAAGATAATATTTGGTAAAATATGTAAATAAACGCCCTTCGAGGTAGGACACCTAAAAATAGGATGTGGGTTGGTGGAAAATGGGATACGTGTTGTGAGGTTGAGTGGTAAGAAGTGAGGGCAAGTGTAGAGGGTGAGAGTGTGGGATGAGGATGAGGATGAGGTTTCCCGCCACAGGGTGTCAGCGGTGACTAGCCCTGCCCGAATTTGGGAAGGGCCAAACAACTGCTGAGCTAGGGACAGATAAGATGACGAGGAAGCTTGGGATGAATAAATGTATGACAATTTATCTTATTAATAAAATGGACGATGAATAACAATAAAATGATTATAAATTAGTGGTTTTATGTTTTTGTGATAAATATGCGAATAAGATCTATAGACAAAATATGTTCTAGAATTGTTCGTTTGTTATGATTTCGTGATGGCGTTCACCAGTGACTCTTTCTCCGGTGTCCACTTGTATCTAGTCTTTTTACATCCCCGAGCGCCATGAGGGCCCACTGTCATACCATGTATGTGGTAAGCGTCAGCCTCAAAGTGCCGTGGATTACTAGGAATGGGTCCGTTAACTGGTACTGCAGATTTCTTGTAATTCTTGCACGGACTGCGATGAAAGGGCCTTTGGTGTACCCATCTGTGCCTGAAACCTCCTCACGTCAGGTGCTTTGGGGGGTTGAATGATTTTAATGTTGGCAGTGCATCCTCGGCGTGACGTAAGGCCCCGTAGAATATGATTAGGACCATGGTTGCCAAAATGAGCCCGTCCAGGGGCCTGTTTCACTAGTCTTGTGACATGTCTGTGACACTATACAGACATTGGGTTTGTCTAGTTTCATGACACCACACGTAGCTGCCCTTAGGAAAAGACAGACCCCAAACATAAGAATTAGACAAATCTAGACACATCATGGACCTGTTTCACTAGTTTTGTGACAAAAGTGTTAGACAGATATAAAGCGGCACCAACAGTGCAAGCAAGAACGGACAAAACAAAGTCTAATGTCTAGTTCTTATGAAACCAGGCACACCATCTAGACGCCATCTAGACATGTCACGAAACTAGTGAAACAGGTCCCGGGTCTCGTTGTATCATGTGTAGGGCACGCCCGTTCTCAGGGGGGGGGGGGGGGGTGTATAGCGTCATCTCGTTGAGTCACTCAAGCGTCATGTTCAGACATGTCGATGCTACCAGCCGAAGTGGAACCCGGACCTGCACTAGGTACTTGCAGATGCTCAAGGTATGGATTTAGACTATCACCAGCGAGGCACCTTCCTGCGCAAGTTACTCTGCGAAGGCTACGATCGTCTAGGGGAGCCGGCTGTAGATGTCGATCTCCCAACTCCGCAAGAGCGTGATGAAGGCCATCCCAGAACGCCGCGATGAAGGCCAACCCAGAGTCACAGGATGCCATCTTCCTTGTCTGAGCCCTCTCCTAGAGAAAGAGGAACGCCGGATCTGGATTGTAAAACGGGACGTTTGACCACGGCAACGACTATATTGACGGCCTTAAGCTTAGTAATGTTCACCTCGGTTGTGTAGGTGGAGGTACATGCAGCGATCAGGGAGACTTCATTCCAAGACCTGGAGAACTTAGCAAATCACCTGAGGTTAGCACGAATAGCTATGTTGATTTTTATATATTTCTTCTTCAGGCTTTGGAGTGTCTCAAGAAGTCATCAGATGAACAATAGGGCCGGACGGATACACTTTGAGACGTGTATTAACCTCCCAACTAGTGACTCCATCTCCTTCCAGGTCATTGATCTATGGGACAAGAGAGAACTCACCATCTTGTGTATGTCCTTGAGCTTTTCGGTGGGGATGGAGATAGTCCCCTTCCATGTGTCTGGGCCGAAACCCAACTGCATTACCGCATTGCCCTCGGCCTCAGGCAGGCCCAGTATTGCTAGCAACGGGTTAGGGTATCATGTCATCTTGACCTTGGTCCCTATTTGGAGATAAAAGAATCAGATCATCAAGATACATCTACTATTTAAAATCATGGTTGCTAAGAATACTAACAATGGCTGGGGGACCTTCTTCATATGACTGCTGGAGCAGCGAGCCCTGAACACCAACCATGCTAGTGGATTTTATTTGAAAGTTGTGTAGGCTCGGCTAATGTCCAAAAACGTCTACATCTGGCCCCATACTGATCAAATCATCCATACTTCCCCTGTTGGCCTTTGACATCAAGGGAGCTACATGGCACCAGAGAGAAAGGTGGTGCATCATGGGGACTAACCAAACACTCTCACCTGAGTTCCTTCTCAATAAAACCATCAATGGCCTCGGGGTATTCACTTGCACTGGTATGATTTTTGGTCCTCACACTATCACTGACCGGGCGAAGATAACCCACGGGGAAGCTTTATGCTATTAGGCCATACAACTCAAGATCGATGTTGTCCCAACAGAGGTAGCCTCCCAGACCTCTAGGTCAAGGTCAGTTGGTAATACAATTTTTTACCTATACTACTGGGGAACCCCGAAGCTTGGACATGGTTCTAAGTGTCGTACAACTGGACCAACTGGAGTGCCGACAGGGCCAAACATTTGAAAAGGTCTTCTTAACACGTGAAATATAAACTTTGAATTCTCACTTTAAATACATAAAGACATACATATCACAAATGTGGACCTGTTATATATTTGAACAATTTGGTTGCCTTAGAAACCAGCTTGAAAATATCTATTGATTACATCTCCTACTAATTTATTGTAAAACACCAAGAAAAGATATGGCCGGAGTTCATCCCTGGTTGATATAGTAACATATTCTTTTAGAACCAACATCGGAAAATGGAGAGAAAAGGCTTGGTTGGGAAAGATGCAATATTTTGATATTGTAATTTCAAAGAATGTTTTTCCTTTAGTTGTTATATACAAACAAATACTTACTTTAACTAATTAGTTATGCAGCACAAGTCAATCTATAAGATCTTTGAGGGAAACATTATTTGAATTCACATCCCTCCATAGTCCCTAATATGCCTTCCTGACCTGTAGGTTAAATATAGTTGGTTGAAGGTATATTATGACGACGGATGAATCCGCAGTGATTTGGGGGGGGGGGGGCGCGCTTATTTCGACAAAGTCCATGGTGAGACATTTTAAAATAAACTGGTGGAGAGAAATATATATGACAATATTCATTGATCCAGTTATAGTATATATACACAATATTGACTGGTTTCAGATACAAGCGACCGTATGCTCCAAGGAGTTGACGCGTAGTAATTTCCGAGCGTATGCGAGGATATTGCCTAGAGTCATCTCCGAGGAGCATACAACTGCTTGTATTTATTATCCACCTGTTTTGACAACTGGCATGTCGATATCAGTTTGTTTTAGTTATGCACTATTTTCCCAAACGCACTATTTTTCCGTATGCGCCACCCGGAGTATACAACATATCCGTATGCGCCGGGTATGTCCATACACACACCCTATGTGTTTTCTATGGATACTTTGTATTATGTGGATAATAAAACGAGATATAACATTCTATTCTTAATCGAATAAAGCCATCTGGAAAACACTGTATTTGTTCTTACTGTTTTTTTAATCTGTTTGTGAATGTCCTTGTCAAAAGTTGTTCCAGGACCGGTGGCGGGAGTGAGTCACGTGACTTCCTGGTATGTTCAAGACACCTCTATTGGTGTGGCATAAGGTTGGCTTGGCGGACTCATCCAAACTATTCGCCATAATTCGGCACATTCAATCAGTATGAGTCACTGCGGTGTTTTGACAGACTGGTAGCAGTTGCACCAACAGAGTGCGGAAAATGATCTCTTCAATAAGGAAGTACGTTCAAGGGCTCAGACAAGCCAGAAGGGGAATCTGGTGTAGCAAACTACATTTGAGGACAGCAAGTTTATGAATCTAACAGTATCATGTGTTGATATCATACTGACTTTTCCCGTATATTCTCCAATCCACGTTTGCCATTCTCATTACCTACACAATAAATTTGTAATTTGTAAAACAAGAACTACTCATATAGACTTTACTTATTAAGACTGACAATGCTCCCTGTTGAAATAGGTAGTGCTGTTTTCATACTGTATTCCCATTTTCATTTGATATAAGCATTTTCAGATTTCACTAGCATTTATTTGTTTTCCTGAGTGGTTGATGCCAATTTAATAATTTTAATAATTTTGATCGAGTTGAAATGAGATATCTCAAGTGAATATTTGCATGTGTAGTCGCACACCTAAAGTTACAGAGAGGAAATGATGCCCAATAATATTTGGATTACTGTTGTTCAGATAAGTTTGACATGGATAGGCTGCCAATACAAGTAGTTTTGTGTAGGTAGCTTTCAAGGAATTGATAAGTGATAATCAATGAGACAACATGCATGTGTTGTGTAAGCTCCTTACATAATTTTCTATTGGAGAGGATGGCATACCACAATATAAGGACTCACTAATTGCCACTCAGATCTTATATGTACACGACTCTCCGGAAGTAGTATAATGAATATGAAAAGTACCAATCATTAACTGATGACAATGTGACTCTCACTTGGTCCACTAAAGAGCTATCATAGACTCACTACGTATACTTGTACGATGTGCTGCCTTGGGCTGGAAACTTGAATATATTATAGTGAACGTCAATAACATACTTATTCCTTGTTTTCTTAATAGATTCCGACAATGTTGCCAATAATCAACGTATCATTCTCTCAGACATTATCATAGAAACTATTGTTAATCGGATCTTCTGTATGGTTAATAGTAATGAATTGGACATACTCAAATCCAAGAAGACGAAACCAAGGCGTTTTTCATTATATTCCAACTGCATGCTGGAATATGCATAACGCAAATGCTGTCATGATTTCGTTGTCAATAGCATAATTAGAATTAAGTTAACTTTGTCATGACATGCAGGAAGTGTTCCATACAATGTAAGGCAAACCAGGAACCGCCCACTAACCTGCTGTCAAAAATCACTCTGATTCATCAGAAAGAAACATGGGAAACAGATGACTCTTAGATGGCAGTTCCTGAAGAAAGATCCCTTTCTGATGTTTTTAGGACGGCGGGTCGTTTTAGCGCTATATTTTCTCCTCTTATGAAGTCAGAGGAAGGCGTGGCCTGAGTGGTTACTTGCGCGTATGGCAACGTATCGGCCAAGTATAGCAAGCTCAAGTGAATGAGTGTAGTTCGCATATGGGATTCACTATAGAGAGTGTCAGTGGTTTGTGGAAGATAGTACTGTACCGCCTCGTCTACTTACATTCACTATAGAGAGTGATCAAGGCTCTACCGTGAGGCATCAAGGGAGGGTCTGGCCCCCACCCATATATCTAGGACCATCTACCTAAAACTCCCACACATACGCCCACACCACCACCCACCTTTATTGCACCACAACACTTTGAACTTGTACTGCCACCAGGTGACGCTTCAGCTAGAGACGTCAGCGTCATTAAAATCAACATAATTAGATCAGTGCGCATGTGCAGCCTCCTCCTCCCGCTCCCACCTCTTCATGGTGCGCGTGCGCAGAGCCGGCCCCGCCTCCACCGCCCGACCTGTCCGTGCTGCGCGTCTACCCCCTCCCCCACCACCACCGCCGCCGCCACTGCCGACCTCAGAGCGGGGTGGGCCGCCACACGCATACCCGCGCACTTACAGATCTACATCGCCGCGCGGGGTACGGAGAGCAACTCGTCCCCAGCCACCAACCACAGCTACACCTGACAGCGAGTTAGTCGTCCTCAATACCTGCCCGAGCTGCTCCACCCGCCCACTTACCTGAACCACTCCTTTCAACCATATCGCCTTGACGGCGCTCTGACGTAGCAGGGGTTAGAAACTCCCTCCTACCCGCCCTCCCACCTTATCATTCACCCACCCTCCCACCCACCCGCCCACCCGCCCGCCTCCTGAACCGTCCCAGCAGCCCCGTCGAATCTCCTTTAATACGCAGCGCGCGTTTGGCAGGCCTCTCTAAAGTCACACACTGAGGACCACATATACGGACAGCGCCGCCAGCTCAAGGTAAGCCCGACTTTTTGGTCTCTTTCTGCGTACTACTTACACAGTCTGGCCAGCGGTGGGGCCTCGACCGCTTCCGCCTACCAATACCACCGAACGACTCCCTCTTGGTCACCGGGTCTCCGCGCGTCACTTTCCCTGAAGGTGTGGTAGCTATCCTGCGCCCGCTCCATTTGAAACACGGGAGTTTACCGACTCATACCGGCGCGCCCCCCAAAGACTGCCCGTAGGAGGTAGGGGCCACGACTTAAGTTCACCTCCTTGGGGATCCATGGCTCAAGTATCTTTGCCTTTATACCCGTATTATGGCATATACATATACATAAATAACCAAAATGAATATTGCTAAATATCTTCATATCATATTAACATAGCCACAGGAGGACAGCTCTCGTAATCACAATTTCGACTCTTATTCTATATTGCACCTTGTGTATTGATATTATTCGTGAAATTCTATCCCTATAATAAGTTATCGGCTTATCAACAAATGTGCATCGCTTTTGACATGCAATGAGTATATTTCCTTTTGACTTTGAGACATACTATGTATTGTGATCCGCCCTGGTAGCAGAAGTCTTCTGGTATTCGCCTTGTCTATTGTCCTTATACAATCGGAATAAAGTAAGAAGATATGACTTGGTCCCGAATATCAAACTATATCTTTCCTCTGGGTTCGGGCGATTTTATATGAGATGTTCCCTACTGGAATGCTTTCCATATTACAATCATGGGGTTTCAATTCGTAGATAAGGCGATACCGAGATCTAAATAGGTGAAGGAGGATGTATGATTATATGTTGATTCTTTGGAATTTTCGAGAGCTTTTGTGAGATTGTGCGATCTTGTAAGTTTGGTATGAAGGTACAAACTCCTAAATTATTAAACCAGATGTATACTTGAGGTGCACGGTAACATGGTACACACTTTCCCTCCACCTCATGGTAGCCGTTTCGATGATAATACACGTTAACAAGCATCATTCAGATGTATACTTACCATTCTGTATATTACCGTCATATGGTTTGAATGGCGATTGGCTACTATTTCACTATAGTCAGCGTAATGAATTCCGAGTAGTAAATCTAAGAACACCTCGATTAGAATGAAAATATTAAGGCGGAGCAAACCTACCTCCCGGTTCTCTCACCGTTGGGGGAATATTAGAGATGTTTTATTTGCATCGTGGTTGCATATGAATATTGCACAGAACAGCCGGCAGATGCCAATATCCTTTTGGCGGAGGCACTTTCTCTCAAGGTCAGCACCGGAGCATTTCGTGGTGTGGTGAACGCATGCCACCTGCGGCCGTCGAAGGAAATCCCGCCATGGCTGGGTAAAGACTGCCCGAATCACTCCCCGACGCCCCGAGAGCTCCAGCACGTCCGCACGGCTTAGCCGCCGTCTCTTTCCCCAAACCGCCTCTTTCTCCCATCCCGCTGAGTTACTCACCTTTTAACCTGCGCGCAATATCCAGACGCCTACCGCGCGGGCCAACAAGTGTCAAACAGACACACATCAACGCAAAGACAACGCAAGGCTACTGCGTCGTGTCCAATGCTCCGTTTGCAAATCCCACACGACTCGAATTCTTACCTCAAAAAAAGAAGAAAAAAACAGGCCGACCCGAAGAAAGCATCAGTGTGGAAACTATCCACCCCGAGTTTGGCTAAAGGTTCGCGAGATGCTTCCTGACGTTTGTGGGTGTTTTTATCTGTACGACTCCGCATTTCGGAGACAGAGGTCGGCTGTATTTGCCACGCCTGGCCCGGAAATCAAATCACACTTTGTCCGCCGGGGACCGTCACGGAAGAACACTACACAGGGCTTTTTCCATTTCGCGTTGTTCTGTGTAGTACAGGAAGCAAGCACTCTACTGGTCCTTGTCAATAGTTAAATACAATCGAGATGGTCTACGTAAGCCGATTTCCTTGGCGTTGAAATCACAGGGTATATAATTTCTAGCTTTTATATTTTTCTTCTTCTTGACCCTCTTCCCCTTCTGTTTTATGTCTTTCCAACATTCCCCTGTATTGAAATCACACATATATCTATCTGGTATTTCGTTCCATCTGTATGATATTTTATTCTTTTGAATTTTCATCCCAGGCAACATTGATGTCTCTTTCGTGTACTTTCCGGCCATATGAGTCAGTATCTATACCCTTCCCCTAAATTTACCATTGCTATATATCTGACCAGTAATCTCTGTGACGTGGTTTCATCGGGTCGCGCCGCTACTACCTGACCTTTACTGGCTTCAGAATGAGGCACACCGGATGGACTGGTTGTATGCCACCTCTGTCCCACCATGGAGCCGTCTCCTCTCGTTGGGTGCCTCACACACACCCGTTCACGTCCACTCAGAGCCGCTCGCACTTTTTCATCCACCTACTAAAATGTGTCCATAGAAAACACCTAATAAAAAGTGTCCATAGAAAACACATGAGGAGCGTGCATCTACATACCCTGAGCATATGGATATGTTGTATGCTCCAGGGGGCGCATACGGAAAAATAGTTCGTACGGAAAAATAGTGCATACCTTAAATGAACCAATGTGTGTGCCGCACTTGTCTAGAAAAGGTGGATGATAAATGCAATATCGACTGGTTTCAGATAAGAGCGGTTGTTTGCTCCTCGGAGTTTACTTTGCGCAATATCCTCGTATATATATGCTTAGATATTACTACGCGTAAACTCCTCGGAGCATACGACCGCTTGTTTCTGAAACCAGTCAATATTGTGTATGTATGCCCTACCGCCACCCAGCAATGCATTGACCCCGGTAGCCACTGGCGACAGCGTCCATGCCATTCACAACTTTGTATTGGTTATCATTACCGACCAATCTACCTGTACACGCCAATGTCTGACCACTAGCTTAATCTGATGATATTCTGTTATTCCTGGCCACCCGCATCAATAAGTGTCTTATGCTTAATCTTTATACATAAGTAGTTCAGCACCGTTGTTGGACATACCCTTGATTACGTGCAGCCTCGGCGAAATGAATTTTGTCACCGATAGATTACCTTTAATTCTATCACAGCACAGGTTGCAAAATCAATTATTCCATAAAATATTCCTTTTAAAAGTTATTCAATCTGCTTTTCACTGGTAACAAACAAGCATCGCATTGCATGGCGAATGATGACGTCGGTTTCTTTTGTAGTGAATTACATGTAATAAGAAACCCTCGGATGTGTGCATTACATACATTTATATCTGTTATTAGATAAATTGCCTCTCGGCCCTCTCATTTTCCACTTGTATGCGCACTAATTTCAGGTTTTAATGAGTTCGAATTTATCCAGAGACTGAAAACCTAATCATATTTCGGGTGCGGATTTCAAATCGTTACGGAATCATAATTGCTGTATTTGAACAGGCCACATTAAAACTATTTCCTGTCAATGCACGACTGGATCAAATAATGATAACCCCTCCTTCCCTAATTCAAAATTCTATCGGCGATATTTTGTTTTGTTTCGTTTGATATTTGTCTTTTCTGTGTCATTTTATCCGACCTTTTACACTGTATTGGGCTTCTCCCCTGGGAGCGAAAATCTCGATGGCTATCTGGGCAGGTATGCTGCCTCGCCACATGCTACCCGCCCCGTCATACGCCGCCCCCGGCGCACCATCGGCCGCCGGCGGGCCGCCCGCCTCTCAATAGCAGCCGGACCGTGTAGACCCCGACAAAGACGAACCTGCCCGACCAGACTGGCCGCCCGTGCTCATACGAACCTCGCGGGTCGCTTTTCGGCACTAATTGCTTCCATCGTCGAGCCATGATGGCCGGGTGATGGGCTGGAGGTCGGCGACAATGCCATACAGCAGCTAATGTGCCTGCCGGGTGGGCGGTGGTGGTGTGTCATAGTAGGTCGGTGCACGTTGAGGGATAGAGAGCGTGTAGGGTATGAGGCCAGTGGTTAGCATGTCACCGTTGGATCATGCTCGGGACCTCTGATGACATGATCAGAATAGATAAAAGCCTACTGCTGCTGGTGTTTGACTGGGAGGCCTGTTTCACGGCCAGCGCGGAGGTAAATTGTATGACTGCATGGCAGTCGCTGTTTCCCGCAAACACAACGACATGGCCTCATCTCACAGCCCTCTGTTTTGTCATCACACAATACAGCATGCGGAGCTGGGTGGCGCTTTCAGTTCAAAACCTTTGCCCGCCTATTGTATGATGTGCTTCTGAATACAGATACGTACCTAGACAATACGACCAACCTCTGCCGCTTTCCACTGCCAGGCTACGAAACGGTTAACATCACTGTAACACACATTATTCATGTATATTGCAGGGGAATACAGTTCAATAAGAATTATATATATTTGATTATTGAATCCCTTCCGAATGTACCCAACACAGATCCCTTCAATACACTTTATTTTGATAAACGAGAACTAAATATGGAGAGGGGGGTGAATGGCAAATGTTAAGTTGAAATGGTATAATTACCTAATGAGGGCTGTTTTCGTTAAATCCGGTCGTTCGTTCGTTTTTCGTTGCTAGTGACAATGGGATAATAACCACCGACCATGAGTTCAACAAAAGGTACTTGGTGATGGGTGGTGCTACTTGGTGATTGATTGGGCCCGGGAAGGTGACTATAGGTCAGGTCATCATTATTCAGATTACCCGTCTGGACTTGGCGCACCCTGTCGACAGGCCGGGCAAGCCCTATTTACTGCCCGCGCGTCCCGAGCAGCTGCTCCGCCAGAGGGAGCAGCTCACTCACATGTCCTGTGATGTGAGTTGATGTCAGGGTCACTCACACACTCCCCCCGTAGACCCTTGGTGTCACATCCAGCATGGATCGGGGCCAGACTTCATATATTAGATTTTCTCAGCCAGGAATTTCAGACGGGGTGTTGACTTCAGATGCCACCCCATCAGGTAGAAATAAGATGGTCTACTACTGATCTCAATTGCGACTGCCTGTACCAATCCTCTACGCTCTCGGAAGCAATCAATTACATTTCGCATGAGGACTTCACTGAAGAACTTCAGGGCAATAACTTAGAACACATAAGATGATCGTCCAAGTTGGACCACCTAGATCTCGTGACGCATAAACATCATAGACAGGGCAGCTTTTTAGTTTGACCTTGGGAAAGTGTATCTTTTTTCATGTATAGTAAGCGGCTGGTATCTTAACTTCTATCAAGGGAAAGGTTTTTGTATCTCCCCAGAGCGTCCTTGAAACTTTCCACCGTTGATCTGTGAAGAGTACCTGGAGGGGGTATTGGAAAGCAGGCACCAAACGACTTGCCCGTTTCAAGATGGTTTTCATATATACAGTGTGTGCGACCTTTATCTTGTACTTCTCTTTCTTCTTGTACCTCACCTGAGGCTACAATGCCTTTGTACATTGACGCAAATATTGATCCTTTGTGGTTATTTGAGGCTCAAACAGACACTGGAGTCGACACTGTATAACTGACAGACTTACACTTTGGATAGCACAATGGCCACCAGTTTCACCTTGTAGTGCCTTACAGTTGGTGCACAGAGTCTCGGTGCACATCACATCAGGGACCTGTTTCAGTAGTTTCGTGACATGTCTCGATGGCGTCTCTGACACCATACAGATTGTAATCGATGACATGCGGAGTTTCACTCACTTCGCGTAGGAATTAAGCAATGACACTTTAACATGAGTAGGGGATACATATAACCTATAACCATTCCAAATATGTAGAAGATTGGGCACTCCGATTTCTTGATATTTGCCTGTCTTTTTCCGCTGTTGCTTGCACTATTGGTGCCGCTGTTGATGTCTGTCTAGGCCTAATGTCACGAGCCTACTAAAACAGGTCCCAGATCCTGTTCTTCTAAGACCTTTAGCCTATAACATATATATCATAAGTCAGAAGCTAGGTTAAGGGTTTCTTTTCTAGTTACATAACAATGACCTTCCGCGATAGGCGCTTTTTTTATCATGAATTAGGTTGTTTATACCAACATGTATAACCATAAATAGATAACAATAAGTTATAAATGGAATCCTATTACAGATAAACATGAAAAAGATTCATGATGGCCTGGTATTTCATTTCCTCATGACATGAAATGACAGGGCCTATGATTATAGTTCTACCGACGAATATAAATCCATGGATAAGCCAGTGAGAGTCTGGACCATTTATTCTACGTTACAATATGATAAATATAAATATACGTTACAATATGATAAATATAAGTATATGATAAATATATATATATATATATGGGTTTATGGTGGGTGTAAGGCCCTTTATATTTACAAGCAGTTCCTTCATCACACCTACATATATATATCAATACGTTAAAGACATAAAAACGTGTGCCGAGACTGTTGCCAAAGCCACTGGGTCATTGTTATTAGGATCCCAATGTAACTGGCTTCAAGACAGCGCATCTCTATAGTGTCATACTCTTATCACCTCACACCTCATAAACCACCATCACACCTCTGATGATGGGCGTGCTACTGCTATAAACTCATGGCACGCTGGGGCCAATGTTTCCGAGGCTAACCCAGACAGAAACTACACTATCTCTTGTGGATGGGTCCCGTCCTCATAAGCGTTACAATTTCAATTTGAATGACTCGATAGCATATGACGATAGCCTTTTATTCATAGAAGTGATGTGGGATAGAACCCAAACATTGGGTATTTCCTGATTACAATGGAACAACTAGTGAATGTTGAAAGAAATTCAAAGACTTTTTAAGGCAATTCCATAGTCATATTCAATTCACTTATTCTAACTATATTTTCTAGAGATTTGTATACTGATTAGGCATATTTCATCTAAAATCAGGCGAAATACATTGTTGATTTGACCAAATCACAGTAATACACAGCATAACCGTCAGAGTAAACATCTCTAAAGAAATACACTTTAGATGAAAACACCAACAAACTGTTACATGACTAATAACTGAATATTCTGAAAGAGGTGATGGAAGAAAAGAAGAACCACCATGATTTCCATGAAGTTGTTACACTATACCTAAGTTAGTATCGCACATTATAAGACCTAGTACAAAATGCTGTCGCACAATAAAGGTGAGGTCAAGTTTATTGACCGGTATATTAACGTATGACAAGCGAGGCACTCTGTGCTCAGCGTTTCTGCAGAAAACGTAAACCTTGCACTCCGGGTCCTATTAGAACTTACTTTTTGTTATAGTCCTTCACTCGCGCCTCATTATAGAGATGTGAGGAAAGTCCTAGTGCCCTAATGGGTGAGTGTGAGTTTGTGATTTTAGAATCTATTTTCAGTTGTTTAACACCTGTGAATCTGGTTGTGCCACGCGCGGGAAAATGAACGGCTGCGGCACGCGTGGAATGGTGAATAAAGTATGACATATTTGCCTGTCTTGCCACAATCTGGACGAGGCAGTGCATGGCAGGCGCGGATTACACGTTAATCGCGAGGGGTATACGGTGGATAGCAGCAAACTGTAAGGTGTAATAGCATCCCATATCTCTATGAGCAACCCCCTTAAAACACCCTCTGTTATGTACCCCTAGTGGGGCCTGCACGCCTCCCAGTCCCCAAACCACCATGGGCCTAAAGAAGCCCACACCTCTCTTCCTCCCCCCTTAGGCCTCGTTCAAGCACGTGGTTTATCACTAGAGGTTTGTGTTAGGGGCTCAGCCCCCGGCAGAGCGGGCATAAACTGGCATGCCGCACGGCTAACACCTAGCACTTGATCCAACGTTAAGATACCTTAACACGCAGAGGGATCGCTGGTGCTGCCACCATTAACAGTTTAGATACCTGCGGGGATAGTGTAGCTATGTGGCAGGTCTGGTATGGCACACTAAAGGTATGGCGGAAAGTGTCCTTTGTGGAGGAAACGCAATGGTTATACTTCCATCTTCACGTGAGTGGTACGTAAAGTAACAGAAGAAGATATGAGACCCTGCAACATACAACCTTTCCTTTTGCCAGTTTCTAATATCACACTGCGTTTCCAGTAGCCACGTACACCTTCGTACGAACCCAGATATTGCTAAGCAAAAGATATCATCTAACATACACGTATAGATGCACAGGATCTCTAGAGTAATCCCGAGAAGGGTGTTCATCACGTTTTGCAGAGGGTGGCTTTAACATTGTGGGTTTGTCATTCCAGTTATTCCCGATACGGAGGATGAAGAAGGCAGCAGAGTATTAGCCAGAAGGTTTAATTGAATTAAAACATACTTTTAGCTTATCTCGGATTTTGGTGAAACTAGTATATCAAACCAACGAATTTGCCTGAAGAAGTCCCATTAATAGGTCCCGAAACGCTGCACGATATTATTGATTCCCCCCCCCCCCCCCCCATCTCGATGTCTAACCGAATCCTCCAATAAAACATTTATATCATAAACTCTTATTTTTTGTGGAATCAAAAAACAACCTGATATATTAAATGTACAGGTGGCGATTCAACAGACCATCCATCAAGGGATCTCTAATACACATCAGGGACTCAAAATGGTATATCTCCACATAGTTAGGTAGATGCAAAGGAGGCAACATTCTTTATATTTATTTACCTTATGTCGTTAAGAAAGCTTGTATCTCAGTTTCTATAGAGGAAACCTATGAAAGTTTACAGTCAGAGCTTGTATCGCTCGAGTTTGAAACGCAAAAGAAAGAATATGATAGTAATTCATAAGGAGAGGCCCGTGAATCACGTAGTAATTCAAACACATTGGGATCGACCTCTGACCGTAAACTTTAATAGGTTTCTGAATTTATCTCACCCCGTAGGTTGATTAATTGGCTAACATTTGTGAGATAATCCCCCATGGAGTATTTTTTCTGTACACTCCATGGGCATTGGGTATATATGTTAAGTCTAAGGGGGAAAATACCAGAGGTGATGTAAAGCCTCAAAGCCATTGATTGCGAGAAAATATAACCCTTTATGAAATAGTCTCTAAGGATATACCCTATGATATGTCAATTCCTGGGTTTAATTTATTGGAAAACACAACAATCCTTTGTATTATGGACATCGATTATTGTCTAGATAATATGATATATTTGGTAATGTTTGTGTAAATACATTACTATGCTTGACAAGGCATACAAACCTGATCGTATCTCCACGATGTGTGATTATTTATAACATTAATCTTGCTCCATTTTGTATTTTGGGGACGCATGGGCATGCTCTTGAAAGTATACGTGTGCATCGCAATTTTCGCTGCTATTTGTGATAATGCTCTACGCTCTTGGGTCTTTTAGTTCAGATGCGACACAGACCACTGAAATATTTAGATGCATTCCGTGCTTGTGCCTCTCTGGGTTTACCTGATTTCCATGGTCCATTGTCGAAAGAGAAAGATTTCAGCAAACGTCTAAGTGATGATGCACTCTATATTATTGTGTGGAATGTGTAATTGTGAACAATTTCATGGAAGAGCTGTTACCTCAAACTGAATGAAATAAAGGTATTTAGCAAAAAGCACAAAAATATTAGACGTATAAAAATCACCCATGAGGTCATATATACTACGTTCCTTTAATCAGTTTTCATGTTTCTAGATACTAAGATCGTTTACTGTATTACTGTATTAGGTAACGATCTATATATATATATATAAATATATATATATATATATATATAGAGAGAGAGAGAGAGAGAGAGAGAGAGAGAGAGAGAGAGAGAGAGAGAGAGAGAGAGGTATAATATACATAGACTTCATTACAGTTAAATCTCGTGTGAAATTGTCCTTGATAAGGGTTTTCAAGCTGTTTCAGATGGTTTACATTCTTGGAGAATCAATCATTACCGTTCGTTTACATGCGTAACACATGGAAACAGCTGATCATTGGTTTCTGATAGATAGCAATGTTCTTTGAAGCCATTCATCTCCATTCTTAGAAGAGGTAAAGTGGAATGCGGGAATAACTCATGTCACCACTGTGGAAACCACTCTTGTTCTAAACATTTGTGTTGCACGAGTGAATCTAAAGAAAAAAACTTATGCGTATTCCTGATGCCGAAGTGTTCCTATGAGGCGCAGGAGAGGTGCTCACTTTGGTTCTGTACGACATTAATGGATGGAAAATGAACTGGATGACTTGAGTCCCGTTGGTGACTGTCTCCCTGTAACGGACTGTCGCGCGGTCACTTCACCTTGCGTGGGAGACACACAGTGCTCTATAAGAGCTGTCCCACTTCTCATGTGATTAAAGCAAACAGGGCTTTGGTCAGTTTGGAGACCAAACGGCGATGCTCCAGACTAGGCAAACAGATGGATCTTGTGAAAAGAAGGTCATCTATCAGAGCCGAGTGTTGTGTCTACGTGGGCAGCATGCCAAGTGCCACACGCACCGGAAATTGATACAGCGCGCGCGCAACGCTTGGCAGAACAATGGTGGATTGGGTGGGACGGGGGTAAATGTCGTCTGATTCTTGAGCTTATCAATACAATCCAACATCACCACACGAAGATGGCACCATCTAACTCCAGGCTGTTCTCAAGTGCCAAATGAGCTTCGTGTTACCGTATTGTGTTTCCACCTACCGATTATGACCAGCGACCGTGGCATTTAGCACCGCCAACTGATCATGTCCCACTTTTGATGCGATAATCGTCAGGTGGAAATAAAAAAGGATCATCATTTTTGCTACAGATTTCTGTACCACCGACGAAAAGTTTTTCGATTGAATTCATCGGTTGCGGAATGAACTTGAGTGACAAAAATCCGTCAGCGACTACCTCATTTCCCACAACCGATTATGCGTACCAATAATTTCTCAAATAGAACCATCGACCAACTTTTGTACTGGTTGCATATAATCGGTGGCGTTTCCATCGGCAAGTAGAAACGCCACATTAGTTGTGTGCAACCAGCATAATCATCTCAATCTGTGTCCCACGCATTTCGCCGTCGTAACCGAGTTGGCTGTGTGACGTAAGAGACTATAGATTCGCCCACACTGTGATAGAGAGCACACAGACTGAGTATTGGCTCAGATATTACTTGCTAATGGCATCACTTGGTCATTTGAATTTTGATAAGCGTTACCAAGGTTCAATTGTTCAACCTCGACAATAGGTTACATCATTCTCCTTTGTTGGGTAATGGTGGGTAGACAATGAAATTACCCGTACAAAGCCTTACCAATATCAGTGTATACTGTAACCTAGAGTAGGCTATGAACAATGCAAGGGACATAACATCGACATCCCGCTGAGCAAAGATCATTCCAATGTGTGTAAAGAATTAGTCAATACACTTTCAAAAAACGGGATCTCACAAAAAAGATACATTTAGGTTATTTCTTCAACTCAAGCAATAATCAATACGATATATCAAAACCATCGAGCACAACCGTTCGTGCTTGCGTAGCCGTTTGATTTTTGTACTGGAAGAAACGGATCCCCCCTGTGGCTAAAGGATCAGCTCATTGCTTTGATGTGGGTTGTGGCTCAATGGAGACAGAGCAGATAAAGGGGTTGTCCCTTTTCCGCACGATTTTTTTTCGCTACCTTCCATCCCTATCTATCATCATCCAAGGCAACTGAATAATAACAAGGATGTGACCTTTTTTAGTTATAAAATCTCGGTTGATCTATTATGGACATTAAGCTAACTTGGTTTGGCAGGATCATTAAAACCAGTCTACACGGACTGAGATCCGAAGCCTCTTTGTTGATTTTATGATTCAACTGTAAAAGAATGCTTGTATCAAGCAGTATTGAACACTTCAAGTGTAGCCCTCATCCAGCTGTAGTTGCCTGTCTGTCCCGGTTTCACGATTGTTAGCCTGTAGTTGTCCGATAACCTTTTCCCAGCCAGCCACTGCATCCAGTAGCGCCGTGTTGCTGCCGTCTGCTGGTTTGTCTTTATCTTCATATTTTGTCTTACTGGTCAATCTGTTATGGGTAAAGTACATCTTTAAACGTCTTGTCAGCATTGATTCATATATATATATATATATATATATATATATATATATATATATATATATATATATATATATATATATATATATAATATATATATATATATATTTATTGCTGACAGGTGTTTTCAAGAGATGGCGGCCTATTTATTCAAAATAAGTCGCCAATCCGGAGCATTACTGCCAACACAAATCTGGAAACATCTGTGCACGACAATATGATGAATGATTAATACAGGATAATCAGTTTATGTGTAATATAAGTGGCCATGGTTAGAATAATCCCATGGTTACTCAGAGATCCAGGAGCTATATCTCGTACAGGCCCATTATCAACTATTCGATTTCCAATAATTATGCGTGATAACTATAGAAACCTTAATATAAATTGGGTTTCATTACCGTTGGTCTTCTAGCAGTGATCATCGTATACGTGCCTCGGGAATGGCAGTAATGGAGTTTCGAGAGCATGGGTGTGTGTACTAGAGACGGATGCTTTCTTCAATGAGTAGATGGTCAGCATTTTACCAATTGTGACCAGGGGGTCATTTCATTTTCTACGCCAACGATAAGTTATGGTCCAAGGTGAGGTTGTTCGTGGGTTCAGGTTTAGATATTCAATGTATCGTGGGGAGGGACAGTTGCAGCCGACAATACACGAGGTATCATCCATTTGGGTTTTATAATATACTGTGGCCTACACCGTCCATATGGACGATAGGAATAATGAAACGCGTTTGACGAGCTCTCGTCAAATGGTCGTCCGTTGAGGTCTCCTTCGTCGGGCGGCCCACCCAGCGAGAGTTAAAAATAAAACGGGCACCAGGATTGGATAGGCCCTTTTTCAATTTCCATGGCTCCTTTCTTTTGTTCACGTCTCAAGCTCATTCTTAAAATTAGCTGAGCAATATCTTTGATTTAGGCTCATCCCGTCTGACATTGATCTAGACCGAGCAATGATACAAATCAAATATGAATACAAAATTGTACCTTTACATGAAAAATTCAGAATGATAAAAAAGAGAGCAATACTCGTATTTGATAAATAAAAATCAAATGGATACAAATCTAATACATAGCCATTGAAGCCATTGGAGGTATTGAGTGTGAATGTATGTACGGATGTGATCACTGTTTAGTCAAGAGTGGTTCCTCAAGAGGGATGCCAGACACGTCAAACGGGAGATGGTTGTCGCCACCTTGTTTGTTTCCAATCAGGCGAGGTGGATCCTGGAGGCGCTGGTCTTGGTACCACTATACCCCATCTACTTTAACGCCCACCTCCTGATCTGCCCCTTCCAAGACAGAGGAAAGTGTCTGCCTTGAATGCACTGGTGGGGAGTGGTTTGAAAGGATTTCCTGGTAGTAGGATTGACTAGGACTCCCCTTAGCAGAGTCGGTGCAGCTGGGAGGTCAATCAGCCCTCATTGATGAGAGATACCCCATGGGGACAACTGGCGGGTAGGGTGTAGGGGACTCCCTTAGGGGTCGCTTTTTGTGTTCACGCAACTGAGGTGTACCAACGCAATGATCCTTGCTTGCATACTTTGATGAAAAGGAAATGGAATGACCCAGGAAGAGAGAAAGAAAAGGGACAAAAAGACTGTACAATGAATGAAGGGAAAGTAATGAGAATACGAAAGGGAGAGAGGAAAAGGAAATGGCGAATGAAAAGAAGATTACCTTTTAAGAGAGAACACAATGGTGGACACAGAAATTCATAGAGAGTGATGATACAGACATATCTAGACAGAAGAAGGAAACCAATAGAAACAAGGGGGACAGAGCGATAAGCAGAGCCAGAAATATTCATAGAGAAAGCCAGACAGAGGCGATCATTTGGGTAAAGTTACAGGAAGAAGCTAAGAAAAGACAATAAGAAAATTAAAAAATTTTGCTCCTCTCGCTTAGGAGTCATGTTTCATACAAACACATTTATTGCTTTTGATAAAGAAGATAGATTATTATCAATCTAAGTATAACATGTATTTATGATAATAATGATAATAAAGATGAAGATAAATGTATGAAGTTAATGTGGGGTGATACAATTTCGATTGGTTAAATATTGATAAACATAGCCTTTCATATTACTAACCAGTTGGTAGATTATCAATTTATTTTATTTTTCTCCTGAAAATTATTTTTGGTCAGATCTTTTCAAGTCCTCCGATCGACAGTTCCATAGCTTATACCCATGAACAAGGTGGCACAGAGAAGAACGGGGAGACACCAATAACGGTTGAGGAGGAGCAGAATTAGAATAGGAGAGGTGGGGCGGGGTAAAAGGGAAGAGGGAAGGAAGGAAGACTTGGGGTGCAATAGAGAATGAAAGAAACCCGACTATCACCACTCTGATGTACGACGCTATCTGGAACAGTATGCTCGGTTTTGGCCGACCTTAACTTCAAAGAGAGTATAGATAGTTGCTGCTGTACTCCCCACACCACTCCCCTTACTCTTTAAAAACAACATAGCGTCCAGACACACCTACGCCCTCTCCTAACACTAATACACGGCCTTTCAATGCTTCCCATCGGGGAATTTTAAGTCTGGCCGACCTGACGCTCTTCTCGCAGGCAGTCAACTTGGACAGAAAGGGTGCGTGAGGGGGCTTACTTCCACTGCACTTTGGTTATGATTTGAAAGCTGGCCCCAGGAGATTGTGAACTTCACGAAGTATGTTCAACGGCTCTCCCGGTACAGGATATACTTCACTTTAATTTGAAAGCCTGGAGGTGTACCGGTGGCTCGCATGTGTAGCATTAAAGTAAAAGCCTGCACCCCCAATCTGGTGATGATCCCTGGGGGATCGAGAGGTTACCTGTACAGTAAACATAGTAAATGGGAGTCGAGGAGCACTCCGACACACACACACACACACACCTAACTCCTCGTTATCCCTCACCGGACTGGGTTCACAGTGCATTGCGATGTAGGAAGGGAGGGAGGGAGGGAGTCAGGGAGGGAGTGGGAAAAGATGGAATGGGTCGCAGGGTCGTAGGGAGGCAAGGAGAAAAGAATGGATCGGAGACGAAGGAGGAAAGAGGAAAAGGTAGGATTGAAGTAGAAAAGATGGGATGAGGTGGTTGGCAGGAGAGGAATGAACCGAGGGGATGAAATAGATGGGAGGGAGGGGTGGTTGCCAGACAACAGTAGCGTTGTTCGTTTCAGAGATGGCCTCTGTGGATGCATTATTCTAATGTTGGTCATACATTTATAAACAGCTTGGCCCTGCCTGAAGCCATGAGTAGCGGGAGACCATGGCTATCCATGTACACCTCCCAGTAACCTGGCTGTGTGTTCCTGACGGGCAGGCGAGGGGCCAACACCGACAGGAATAGATATCCACGATCTCTTTCCGGCGGTGATTGTTGATCCATTGGTGTAGAGTACGTCAGACTGTATGCCGCCCCTAAATGTACACCTTCAACGTTGACAGATCCACAGAGGAATTGCATTTAGGATCCATTTTCCTGTTGCGCAAGCTCATTTTCCCTATTTCACAGTTCTCATGAATTGCGCGAGCCGTCCATTGTCTTTTTACCTGTCCTTTCTATATTGTGTCTCTACTTCCTCCCTCCCATCATTTCATATTGTCAAACAGCCTACCCATGTCGCATTCATCAGTGCTTGACAATCAATGTACACACTTTACAGCCACCCACTCCACCACTCACATTTAGCTCCTGTTTTTTTAAAATACTTTCGGTAGTCAAAGGAATTAAAGCCGCATCCTATTCTTCTGATATGAATTAGGCTTGTGACATAGTAGGACATATTGATGTCGACTAATCCTATGAGAAATCTCGTCATTGGCGAATAAAGCGAGAGGTAAGGATGGATGGAGCTATCTCACAGAAAGCAGAAATCGGAGTCGACTCAGGCAGAGGGATGATTCGTTATTAGTCCTGTCAGAGCAGACGCACCTGGTCTTGTAATTAAACCGACTATCCATCTCCCTGTCCCACCATTGCCTGTCGCCCAGTACTCCATCTCCAACTCGCTTGTCGCCAGTTAACATGTCGCCAACTAGCCTTGGCGCTCACAACTTTCTACCTCCTTGTTACCAAGTTTCAGCTCATGTCGTTAGCAGCTCCCACAGGAACGCTCTAGGCGCCTTAACATGTTCCTGGCTGATTATTTAACTTTACTTTTAGACTTGCCATCGCGTGTCACTTCGCGTACCAGGTGGTGCCTTGGAGGTGGTGAAGGGGATGGGGAGATACTCACACATCCACTCATTCAACCCCTACACATTAGCCCCACTCCGTCACCGACAACGCCCCTGTGTCTGCGTTTAACATGTCGTCTGCTTATTTGGATACAGCGGGCTCTTAATACGCAGCTTACTAATGAATCAAGTAGCACCTGGTGTCATTTCAGCCTAAAAGAAAGTCGTTTTCTTCGCTGACGTTCTCTCTCGAGGTTGCATGTTGTGACAACATCGACTAAGAGTGCAATAGATCTGCCAAGCTGCATCTCGGAGCAGCTACAGGCCCAGGCCGCTGGTTCATTGAGGATAAGATCACCTGACCAGTACTCTCTCTCAGCTTCAGTTCTATGCTTAGTGGTACTCAGCCTACACTCCTGCCTATTGCACCACTTCCACAGGCAACCACCATCCGAAAATTTAAGATCTGACCTACGACCATGCCCTGTAGGAAAGGTCCTAATTGAGCAATAAATGATAAACTGAAGTGATATTTTTTCACGAAAGCGACAGACGAAACCAAAATACCTTAGTCTGAACCCCAGCATCCAACTAGCTGTTATATGGACCAAAATATAATCACCTGGGTTTTAGTGTCAGCCGTGCTTTAAGTTCCTCCTTATACGAGAACCCTTTTCAGATCCCAGGCCGAGGTGCCAATTAGATACTAGAACAAACTTTGTAGATAATCAAAACCGGGTCTAAGACCGCCTCTAGACACACTGATCTACAGATTTCATAGATACTAGAATAAACCTCAATAATAACCAGCCCCTTCAATAGCCCTATCCCTTTACCCTATTCCTTGTCTCACTTTTGTGTTATCCCACCCAAAGCCGGTTGTCGGCGCCCCGACATAATTCCAAACCCGATATCATATCCCTGTCCGGAGGCAAACAACAAGGAACCCCCATAATCACCCTTGCCCGTACCCTGACCCACACCGGACCACTAGTACCATGGTCAGCCTCGAGTCAATGTTACCCATGCCCTTCCCCCCAGCCCCAACCCGTCTCCTTCTATCCGCCACCATCTCCGGCTCACTCTCCAGTTCTGACCGCGGCCTGCCATGGCCGGCTTTCAACAATATTTAGATAGATAGAGCTGGATGTAGATCTTTTTGTCACATCAAACCGCGGCTGATGTTGTTGTCGTGGCGATCGTTGCGTGTCTGGCCCGGTGCCTGGTATGGGGGAGAGTGGGTGGGTGGTCGGTGGTATGCTGACCATCCTAAGGCTATGTTATACCCTGTGAAAGCCCACAGCCGCCTTTGTGGGACACCCGCCATCGAGTTGCGACAAAAAGCGCCAGATTGTGTATTCCGCGTTTTCATGTTCGTCCGCAGTTACGTGGGAGTTCCCACCAAGACGGCGTAGTTGGAGGGGAAAGGGAAAGCAAGGATGGAACGGAGGGGCCAGATCTACGACATGTCCGTAATTACATCATATAGTTGACAACAATTCGCTCTACATCGGCAATTCTTGACGCGGTACAGCAGAGGGATATAGAGAGTCTGGGATGTGAGGGAGGTGCTTGGTTGAGGTGTTTGGAAATCATTTCAATACTGTTGGGGATACAAAGCGTTGACTAAAGAGGAGCCCAGAATAGGAGGCGAGTGGAGGCTGCATGAGGGGCTGGGATGGAGGGAGAGGGAGTGGAGTGAGTGGGAGAGTGGGAGGAGGGGGGGCGAGTGGGCATGAAGCCTCCTGTATTACCTCTCTCCGCACTCAAGGGCTTCGTACCCAGTCCTTTTTCTGGTGGGGCGCCAAATAATCGACTCGGCGTCACAACCAATAAGAGGATTTGCTGCGGTTCGGATGGGCGTCCTCAACGGGCATGGGAACCACCTCGTGTCCATCAGTGTGAGAATCTGATACCAGGTGGTGACCGTTATCCCTCCCACTCCACACCCTTACCCCTCTATGCCCCATACCCCCGCTCCCACCCCATCCTCCACGGCGTGGAACACGGGGGCTGGGGGTAGAGCTAAAGGGGTCCCCGTTGTCACCAGTGCCAATTCTCCAAGGTCGGAGGAGGCTGGTTGTATAGAGAAGAGGCGAGTGTTTGGCGTCTAGCATTGGTGCTCAAGCCAAGTGCTGGAATGCAAATGGTCTCCATATGCAAACGACCAACAGTGTTAGCAAATTGGGGTGATATGTAGAATTTCATTTCTGTTCAATGCGGCTGGTTCCGTTTGCGAATTGGCCTTCCACAAATCCCGTATTCGTATACTACTACCTAATATCACAAACCAATTTTTCCTGTTTTGTTAACATCGAACGCCTTTGCATTAGAAGAAAATTGCTTTGGTAATTCGATTGCCAGCTTGTATCGCGAAAAATGTTGTAAATGATGTTTGCTGACGCTTAAATTCAATATTATTACCTTAATGTTTAAATTATCTGACCCTGCGCAATGGTTCTATAATCACATTTCAATGCGGTTTAGGGATGAGGGAGGAGACGGGGTCTATGAAACATTACAATGTTTCGAAGAAATCAATAAATAATCTTTGAGAACAAGAATTGGAAATTACTGTTGTAATATTGTTTTTAGGCTGGGAATTATTGTAAGCTTCCATTTGAATAGAATAAGAGCAACGATATCTGTTCATTTACCTGTAGTGCAAAATCTGTAGGGGATTATATTTAAACACTAGCATAGTATCATCTGGACAGCTACTTACATTTGTTCAGCTAATGCTGACTACAGATAAGTGACTGTCTAGTTCACACATGGGAAATGCTAGGACCGATATGTGTTTCTACTCTTTGACTAAGACATGTGATACAGGCAAATACATATTTATAAATACACAGAGGCACGGACCTTCTCAGTTAAGTCGGTGTTCCTTCATCATAATTGACCTTTAATGATTATCCCCAGAGAATAATCTAAACCGCTAGTTTAGTCAACTCAAAGATACCTACAAAAATGATGCATATGCATACATTCATTGTGTGTGGTGGTAGGATCACAGGATATCAGTCCTTATTTCCAATGTATACGTGGTTTAATGCGTTTAGCGCGGTTTTGGCACATTTGGCAATCAGAATCGAACTACCATATTCAAAGAATGGAGGATTATACCTGTTCGAGGCAATTACACTGCTATATATTTATGACAACAATGGCTTTTGGCAGCCATTGATCAACAGCACAGTACACATGATGTGCGTTGGCATGACAACCGGACCTGTATAACAGCTCCACTAAACTTAAAGAGAAGTTCCTGAAAAGGATTAATTGAAGTGCCTGAACAGTAATGTACTACCGTTAATGATACAGCTACAAACAGGTGACCGTACTGTGGTGTACTTTCCATGCCAAATCAAGTTCCTCAAAAGGATATATACTATGATATGTTTTAATTTTAGGAATATTTCCTATCAAATCTGGACCTTATGACAGTGTTGAGTATTTATGACAATGCATACATTGCAAGTTAAGTTTGTGTATACTGCGAAATGTACCAAACATAGTATGTTAAACTTCATAAAGAGCAACTTAGCTCGAAAGGTCGGTTCCAGATAAAACGCCTTAAAATCAGATCCACTGTCTCACAGTGTTATTGCCTTTCCGTTTACTATACGTAGAATATGATTTACCGATTTTTGTTGGTTGGTTGAAAGCAACTTTTTACATATACATTTGTTGATATTTAAATAGATTTCATTTCTAACGACGAACACATAGACCCTGTGTTAATGATGGCAAATAGATACTGTAATAGTCAATAGTCTATTTGATATGAATATACACTATTCCGTCCATGCAGATATATAGATCTACGTTTACGTGTAGAGTAAAGCATCGAATGATATAGGTTTGCCAGTGATTATGCAGGGATTGGAGCCTTTTTCCGTCGCAGAGCTTTTCACAGGCCACTATGTGTGGGGCAGATCATGAATACGTTATGGGGCGTGCTCCGCAGACAGGGCACATGTAATTATGATGAACGATGCGCACACCCACCGGCATACCCCGCCCCTTTATGCTGGACTGCACCAGACGTTGCCTAGCATGTGGACACCATGTGTTTCAGACACAGGGTCAATATATTGACACCGATGTCTTGCGAAAAGATGATGAGGTGGCGAGTGAGGACACCAAAGGTGGCCAGCGTGGTATATTGAAGAATGATTGAAATTAGCTGGATTAGTGTCTCATGACCTAATTCCTCAGAGACGTAGATCTTGTATTCCACTTTTTGTAGCTCTATTATCATGGCCATAATGAATAACAGAGAAGCGAGATAGGATGGACTGAGTTTATAGAGTTTCCACTTATATAGAATCAACGAGATAAATTTCAGAGTAATTCAAGAGAGTGAAGGTCACGAGCTACTGAATAGCCCCACAGGGTAGGAGAATTTGAGGAAGTCGAGAGCCGAGAGTTTATGGAGGGTGGGTGGGTGGATCCTATTTCGTTGGCGTCTCAGGAGCGACTGGACGGAGACGGGATGTGAACGGCGTGGTCTGGTTTACGTGACCGGATGTATCACGTGAGGGCGTCCGTAGTAAACATCTCTTCTGTTCACACATTACCGCCAACTTTCCAGCTAGCCCTAATGTGTTTTTACCATAATGAGTCATGAGGGACTCTGGAATAAAAGCCCCCAACCCCACACTCCCCAATACATGAGTCATCAGTCAAATTTGAAGTACAACTATAAGCCTTTATGTGTGTAAGCGAGGCTTAGCTAAAATACGTCCTATCCCACCGCGAATGCGACCACGGATAGAGAGAAAGGGGAAGAGGAGCGGGGGAAGTTTGCCAGGTATATCTTTCGAAAGTCCAATGGAACGAAAAAATTGAAACATACAACTATAAGCCTTGTCGAATTTAGATACGTTATCTCGGGATGGTTCCTAAATCGTTATAAAAAAAACTTTCTAAACCTTTGTACCTTGGTCTCAGAAAAGGAGATTGCTCTCTGATGGTAATAACCTGTTCTGGGGAGGATACTTTTACATTTCCGATGTCTTAACCTCCACAGCATTCGGGATTTATATCAAGACAAGATAAACCAAACCAATAGGGCAAAGTTTAGGCTACCCGCCCCCCCCCCCCCCCCCGCCACCCTCCCCTTCCCCAAGGTCCTACACTTTACCTCCCCAAGCAGATTCATGATCTTGTGAATCTGCTTTAGGGCAGATTGCACTATCCGTCAAAGCGAGATAAATCTTTTGAATACTGATACATCGTATGCGTTGACCTCTAAATCCCTAACTCAAGCTACTGCTGTACCAAAAGGGAGGACAATTTCAGCACACTACATGTCTCCCGCAGCTGGAAACTCTAGAGGAATTAGACCGGAAGTGGCCGGCGATGTTACCCTGACGTTCCCGTGACGTTAGTAGCGCCTCAGGTAAATGTGTCCGTGACTCGTGGAATTCGTTGGGCCATGCAGCACCAACCTATATACACAGAGTGCGGGGATCAAAGCGTACCCACACGTATTCCCTTCTATGGGAGTGTCGATGTGTGCGTGTGCCAATAACTGCCCTTTGTGCGTGTATGAACCAATGCCAAAGGCACTGGACACAACGGCACGGTGGACGGACACGAGACTCCGACGGAAGCATACTCACTGGCAGATTTGGGATAAGTGGGAAGGGGAATATGATCGATATGAAGGTATTGCTTGGATTCTAAGGGTAATGTTACACTCTTTGAACGACCAAATATATCTGCGTGGTTGATTCTCGCAAATAGTAGCTATTTACATTGTTTCTGCTAACCATTCATTGCACGATTAAGGATTGGGGTATATACAACGGATAAGTCCTGTCTAGAGGTCATTGTGCGTAATCTGTCAGGGTTGTAATTGTAGTTTGACTTTTCCTTGTGTTTGGCACGCTGTTAGATATCATTTTGGTATTATTTCTATGGGATTCTAGACTTTCTTTCTTGCAGAATGCAAATATGTGATATCGCATGTCATATTACAGGAGTCTCATGCCTAAGGTATCTAAGACTCCTTTAATATAAGGTCCCCTCACTTGTGACGTTTGCAGTATAGTGTGTTGAAGTTCCAGACTGCCATTGTGCCTCGTTCAGTAAGCAATATCTGAGTCGAACTCGTTCCACACATTAGAGCTATTCCTGAGAACAATGCTGCTTTAGTCTATTGGTCTCGCGGACATTGGATCCATGTTGGTGAATGCCATTAGTCGTACTGCACTAACGCAAGGTAATAAGGCGACGTTATTAGTCTACTGAATACTATGGTATATGGATATGTAGTTTCGAGCCACACTGGTATATGAGACTCACATACTAACTATATTGGTAGTGTACACTTATGTTAGAGTTCCTTCCTTTGCCGGCATCACTATGAGACCTTACATAATAGGCATATCGTATGGGCAATAATGCAAACATCATTGTTAAATACTATGGGGGTGGCATAGCTATTGTTTGATGCGTTTATTGGTGTTCGGGAGAAGAATCAAGAATCGTGCATAAACTGATCTAATTTCTACATGTCTGAACAGGAGAAACAGGCGTATACGTTGCTCATGACAAACTATTTTGTAGCAATAAGTCACACGTGACTCTATATTATAAAATGAGAAAAGACAAGATTGGAAGCATAGGGAAAGGGGAAGAAACAGAGAAACTTAAATACAGAGATAGTACTTGTCTCATTTATCCATCCTAAGGTAGGCAGCCGTCATAGCCCTACTACCATGCCATTGGTGCTAGACATCTACAATATATAGATATAAATCACATGAGAAGGACATTTTATAAAGTAATTCATTCAGATAACCCATGATATTCCCACTACAACACTTTTTCTTGCGATTCGATTAAATGTCAGCTTCACTCTCCGTGACGACTATTTAACAATGATTTGTTTCTCTAATACTGACATGGAATCTTTACAGAAAACATAAAATCCAGATTTTCGTTTGACTAAAAAGTAGCATGTAAAAAGTCATTAATGCCTCTTACACATACTGAGATCAATATAGAAATAGGCATATTCCTCATTATATCTCGAGGTTGTCACGCTGAAATGTCAGGTTTTGTCTACAGGCCATAGTGCTCTTTGTTAAGGCATGACAATGTGCACCTCCATAACTCTTGCCTTTTCTATCTTTTCACTTTATATATGGAATGAGTCCTTTTGTATATATGAGGAAATAACCTACATTGAATATAGAAGCAACAGTTCAGCTAATTAATTTTTCTAAGAATCCCATATTTTATGATAATATATATTTGCGCCACGTAGTTGGTTGTTACTGTATCAGATCACGACGCAAATTTATGATCCTAGCAAGAATAGATTTCACGCTACATAGAGTAGCAATAACATTGTAATATTGGGCGCATTCAGGCCTGGCAATAACCGCCTATGCCTGTGCTGCTTTTTTATTTCCCCTTTGATCATATAAAATATTCAGTACCTGGTAGGTATGCGTGGCAAAGGCAATTGAGATTCGTCTCATATCTCGGTCATAAACAACTGAATGCATGGAATATGTTACATGAACTGTCAAGCCAATTCTGGTGTCGTTGGTGCTGATATGATGGTTAATGGTGCTACCATCCTACATCAACAGACTGCTAATGGTAGGGAGATCCGGACATACCCTGACAGAGCCCGTCATTTACATTCCTATTGAACAGCCTTTTGATACAGAACCAAATAATCTGTTACATCCAAATACAGGTATAACTAGAGACACATGGCATGTTCATCATTAATGAATGAGCGTGGAATTATACCAATTGATAACAATTAAATGCTTTGGGTTTTATTCAGTCTATAGGTCATTTTTGTGACCCACTTTGGCACCCAGCCTACCTGTCATTTCCAAATATATCAATCACCAGTGGGTCATGATGTATTTCACTCAGTCTGCGTGGACATTGATCTGCACTTTTCCCAATGTCAAAGAGTCGGCTAGCAGATAACGAAGGTATTTTTGCAGCACGCTGAAAGTATATGTTACCTCTTCCCATTAAACCTAGGGAGCGTATGAGTGTGCGTCCCACTCTCAATAAATGTATCTAACTTCGTCGCAAACCCAAAAAGTCAATTCTGCTGAGGAACATTGATATATCAACCGTGCAATAGGTGGTTTGAATCTTATTGCTGCACCTGCAAAGGCAGATACTTTCTCAAAACCATTGTGAAATTAGATTTTAGAATTAGAATTAGATTAGAATTAAGTTTTGTTAATGCACAAACCACCCGGCACATTTCAATAACCTCAGTTAATTATATCTGAAACGAGTGGCAGGTGTTAATATATGAAAGTTAGAGTAGACATTATTGATGAAAGAAAACGTTGCGTTGCTCTTGCCATAGAGGGCTCTTTATCTCAAGCTACCCTCACGAACAAAGATGGGTCGATTTTTTGCGGACCATTTACGAAAATCAGCAAATACTATTAAAGGTATACATCATTTCCATACAATTAGAACATAACCTACTGTAACGCCCTTTCGGCATACAAGAAAAAAGAATCACAAGTCATGGCAGGCATATACGGCAGCACTTTAAGTTGGCTCTGGGCTTTTCTCTCCAATGAGACTATTCAACGCCCCTGCTTCCTCTCTCTCCATTATTCCGCCTCCAGGCTGGACCCGCCAGGTTGCCATAAAACTTTGATCGTTGTCCGTGAACGCTGTGTCGACTGGAGGCAGGCACGGTGGTCAGACATGCGCCCTTCACACCAAACACACACAGCGGACACGAGGGTGGGTATGTCTACACTGCCGGCCCGGCTGCGTGTCCCGCGCCCGGAACACGAGGCAATGGGCGCCCGGCGAGGCACCTGCAGCGCTGTGGTCGGCCGGGCGAGCACCGGGCGGGGCGGGGAATTAGCACTAAGTGGCCCGCGTGATAAAGTGCTCGCCCCGGGTTCATGCCGATTCCCTGCAGGCCTATAGGTGAGCGCAATCAGGGTCTGGTTTTCAGTGCCCGGGCCCCAGGACCGCCGCCCGTCTGCTGCCACAATAAAGGCCGGTGAGAACACAGCAGGGCGGCGTCAACCGAACTATAACATCAGCGTTATGAATGCTCCGCCACCATCAGCCTTCTCTGTATTGTGTAGACAAACCAGTGGGGACGTGCGGTGGTCATGACAGCGGACCTGCACACTGTGGTGCCTAGGGCGAGTGGTAGATGAAGCAATGATATGTCGTAAAAATAAGGTTTAGTATCATTTAGTCTCACAATTTTCCTATCACCATTGGGTTTATAACACAGTTTCCCTCAATGAGACTTTCACATGCACCGGTCTAACACCTTCTCCATTCTGATGAAGTGGATGTGTGTGGTGTGGTCTGGTACCATGCAAACGGCCTCCCCTCACAAATCTACATTTTACTGCCCGTCTATTGTTGCTAACAGTGTCACCATCATGCATCATTTCACAGCTAATGGTGCATATTTCTGCCCATGAGTGATCCCTAGAGATGAATACAGTCGACCATTAACGCGTATCCATCATTTCCCTCTATATTGGTAAATGATGAGCAAGCCTGCACTTTGGGGAAATAAATTGTATTTTATCAACACTTGCTAAATACTTATCAGGCTGATAATGATGTATTAGTTATATGGATAATATGAGAGTAGTCTATGTACAATAAAGCCCTACAAAAGTAGGGTGATGAATTAAAAGAAGATTCTATGACAATTGTCTATGGTGTTTTATATGATCCCGCGCAGTAATGGCTGTTAAAGACATACATATCACGGTGGGAATATATGAGATCTCAAAAGAGGCTAGAAAAAGAGTAGGTCAGGGCAGTAATGCAAGAAGGAGTAGTTTGGCCCGCCTACAAGAAGCCTTATAGGCCTTATAAGCGGCTACAGAATAATGTGATGGATTGTGGAACAGATCAAAGTCCTGTTAATGAATGGAAAGAGGGACGGGCACTCTCCTTTTTTCAAGCAGACGAGGATTTAGGAAATTCATATTAAGGAAAGCACAAGCGAATTCGCGGAAACGTTGCAGCCAATGCCTTTTGTAGCAGGGGAATAGATGGGGCATCTATGGTATTTGGAAGGAGGTCAAGGTGATGAGAAGTGCAGGGCGTGTAAGTAGAGGTTGAGGTGATTCTAGAAAGTGATAGAAAGTATTTTACCGGCGGCAGAGGAGTTGACGGTTTGGCGCAACGCACTAGGAAGCGGCTTAATTCATGCGGCTTTGGAAACTATAATGTATGGGAGTGTAGACTTATCAATGAGACCTGGGCCTTGTAGGTTAGCAGGTGAGTTGGGATGTAGAGGAGGGAGAAAGCCAAATTTGGGCTGTACACCAACGTACTTTAGATATTCCAGTAGGCACAGACTGCCACCTCCTCTCACCTCACTCTATGTGAGGCGGGTGTAGGTTTACAGAATGAACTAGATCCTCCGAGCAGCTCCCAGCCAGGGGTCAGATCCCAATGTACGTCGACATGCCTGAGTGCCAATGTGCACTCATCTAGAACTTTACCACCCACCAGCTTCCTTCACGTGATCATATCACCCTGCCATAAAGCCGCCTATAGTAGTCCACTATTCCTCTTCTCGTTCTTCCACACACCCACACCTACATTTCCACCACTTTCCTCACCCTCCCTTGTTGCCCTGAGTGTCGCCCGTCGCCCACCGCCAATCAGCGGCGATGCTGTGACGCAGATGCCTCGGATAGTGATATTGAATTGGCGCCCGTTTCCGAATTGACACGCTAAGGCAATAAGTGATCCCCGTCTGTGTATGTTCATTCCGCCAATAGGTTGCAGTTCGCATTGTCCGTCATAGGAGGGGTGGGTCGAGGCAGAGTGTATGCTCGCTGTTCTTTACATAGCGAGTGATAGAGAAAGAGAGGTAGGGAGGAACGGGAGAGCAATGGAAGGAGCGAGCGAGAAACAAGGAGCATTCATTACAAAAATACACACGCACACAAAAGGGTACTAGGGAGAGGTGGACTAACACGACGTTATCGAACTTCCGCGTGAGGCCAAATACAACGCCCCTATTGACAGAGTCCTAATAGCTAACAATGCCTACCCACGCCATCGGTGCTGCCTCTGAACGCACCGCAGTCCTCTATAGTGTGGCAGACATATTTGTTTTTGACAGAAGGCAGCTGGAAAGCGACTCAACTCCTTAAAGGCGCCCCTCACCGATCTTATTTAGCATCTTCAAATAGCCTTTGTTTGATGAATCGGTGGATTAAGACGACGCATTGAATATCCCATCCCCCGAGGGCGCTACCCGACAGGGTATTCTGAAGTCTCCGTGGCGCGAAAGCTCATACAAAGGAACCAACATTAGGATTGTCTCCACCGTTGTGTCTCCAGAGCAAGAACAGCCTCCTCACGTCTTAAATTGATCACTAGCAATAAAAAGACGAAATGATCGAGAATTCCTAAGAACAATGTTCTTTACATTTAGTTCCAAATACTAATGCCGGTGGGTAAGTCAATCAACATAAGTCACTGCATGAGACCATGTTTCCAGCGGTATTCGTAAAGAATTAAAGAAAACTCCTTTTATCAACTAAATATGAAGCTATGTGAATGAGGACCAATGTCTCCTGATAAAATATAGTTGCTCTCCTCTAGTTAGTATTTTCTAGAAATGTAATATAATGGATGTAAGATAACTACAATAACATATACTCCCAATAACACATCGATAGACTATTTGTACTCGGTTGATTGTGTTTAGATCGGTACGAAATGAATTGATGTCAATCAGTAAAATGCAGCTTCAAATAAAGATTTAATGGGAAGAGGCAGCTGCCTGAACTAGCCAATACATTTGCCCGTTTTAGACAGAGGTGTAGAAGTAGCATGATCAGCTCTGGATGTGTGCCTCGTCCACTCGCTATTCTAATTATCCGAACTAAGCTTAACAAGGTCAAATAAATAAAAAAAGTTCCAGGACCTTTAAGATACATAGTCACAGGCAACCTGCAGCAATTGAAATTCAATTAACACCATGTGAATCATATCTTCTTCATTAATGAGATAAGAGAAAGTTATTAGGATGATTCAACAAAATTGATATCAAAATCATAAAATTTGTATCGAGTAGGCACAGATGTTAGTGCCACTGACAGGTGACATTCTAATAAGCACAAACTTTGTGAACCTTAAGTGTAATATGAAAAGCCTGTCAAAGATATTGAAATGATCATTTCAAATTAATTCGACGAAAACGTTAAGCACATATAATATCCAAACATTTGCATGGTTACTTCTAGCGAAACTTCAAAATACTGTCGGCTTTGAATCCAAATGTAGTTAATCTCAATATTATTACGTTTTTTTTGGCTTCATTACCTTTCCCAAATTTCATTGAATAAAAAAACATAAAACCTAATCCCAATAACAAAATGAAGACGTGTACGTATCATTATGTGGTTTTTGTATTTCCCATATGAACTTAATTGGAAATTTCATATTCCTAAATATTCCTATCTATCGCGCATAATAAGGACAGATTTGGAGTTGGTTCTCTACCGTCTAAGCAATATCTAAGCACAGGTTAATCTCCTGTTAGTATGACTTTGGTTTGGTACTGTACATCCATAAAACGTGGGTGAATAATCCATAAGGCAGCCTAACCTACCCCATACATCTAGTTAGTAGCGTTCGGTATATTGACGGATGTCAGTGGTGCTGCTGCTCATAGAGGTGCATGTTTGGGGAAAAAAACGGATTCGAAATGTGGCCATTCATAAAATACTATAAAAGTTAGATGAAACGGAAATGATACTAACAAATTTCACGGATCTGTTGAATATATTTGTCAGTTTGTATTAATTCATATTTTCCTGCATAAGAAAGGTTTTCACGTATGCTGATCTGTACACCATATGAGACATTCAGATGATGCTTTAAGCACCATTCATAAAGCAACTGAGTAACTCATTTGATATAATTTCTTCCGACAAGAGTAAAACCTCTGTTTCGCATGGCCTTAGAAGTCCTTTTTGTCCCGGATTTCAAACAACAAACATTCATCTTACACTATGAGACAAAGACAAAAATATAATTGAGGAAGGTCTTAATTCATTTCGTTTACAATGTCACCAAAATTGATAAATTGGATAAGAAGCTGAGTCGCATGTGTCATAATCATCCTAGAATTCACTTAGGAATCGCACTATTTCCATCGCCTTCCATATCAGGTGCATAGAAGAGCCGATTTATAAGCCTTGGTGAAAACCTTTACCGGTGAAGGTGTGTGTGATGAAGGGTAGTTGGGGATCGGTATATTAGTACTGGATCGGTATGTTAGTACTGGATCGGTATATTAGTACTGGATATTGCTGACTAGTGACAGACTTGGCATGGCTCACCAGTGGCGCCTACTCTTGGCAGTCGTGTGGAGGTGACCTTCAAAACGTGGTGGGAGATATATCATTGGTGGTCGCTTCCCACCTGGTGCTAGATATTATAGCCTAATCAGCGCGCCCGTTCTCTGCCCATACATCTATACATCAAAGGCTCCGAGCAACTCGCTGGTGGGCGTCCGAATGAGTCATTCTATATATATATATATATATATATATATATATATATATATATATATATATATATATATATATGAATATACCTGATAATATATTAAAAAGTCTGTCAGTATCCACACTTTGTCATTATGAATACATAATGTGGAAAGGAAATGTTTGAAGTGGGTAGGAGGGGAGGGTTCTACGTCAAATGAATCTCATCTGCATCTCATCAACTGTAGTTGTAACTGTACCTGTGTGAAAATGTATCTATATTCATAACGAAATATTAAGTATTTATATCAAGCTTCTCACTGTACCCTTGGACCGAGCTTTGGCGTATTTTTGCCTAATTGGTCTCAGTATTTATTTTATCTTTATTGTCCTTTCATTCATGAATTTGTAACGGTAATCAGATAAATTGGATTCCATTATTTAACAACCTCTAAAATGATGAAGAGTGAGGTAAGAATGGGATAAATAAGATTAATGAATTACGATGAAATTGTGATAGGTAAATATTATGGGATGAAATGGGATAGTGGGTGGGAAATAAATAAATTGTTGTGTAGAAGTGTTTTGGGTTGAAGTGTGTGTGTAGGTGAAGGTTGGTTGGTGTTTGACATATGTGTCACTAGGTATAGTATTTGATCGAATTTATTTGGTATTATTTCCAGGAGGGGGAACAATGCATCCAGGGAGATGGGAAACCCATTAATATATTTCTGTTTCTAATTCTTGCCGTCCTTTTTCCGTTCTTTACTGGCCCCATACTGTGGTCTGTATGAGTATTCCTGTTGATCTGCATTGCCGGGAATCCAACTTCTTCCTGGTGAACTTCAGCTTATTCTAATATAAGCCCTGTCAGGTTAAACGTCCTATGGTGCACGGGCATCAGGGCTCATCATAACAGCCTAGAGATTTCTTATGTGGCGTTTCCAGCTACCTATTATGGTATTTAGCACCGGCTATCGATTTTGGAACACTTTTGGTACAATTATTAATCGTCTGATGGAAACGGAAAGGGCCAACAATTTCCTTCTCCAACAGAACATTATGTCACCACCGACGGACTTTTTATACTACCTGCGAAGTCAAACCAGGTTCAAATCATCTGTGGCGGAATGAACTTAAGGCTAAAAAAATCTCGGCGACTACCTCAATTATCATCGGAAAATATCATTTCTGGTGACTGCCACCGATTATGCGCACAGATAATTTCTCAAATAGAACCACAGACAGCCTTTCGTCGGCGGGTGGAAACAGTGCACCCCTACAATGCAACACCATCAGTCAGGGTAGTGACATGTCATCCGTAAAATCCCACTTCAGCCTTCCATATGCTAATCAAAGTCGCTGTGCGCCGTGGGCAAATGAGACCAGTGATATATAAACCACAATATATCTGCGTTTACCTCTTCATTGCGTGCCACTGAAGCTGCAATAAACGAAATATAAAATACCATATATCTGCGTTTACCTCTTCTTTGTGTGCCACTGAAGTCATATAGAGAATATGCGGTGACTTTTTGACAATGCAGTATTTTATCCGACTTAAGTTCCATTTTTAATGTATCATATCGGTATTACCTTGACTTGGCCCAAACCCCAGACAGATGGATGTGTGTACATATGCTGGCATGCCATCGATAAAGCCCCACAGAATACAAAGTAGCAAGTGAAAAAAGACATATTTACCGCTTATATATTCCATCCCGCGGGGCCTAATTAATTGAGATCAGTGGTGATGGGCGCTGGCTGGGAGATTTATCGAAACCTTGTCCGAACTCATTTTGACATCACTTCCATCAATAGGCCGTAATGCCCAGGAGGCTGACTGTATCCATGCATCATTTTAGAGCGGAGTGACTACCTGTACAAGCCACAGGAGTGTCTCGCTGATTATGTCGTGTTTTTACCTCGTACATAACGTTAGACATCGCGAGGGGACATTTGTCAGGTCCCCGAGCTTCCAGTATAAGCTCCTGCTCATCCATGGTTATGACATAACTATATGCCATGAACATATGGGGCCTCGTGTCGGAGTCCCAAAGCTGGAATACTTTGGTAGAGGTCCCTGGAGGAAAGTTTAGCGTCTGAGATCAAGATGTGCTGTATGAGTAGATAGCGGGACATGGAGAAATAGATAAATGTTTCCTCTCAGTACACTCCATTTTCTTCTATAGTAATAGTAAAATAATGCATTTTGATATTACTTTCAAATCCATATTATGTTGTTCTGCAACCATTTGATCGAATCCCGTTGATGAAATGCGCACCGAATATTTGGGCTCTGTAGAAAGGTTGGTAGGTGTTTCTCCCGGAGAATTTATTCCTGACAATAATCGTTGACTCTAAAAGCACACACACACACACACTATTTCCAACAGGTGGACAAGTAATACCGATTATGGGATTTAAATCTATTTCATTCTACCATCGAGTACATGTATCTGCATATATATCTAATTGGTAGCCAAGATAATAAGCCAAAAGGTCGTCAGGTGGTGCCGAGTTGCGTGATGTTGGTGATATAAATCGTTTCCCTGAAATTGTTACCCCCTGTTCCAACTGACAATTGACGAAGACGCTGACCAAAATCGTCAGATAGACACACCGCATCAGGGACAACTTTCTTTTGATTGATTTGAACATAAATCCCGTAGCTCTACTATATTTTTTACTTTGGGCATATTCGCCTATAGCAAAGGTTCTATATTGATGGGTCTCTTGATACTGAGCGTGCTAATAGCAAGTTGTGCAGAGTTGACCGCTAGTCTTATACATAATTTACAGTGTTCTTCTCTTTTTCCTTTTGAAAATGTCACGAACAATTCTGCCAAAAAGCATTTAAATTTTCGAAACAGATTTTCCCTTTTCACATTCTAACCTCTTGAAACTATGTTCTTCGAGCGACACATGCCATATTTCATCACCCCATTTCTGTAGAGTTGTACCTTAAGTAAATATGCTAGAAGTCCCATTAATTTAACTCCGCTTGATACTATAAAGCGACTGAAATCACATGTATTCATATTTAGCTTTAACCGCGAAACAAGATAATTCTACCGCTTCTTGTTTTTATTGATAAATACCAAAACAATTGAAAATAGTGCAGACAATGCAGCTTGGTATGATATACTCGTGAACCTCATTTAAATGAGAGCCAGACAATTGAATGGCCTCGGTAAGTTTTCGGAACTTTATATAAACACGTAAAAAAACTAGGACGTTAAAAGTGAGGACAATACAGTTATCCACGATATGGCGAATTTATGCAGATCATACCGATTATGTCAGAGAGATTCCATGAGGTGTAACTCAAATGAATGCCATCAGTCAGATATGTTTTAGTTATCAGCGTCAATCTGCAATCATATTCACCGCTGAGTATATTTCATTTCCAACCGAAATGTTCACAAGTGTATCAGGAAGGTGAATATGATTTATGTGAATAATAAATGCTGCCAGACTGGATTGTCTGCATGTCAGTTGAATCGAAATATTGACATTACTGCAGATGAGATTCATTTGACGTAGAACCCTGCCTCTCCCCCCCCCCTCCTACCCACTTCAAACTTTTCCTTTCCACATTATGTATTCGAAATGGCAAAGTGTGGATACTGACAGACTTTTGAATATATTATCAAGTATAACATCAGATGAATATGTTATACTTGGTAAGACGAGTGTTTATTGTATAGACTAACCAACAAGCGTGTTCTTCTTACATTTTTCAGTTTATTACTTGGTTTCTGTTGAGATGCTAATGGACTTGGTCCGCGCCATGTACTTTTAATGACGACAGAAAAAATGATAAGTTCTACTGGAGTAGAGCAGTGCTATCCAGTATGACTGCCTGGCGTGACTTTCGTTATCTAAAACTCTACATGGAGTTTCTGTGCGATACCCTTTTTTATAAGGTAGTGCTCAGTTTAAGTGCATGTTCTGAGCGCCCACGAGATTGGATAGATACAGAGGCTCCTTATAACACCATCCAGTCAAGTATATGGGGAGGGATACTGACTCTTATTGATATTAAACACGATACCTGTATGGAATATCTAACTTTCTTACGTAATCAACGCCATGGCATGCATTAAACTGCCTTGGGAACAAGGCAGGTTTCGAATGCCTGCGGTGATAATTGTATTCAGCTAACTCGTGAGTATCAAGTTAAATTACATAAAGGCTCATTTGCAGAAATCGTTCGCGTTCGTTTGTCATAGGTAAGTTATGTAGTCACCGCAAACTGCTGAGTAATCCCCGCGCTTAGGCTACATATATATATATATATATATTCATTTATAATTACAAATTCGTTATCAAAATACCACTATAGGTCACCACCTTCAATCATTAGAAACTCTCATTCAAGTCTCCTCCAAAGTGTTTTTCCGGCCAATTTTGTCCTCGGGTTTTCTCAAACGAGACTATGAAAGAGGATTTCCCTCCCTATGAACGATTGACGGGCTCTCGTCAAATAGGTCGTCCGTGGTGGTATCCTTCGTCGGGACTGTCCTCCCCCATGAGAGTCATAAAGAAAACAGGTCCTTTTACGTTGTTCAAAGTACCTCTGGCACGATGGCTTACTGATTCACAATTACATATTGGTCAACACAACAAAGATCTGCTAAATGACGATATGGGTAACACAGAGTGATCTATTTTAGTGTTATCTGTTCCTTATAAGTGTGTTCTTCTTTAATCGTATATCATGTAACGGGCACTAGTTATTGACAAACACCTTAAGGTCAGGCCCAATAGCTAAAGTGCTCTGAACAAGGTTCACAGGGATTCGGTAGATATGAATATTGCGAAAAACCTTGGGTCAAGGCACTCCAAGTCAACAAAACAGATTACTCATACTGGTATTCAATTCAAGATTACTATGATATAAAGAGTTCTCATGAAGTTCTGGCTTGTCTTTGATTGAACTGTTACGGTGTACAGCTAGCTCGGCCGATCTGTCGTTATCCCAATACTGCCCTGCATTTCAATTCATAATCCTACTTTCTTACATTTCATTCTATCTTGTTCGCTCTTCCCAGCCCCTCCTCGTCTTATTCTTTCAACGTATTTGAATTGGCCTATTGCTCTATAGTTCTCTCAAGATTTACTTTTGTATATTGATATGATTTGGAACAGACATTCATTTAATTGCAATTGTCTGGCAGAATTATGTCCGTGGATGAAATGCTCAAATTTGTATCATTAAATCTTGTGAACTTTCTGTTGAATCGGTGATCCAAGTTGGAAGTCCACTTTGTATATAACACACGTTACATAGACGTAGATAAAAACATTAAGAACAACCTCCTACAATATGTTCCATGGAAATTATCGCTGAACAAACCAATGTGATCTTGAATAAGGAAAATAACCTTAAGACTTACAAGTATTGTGCACTATACGTAAACAGTTTCTTTGCCAATTGGAGAGATGGCGCATCACCTCCAGAAAGGTGTGCACCACATGCATGCCAGGCAAAGGTCAACTAGGATCCGCAACCGCAAACGTGTGCAAACTGCCTCAGTGCCATCTGACCGCAACCATTATAGATACCTCTCATGTATTATCAGCGAGCAATGAAGATTGGCAACAACGCTAAAAAGTGTCAGATTGCACAATTCATACTATATCGACGTTTGTATCAATAACAGTTGAAGAAACTTCTACATTTGACTGTTTTAGAATGGGAGGAATCTTGAAGGAACTAGTATTATCTTTTTCTGATTGTGGGAAAACATTGTAAATTATGAAATTACGTACACCTATCGTAGCTCTTTTTATTTGGATTCCCTGAAATCTATCACCTATAGAATGACATGGACACTTTAGGCTTTCACGCATTACTTGTATGAATGACTCTGCTATGATACAGGCAATGTTTAGGATATTCTCATCGGTTACGAGTAATTATTCCAGTGAATTCTCTGACTGATGCAGGATTATTTGTATTTTTCAGAAGATGGGGATCCGCAGTGTGGACATGTTTCTGGTAACGCTGGTAGTCGTCAGCACGGCGTCCAGTGTATTTGGGATGGACCTGGCCGATCTCCTCCGGCAACGGCAACGGCAACGTTACGTAGCCGATAAGCGCGCCCTCATCGATGGTGAGCAATTCAGCTTTCTACCCGCTGTTATGTGCCAGAGTTCCTTCCCTGTTTATATGAACGTATAACTATGATATAGTGATCACTGAAACCTGGTTCAGTCACCCCCTAAACCACCTGATCAATGTGCAATGTCCAAACCCTGAACCGAAGATTGTTTCCTCGTATCGTGATTTCATTGAAGAGATTTACGTTAAATAAGCTAAAGCCATACCCAATATATTAACTGGAATATATATTTTTCCGTCGGTAATATGTATCATAATCTCTCATTCATGAAATAATAATTTTCATGTTTATTATGGATCATAACATTCGGTAATTATCGCCATCTACTGTGCTATGGCATGAGGCCGTTCACTAAATATTTATACTCTTGAACAGAAGTAAATGATATTGGAAAATCGTTGAAAAGTATATCCCACCAGGACGTATAGATAGTTCTCAGAATAAACATATTGAAGGTTTACTGAACCCAAGCTATTTTAGATGATGGTAAAATGTATACGAAAATTATAAAGTTATCAGAGGGAGCAGCTGTAACTTACACTATGGCGAAAACATTTTATTAGCTCTTCCTAAAAGAATTCATGTTCCCCCAGGTAGTTTAATAGGAAGACATCGGAGAAACACCTTTCATCATCTTGAAAGGAGGTTTCCTGTCGACTCATCATCAGATCCGATAATAAAGAACATTATGTTTTAGACTGACTAGGTGTTCCTCAGTAAGGATCTTATGAATCTGACATTTAAATACCCAGAGGGCAGTCATTGTAACGCTACTTCAATAAGAGTATCAGTAAGAAAAAAAGATGAATGTTGGTGATTTTTTATCATGAAATGCACTCTCATCTGTTGATGTTTTTATCGTTTCAAAGTTCCCCTGCGGTTTCTCATACGTTGTATTCAGGACGAGTTCTTGATAAAGATAATCTTCTTGTAAGAGTTCTTATGAGAATGCGTTGTGGCATGTTCACGGTTTATCGCAGATGAGATCACGAGATATGTCGATAATGAGGATCTCTGCGAGCTGTTAATTGCATGTGATCCTATTCTCTGAGCTATGACTAAGCACTCGTTCGGTAATGCGCGTATTAATTTCTTTACTGAGTTATACGCTCACAGCGCGCTGTGCACTGCACACAGACTACCCTTTACTGTACAGCAGAAATCTCCCTCATCTCTCTGTTCTACACACACAACGAGTGTTACAACGAGCAGAGCGTGGCATATACTCAACCACTACCACTCTCTATTACTGTAGCAAAGTCTCTGACTGTACCACGATATCTGTACCTTTTCTCTATGTGTACATAGGCACATCAGTCACCAGCATGTTGTGTAGGAGTAGAGCTTCAGTTCCGTCGCTCGTAAGGCTCCATACCACGCCACCCGGTCATATTCATCATCAGTAAACCTGTTAGTTATCTATGTAGTTGACGTCTTGTCTCTCTCTTTCCCTCCTCCTCAGCGTCAACCAGAGAGAGTTAGGACATCTAAATTTCTATCTCTTTTTCTACTTTAGAGTTAATGGAGAGCATGATTTCTCTCCTTTTTGACCATTTTCTCCGATCTTTCTCCGTTCAATTCCTCTTTTTGTTCTGCTTAAAACCACAAGTGCTGTCCCTTGTCATATTTTCAGGTCAACGAGTGGAAACGCTGTGTCGTTGTGTCTGAGTGGCATGGCAGTGCACAGTTTGTCTCAGTATAAATTAAAACCCTCTAGCACAGTCGTTCGCTAACCCCATTTTCCACTACCCTCATATCTCATATCCATTAAGTACTACTGCTGCATTTGCCTTTTTACCCTTTATACATAGTGGTTCCTTGATCACATGGCGCATGCGCGTTCCATATTGAGCACAGCGAAGACCACAAACTGCGCATGCGTGACACATTTGAGCCTGATAATGATACCTTTGTTCCTTTTCGTCTCTCTCTCTCTCTCTGCCCGTGTGGCTTGCACTGTTCTGACAGCAGGCAAAATGAGTAAGTGATTCTTAACCAATTCCATGGTATATACTCCTACCACTCATATGTGCTATGTGCGCTGTGGGGTTCACTGTTAAAGCTTATACATATATGTTTCATATTTAAAAGATATAGTGGTGGCTCTTGGATCTAGCGCATAGATTAATGCTTTACTCGCTCGTTGCCTGATCATGCTACATTTCCTACACCTTGCTTTATGTGTCAATAGTTACCTGTTACAGCCTTCGCGGTCCCGAGCCACAAAGTCCCCACCTGGAAATTTCGTGGGAGGCGTCAAGGCTGCTTTGTAGACAACCTCTCCTCGTATTGTTTTCCATTCTCAGAAGTATCATTCTATTACGTCTCTGACGCAACGCATCACAAGGAACAGAACCCTACACATAACAGTGTCATAACACTCCCATGCATAAACAGGCTATATCAAGCTTAACCGGAAACATTTTGGACGAACCCGGCACTCATTACTCATACCTTTCACACTCGCGTGGGTGTTACATATGTAATCATTTAGGAAATGCATCAATGCTTGCAAGCATACTACGAAAGATAAACCCAACGCATATATATACATATATATATATATATATATATATATATATATATATATATATATATATATATGTATTTCTTGAATTCGATTTGAGAAGAAATGTAGCATTAAAGTCCTCGATAAACCTTTTTAACCTTTGATTACTTTGGGGAAAAGGTTTTTTTTTCGAGATTTTTTATGAAAACAAAAGAACCACGACGAAAAAGAAAAAGGTTTTTACACTTATATTCCTTTAATTGGCCTGTTTAGCAATTGGCCCCAATATATCAACATCTCCCATTACTAATGATCAGTTGATTACTAATTACCAGTTGGTTGTCCTCTTTATAGTGTCTCAACTGGAACTCATCAACGGCAGGAAACATTATTTATTGCCTGGTTAATTATTTTCGTTTTTCTGCTGTTTTTGGAATGTAGGGGGTACTAGGATTATGTTTATGGCTTGTCCCAGGGGCTTTTAATACTGCCAGGAGGAAGAAAGACCTGCACTTAGTGGAGCCACTCCTACTACTCCCAGGCAGTGTACTCGATGTGCCCGGAGCGACTCGGAGCAGCTCGGTGTGCCCTCTGTCGGCCTCATGCTGCACTCAATACAACGAGCAACTCCGCCAAAACAGCTCGCGAATGGGCAAGAGATTTAATCGGGCATGAAAAAGCCTCATCCTCTTCTCGATAAAGAGTCTCTGTCCGAGAGAGAAATATCTCGTTCATTGATGGTCGGCAAGTTTAATACACCTGATAGCACACGTCTTGTTTGTGTGTAGAACGTGGAAGTGGTAGAACGTGGAAGAGGGGTCCTTCGCACCCGGCCATCGTCAATTCGCCAAATGTTAGCTGTACTATATGACATTACGCTTGTAAAAAGAGTGTCTTTATGAAGTATTTACTTTGGTATAATGCAAACATGAAAATAAAGCTTACGGACCATTTATATGCGTAGTGCATTTCAAGATATTGTTAGAAGTTATGGAGTACAATAATTTGCCATCTCAGTGGAACATCTGAAAAAAAGGCTCTAATCTATTTTGTCAGGAAATGTACATAATATGTGCATTTTAAACGGGAGTCAACGCCTGTAAGCTGATCTGTTTTTGTGTAAGCCCATGGACATTGTGGAATACACTGTCCATGGTATACCATACCCTATGAAGCTGGCATCAGGCCAACCCATCCTCATGCTATAGTGGTGCGAGTCTAAATGAACAAACACCTCGTGGCAGGTTCAATATTTTACTATTTCATTTCTGTACACTTTTAGGTCTACCATCAAGTTTAATATTCAGGGGCCACTATTGATCACATATTTGTGACTTGCTCGTCTGTCCCAGTCGAATAGGATGGCAACAGATATTTGATAGGCAGATACTCGTACAGGACATCAAGTATCAAGTATGCAGTATCATAAACATGTTTCAATCCCGAGACATCCTATACGTAGTTTCTTGTTCTGTACTGTACCGAGTATTTGTTTGATTGCAAATAGGCAATTTACAAATCTGATCCCTGCCTGCCCTCTGCATGCTATTCACATACCAGATGTCTTGTATACCCATTGTAATATACTTTCATAAACCTCTCCCACAGTGTGTGAAATTATGGTTGTGTCAGATGATCATAAATGCTGAACTAAATTTCAGCAGCAAACTAAGATCTTAGATCAAATCCAGTGGATTGTCCGTAAGGTATGCAGAGGATATCTAGCAAGCATAAGTGGATTTACAGAGGGTGGGTAGCAGTTGTGCTGCAAACGGTGGCAGGCATATGGGAGATGTTCAGAATCCTACGAACGATAACAAGGTTGGATGATACCAAGGCGGTCACGACAGGAGGCATCGCGGATGATTTTAGCCTAATCTCGTGTAATGTAGTTGATGGTAGCGAGGTAATGCTGCATCTCTAGCAAGCTACGTCACATTCAAAGTAATTATAACTCTTGAATAAATAGTCCTCTAAGTCATGATAGTTGTTAGTACCTACATTTCGATACAATCCTTCCAGAATGTATAGATGAAGGGCACAGTGTAAATGATATGTACCCCACACTACTGTCAATGTAGTTTTACAAGAAGGGCGGTTGGAACCATTCCTTCGCTAAATCCTTTGGCTATTGGCACCTTAGGCTTATGTGTCGCTCGTGTTGAAGATACACTTTCCAGCTAAAAACATTTGGTCACGCGACCCTTGGTGCTGCACCATTCAATCCGAGGTTGCTTGTCCCGTGGCAAACGTTTATTGTTTCATCGAAATGTGAGATACTCATCAAGAAATACAATACAAGTTCACATCAATGGTCAACTTGAAAATTAGCCGCCTAAAAAGTGACATTCAAAATGATACAGATGATATGCAAGCAATATCCATAGACTTCCGAAAGGAAAGTTTTGCTTGAGTCTCTCCATTTCTAGTTTTACGAAAAGGGAAACAATGATAAAAGATCATCAAAGATCAATATCCAGTCAGAATTAATCCGTTGACCTTTAGCATTTCTTCGAAGAACACTTGGCTTTAGTTCACGTGGGAATGTGGGAATAGTGTCCAGTGAGGAGGCGAAGCCTGTGAAAACAACCTTTCCTCACGCACAAGGATGCCATTAGGACGGGCTCTTAGTTCTCAGTGGATAATTCTCAATCGCTTGCATTACCGGATCTTTAAATACCGGTGACATCGACTTTCTTTCAAATTGGAAGTTTCGAGAATGTAGTTTCTCAAGCCAGTCACGGCAATGAAAGGTACAGATAACCTCACCGATCGAAGGAGACTGATGTTTGTATTGACAGTCTGATCAGTCCCCTGACAAGACCAGAACAAATGTTTTACATTTTACTTTCCTGTGTCAGTCTGTAGTCCAAAAAGACACTCTGAGGCAGTCTGCCAGACAGCTCAGCCGCGTCCATCACTAACATGTCAAATATTGGCAAATGAAATTGAGCAAAACAATGAAACAACGAAAGCAGCATTCCGCTATTCTCAAAAGATTAGCATGTCACGTAGAATAGAATACCACCTAGTTATATTAATACACAAAATACGACACACAGACACGAAACACATTTTCCTGACTTCCAAACTCATATTAGATATACTGATTTCCTCGTATCTCTACTTAGATTTTGCAATAGTAGAAAACAAGGGCACTACAACTAAAGTAGCGCGACAAAACATTACTTTTCTTGGTTTAATTCCTCTGTTTTTCTGTAGTTCTGAAACTATTGTCGAAATAACGTAAGCTGATTTTAACTGCGATTGGAATTGAGCTTTCTCTACTAGCAACGCCGTCCTATCAATGTTCCAAGTTACTTTATTGCGAACGTTCAGCTCTGTAAAAGGAATGAATCTATAAAATAAAGAATCTTAACCTTTTATCTCTACCTGAGAAGTATCGAGACAAATACACAAATTGATACTGTCCTGTAGCTAAACCAATACGGGTCGACCTAAACACTTCAATATGACCATGTTGTAGTGCTTATAGCTACTTATACTATATAAGATATTAAAGGCAACATGGCCATTATGTGTTGTGATTCACCGAGGCAATCTCTGACTTTATTCTATTTTCCCTTGATGCTCACTAGGCAATCCGTGCCCTACCCCAGAGAAGCCCTTCCCCTGCAAGTCTTCAGCCACCTGTATCCCCATGGGATACGTGTGTGATGATAACTACGACTGTGAGGACGGGTATGATGAGGACACAGAAGTCTGCACCGCTGGTAAGATGATCACCATTTTCTATATAATACAATCACTTAGATGGAATCCTAAATCCTACACGATCAACACTCCTACTTTCCTTTCTAGAACGTATCATGAGGAACTCATTTTCTTCGCCCTTTCGCAATCACTGATATACCTGTCACCTGTATCTATGCGATAGCCCCTCTTGGTATATTCCTGGGACATTTGATATTGAGATGGAATATCATTCGATGAGGAGGAGATTACTTTGACGCCGATACACATCTGCTGAAGAGCTGAGTTGAGCTCGTATTTTCATATTGCCTCCTTCTCATTGATGTAGTCCCCATTCGCCTTTACCATAGTTGACTGTATGATTCCCCCAACTGAGGACCACGGAGATCCAAAGCGTCTGCGATAGGCCTTACGATTCACCTTCCGATGAAAATTCGGAAGGTGAGCTGAAATCGTGGCAGTTGATCACTTGTCTACGATTCCCCTACGATGCACACTGCCTGCCTATTTGTTCACGACGAAAATACTCAATCGAAAATTGTCTACGACATTAAAGGCCCACCCCCAATAACGCCAACCGTCTACAATAGATCTCCCGATAGGCTACGATTGGAGGTCCCTGATAATTCAAATCATGGACATGGGCATAAATCGTAGGCCGTCGGGACCGCTTTGGATGACCAAACTTTAGTCACGATTGGCTCAAGATTCAATCTGTGTGTCAATTGAGATCGCATGTAGAGTTTTAAAATTGAAATATACTATAATTCTAGAAATATTGAATGAATCTGAATAATCCTTTGGAGGTATTTCCAACATATTATGATATTATCTTTCAGACACTTAAAACAATCCTATTTATGTTTTCAATGGCAGCCTATCTGTATGCAATTGTGAGGTATCGTAGAGTCGATTGCAGAAACCTCTTCCACAGCCACAATTTTTTCTGACTACGATAGAATCGGTTTCGTGTCGGGAAGTCAATCGTTAGGCCTATCGGAACCAGAATCGGCATTGGTGGGAGAAAGCCTTCAATGTTTTAGACTATCGGTGTGCATGATGGGGTATTCCGCCTGAAAAAAAGTCTCATATTGGTGAAATACTTGACAGAAACTGTGGAATTAGGTAGCAGATACATCTCTCCACTGCAGATATGGTGGTTTTTAATCAAGTCTAAGTGTTTCAAATCAATTTTTTTATCGTTTGACATGGGAACGAGCTCATAGTATCTGAAGAAATACATGTATAATGCTGTTCTGTGTACACTGGTAAAAAATCTTTCCTAACCTTGCAATATTTCCTGAATTCTAGTAAATTAAATATATAAAAATAAAAATTCTACCTCAAAATCGGCATTGATGTCCTGATTGCATCGTGAAATGTGATGGGACTGTGATCACCTCTTTTATACCTAAACCCCATGATACACGCCGATGTGTCTGGTCTAGAGTCTGCAACGATACCGAGTTCGCCGATCATCTACGATATTTCACATATTGCATCGTAGTGTAGTAAATTTATATTGTAGTTGGTGGTCCCCGGGCCTAACTAAAGGGTTCTGTAAGTTATAAAAGCTACTAATACATCCAACATTTATATTCCAGATGTACGTAAATTATATTACAATATATTTAGATACACGAATATACATGCGTACATACGCGATGTATGATACCAGAACCATGTGTCACCTCCCTTCCGCCTAATACCGGTGTATATGCAGGTCTAATAATAGACACAGGTTTCATTGCTGGGGGATCCGTGGTGCTTTAAGGTAATTGCGCACCAGGTGGGAAACAAAGCAATCAATAGTAAGGTATTAAACTGATTAAAAGCAGTTTCCTAAGGCATATGATCAGGCTTCTTTTAGAACATACTGCAGAGAAAGGCAGTGCGACCTTTACCAACAATGCTGGCCAGAATAATTAGTATCCGGGTAGTATTCAGATACTTCTATTTTATGGAAATTGGCATCTGCCTTAGAGATAAACAGGGAAATGGATAGAGACTGAGAGAGAGAAGTATCTTATTTGCAATGTGATTGGCCCAGGTTGCCCAGCAACCTTATGATAGCCTGCGTTCGTGATAATAATTAGAGCCGTTGGTAGAACCCCGATAAACAGGCAATCTAATATCTGTTGAACTCTGAATTTAAAAAATGCTGGCCACCGTGAAGGCAAATTTGGAACGCGGGAAACATTGCATGACCGAGACGTCATGTGGTGTGAAACGCTACCTGTTGTGGGATTTGACATGCACTGCATCGTAGATACGATATGCCTGATGTGGTCGGTTCTGCTATGCATGCTTTTTCATATATTTTTTGTTACCTTTTTATGCATAGATTCTTCCACGAACGCAATACGCTTGGTATTAAAACTATGTCGCGAAGGAGAATTTCGGGAAAGGCATTTTTTGTTTAGGGCCGACACATGATAAGCCCCCTCATATCAGAATTACCTCATCCATTCCTTATTTCTATCACATGGAGCGAGATGCCCTTTAGACTATTCCTCGGAGCATAGGCAACCACTGATATTCAGATTCTGATTCCATGCCTATTGCAGGTCTACATATTTACACCTCTCCAGGTGGTAGCTCTCAGTCTACATTGTGTAGACGTTGAACTGCCAGAAGTAGTATTATGTACATATTTCAGTTCTTCCTTTGACCACAATTGACGTTACCTCCAATATGCGCCACATGTATCCTCATTAGGTTCGGACATTACTATACGTCAAACGTTACATAATTTCTGTCCCCAGATGTAAAACAACTAAAGAGCAAGCTATGACTACTCCTATTGCCATGTGTGGAGCTCACGCACTACGCCATTGTGATAGTGGCCTCTCAACTTGTCCCCTTGTCACTTAATAGGTCACGAATACTATCCGGAACCCATTTCTGGTGGTGGTTACGCTAGGGGGTGTAGAGCGGGACAATTTATTAGTCATGACACGCTCACTCTCTGACCAGTCATGCACTTTCGCGGGTATCTGGTTCTGCTCCTCCGACGCATCACCAGGAACATTGGCATTATATGACCAGTGCCTGACCCTCCGGCGAGAACAATATTGGAGGTTCAGCATAATGTAATCACCAATCTATGGGCCATACATACACACCCGATACACTCAGCCCTCATCTTATGATTATTTTGACGCACACATATATCTGTAACTATATCTGTAACTATATGTTATATAGGAGGCCCGATACTACGAAAAACCTCGTCAATATGGATTTATGAACGATCAGAATAACCTTTAGGGAGTGTTCTCTTCTACAAGATAACGTTGCAATAGTAAATCGCAGTGATTGTCTTAGCAGACATTGTTATGCGACTCAGTACAAGTGATTTCCTTGGTGGTATAATGGTATATACGGCGTAGGAAGGCTAGAGTTGCTCATAAAGCACATACACACTAGATGCCTAATCTACTTCTGGTAGCTGCTTAACTCGCTTGTCTAAATGCATTTGGCAGATAAATCATAATATATACGTAAGCCTTTGGCTTTATGCTACATAACTTACCTTAATCTAATGACCTGGACGTACTCCAAGATCAACAGGCTGATAAAACTGGGTATTTACCAGCCCTATCAAACAGTGTGACTACGTCTATCCCCATACTAAATATAAATACAAATGTTAGACTGGTGGAGTCTCAAACAATGTGTGTCGGTCTGTCAAGTCTCGGTTTCCTGAAATATCAGCCATGGCGAAAGTTTATAAAGTACACAATATACAATTCTCGTTTATGGTTTATGAGTTCATCCCTATGTATATGTGTCTCTTGTTTTTCTAGACGAAAGGTATGAATGTAAATATTGTATATTTGAACGCAGGCAATATTGGTAAGGTTGCCCGCCACACTCGTAGAGTCCACTGTATGCTTAGATCTCAGAATGTTAGCTTAAACCAATACATGTCTACTCTACTGATGCTATTTCCCACTCTTCTCTTCTCCCCTCACAGCGCACAGGCCTCCAGTTGAGGCAATCACTCATTTCCTGGAGTCGGAGAAAGACTGGCTTATCCCCAATCTTTTCGGAGGCAAGTCCATCGCCAGGATTGCACATGGTCTAGCAGGTGGGTAAACCGTGATAGTGTTGGATTCTTGTTCTTCATTCCAGGTGCACAGAGAAAGATCGGAGTAAGCTGTGTGGTTAACTGAGACACAGAGATGAGAGAATCATTAGGAAGACAGGCCCTCTTCATGATCAGGGGAATATGGGAAATGGGAAAGATTGGCCTATTTGCATCCCTAGACCTCGGATTAGGATCGGCCAAATTGCTATTTGGCTAGGTTGAAATATGAGTAAATTAAGTTCGATACAAAATAATGATATGTAAGACTCACTCATTCATTAAATATTATGATAACAATGTTTACTGTCGGTGAATCAGACATTTATTAATTATATGTTATGAAAACTACTGTCCGTCAAGCTGCAAAAACAAATGGTAATACCCAGAAGAGACACTTTAAAGTGGGTGAGAGTCGAGAATCTAAATATGATTTGCAATTATTTCCGAGAATAATCCCATATTCGGCTAAGGTGTAATCTAAATTCAATATGTTACAGCACAAGGTTTTTACTATCTGCAAATCTCTATCATCAAACACAGTCGCCGCCAACAACGTGCTTCCGGATCCCATTGTAAATTTCTTGCTGCAAAGAAAAACTTTGCTATAGACATAAAAAAGGAATAGTTTGGAAGGGAATGGCAAAAATATACGGAGATTGAATCGGAAACCTGCATAATGATGAAGAAAAGAAGGAAAGAATAATTTAGAAAAAGAAAGAAAACAAATAGCTTCAGTAAGAAAAACCATCCTTCTCTATAGTATATAAAACAGCTGTGGCTGAAAGAATGCAAGTCCCAACGCTTCTTAAGCTTGATGTGTTTGTTGGGCTTTCTCTATATCCTTCGAGACTGTTTTTCTTGACTGATGAAGTCAAAACTATCCGCCTGCGATATAAGTAGTCTCGCGGGTACTTATCGCCCTTGACAAAAAGATGAGCCTATGGAAAGCCGCCGCTGCATATTTAATAGGTAAGCTCGTCGAACGGCGGCAGCCTGCGGACCGGGAGTTGTACGGAACACGAGAGTTTGCATGCAGGGCGTGTTTAGATGGAAGGAAATGCCGACTGCCGTAGTGGCCGCCAGCCTTTCCAAAATAACCAACCCACGATGCCCCATGTTTGGTCAAGTGCAAATTCTAACGGCCACATCGATCTCAGGAATCAATCCCTTAAAAGAGTCTTTCTTTGTGAGCTGTAATATTTATCACGATGACACACTGTGCCTGGACAGTATGACGTACATGTATCCGTCTGTGTGTTTGACAGTATCAGCGGGCGATGTTTCTCCAGAAGTCGAGCAGTTGCGAGGTGATTATTAGGGTAATTGCACAGTCATTTACCTGTCAAGCGCCTCCCGGGAATAGAGACTAGATATATGTAGAAAGGGCGGCTCATGCCACACCAAACTTCCAAGACCAGAGATAAATTGCACCTTGAGCCCAATAACCTAAACCAATAGGCGCATCTCGGTCTGGTCACGTGATACCCGCACAGCACTCTGGGAACTGCTCCTGAGCTGTTCTTGAGCATTTCCCAGCCCACAGCTCATGATCATTTGTCACGCGACCAAGGGATAGTTCCATTTGCCTTCAGAATTATTTCATTCCACCTGCCCCGAGGGCACCCGCTTCCTCCCCCCCTACACTCCCCCTCCCTACCTCTACCCCTTTCGACAGCACCTTATGACGAAGAGGTCTGTCCCAGCCATGCCCGAACCGACGAGGATTTGTGCAATACTCATAAGAGAGTTTTTACCCCTTTGCAAAGCGTTTCCCTCTGGCATTCAGTCAATATTTCCCACAGGGAGTTGTGTTTCTACGGGTGTTTTGGGGGTTCTCCTGGCATCGCAGTATGCGGCCCCGCCCTTTGGAGTCTGTTGGTGTGTTGATTCATGCACCCTTCTTATAGTAGAGGTAACTTGAGATGAGGCTTGCTTTTATGCTATTCCGCTCCCCTGAGCACAGGGTCAGGTAACCTGCCGTGCCAAGTTTCAGATTTCCGGGCAGAAAATAATGAATTCAGCATATTTGTATGTATTCACCTGTAGGTGCACAGGGGTTATGTATGATATATGAGTGCAAGTGGTCAGGATATATGCGTCACTGATGACGTTAACAGCTCCGCCAGTATGGACTTGCTCAGAAAAAACCTGATCTTTTACAATAGCTTTTAATCATCTTCACTGATCTGTTTTCCTGTATAGCGCTGTGCTGAATTGAATATGGGAGGTATAATATATCCTGACCGCTTTCCAAATGGAAACTCTAGATATAGAGCATTACAGGTAACAATTGAGAGGCCTTTAGATGAAATCTAATAATCATGATCTACCATGGAAATAATGGTATCATTTTATACTCCATAAACAAAGTCCTCTATTACAATAAGGATAATGCTTACAGCGAGATTGTGAATCTCATATTATGCCATCCACCAATCAGCAATATGTAAGGCTTATGTGAGAGTAGCATTATATTACTGTATAGACAGTGATTTGAGGAGGCTACCATGATATCTCTTGATCAATAATGTGCTGCCTACCGCTTCTATGCTGCCCTATCATCTGCGCATTGTTTTACAATATATCTCATCTCACTATCCCGTCTCATACAATTCTGGAACATTTTGATTCCTCCCTATCTAAAGCTAGAATCAGTGGTAAGGAAATACCTTGCTCTTCTAAAAGCGCAACCTACTGAATAAATCACAGTTCCCAGGCGAAGCCCAGAGAACGGCAAAGAAAAAGGCCAAGTGAATCGGGTCCTCTTGGATTATTCAGGACAACGAAATAGAATAAGGGCGGGTACAGTTTACAAGCAGCGTGCGTGTGCAGAAACATATGTAGAGGAGGTTTCGAGTGAGCTACCATGCATGTATAGAAAGAATCATGGAGATGAAAGTCTATATACTCCATGTATGTAGTGCTCTACATCTTTGAATAAACCTTTAAAACATGTTATAGCATTATATACTGGAGGGAAATTTGATAAGATATAAATTTGATATGTTTGCTCAATATCTAATCTTCATTGTTTAACCTGGTATTCATCGTTCCGATGATTTCTGTAATGATATTGCAAATGGAAATGTACTTTGGAGAAACCCTAAACACCTTCGAAGATATACTCGCGCAGCCGGCACATTTAATATATGAACTGACTTAGGGAGTATTTCCAATCAGAGAACAGGAAAGCAATAATGTACAGCACCTATTTTGTGTAGATATCCTGTCACACATTCGCTAAATCGGTCTCCGCAATTCACGAGGCCATCGGCTGTAGAACGAGCCGAGCCCCGGGGTTATTATTCTGATCGTCGCTCCCAGTTTCCCGCCAAATCCTGGTTCCATGCCAGGCTGAATGTCGTCAGGAAGCACAATGCAGACGCGCAACAAGGGGGCGCGCTGGCATGTATTATCCACCGGATGCATATAACTCACCAACAATTAGGGAGCCTAGGAAATGGCACAATGATATTGTCAACGGAAAGCTGGGATACTAGATCTGATACTATGACTCAGAGTGTGTACAACAGAAGAGACCCTTCTGGGCAGTACAATAGACTAGCTTTTTTTGTAACGTTAAGGATGCCTTGCATTCAACCCGAATGAAATTATAATCGAGGCCTACCATTCCCCCCTTTATATAAATGCAACATCATTGTAAAACATCTAGTGTTTGCAAAAGTGTTTGCCTCATAGAGAAGCCTTAGTAGTAGATTCATACGCACGTCATTTTTGATCTGAACTTGTTTGAAATAGAATTTTAACCTAGTAGTTCTCTTGCCATGGTATTCATTTCAAGCCGAATAATGACTTTAGCATGCATCATCATCCACCATCCTGCTTATACAGCGGAAAGACACATTAGCATATGTTTAACTTTAAAATATTTATAATGTAAATAGGGACTGTGTTTTTCAATCGTTCTAGAGCGGATCGGGTAAATGGAAGGGGACGGGGAGGGGAAGATAAAACTCACTACTGAAAGTGTTTTTGATTTGTTTACATGGAACAAACGTTAGGTGAATACCTATAGAGTCAGACATCATATCTTGGTGTCAGTGATATATATTGAAATACATGAAAAATTGCGAAGTAATCTCTCTTTACTTCGCCATCACCCTGATTAAAATGAGATTGGCCTGCCTGCTGCCATGATAGGAAAATCCTTTCTCTCGACTGAATGATTAAATGCCAGTCTGCTCTATGTAATAAAACATGCAGATACAAGAGAATATCCCTAATAATCGACTTCTGGTAGGCAAAGGAGAAAATACCTACAGCACTCTGACAAATATCATTCTTTTACCGACCTAAGGACGTGTCCTAATAGATAATGAAGACACGCGACTGAAAGTACAAAGACCTTTGTATAGAAAATGCAATTTCAAGGAATATGTTTCGTGATTTTAAATGACAAAAATTGCAATTTAAAAAGAAATGAAATTGTGAAAACAACTGTCAAACGTAAGTGGGCTTCAGGGCAAGTTCTCGTGAGATTAGAGTTAACTTTGGGATTATATAAGAGATTCACACTCGAAATATATTCCCAAACATTAGTATATATTGCAGATTATTCGATTCAAGGAGGTTCGCTTGGAGCAATCTTAGACATTCCCTTTCATAATTTAGGAGGACAATTACTATCCAAAGCATAGTAATGGCAGCCCTACCATATTCCCGATGGATATTTTGGGAATATATGTACGACATCCACACCTGGAAGGCTAGCTTTATAGCTTCAAGAGCAGATATGAATAAGTACTACCTAAATCTATCGGCCGCCGTTGGTAGGTACGACTATTATGGCGACATTAAAAGACCATCAACCACCTAGAGGATTATTGATATGACATTAATGATGGCCTTGATTTTCAGTAACAAAAAGACTAGGCGTGCTCAAATCCGTAAATATCCAGTAAAACTTAATAGTTTTATAAAGATTTATTTGATACGCGATTGTCCTCCTGACAACCCTTCAAATCTCCTAGGATTCTCCCTCCTTTTTCCTACTGACTATTACCTCAACACGATTGCATTTGTTCACAACCGAATGTTGTTTACCGTTTAACTTCCTTCTCTCATTCAGTTGACTGCCATTCGGGCTGATATTTTCAAAATTCCTTAAACCCTTCAGCTGTTTGGCACCTCTGAATCCCCTCGAATTGTTCTCCACGTCGCTCCCTTTCCGTGCACCATGACCTCCGTCTGTCTCTTGCATTCCAGTCTTACTCTTTCATTCCCAGTGTACTTTCCACGCAGCTCTGATCTGGCTTTAGTCACTGTCTACTGTCACTGTGCTCTCAATCGATCCCTCCTCCCTTTAACTCGCTCTTCTCCTCCAGTGTCTACCTTTTATCATTCTTTCGCTCCCTGTATCCTCCCCTTCTCTTGCCCTCTATCCTCCCTCCCTGAATCCATCCCAACTCACCCACCTTTCAAATGTTACCCACCTCTATAAGACACGGTTTCTATTCTAATCTCATTTTCACCATTGTTCTGCCTATAAGTGAGCTCTACCTCTGACCCGTCCACAGTGGGACTTCCCCGGCCTTCCCTCCTGCTCGTCCACCACCATCCCCTCCCCGCATGCCCGGCCACCCCTCACCCCACTCCCGGGTTTCCCTGCCGACGTGCCCGGCATGCTCGCGCCAGCTTCTGATAGCTAAATTAAATAGAGGTAATCTTCTTTGCCGGCCGCTTGACGACTATGGGTCTTCATTACGTCGGCTGAGGCGGCGGGGCGTCGCCGCTTGATGTGTGCTGGTGCGGAGAGCAACGGAGATCAGGCCGCCTGGAGGACGCTCGTTTCCCTGGGATAAACGCCATTTCAACGCGTCGTTGATCTGTTCCGTCAACCGTACGGGCGTGGTTTTTTCTACCCTGGATTTTTTAATCCTCTCTCATATCCCTGCGCCCGACATGGGCCGCGCGGCACCGCCTCCTACTTGGACAGGGAGCAATGACCAACAATCGGGAGGCGGTGTTTGAGGCTCCCTGCTGTCCGGAGGTGTTTGTGCAGGGGCTCCACGATCCGCGTTAATGAGGGGGGTGGGGCGGAGAGGGGATGGGAGTGGGCGTCGGCAAGTGGTAGGACGAGCCCGGGCAGATAGAGCTAATCACCCAGGCGAAAGGTGGTAACCCCACTTAAGCAAGCACAATCGACGCCTCTCTTAAAAGCAGAGCTGGCAGCAGACAAGACATCGCACGCGTTCCTGATGCTTCTATGTTTTGTATTTATCCACTAATATTGAGTTCCCTTTAATTGTGTGCATGTCGAAGTTTCGAGAAAAGTTTGGGTATATTTACTTTTCCTCTATCCCATCTGAAGGGAAGACCTACCTAGACATTGTGCCATTAAGCTTGTGTAGTCCGCGATAATTGTCTAGAAAATACTTTTATTTCCATACTGTCCGGCCTCAACCTCTTCATTGCTTATTATTGTAAGATTTCTTTCTTATGAATCATCCATACAACATACATTTTATTGAGGATTAAGAGAACTCCAGTACCTCTAACTCCTTATGAAAACGGATTTGAACAAATGATTTCCTTCATTTAGTAACCTTATTTGATTCCAAAATTAGGTAGATTCCCACTGAATATATGTGAGGGTACTCAATTCCTGGTGAGATTTCATATCTGATGCTATGAATGCATACTCTCTACAATATTGTACTTCATTAACGCTAACGAAACTCTAATGAGTGTGTGCAGAGATTTACATATTGGCTCGGGGATGTGAGGAGCACTTTCGTCCGCTTAACGCGTAATAAGTTGGCGATCGATGGGAACGTCGATGTAATCCATAGGAAGGTAAATAGAGGTAACGATGCTTAAGAATACTCTCCTAAGTGGCATATTGCGGATAGGGGATTTGGTCAGTGGTACAATGGCCAGCTGCTTCTCAATGAGCCTAGCCTGTGTTCTTCCTACAATTTCATAAGGATTGTGTTGCAGCCTCAGAAATGTCAGTTTCCTAACTAGTCCTTTGATTTGGTCGGTGGCACAATGGACAACTTCTTATCAATGAACTTAGCGCGTGTTCTTCCTCAATTTACATTAGTATTGTGTTGTAGACCTCAGAAATGTTAGTTTCCTGACTAGGCCTTGGTTAGTCAATCTTTAATTTCCAGTAATATCAAGTATGATAATAACGTAAAGGGACAATCTATTGCATAGCGAGGACCAAACATCCTACTTGGAGAAGAGAAGAGGTGAACAAATAGATCATCACTAGCAGGGCTTCATAGGTTGGACTATCCAAGCATCTGTCAAATGTTTTCTTTAACAATAAGCAAATATTATCCCCTACAGATGTAGAAATCATACTTTACTCAGCAATGGCAGGGGTTTTCATGCAGGTATTTTTGGTTTGTTAGAATAAGAAGGGGAAAGAAGATAAAAAAACATTTCATAATCATGAATTTTTTTATTATGTATAAGTATTTGCTAACCACTGTAGTTTAGATGATGTAAAAAAATATCCGTTTCATTCCTATCAAAGTTGTGCTCTTGATTGAAAGTGATCTTTATTGAACACCCTTATATCATTGTAGTATGTTGAATTACGTTTGCATGTGAGAAGGTATGTAAACAAAACCACTATATGAATTTCAGAGTCCAAATGAAACACAGCAAAGCTCTGTGAACCGAGAATATTTAGAGACATATTCTCAAGGGTATATTCAGTAAATGCTCCGTCTCTGTCACAGATACTTTGATTCTCTGCATGCCTTTATTCATGAGTCTGTTCTTTCTATTTTCTCCTCACAGTGAGTCAGACAGTAGATGACTTCCGACGACGGGTGGGGATGAGCGGCTCCGAGGTACGCAATCTACGCGGTGCTCTCAAAGCAGTGCGCTCCGGTAACGAGGAGGAGATGGAGCAGTTCGGAATGCCACCCCACGCCTGGGACGAGGTCATGTTCTTCTTCTCCAAGCTCGTCAAGAGTGGTTTCGACGGGTAAATCGTATGCAGCACCCACACCAGAATCAACACTAGCCATGATAAAATAGTGATGATGAAAAAAGAAAAAAAATGATGATGATGATGATGAATATCTATGATGAAACTACCACCACTACTACCACCGCCGCCAGCCATAGTCCTGCACTTACATCCGTTACCATTGGAAACCAGTTGAGATGTCGCTGAAGGAGGTGACATATAGACCCAGCAACGGTTTCCTCGGGTCAAATCCAGTTCATCCGACTCTTTGAAAATGTTACCAACCAATCAGAACAGCAGTTGCATAGACATATGCGTAGGCCGAACATCACATGGGGGAAAAGGGAGCTGAAAGCGAAAGAAAATAAGTCGCTAGAACATTCTATTGCTGAAATATAAGGACAGTAATTTCTTAAGATCACATCCGTCAGATTCCTTGTTAGCAATCTCTTTTCCAGAAGAACGTTCTTCAATCGCATTATTTTGTTGTTCTTCCGTCAGACTCCCACTCCGCGCGCCAGTCACGGGCCCGTGCATGTAGCTAAGTACTCCTCCAGGCTGTCACTCTGTGTGGCGTGCAAATAAATTTTGTACATGTATTCTCGCAATATGCTCATGTACATATATTTATTGTGTGTGATATGTTGTTCTACTTGGATAGCTCTAAGGATCCATGACGTTGGCCAGGTGGTTTAGGACAGTAAAACGGACACGACAAGCTGATATAATGGTAAAAAGAATACTAGGAAACCAAACAGGAACACTGTAAAGATAATTAGCCATAGGATTATTGTCAAATCAGGTAGTTTATAGGCTATAGGGGTTTTACCGAATGCTATTTATTATGAATGTATGATCATTCTTCGGAGAATCGTTCAATAAAATGCACTTGCAAAACAACCGTTTAGCCAACGTCATGAAAGAAACCTCTCAATTTCACACAATCCTCCACGTGACAGGTTTCTGTGTCTTTTTTACAGAGACTATAGTTGTTAACATATATCATAATTAGTGTATACATTATTAAACATTATATTTTCCGAAGATTAGTTCTCTAGGAGAATACGATATTTCTGAAATAAACCGTTGGTTGCCGCCAAAGTCTGTTACATGATGTTGCATGTAGAGCTGTTCATTCTTCCCTCCATTATATGTTTCCATCATCTAATGTTGATTATAGGAGATAATAGTACAGATAAAACACCAGTACACGAGTAACCCCCAAGCAGCTGAATGTAAATAAATCAACTTTTAAGGAGGTAAAAAGCATGAGTTCCTTTCATGTTCATTGCTAGTCTTGTCTTAGGATTTTCAAATGCTGGCCTGAAGCTGATACAAGTCACTTTCTTCTCGATGGAGAGCAACTCATGGTAAAAGGAAGAGGATTTTATCTACTCACCTACCCGCGGATAGTGGACAATGCCAGGAATATGGTCAACGACCAAGCGTGCTACAATCTCTACCATATTCTCTGCCATTGAATACGAATATAATATATTAAAGCCCCTTATGTTCAGTATCGCATCCAATTGCAACGCATAGTTCCCCTTTTCATTACCCACACTGTTTAAACCAAACAATCTGTTGGGAGACTGCCAACGTATGTAAAATGCATTTTGATTGGATAAGACAGTTGTATTGCAGTATTCCCTGTTTCAGTTACTCGTTTCTATATCAATCAAACCAATGGCGTTGCCCGGATGTAAACCTAATAACGTATGGGCTACACATTGCTACAGTTGCTATAAATACTTGCAGAAATATACATAACCGCTGAGATAGTGAAAGACAACTAATCAAGTGCTTCTAACTACCACTCATCGTGAATGAGAAGTCAATATATCGCACACTATTTACAAAGGTGTGCCTCAGGGGATTCAAAGGTGGAACTTTGAGAGGAAATACAAAGACGTTGGAGCCAGGGTATGGAGGCAGGCATGCAGGGGTCAATCTTTGGGATACAAAGACAGCACGCAGATGGGCATCGTATAGATATTGCCATAGTGACCAGTTATTCCCATATGTAGACAATACAAAAGAACGCCAGACGTTGGGCATTTATCCAACTGGCATCTACTCATCTATGGGATTTGTATCAACTCTCTAAGGTATAGGGCACCATTCCCATGACACTCACCACCCGCCAGCTCCCACGCCTCATCCTTCCGCGATTTTTACTTACCGCCTTTTGGACGCAATTGCCTTCCGACACTGAGAGTCAGGCAGGGGGAATCCCCTTGAATATTCATCCCCAGGCTACATTTCAAAGAGAAATCAGCGTCAAAGTAGGAGGCGAGAGATATAAGTTCTATGATTGGTCTAAGCTGGAAAGTTTGATGGTTATTCTAAAAATCGACATTTACTTTTTTTTGTTGAATCTTTTTAATCTTTTTTATTCAACAGAAATAATTTCGTGACATATAATATTAGTCCTCCTGGGCTCGTTTCCATGATACCGTCATGATTTTAGAAAGCTTCCACTTCGAGGTGGTTTAATTCGCCTCCAATTTCCTCAAAGAACAACATAATTTACAGATTTATTCATGAAAGAGCCATGAATATATCATAACCAGCTTGGGTCTTCTTATTCATAATACAAAACCCTAACTGAACTATTATAGTCTCAGATTCCCAACTCTCTTCACGCTTTAAGCAGTACTATTAAACATCTGTGTAAGGCGTGAGGGGCAGGCTAAGTGATGTTTCGATGATAATGAGTATGCCGTGTGACAGAATTACCTCTCAGCTTGCTGAATATACCGAATACTGCACGCTTTGACCCGGCCCTGTCCCTCCCTCCCCTAACCTCTAGATCCGTGAGGCCCGTTCCCATTTGGAGATTCCTGCCACTGAGACTACCGCCGGCACAATCGCCGGGAAACGGCAGTCGCACCGGGATGGAATGGACATTGTCGGTGATTCAGTTTCGATCACAACAGGGGGTCGGCGACTACCGCTTGATATATTTCAAACATGTTTGATTTTAATCGGAAAAGACTGGTGTCCTTTTTAGATGGAATCCAGTCGCCAAATCAAGTCCGAACAACGGGGGGTAGGGTAATAGTCGCCAACGATTTTGCCATTTTGCGTTCCAACTTGGCAGCTTGGCAAATTCTTAGGATTTTGGCTGATATTAGGCGACGGGTGCCCTCTGAATGACCCAAAATCGCCTAGTGGGAAGCCGCCTTTACCCTGACATCGGCATGTAAACCCGATTCCACTTCATTGGAGGGAGGTTATGCCGTATACCATTATGCAGTCTACCCTATACCTGGGTGTCATATCCCGCCGTACCGCGCTAAGATGCGGTTTCTTCGCCGATTAAAACAACAACGTTGCCTGAGATACGCCCTGGGCTCTCTGACCCTACACCTCCCACCGCCCGCCACACGCCCGCCATGTCCAATGGGGCAATAAGAAACGCTACGGGAAATAGAGGTTTTGTGAACAGGAAGAAATTTATCGTTTTAATGTAGATGTATACATAATAGTTTAGATGTAATTGTATAGATAATATGTTTGGTGTAGATGTATATAAGATATAATGTTTATGATATATAATGTTTATCTCATCACAACGAAGACAATACACAGGAGTTTACGGTAATAATGAATATAACAGACTCTAGTCATTGCTATTAATATAACGGGATTAAAAACCCATAATCTTGTAACAATGTACATGTACAGGAAATAAAGCTAGCCTTTTTCAAACAAATGCAGTTAACCAACTGCGTAGGTCGGAGGTAGAATGACAAGAATAGGAACGGTCATAGTTAATTACCAGAGGAACTTACCTAGTACAGAAGGGGAATTGAAGTTCCTACGAGCCTAGGGCACTGAACGATTCCACATTATTCATATCAACCAACCCAACAATGGAAGCGGTTAAGTGCTCCGGGGTGAATATTAATAACGGTTCCAATTCGATATGCATATATATATATATATATGTATGTATGTATCATATATATATGTGTGTGTGTGTGTGTGTGTGTGTGTGTGGGTTGGCTAGACAGGTATATCGTCCGATAACAGGATGACTTATATCCCCAGTATAATTACAGTACATTGGGATTGAGAGTTGCTCAGGTGATAACCACAGAATAAACCCCCACTTGCGGGCCTCCTATACGCCTTTATCCCCTCATCCGCAAAGGAATACGAGCTGATGGGGTCATCGGGGTGCATCTACTGGAGGAATAACGTTGTACACCTGTATGAGGACGAAGGTATAGGATTTTCCATAATAACGCAGGTGTGCCAGATCTAGCCGATAGTTAAGCAGCAAAGGGGATTTGTGGGTAAATACGGTGTGACTGCTGAAGACACACCAACTACCTATTAAATACACGTATGTAATAATATTATATACCTATGCACTAACTCAGTGTAAATACGTACTGTTCTTAGGGGTACAGTAAGTCATTACATATTGCATGATACGCCATGTAGCTTGGTACTGAAATACATATTGCGCGTTTTGACGTACATATTGCACGCTTTGATGTACATATTGCGCGCTTTGAACGTCATATAGCACGCTTTGAAAAATAACGCAATTTGAGTGGACGAGAGGCCGACAACATGAATATGGGCAGAAGAATTGCAAATGGCGGATCCCTTCACTTCGCATGTTCCGATGCATCTTACACGCGCAACGCAATGAGTTATCACGTGTATTGACCAAATATCGAGGTGTATAACGTGTAGCATGCACGCAATACCGTTTAAATTGCTTAAATCTGCGTATCTGATCGATATCAACACAGACCCTCGCCGAGCGGGCGTCAACAAAGGAGGCCGTATATGTGTGATGTCATTATCGGGGGTTACCTACGCTCTGGGAAATCCTGAGGATGACGTCATCGGCGGCCGCACTGTCAAGTCGGCAAGGCGAGTGATGTAATCATTCAATATCGCATATTAACGCCATTTAAACGGTCTCAGGTTAAAGCTACACATTAGTTGCCTCGATATTTGGTCAATACATGTGATGACTCGTTGCATTGCGCGTGTCAGACGCATCGCAACACGCGAATTGAGACACTACGAACCAAGGCGCCATGGTAACTGGAAAACGCTAACTTCACTCTCTGAAGCCGATATCCCATTCCGTTTATTCAAATAAAAGAACAGTAGTGATACGATTGGTGATGTAAAAAGTGAATCCGGGTAACTTCACATTCTCCAAGCGTAGTTCAGGTTCGTTAACGCTATCTATTCAAACCAAAGATCTGTTCGGAGAGCAAAATTAACTCCCGCAGGCGCAATTAACTTCCGGATGAGTATGGTGATGTACTTACCGCGCTGGTGGACAGTGATAGTGTCAACAGAGTCAATTTCGGAGGATTATAACCAAAATAAGGTATATAATAATATAAAAAACACAGTGATGATGCCAATACAATGTTATTTATTCTCGGAGTATGACAGAATTTGTTCCAAACTCGTTCTTCAAACTCATTCAGAACGAATTCTGTCATACACCTCGAATAAGTAACATTGTATAGGCGTCATAACTATGTTTTTATATAGTATACTGTTAACGTGGAGGTCTGCCGAGTAAGGCAAGGTTCGGAGGTACCGTCCTTCGTGATAAAAGATCAAAGATTCTCCCCCAACTATTCACCTGGCTATAAAGAGTCTGTCAGATACAGCTATGACAGAAAGAGTTTATTTTTAAATTCTCTTCGTTGCTCCCATCTACCATTGAAACCCTTGGGTGTGGTTCGACACCCGACACCTCGCAAAGTGGTAGAGGAATCCATAGTGTATGCAGTTGACGGCTTGTTTCAATTGATAGCAGTACTCATGCCAGGTAAAGTGTTGAATTTGGCACCTTGTAAAGATCTTGGTCCTGATATATAACCAGGACTTTGCTATTGAGAGAGGGAGTGTAGCAGACAGTTACTAGGAATCAGAAGAATCAAGATTCGTCCAACTCCTGTAAAATTGCATCATGAAGTAGCTATCCAGTTGCTTGGTTCATATTACTGGCAGGGACAGACCTATTGTCTTATGGAATCTTTGCAAATACTTGAAGCCTCCATTCATCCACAGATGTGTCTGCAATTACGCATCTGAACTTCCTTCTGTATCACTAACGTATGCAGTCCTATATACTGACCCGTTACCTATCAATAGGTGTAGGGGATTGGTAGATGACAGATAGCCTTTCAAGGAAGCAATATTCAGAAATCTCCCCCGAGAGTGAGCACAAGAAGTGGTTAATGACGTAACGAACAGACGTTAAGCTTCATCCGATCTTTATTAATTACAGCAAAGATTGTAACTCACGCGATAGACATGTGCCAGATACAGTACATTACATATATTTCATAGATAGTTCTTGTATAGGTGAGTCAGAGGCACAGAAAGATATCAAGGTATGGAAAAGCGTGTGAAACACGACTCCACCTAAAATCTAATTTCTTTTGGTATTACACGCTATTTGTTTTATACGTCTTTTTTCATGTTGCGGACAATTGTGACTATTACTTATACATAGGCAATATACACGAGTAATAGTCATCAAAAGAAATGCATCAGTGATACATTGGAAATATTTATTTAAGACTATTACGTTATCCTACTTTATAGTTCAAAAACCTGTTTTATTGTCTTATGAATATTTGCAATCGATTTCAGTAGCAGTTTAAGACCGTACACCCACTAGCGTTGATGTACCACGATAGACCTGCCGATACACTACGATTAGAAAAGGCAAAATGGTGGTGTATTGTGGTTTGTTCTAATCGTAGCCTATTGGTGCGTATCGTTGATCATCGGGATGGCTTTAGTGGGAGAAAAGACGGTGACCATGGTACCGATGCGGCTCATGATTCAATCAGTGTACCAATGCAGATTTAAGGAAGAATTTTAGTATCAAAATAAACTATAGTTCAGGAAATATTCATGGACCCGTAATTATATCGAACCACCTGACAATGCTGTACAAATTGAGCTACTGAGTAGAATACGGATCTCCGGAATCTCCTAGGAGAATATGGCTTTTTGGGCCACCTGACGGGCATTATAAGAAATAATTTATATAAACAAGGCACGGCGCTTGCGTCGATTTTCTAATTATTTACAAGATTTTCCCCCTAATAACCACTCGAAAGGGGAGTAATAAATACAACATTACCATGATATCGATCTGAGTGGCCAACTCCTTGTAGTTAACACAACGTAATACTCCTCGCTTTCGCTCTGAGTTTTACTACGCGTCAACTACACACAGAATACGGCCACTCAGATCGAAATCATGGTAATATTGTGTATGTATACGGAAGCGTAATGGCTGTATTTGCTGCCAAGCGTATATGGGAAGAAATATCCTGTGCGCTATATATATATTCTCTTCATATACATGTTATATACATTTGGCATATATATATGCATGTATGTATACTAATGAAAAATAAAAAAAAGTTTGCCACGTGACCACCCTGCCCACGCCACCCTGTTCCCCCCCCCTTCAATATCTGGCCACTGACCACTTGGAAGAGGACCGCCCCAACATTCCCCCTGCCCCCATCCCTGCCTGCACCAGCCTCCCCACAGCCTGCCCACAGCCTTCGCCCAATGTGTGTGGATGGGCTATCCCAAGTCCTCTGCCTACACACATTATCAAAGTATTGTCTATGGTTGGGCAGGCCCATGGCTGTGTGCAGACGGGTGTGAAAGTAGTGGGTGTGGAAGTGGCATCGGCAGCATAGGTATTGGTGGCGGCGGCGGTGGCGGCGGCGTCAGCAATGGTGGTGGCGGCATTGATGGCCTGAGTCTATGACTACAGTCTTATACAGCGTTCCTTATAAACACAATCAATACAGAACAATGATGTATCAGAATCAGGCGTATATATATGATACATATGTGACTGCAACATGGGTACATGTATATGTCTAGAGATAAAGCGTAAAGACAATGGCAAGAAGGACTTCCTTATTTACGCGAAATGATAGATATATGCGTTTTACGTATACATATGTAAATCACGGTTTTTCACGCTGTGGTGTCAACTACGAGGAGTATACGGCAACTCAGATAAAAATCATGGTAATATTGTGTATTTGTCAGAGATGCTAGATGCTGTTCACTAGTCGTTTCGCACACACTCTGCATTCATTGTTTGCGTTTACCGTGTGTTCCCTATCTATGACTTCCTTGGTAGTCGAGACGGCAGCACTGGCAGTTATCAAAACTTTAGTTTATGCTTAGTTATGACACCTGGTGGTGCGTTGATCACTATTTCCTATAGGTAGAAGAATAATATAAGGGGCGCGGGGTGGTCGTTATTGAGAATATCGGATAAGGCCATTTTTAACCCACAGCGATACTATCCGTCATGGTGTGTAGGTACGCGTAAAAATAATTGGTTAAAGCTGTATTTTACGCAACGATATGGGTATGCGATGTCGACGCTAAATTTCAGGAGCAACGCTTAGGCCCTCGGATTGCTATTCTGGGATCCGCAAATCTTTGACTCCGGCCTGTCTCCTCTGCCCTCATCCAGGGAAGAACCACGCACCGACTCTACAGGAACAATGATCATTCTCGCCTCGTTACCTTAAGGCTTTCTGAAATTTGATTCTGAATTGCCTTGGTGAAAATATTTCTTCAATAAAAATATTTCCATTTTAACCTGTCTCCCGCGTCAGTTATTATAGTCTTATGCCCAAAATACATGGTCTGCTGAATATGGTTGCGAGAATGTGTATGAGAATAAAGAAATCTGAAAGGGTCAGTCGCAAACCATTGTGTTGTGGACAGCACGGCTTATATGAATATTCGTTAAGTTATATGGTTAGAGACGGAAGTACTGAAAGTTAGAAATCTGTTTTCTAGTGTGGATTATATATATACGTGCATTATACATTACCCGCGACGTCGTCAGGAGACACTCACCTTTCAGCCAAAGCCCTAATTGATGAGTTTAGGAATTTAGGAATCTGCCACTAAATCCTCCCCAACATTCACTATATTAGTCCCATGTAACTCGTTGTGTTAGGTTCTATAGCAGCAGCCTTTTAAATAACAAACAAGAAATTCGATCTGTAGATGGAACTGTAGTATCAACTTGCCAACTCCCATCTCCTAAGAGGAAGGAGGAGACCAAGTAAACAACAGTGGATGGGTCTCACGTTAACGTGTTTCCCCTACGCATGAGGCCTCATTTAGGGTCTCTGCTTCTTAGTGTAGGAGTTGGGTTCTTGACCCCCAATTCACTAGAGAAATGCTGTTTGGTCTGTCTGTGCTTCTCGTAAATGTGCTCCATGAATAAGTTGGTGAAGGTTCTACTTCCGGATGTGATATTAAAGGAGAATCTGACAGCCGTTACACTGTTCTTCTACTTGGGGAATTTACATGCAACTAGACCTTCCTTCAATAGCCTGATCTTTGATCTAGTCAACTTTACTTGATAGCAGGTTAGTTCTATAATCCTGTTAGAAGGTTCACTTTCCATGTACTACTTACTACTGTTGCGGCACCTGTTATTTGGATGAGGACTTGTTTCAACAACAGCCCTTCAGGTGAAGAACCGACGGGAATTAGTTTTGTCTGACTCCTTTGATGATAAATGGGGTTCACCTTTGACATTGACCCCTTACAATCCATATTACGCAAAATTTAATGCGCGCGTAAAAATGTGTTATACATGTGCCTTTTGATACAATTCTGAAGTAATCTTTAAGAATGTTCGTGATAAAATAAAGGTTGAATTCTGTTCCTGCCCCACTTTTGCCCCATTTGGAAACTATATCAAATGTTTACTTAACCAAAATCACAAACAAAAAAATTTAAATTTGAACGTGATCCTTCCCGTGATCCTTTCTCTGATAGATGTTGATCACAAGGAAGAGACACTACCACTCACACTCACAGTCTCCGTCATCTCCCAAATCTGTATACATAAATCAAAAGAAAACATCCGCAGACTTGCTCAAAAGCGGCCACACAATATATACTACAAAAGATTGATTCACACGTTCTCCTAACAAATTGCACCGCGCACGATCCGAGTCACGAAGTTCTGGTAAAAGAACCCCCCAACTAATACGAACTGGGCTAATCTCGAATTAATTGCTGATTAATCTTATAATATAGGAAGCGCCGTCGTGCTACGCCTGACGAGAAGCAGTAAGTCTCGAAGCCACAATTCACAACACCTCCACACAAAGTTCAATGGTGAGGAACTTCAATCATACACGTTCCTTAATGTACACTTTAAAGGAAAAAATCCCCCTTACTGACACATCTTGGTCTGTTCCAGAGATGTATGTAAACCGGCCAAGGGGCATTAGGTCTTTGCCATAGACACTTCGCGCTGTTTACACGACGGACCAATCAAAACAGAGCTTATGGATCGAACACGCTGACGTCGATTAACAAGAATGGAGGTTTCTTCCAGCAGACGACCAAAGCTGATGACGTGAGGTGCGGAGATTCTAAAGGTAATTGTGGTCGCGTTACTATAGGGGACAGAGCCATTGTTAGCTCATGAAGCAGTCACTAGGTGGCCAGCAGTATGGTAGGCCCATTGGGGGGACAGATCTATATTGTGGCTCTTTGTTCTTAAGAAATTCAACTGCCTTTCGATGTTTTACCATGCTTCCCTTGACTCTCTACACCCATCCCAGAGCAGGATGAGATAATGATTTAACCCAGGACATGATGTTTTTCACATTGAACACAATATATACATATGTGAGCAAGGCTAGAGTTGTGACTTTTCCCAATTATCACTCACTTCTTTTGCACCTCCATTAGTGAAGAATACCTACTTTTTCACCTCCAATAGTGAAGAACACCTATTCGGGGGGCGTCATGGCAGCCCCCATGGCTCATAGGCTATATGCCCTATACATGCAACGTCTTAGACTAACGCACCAATATAACTGCGGTGTGTCTGACGATCAACCAAGAGAGAAAGCAGGGTCGGCGGGACCAGCATGGTCTGAATTTTACTGCAAGACAATGCTGCCGAAGCCATAGTTACGGAGGCGGCGAAGTCAGGATCAGGAGACTGATATAACGGCATTCCCTCCATATACCAGAGCTCCTCCTTCAACCCAAACCGATGCAAGGAAAAATACATTCCATTCACCCTCCCTGATGTATAAAACAATACTCATAAGGTGGTTTAACCTTGTAATGACCGTCTAGAGATTACCTCCTACACAGCTATCATGTATTAGTCATGACGTTTACAACTTATCTCATCCCGTTATTTTTTATTCATAGGCTTAACGCTAGGAACTCATACTCCACAGCGAAGGTAGTGTATCCAATATCCATCTTGGATTTTCAGCCAAAATTTCTATAAGCCTGGATATTTTTCATGTAGGACTCTGATCGCAACTCCACAAATGACAGAAATCTTTTGAGGTGATTCATATAGATTTGTTCTTGGTAATTACCATTCCCAGAAGTGTTCTGTGATGGCCAATTTTCTAAATGGCCGCCACTCCAAAACCCACTCGTTTGATCATTTCATAATTCACTCTCGGTGAAGTATGGACCAAGTTATTTTCATATCGTGAATTTCCTTCTAATTATGCAATAGTATTAATTAGTTACTTCAGGGTACTGTCCCATTCAATGAAATTTTCAAGTTATATGAAACTGCTTATTACCTCCAATCATTATACAAGTAATGACGCAATTGTTGTATACGGTATCAAAATTTCAATAACAGGAGGGTGGGGTACGTCTACATAGGCGTAGTATGGCCAGATCAGCATGGATGGACCAGCTCTGCGTGCCCAAATTAATCGTTAAATGGTTATTAAAAGTAATTTCTTTATGAATTTAAATATTACCTATAATATATCAATGTGCATAAGGGAAAACAAACCGGGCAGTTCATTTGATATTTGACATTACTCAGTCACAATATTGTAAATACGCCCCGACGCCGTTTTATCGATCCATGAGTTCATAACAAGTATCAGATGAAACGGCCGGTCAGTTTTCCGACTATATTACCTGCCGCCATTAGAGTATCAGAACGGACGGACGGGTTAATCTCCCACGTACGTTCGGTATCACTACATCTGTACCTGAACTTGTATTAGAAGTCCTATTAGCTCTATTGAGAGGGGTAGGATAAAAATCTATAGGAGAGTGATGACTCTGATTGGGAGCTAATCGAAAATTTACGATTCTCAACATGAAAAGTTTAACTCCTATAGAAGAACAAATGTGAGAATACGAGGCATACTATAGAAGAACATGCTATGATCATAGGGGAAAGAAATTAGTTCCTTTTAAATAGGTCTTATCAACCATTCCACTGAAAGATAACAGATTCTCTGATGCTCTGTACGGCCATAGATATGCTGTCCGGCTTTCCGGTGACTGCTGTAATTAAATCACCTTCAGGGCAGCGCGTGATTCACGAAATCCAGATCTTATCCAGACATACGACCGCGCATGTGCTCACCAGCATTACTTCTAGACAGTTCGGCTTCGTCTCGGTCCTCAATAAGCGAAAGATTTTCTCACACCATTTTTAAAGCTCAGTCCAATGTATTGTCAGTCCAGTAAACTTCAGAAAGATGGTCATGTTTAAGGTTTCGTTGGCAATCTTTTTCTTCCCGAATGAAGCATTTTCAATATTATTAGAGTATAAAACACATAATTGCAATAATATGTTATACAATACGGATATGATAATAGGATGATATCCAGTGGTTAATATTAGATTGTCTATAACATTTTATAAGTGGATCTATCAGTCACAACATCTGGAGTATTGACCTATATAGTGACCAAGCCTTTATCAGAAGATTAGTACAGTTAGAATATTGGAAAGATATGAACACCACTCAGAAATAAGATACATGATACACTATATATATAATTCATGAAATATCGTATTGATAATGTTTCCCAGGACATATTGAACAACTTTTTTTTGAGGCACTAAAAAGCTCTGCTCCAAGTATCTCGTATCGTCCAGGTGCAGTCTCGCTCGTCCGATGTTAAACAGACCCCAGTGTCTCAAATCCAAATATGGGTTTGAGACACTTAAACCAAATTTGCGGTGTATACGGGCATATATGCATCTTCTATCTAATTCCAAAACACGTGAGAGTATCTTTCACGAGAGAATCCTCTGCAATTTCCATGATTACCCACCGCCATTTCAACATGTTGTATGTTGAAATGTCGTAGAGACCCTAAAATACGGGATTTTCATTGGGACGAAATCGTAGACCCCCATTTTTAATCGGAGCCTACTTGCAGAGAAGTGGTCAACTGGCCCGATGAGAGGTCCCTTGCGACGAGATTTCGATTTTTTATCGAGAGGTACATCGTAGGACATAACGGAGTGTATCAGGAGCTCTGTGGACGCCTGCCCTTAGTGATTTATTATTAGGTTTAAGAGTCTGAAACCAACCTTTTCTTAGTTTGGCTTTTGAACAAGTTTTTAGTCTCTAATATATATATATATATATATATATATATATATATATATATATATATATATATATATATATATATATATATGTTGTTCAGTGTATACTGGTAAAACATCCACAACCACAACGATTAACCCTTTGCCTGCAGCAGTTCCCCTGCTCAGCATTACACGGCAGGCATTGCCTGCCCAAACGACCCTGCTATGGCAGGCACCTTTTTTTGGAAATAGCAATGTCATTTGATGTGTCATGTGATTCAAGTAATTTACCTTGGTGACAGGTCATATTTTGTTATACCAAATCAAAGGTCAATATGACTCTCATACTTTGTCAAAATATCTTGAAAATCAAACAATTATCTTTTTATCTATTGAATTTTGTATTTAAGTATCAATGATGCCTCTAAGATGCCTTCAGGCATCTTCCTGCCGTAGCCAGGGGAATGCCTTGAGGCATCTTCCTGCTGTTAAAGGGTTAAAAATAAAAATGCTAAAGATCCACATTAAAGCTGATATAAACCGTTTAATCTCTGTTCTTTGATTCTAAAGAGTAAGTCCCGCCCACGTGACCATCAGGCATGCGCAGAACATGACTCACATGGACATTTCTCAATACGGTGCATCGGGTCTGCAGTGAGGCCGCCTCTGACCAGTCACTTTCAGCTACACTGGTTCCCATTGAGGCAGTGGTCACTAATGACAGCTCCTAGTAATATGTTCAGGGCAACCTGACATTCGCCTACTAGGGTGCTGCGGGCATATCTAGACCTCTCCAATGCTATTGCTCAGCGACTGCCTGACAGTCAGAGCATACAGAGCACTGTGGGTGGTGAGACTCGCAAACAAAACAACATTACATGGCATACATTTAGTGTAAGTACATCAACATTTATACAGGATGATTTTACTTTGTGTTCCATGCTTTCTTATATGTATACTGACTGAGAGATAGATAGAGGGGGGGGGGAGAGAGAGAAGGAGACAGAGAGAGAGAGAGGGAGAGAGACAGAGAAAGAGAGAGACAGAGAGAGAGAGACACAGAGAGAGAGAGAGAGAGAGAGACTCAGAGGGGTAAGCCATGACAGGTACATTCAAGGTTGTAAGGTTGTAAGGTCCCAACACCCCTTACACTAAATGAAACAGCTGGACTCACATGGGTAATCTCTGATTTGTTCCCATCCATACTTAGAAGTGGCCTGCAGTCCCCCTTCCCACAAGGATTATATATATACCCCTCTGACTGGCCCTGGCCGGCCTGACTGGTCACGACCACTGTCAGACACACAGGCCCGCTCTCTTACTGTGTGAGGGGCGGGTCTTTATTTTAAATAAAATTATCATCAGGACTGATTTCTCTAGCTCATCCTTCATGTACAGGTTACATTGTCAGGTGCATCGGGACCGTGATCACCTATTTTTTTACTGGAGAACCCATAATGACGAATGTCGAAGCGGCATGTTTGGACACTTGTCTATGCTATGGAACTTCACGATAAGTCTATAATTTTTACTTTTTGTATCGCAGCCCTATCGGGAGGTCTAAATTGCTATCGTAGTAGGTGGACGTTGGGCCTTACAGTTCCTAAGGCTTGTAAGCATAATAGTCTTTGTAATGGAATCCGTTATAAATGGCGATTAGGTACTTTGCTCCAGAGTTCTGAACATTTATACAACATACTTCTTTTGAAAATGTTAGAATTTAGTTTATAGGTTTTTAGGACTATAGCGTCATTTAATCTGGTATTTCGATTTGCCTGCACAATATGGTGTTCATTTGTGCTCCTCATGTAGCTCATCTTCCGTATTGCCGACTCCCTGCATTCTGATAGAAAAGGTAATATCTGCATTTTTATGGAGTATGTCGGTGATCTCGTTCCGCTTTCAGAGCGATCCTAGGTTTTTTAAGGACTTGTATCTTATGTATTGATTGTTGGGTCGAATCATACATTAGTATGCTGCCGTACTCGGCATATGGAAGTATGTGTGTAGCCATCCACCAAAATCCCCACCTTTGTAATATCATATGTCACAGGGTCCATTCTATTCTGGATATCTGACAGTTCAAAGCTTCCTCACTAAAAAGACTGTCATTCAGTGCATGCCCAGTGATAGAGAAGTGCAGTGCAATGCATATTCATTCCTAAACGACAATCGGAAATATATACATTCAGCTCTATACAGGCCAAAGCTCGTACCGATTAATATTTTCTTACATTATTTAATTACATCAGGTTTCGGAGATTCTACAAAATAAGATTCATCAATAATCGGGCATTTGGTATCATTCCATGAACCATAGAAATAATCTAGGCCTGCCCAGGCCCCGAAGCTTAAAATTGAGGCGTCTGAAGTGATTGGTCCAAAACTGCACTCTCTCTGAACAATTTCTTTGCCATTAAATATTTGACAAAAATCGTACCACCAGTTTAGATCGTCTAACAAATTTTGGGTTATTTTCAATTCCCTTCTTTTTGGAATTGAGGCAGACAAATCAAAAATCCTTCGACTAAAAGTCCTACCACCCCTAACGACTTGTGAACAAAATGACATTAAACCTCTTATTTGTTCTAGTTCTTTTTTAACAACATGACCATTTTCTTTGATTTTCTTTATAGCATTTTTTAGTTTGACTATTTTCTCCTCGGGTTAATTCTTCGGAATTTATCAAAATTCCCCAAATCACCGTATTTTTAGATGGTTCAGTGACTTTTGACATTGAAATTTCGAAAACTATATTGAGGAGAATTTCAATTGATGCATTACATTTTGATAAACAGGGCCCGGATAGAAGAACGGCAGTAATGCCGAATCCGGTATACAAAATGTATAAACCATTTTCCCTAATAAAAAGTATCAATTTTTTTTTTTTAAATTCGTTTTCACCAATAATTAAGAAATCGTCAAGATAATCAGTAATGCCCTTTAGTCCGTTTTGTTGAGCAATATCAATTACCAAATTGGAAATTCTAGTGAAAATATTCGGAGCACATTTTAGGCCGAAGTATAGGTGTTCATCCTCGAAAAATTGTGGGCCATCCCCAAGATGTGGTAGGTGCTATATCTAGAGATGGCGTCTTGCTCGGATTAAACTGTATTTCTCTTTCCCAATAGTATTATTTTTTAAGGCCCGGAGCCATTTCTTGGAGTCTAATATAACGGCATCATATTGCTAAGTTTCAGTGATTCTTCGCAATTGTTTCCCTATATAGACATATTTCTTCCGCTGGACTACTTCATGGGACGAACCAGTTATGTGAATGGAGCCGGATATTAAAGTACACTGATATTTCAGTATATAAATGCATTGCATAGATGTGCATATTCAATGGATTCTTGACAGAAACCTTTTCTTTAAGAAACTGATTTGTATAGCCAAATATAGGCAATAGTAATTCAACCTACCCATTATTGGGGGTGCCCTGTACATTATTAAATTGGCTGATTCAGCAAGATATTCTCTTGTCTATTCTACTTCCTCGGCCATAGCGACACTCGGAGGAATTAGCAGTACACTGAAATTCGGAAAAGGTTTCGTATAATCCATGTATACATTTACTGTACATTCGATGCAACGGAATCAAATAACTTCACTGCTAAATCTGAAAGTTTTCACGGAAGGCTGAGTATATCATAATCTCTTGCAGCATATTCTATGAATCTAGAGAGAAAAGTTAAACCAATGGGGCGATTTGGTTCTTTAGGTTCAGTTGAACGGTTATGTATGAAAAGGCAACCTGTTATATATTACACTCTCCTTTAACTAGAAGGTGCAAAGTGAGCGCGATAATTACCCTACCCTAATAAAACCCTATATAATAAGTCACAAGTCACAAGGTCCATAACAGATTGTTTAATTAAATATAAAACATTCACTTATTTACAAATAGGAGGTGGCGGTACAAACAGTAAACCTGGCCCTACTGCACAGTAATTGACTCACTAACTGACAAATCAGAATACAGTACCAACTGACCAATGACTGCCTCTGGCTTTGGTCCACTCCAGTGAACCTGCCGACCACCATGCCACTATTTGGGCGCAGAACTTTAGAACTTAGGCCCGGCGTCCACCTACTACGATATGGCACCGATATGGTCTACGATGCACCACACGATAGAAAATCAAAATCGCGTCGGAAGGTCACCTAATATCTGGGCATTTGATTACTTCTCTGCGATTAGGCACACATGAAAAATGGGAGTTTACCCCTGACGATGCATGGTGAATTGGCATGTCTAGATATATGTCTACAATTTTGCACCTTCCCGATATGTCTCCGATATTTGCTTTTTGTATCGGTGCCATATCGGTAGGTCTAAATTTCTATCGTAGTAGCTGGACGCCTTCCCTAAACAGCACTTTATGTCATACCCATTGACATAAACAAATCCCATCGTAAAGTACCGACCTCGTAATGGGTATTTTATGTTCATATTTTGTAGCATCAATATCAAAAATGTATATATTAAGGACAATATTATAAATATCATGTATCATCAATTCACATTAGGCCTAGCATCCACCTACTATGGTAGAAATTTACACCCATCGATATGGCACCGTTACAAAAAGTATATACGGGAGACATACCAGGGAGGCGTAAAATCGTAGAAAGATGTCAAGACATGCCAATCCACCATGGGGCCCATTTCATAACCCAGGATCGTACATGTAAACCCTTTTCTTTACGCCATAGAGACCCAGGGACAATGCGGGTCAATTTCATTCAACATTTATGGACGACCTTATGGACGGCCAATATTGTCTTAGCCAACAGACTTACATATTATTAGACGATAACCCTTGTACGAGGTACAGAAAAGGTTCTTCATGTACAATCCTAGATTATGAAACAACCCCATGCATCGTAAGGGTTCTCTTTCAGTGCCTAATCGTAGAAACAGATTAGTAGCCTATTCGGTTGTTATATTAACGGATGATACCAGCAATAATCAGCAGGTGTCAAATCGAAAACCTACAATTTTCACCAGTTAATCCATCGAGTGAAAAAGTGATCAGCAGGAGTCAGAAATATCTCAAATTATCTGTGGACGATCTCCTATCGTTTATCAGTCAGATGCTACAAGATCTACCATATATGCGGCGGATACTGTATCTGGTGCAAACCTGCTAAAACCTCATGCCGGTAGAATGTGAGCTTTTTGTCTGGTCAGATACATATTAGGAGGAAAATTTATCTACCCCAACCAACCAGCGATGCCTGCAGATCTCAGCCAAGCATATCTTATTTCGTGAAATGAAATTTAGAAGCCGTTCCACCACACCGATTCATACTAATTTGGGGACAAGATCAGTGACAGACTATAGGCCCTGCAACCAAATTGGGGACTGAAAACTAGACTTGATATCCACAATTTTTCATAACTTAGACTGTACAAAATATACAGGTTTGCAAAAGGTACCATATTAAATCAGAGATTTTGGGCTTTATTGTTATATGTATCTTCAAGTTATTTAGATAATTTATCTGTTTTAATTTTTGACGTATTTTCTCAAAAAATCATGTTAAAAGTTAGGCAAAATGTTTGACTTCTAGAATATGAGAAGATTCCATAGAACTTCATATGGAAGCAAAATCAAAACCCGGTTTAATCAAGTAGAGATTTCCTTTATGATCATTTTGATACCTTAACTTTTGTTGTACTCACGGTAGAAATTAAAATGGACTGTTTTGTTATCAAAATAGAAAAGTAGCAAAACCCCCTTTTTGTGATATCTGCCATATCTCAAAGCATTGTTATGGTAGGCAAAAAATGGAGAAGAAAGGCTTGCTTGGAAATGTTGTTATGTTTTTATATCGTTAATTCAGAGAATACTTTTCCTTTAGTAATCATTTACAAACAAATGCTTACTTAACCCTATTAAGGCGGATAATGCCTTGAGGCATTCCTCAGCATAGACCGGATAATGCCTTGAGGCATTCCCCCACGGAGACCGGATAATGCCTTGAGGCATTATTTATGAAATTTAGTGATATTTGATCAATATATCTGAAACTTTCAGAGAATATACCTATGATATAGTTTTTTATGTTATTTGGTAAACCAAATAATATAAATGAGAATGATGTGTCATATTACGTGATCAAATAATTGAATATGGGTTTAGACAAATATCGGCTCGTTCCCTAGGGTTATACCAGTCCAAAGTACCCGCCCCAACCAATAGGGCTCTACCACAGACCCCCGCCTTTAAAGGGTTAAACTAATTAGATATGCAGCATAAGTCAATCTATAAGATCTTTTAGGAAAATACTATTTGAATCCAGATCCCACCAAAGTCTCTATTATTATATACCTGTGTTAGTATATCCTACACATACGGCCCGCTCCTACCCATGTCGTATTCATATCCGTACGACACCTAGGTGACGTACGGGGTATGTATGTGGCGTACGGGGCATGTACGGCGGCGAAATCCAAAAGCTCACCCAGAAGCAAGGTTAAAAATTGGATATTTTGAGGTATATAATAATAGAGAAACAGGCTGACTGTCTCCGTACGGATAAAATACTTGGTAAAATCGTCGATCAAATGAACCTCTGCCTTCGGCATCGGTTCATCTGATCGCCGGTTTTACCGCGTATTTAATCCGTACGGAGACAGTAAGCCTGTTTCTCTATATTATGCCTTCCTGACCTACAGTGGTACACTACTTTTGTGTGGCGTTTGCAAATGAAGTCCTTTATTGGATACTCTGCATGAATGGTGCTTGTGCTAAATATTCATATATTATGTTCATATACTCTAACCGAAAAACGCGTAAACAGCCTTTAAATCATCCTGCGACCGTAAATTGATAGCCTTCGCATTGTCAAACCTCGGCGTGTATCATTTTGAAAGCAAGATCGACCTTTGCACCCAGCATACGTAGACAGAAATACGAGCACCGGAGTAAATACGCCTACGTAGCATGTACAACCGCGAATTTAGAGAGGGTTCATCTCCTTGATTCGTTGACGTCAATTACATGTGTTATGGAGTCTAGCAACACGCGGTGGCTGGGCCTCGGTTTCGTGAGTCTCATTCCCCTTTGATACTTCTTCATTTCGGCTGCGTTTCACTCTCATTCCCTCTATAGGTTTCATTCCAATCGTGGCGTGTGAACTAAAGGCTTAAGTTTACTTTGCCTCAGGGACGTCAACAATGGAGTTTGGCTCTCGTCAATATATTCTGCTGAACTGCTTTCATTTGATGGTTATCGAGTAGTGTGCTGTGCAAATGGCATCAGCCTGGCTTCCGAAAACAAAATATTAGAACTGGTTAGCATTTCGCTTGTGATTTTTACCACGCAGGTTCACCTAGTGCATTTCCTATGAGAGAGACCCAATGGGTGAAACGAGGTTCATTAAAGTTGTTTAACCAGTCCATTGTGTCAGTGGATATTTATTTTTGCTATACATACTTTTTTGTTTTGCCATAATTTGAGTAGTTAGTCCCCTGCGTTGTCTGCAGATGATAGCGTGTTAGAGTGGGATTCGATGTATGTTCCCCCCTAAAATCAGAGTCGGAGCGAAAACATATTTGACCTCACATTTTGTAAAACGCAAAAGAGCCTCTTCCATATTCCTATGCTCCACCAAACTGTATTATCCGAACATCTTTTTCCTGTGCTGTTTCTCTAGAAGAAGGGGTTTCGAATGTTTTTTTCTAATAACCAGTCCTCTATCAGAGCTGTGATGCAGAGATTGGGATGGAAAAACGTGGAGGGCTAAGCCTTTCATCTTTATTGTTGTTTATTCCTTTACCCTTCCTTGTCCCATGTTATCTGCGGCAATTGTAAGCGGAGCAGTTCCTGAACTGCTTTGAAATCCACGCGGTTGCCAGTGGCATAACCCATTTGTGTCTGTTAATGGGGAAATTATGACTGTTTGCTGTTTCAATCTCCTCTTGCATTGTCTGCAAGGTGTTAGCTGACACCAGTGATTACATGAAACACTAATGCTGTCATCCATTATGTAACATGGGAGAGGAATTCTCACACATTTTAGGGTTTATTCACCGGCGGCAAATTGTTTTGCTCCAGGAATGAAGACGGTAGGCCACGGCCCCGGATGCAGACTTTTGTGCGCTCAGATTCCAGGAATCCCGGTAAGAACCCATTTAGCTACAGTGCCGTCAGCAATGCTTATGGTGTGAGGTCGTAGAAACCTATCGGGCCCCGCACGGACGGTTCTATTATGAATTTTGTAGGACAAATGAGGATTTTATTCTCTAGGTTGCGATCTGTACTGTTCTCAGCCAAGCAACAATAGCTTTGGGGAGAGCCAGAACGGATCTTTCCAGAAACATAAGATAGAATACATCAACTGAGTCCAAAGACCGAGGCACTTTTCGAGCATCTCTCCGCCTCTTTAACTCCTATCTGGTAGGGTTGACACTGTGGGGCCCGCCCCAGTAACCGCTACATGGCTATGTACGATCGCGACTTCTTAGGTTTAGTTTTAAATTTAGTTTTAATTCATAGCAATATTAGGACCTACCCTACCTACTCGTATTCCTTGAGCATTGTTCAGTACTTCTGCTGTTAATTCTTTCTCTGTTTTGCAATTCTTTCTTGCATTCATTTTTCTCACTTCTCCTTTTTTTCTTTTTGTTTGAGTATGTCAATTAATTTCCCTATCTGGTCTTTGAGATCCGAGATTGCCCGTGCGTTACCCACCGTTTTAACCTTGGCAGGCTTGTCTGACCCGGTTGCAATTATGGGCCTATCTTCTGCATTGTTTCTTCCCACCTTTTTCTTCGGTCTATCGCAGGTAATATGTGTATCTCCGGGGGGAAGTATCTCCGGGGGAACGTATGCGAGACGTGTATAGAATCCCTGTACGACTGCACAACTGACCTCTTGATTAAGTGCACAATTCCGCTAGTTTTTTTTGCTATATCTGCTCTACAATAATCACAAGAGAGCAATGTCAAAAATGATGAGACATATCAGGTGTTTTCCATAGTCATAGTTCCTCCTAAACACCAAGGCTTGAAAGGGCGCCGTTATTTAGGCAATAAAGTGTCGACCCTGGAGCTCTCTATATATCTGTCTGACAGAGACTGTTAACTGCTACTTCCTATAAAGAGACGGCTGATATCCTGGCTTTTCTCACAATTGATCCTGGCGGGTGATTTTATGCATATATGTGTTTAAGTCGGGGACACACCAAGCGAGAAAAGCAGCGATTTCCGGAATGGCTAAAAGAACATGGCCTGTATGTTTGCTATTACTTCACCTGTCACCTGGTTAGTGCCTCTGAGACGCCAAATTATCGGTATGAGTTATTACTATGAAATACTGTCTCACATATATATCATCTTTTGTTGGTGATTCCTTAGATCACTCCCGTTTGTCGCTCAGTGTGTCCCTGGCATAGACTAGAACAATGCACTGACCTGAGAGCTTACTTATATCAATTTATAGGATATCTACCACCGATGGTTTAGCGTCTCAGAGGCAATAATCAGGTGAATTTCTATTTAAAGATCTTATTAGACGAGAAAAGAGTTCACAATTACAAGTAGCGTAATCTTCCACTCAAATCCTTTAAAGACTGTGATTCTAGATACCCTGGCCAGCCTGTACACCCAGATGTGCATCTCCGACAACACTGCTCTCACCCTATCTACTGGCAACAAGGTCACCCAGGCTCGTCAGTATGCCACCTTGGCTGTCGGCTGTGTCAGGGATCCCCTACATGCCCTCTCAACTTTTGGCTTTCTCCTTTGCACCTCCAACCTCTTCGCGATACCCTCAGGGCCAGACAGGCCCCTAACACCCTGGCTAGGAATGGTGCTGTACTCAAAGTCGAACATCTACATCTCACGGTTCAGTCCACCATGAACCTTACCTTTCGCTTCGACCATGGAATGCGGCTGTGACGTTATCGCATAGCAACATGCATAGCAACACCGATTGTCACCAATCAACAACTCCAATCTCCTTCATCGTATACTCTTATAGGCTCATGCCCTTATTTGATAAGCAGACCACCAGATAGAAAACTTGAACCGCTGCTTGGAAAGTTGAAGGATATCTACAATGATAATGGGATACTTGATTCGGAAATTTGGGTATTAGGGGATTTCAATTGTAATTTGATGCAGAGGGATAATCCGTTAGTGTATCGATTGCTTAACATAGAACACACCTTAATTCAGTATATACAAGAGGTAACTCGTCCTAAGGAATGAGGTGGAAGTTCGATTGATCTTTTTTTTCAAATATTGCTTATATTACAGATAGTGGAGTCTCTAACGACCTTACATATGATCACTTACCCGTCTAGGTGATTCGCAAGAAATCGAAATTTAAGAGAGAAGGAATCTCCTTTGAGGGGCGTTCATATACGAATTACCATAAGGAAACCTTATAAGGTGATTATACCTCTAATAACATTATGGATACTGCTGACACGGCTAACTACGTTAACGAATACTTTGGTAGAATAGGGCCCAGACTCGTTAGTGATATTCAATTAGATGGCTACAATGAGCTCCTTCAGAATCTTACTAAAGATACAGATGAAAACACGGAATCTAGTTTTGAGTATACAATAAGTGATTCCGATTTGAGACGGTACATAATAGACATTGTAACTAGTAAGCGTTCAGGCATCGACTTAATATCCGGTCAAGTAATTAAAGACAGCTTAATGATATTATTTAGGGAGATCAAACACTTGTACCGATGCTCAATAAACCTAGGGAAGGTTTCAAAGAAGTGGAAAACTGGCACTATTTTCCCAATCCCTAAGGGAGGAGATGCTCTAAGGCCCAGCGTCCACCTACTACGATATGGCACCGATATGGTCTACGATGCACCTCCCGATAAAAAAATCAAAATCGCGTCGGAAGGTTACCTGATATCGGGGCAGTTGACCACGTTTCTGCGATTAGACACCAATAAAGACCCCATACAATGCGTGGTGAATTGGCATGTCTAGACATATGTCTACGATTTTGCACCTTCCCGATATGGCACCGATTTTGACATTTTGTATCGGTGCCATATCGGGAGGTCTACGATTCTATCGTAGTAGGTGGACGCCGGGCCTTAAAATTACCACTAGGCGCCCAATTACATTATTAGTCTCACCAGCCAAAATTCTGGGAAAACTAGCTCATCAAGAGGTTTATTACCCACCTATTACGGAGTGTCCATAGGGAATGTATAGGGCACCTGGAATTAGCTACCCGGAGATTCTGGCATGTCAAAATCTCCTGCAGGAGATTCCGGAAAAAAAAGTCCCATCGTTAATGAGGTCAAATTATCATGTACTCCAAAATAAGTTTCTTGAATTTTCACTCAATATTGATTATTTATAATCAGTCATGATTATCTCATTTACCATCAGTAATCACTGTCATAACATGCTTTGCATACTAAAATCATGGGGAAAGGGCGAACTACATTATTGGTGTAGGTCTACACCGAATTACTGACATGCTTGCCAGTGCTGTAGTGTCTGGAACTAAATGTCTTGCAGAAACTTTTTATTGCAATAGATTTGCTATTAATCTTGTAGGTGGTTAATGAATACAATAACGACTGGTTTTGTATACGAGTGGCCGTAATCTCCTCTTAGTTGACGACGTAATATCCTCGCTAATCGCTCGGACATTACTACGCGTCAACTACTCGGAGATTACGGCCACTCATACACAAAACCAGTCATTATTGTGTATATACCGTATAGTGTCAAACAAAGGACTATTTAGTAAGAGGCAATTTGGTTTCACGAACGGAGTAGGCATAGGTGATGCCATCTATGAATACATAAACGACTTATTCGAGGCATGCAATAGAAGACAAATAGTTGCAATTTGTTACATAGATTTACGTAAAGCGTTTGACGTAGTGCCATACGCTTTATTTATCTCTGAACTAGAACATTTTGAATTACCTGTACTCTTTGTTGATTGGATAAACAAACAACGAAAATTTTGTAAATGGTTTTATGTCAGATTTGGTTGATGTTTATTATGAAGTTCCACAAGGTTCCATCTTAAGTCCTCTTTTGTTTAATATATTCCTGAACAATATGTGTAAAGATGTTAGTCAATCAAAGTGTATACAATATGCAGATGATTTGGTTTTGTATAGTTGTTGTACAGTCCCAATTGAAACACAAGCTAAATTGCAATCATCGCTTACGAGAATGAGTGGCTGCTGTGACGAAAATGGGATGACTATTAATACAAATAAGACAAAAGATGCCTAGTCAGCCTCTGATAGGCGTCTTCGTTATTTACCGGTTTTGGAAATCTCCTGTAATAAAAGTAGACTTGACAGTGTCTTATCGTATAAGTACCTAGGGGTGATCATTGATTTTAAATTGCATAATTTCAGGTCTTCAATTAGTCTACAAACAGCAGTCACTATTTATAAGGTAGTAATAAGGCCCACATTAGAGTATTGCTCATTTGGACAGTGCAACAAAAAAAGAACATCGATAGACTACAGATAACAGAGAATCGTGTTTTACGAGTGATACTACAGAAACGAGTTAGAGGCACTGATACCCGGTGAATTTCGTAGCCGCGGCCAGGTATGAGATGAGTGTGAGGCCTCGTGTCTGGTCGTCCCCCTTATATATATATATATATATATATATATATATATATATATATATATATATATATATATATATATATATATACATATATATATATACATAAAATACACAGAAACGGGAAAGTGGATACAGGTTCTGAGAACTCAGAACCTGGACAATAAGCTTTAAACGATGTGTGAAACAAAGATATGCTATCTTCAAGACATCTTTGATTTTGTAGTATTTCAGTATGTTTTCTTCATGAATCGTAACGTTAACATTAGCGATGTTGAAGCGATAGACAACCGTGATTTACTGCAAGGCCGCGCAGTACATTGTAGAGAGGGGCGTGTAGTAATTTCGTCACTTACGGCAGCTTGTAGTAATTACGCCACTTACCGTAGTAGGTATATAGTAAAGACATTGTACTCGAGCTTTGTTTGGATCATTGATTTGGCCAATATCACAGCCGTATGAGGGTTCATGTATGGTCTGAGCTTCCGAAATTTGTTTAGCTTAGTGGAAATATATTATGGTGTAATCTTAAGAAATGGCGAGAATGTGATTCACCTGAGAGAGAATATATGTACAGACGGGTGATAGCAAGGAGAGTGTGCCCTAATGTGATATTCAGGAAGGCTTTGTCTTTGACTTAAAAGGTCACAATCCTGTGCCATCCGAGAACTTTCACGCCCCGGAAGGAGTCCCAGCAGTAGCACTTTGTAGTCAGAGAATTCCTAATGGCAGAAAATGGGTTTCTGCTGTGAGAGATACTGGGAGCCCTCGCCAGGCCTTTATTTCTTCTATTGATGTCAATTTGAAATGGTGTTGACAGAGGCCTTGTAAAACCTGGTGCGTGTGTAATTGCTAGGAAATTGTCCATAACGTTTTACACTTTGTCTACCACGAAGGTGATATAACATTGATATCATATAATCAAATCGTGATGACAAGAAAGTCATTTAGTACAAGATATTCCTGTGTATTTATATGACCGTCTAAAGTAGAAACCTGCACGACACGAGTATAGTTTTCACCTTTTTATTTGTACAAATAATAGTAATATTTAACTTTATTTCCCACCTAATACGGAGTCTCCATAATAAACCGATGGAGCCTACAGATCGCTACTCAGTAGAATACGGCTTTTTCTGCCACCTCTCGGGCACTTTAGGAACAATTTTCCATATGAACAATGTACGCCACTTAATACGTCAAATTTCTAATAATTTACAAGAATATTTTTCTAGTAATTAGTTAAAAGGTGAGTAATAAATACAAAAGTACCATGATTTGGATCTGTGTAGCCGTATTCTCCCTGTAGTTGACACTACTCAATACTCCTCGCTACCGCTCAATTTTACTACGTGTCAACTACGCGGAGAATACAGTCTCTCAGATTAAGATCATGGTAATATTATGTATACATTATTGCATTATATGGTCCCTTCTAATGGTGTCTGTCGACTACTCGGCACACGGGAGAGCCATATGACACATGATTGCTGTTGTGACATGGACGAATAGGGTAGTGGTTGGACGGTGAGCCCGCGGGCCTCAGATCACCTGCCGTCTGAAGGGTGAGATGTCATAAAGCGTCTCAGATACCCGGGGAAGCCACCTGCATGTTCCAAGCGACACCGCCGATACATCTGCCAACCTTATCACTTATTGCCAGCGCCAACAGTGGCCGTGGCAGGAAACGCAGGGAGTCCATATAGTGCATTTCCTATTAACCCTTTAAAGCTGGCTATTATCTTACATGTATACCCTAGTTGGTTCTTATGTTCCGGTATATTCCTGGTGGAAGTATGATTGTGCATTGTACCGCTTTTAATGATGATTTTTCCACTTAAAGGTATAGATTCCGGATATTGCTCTAATGTTATTAGTATATCTCTAATGCTATTGATATTTCAAGTAAAATGCAGTAGAATGTAATCCTATCTTGCAAGGTGTATGAAATTCCAACCGCAACTCCAGGGTCAAGTTACTGGTACTATTATATTTGATGGAAATTCTATCTTGGGGGAACAATTTGAAGTAGCTGACTCCCGATGAATCTGGGAGAATAATGGCATGCTTTGTAATTCTCAAACAAACAATTGACTAGAAAGGCTTATTTCAGTATTTGTGATTCGCCTCGATTAGGGCCCTCTATTGATAGAAAAAGATCCATACGGCTGGCATCAGCTTCATTACTGTATTTTTACAGATGGTCATATATGGAAATAAAAAGATGCTGGAATTCGTCGTAAAGTTGCCAGATTGAAGCTACCTGACTGACATTTAAACCTCCACGTCCAATATAGCCGTGCTTACGTGACACCTGCTTTGAGCCTCAGTGTCTGCTATGAGCAGATCATCAGACGCTTACAGCTAATAATGACAATTGGCGTTTAGGTCAAACTTCATGATGAGTTGTATTTTACTTGATGCAGATGATATATATGTGAGCGCACTCATTTTTGCAGGTTTAGATCAATATTTACAAACGTTCAGGCGTGTATGTAGTAACTGGGTTTAGCAGTTCTCTGTGTGGTTGTCAAGCAATGGTCAACTTGTTGAGGAAGGTCCAGACTTTTGGCTGAAGGTGGCACGGCAAAAAAAGGGTTAACACTGAAGGACCGCTGACTAACTCCCATTGTGAGGCGACAGACGCTGCATGCTGATAGGGTGAGAACTCCCTCGGACGCCTGACAGCTCACGTCTCCAATCAGAACCTTATAAATGATCCTATTGTGGTAGCATATGGGAGTGAAGAAGATCCGATTTGGAGACCGGGAGATGCTGATTTCAGCAGAAAACTTGACCAGTTATGGTTTCAACTACTCCTGGGAAATGGGATAAAATCATCAAAAACTTTAATCAGGATCATCGTATTTCTATTGAAGTAAATCTATCCCGATGTATCATCCCTTCCTCTCGTAAATAAAGAAGATGCAGGCCTGTGAATATATCAGTAATAACTTATATTCTGATAGTAATTCCTTGTTAGGTAATGCAGTATTTGATTACAAAAAGGTTTCTATTCAGGTAAGTACAAACTAAGTATAACAAGTATTATATATATGTGGGAACTTTTCTGGCATAAATCGGTACCCCGATTTGTGCCAATCGGTCCCCGATTTTATCCAAAATAAAAATTTCGGAAATCGGGGCCCCGATTTTATCTCTCCCCCCCCCCCCCCCCAAAAAAAAAAAATCCTATTTCCTACACGCAACGTCTGACCACCAAGTCATATATAGAATCATACTGGTATGTGGAACATTTTAAAGTAATATGTGCTGTAGAAGTTTAAATAAGATGAGTAGGGGTGGGATACCTAGGATGCGGTAGGGTTAGGTGGATAGGTGTATGGGTTTGCTGTTGTTGATGTCTCGGAGAAGGTGACAATGGGTATTCTCATATACCTATGAGCGAACAACCTATGATCAATTAACGCTGCTGGGGGTGAAATAACTTTTGTTTACTGCTCAGGTTGAAGTTACTGCCCAGGTTGACGTTTTACTGCCCAGGTTGACGTTCAGAGACATTCGGTTTTATCGATTCTATCCTTACCAGGTGAGATGAGCAACCCATTCCTTGAAATACCTGATAGACGTGATCTTTTCAATTCTCTACCTCATTTATATCATAGTGTAAATTTGAACGACATGGAATATTAACATTGAGAACGGAAATCACCTACACACAGAGGTAAGCATGATCTTATGTTGAGAGGAGGAAACTGCGGCTAAATGTAAATGAGGACTAATGCTGGGGCAGCAACTCCCCCCCCCCCCCCCACCCCCTCCCACTTCGCTGATTCTCTAAATCAAAATTACACTCAAAAGTTCACTTTTCAGGGGACTGCACTGCTTGCCTTATGGTAAATGCCATTTTCCGTGTTATATAAACATCTTGTTGCCGTCAATCATTATCTATAATGCGCCTATAAGCAATTTTCCACTGGCCGACGAAAACAGCAACTGAATTCTCCTATAAACGTGGCAAACGACTACACGTCGGTTTCAAAATCAGCGTGGGTGCTATGTATGTCCTGTTTCTGCGCATTGAACAGATTCATTACCGACAGGACTGTCCCCCAAACACAAAAACTACCACCGGTGGTGGCTATATTGCATAATATATGCACAATTAATCAGTGCCTAGATTATTGTCTGTTTTTGGCAACATATCCTGTACTATGACAGCTTGTCTCAATCCGTAATTCTTATGAAATTGAATTGACTTTCACACTTTTATCATGCCTCCTTAGTCTCTCAGCACCCATCCCAGTGTAGGATGACTTAAAGATGAAACCTAGGACACATTTGCTGAGAAGGCTGGGGTAGTGACAGTGGCGCATGTGACATAGCATCGAGAATAGTGCAGGAGTCTCTCTGGGACTCATATAATCTGCAATTTAATGCAACATTGTTTGTGGTGTCCATTTGAGTAGGAAGAGAATTTGAATAGGTAGTCATTGGTTTAGTGTTGTTCTTTACATTATATAAACGACTTGAGTAGATTAATTAAAAGGGCCAGTGTTGGTCTTTATGCCGACGACACGGTTTTATACTTGGCAGGCAAAAATCCTACTATAATCCACAATGTTTTACAAGTTGAACTGGATAATATTGATCTCTGGTGTAACCAAAACAAGTTGTCTGTGAACTCTAAGAAAACAAAAGTGATGTTATTTAAGACAAGAGGAGGACTTAAATCCAGAGAGTTATTATTTTATTGGAAGTAATAGACTACTGACGGTTAACTCTTATAGCTACCTTGGCGTTACTCTGGATACTGAACTGAACTATAAGCCTCATATAAACAGGTTATACAAAAATATTAGTCATAAACTCTATCAGCTGACCAAAATGAATCCTTTCCTATCGACCGCAGCTGCCCTTCAAATTTACAAATCCTGTATTATCCCATATATGGATTACTGAGATATGTTGTTCAAACTCTCTAACCAGAAAAGCCTTGGGAAATTACAACTTTTTCAAAATAAGTGTCTACGATTATGTTTAAAGTGCCATAAGAGAACACCTATCCAAGTTTTGCTTGTGAGGGCGGGTCTTCCTCTACTTTTTCATTGAAGGGAAATACACTTAAAACATTTTATGTTTAAACGTGCACAAATCCAGGAAAACCTTGTAAGAAACCCCCTCCCCACAAGAGCCCACGATGCTCCGTTACTGCTTGTAAATCGTCCAAACTGTGTAGCTTACACCAGGTCGGGATAATATCATGGTGGTTCGACCTGGAATGAACTCTCTCCACTTGTACGTAGTATACCAACTTATAAGTATTTTAAAAGTGTCACAAAAAAACTGCTGGTTGAGATGTTACCTCAGGTACTATAATGCATATCTAGCTCAAATTCTATTTCCTGTATTACCTGCATTTTTGCTGTCTGAACGACATAATTAGGATTGCTGAGCTATGTTAGACCAATATATATGGATGACAACGCGAAACTTGCTAAATTTTGAAATAACTTTATTTCCCTATTACTATACTCATACCTGATTTATCACATTGTACTGTACTGCTTGTGAGTGGGGTGTATCCCAGCTAGGTTAAGTACCTCCATAAATTTCTCAAAACTGGCTCGTCAGCGCTTTCATACGTGTGCGGCCAGGCAATGAAAACCAGCAGCCATGATAGCAGCTGATGCCATGGCCACTTTGTTGACACCGAATCTATACGGAAAATGTAACACACAGAAAATTGTATCTCCTTCATGCCAATAAAGAAATTCCATAGAATTTTTTTTTTTTTTTAATTCATGTACTTTGATGTTGTAGCCAGTTCAGATTCTCGATTTTCATATACTACTTACTAATTTGTACGGGGGTTTGTTTAGCACTGCTAGAGCACATGAAGGACTATCTGCTGAAAATTGGCCGCACTGCAGGCTGGCTCCCAGGTCGGACACAGTAGGAGAAAAAAACTCTAGTTCTTTGAGTGGAAGGATTTTATAATGCAGAAAAAATTTACATCAATAAATTGATAATAACATCTAGCTTTGTGAGGAAGTCGCCAGTTCGAGACTTGACATAATTGAAAAAATTCAAAATATTTTTGTCTCTTTAGTGGGGGGGGGGGCAACTCTAAGCATATCCTGTCGAAATTGTGCCTTTTTGTATATGGTAGGCAACCATAACAATTTTGCAGATGATCTTACATTTAAAACTAGTATAAATGTCAATGTTCATCTAATTGGCATATAATATAAGGTGTAAATAGGTCCAGGCCCTACTTATGTCAGAAATGATGGTTTTAGGACATGTGGCCTCTCCTTCCTTTGTTCGCCATAGTCTATTTGAGCTAATATGATTATATATCAGAAATGTCAGTTTTTAAGCCCCAATAGAAATTTTTCGAAGTTGTGGGGCGGGTGGTGGTCAAAGTTCTTAAATCCTTTTGAGGCACGCCACCCGAGTGAGGGCAAGTGTTGACGTCATCATAAGAAGTGCACTGTAGATCCGAGAGAGGGCGTCATGAAAGTGAATTATCCAGCAATTCTTAAATACCGCCCAATGTGGTACCCATCCGGTATTACTTAAATGAACCATGACCTGTTCGAAGGTTAGATGGCAAAGTCGAAGTATTGAGTTCTTTGGAGGCGAACAAATCAATCTAGACAATGTATCGACAATTTGTCTGCGAAAGTAATACAGTTTCAGAATATATAATGGTTATAACACGAATGTTAAACATAATTATGAAATTTGAAGTAGTCGAATAGTTCATGAGAATTATCCGTATATTCTTATTTATTTCAGTTGGGTGGATCAAAATTCTGTTGCGTGTAGATTTGACAGGTCGTTGAAGGCTAAATACATAGCGCTGGCGTGCTCTCCCGCAATTGGACGTACGTTAACCTAATTGATAAAGTAGTAGTTTTACCTGCATCGTTGGCGTCTTCTATTAAATGCTGGTTTATATAAATCTTCAACAATATACTGCTGTAACAGCCATATTGCAAAGAGAGTCACCTTTCAAGAACTAATTCTGAAAACCTGTCCACCACCATTTTCCTTTAATTAGAAGTGTACTCTCGTAGTTGATTAATCTGTATTAATTAATCTTTAATTAGAAGAAACGGATGACAGGTTTTCTTTATCCGTCTGTGCTTCACTCTCTCTATTATAAAATAAGAAATATTTGTGAATATTGGAACTGTGCAACGTAGGTTTACACGGTTATCCCTTCGTACGTTCTCTTGCAACTCCCTTCATAATGCACACCAGGGGGAGAGAAATATATATAGTACGAAACTAAATAGATATGTTAACTAAATGAAATTGATGAGTGCATTTGATGAAGAAAAACAGTGTTTGATCATTCGTTTTATCATTCACGAACGTCCTGCATATGGATGCCAAAGAGGATGGATGTTGGAGGAAATTATATATCTAAAGAGTTCATAAGTAGAACACATATAAAAGGGATTTCTTCGTATGTTTTCCTCCCTGAGAAGCAAAAGTCACGCGGTTTTCTTAAATTAATAATATTGGTATCACCATTTTGATAATAGTGTTGTGGCTCAAACTTAAAGGATCATTAAATAACAACTACAAACACTGCACGAAAACCACCAGTTTACATATGAATGCGCCCGGCGTATATAAGTATGACTTTTTTGTATATAAGGTTGTCCTATTTCCCGTGTATATACACCTCATGTGTAGGCGGATATAAGCGTCCAGTGAAGAGGACTTCACTGAGAGCGGGTGGGGGGAGGTTGGGGAGGGGGCGGGGGGAGGGCTTCTTACTGAGGACACCTTTACTTCTACCAACACAAAGGGGCGGGAGGCAGAGGGGGGAGAGGATATTTCCTCTCATATACGCTGGGTGTGAAATACAGCCAAGATGCATCCATATATAAGGCTTGGGCGTATATACATATATATATATATGAAAACAAGTCAATATTCAGCCACTACATGCACTTCCGTGATGGCGTATTTATGAATAAAATAGTGGTTTTCGTGCAGTGAAAGCAACCAATGTAAACTTAATGTCAAAACATTGACTTTTACTGGGATCTATTACGTCTGATGTTAGACAAGGTCACGATTTGCTGTGTAACATGTGTAATAAAGTCATCAATTAATTAATGATGATGTTAGGGCATGCTATGATATTATCACATACATTATCAATGACCCCTCTTTCAAAAACAACGAGATATGGGTGATGGGGGATTTGAATGTGAACACAAATTTTAGAGATAGCGACAAATATGCAGCCCTTAAACAATTTTACCCAGTAACAAATTAGAATTGATGCAGACTAATGAATCTTTTCAGTATTATCATGGCAAAAGTACAATTGACCACATCTACACAAACTCCAAACATGTTAAATTACCTGGTCTTCTACATCTCAGACCTTATTCCTATCTACACCCTTAGAAAGCACAACTAGCAAAGTTTGTAAATGTAATCTCTACAAAATAGATAGAGACAAACTAGATGAGTACCTGAGGAATTATCTGCAAGAGCATACAAATGACCCCTATGAGCATTTTGAAAATTATGTAAATCAATACTTAGACAAAAATGCACCAGTGACGGAACATATAATATACAACAAAGATGGAGTTGAAATACCCATAGTAACTTATCAAGAAGAGAGCCCATCTAGTGAAACTAATCTCGAAGCAGGTCAATGTTGACCATGGTTCACTTATTGAAATACGAAGGCTAGGAAATTAATACACTGCAAACTGAGAGCTGTTAGAGCCTCAATGATTAAAAGATCACTTGAGCAGAATTCTGCCAATCCAAAACAGTTTTGGAGGGTGTCAAATGAATTCTGGACGCCTGAAAAGGCTGACAGAAATAAGGCAGCATATTTAATGAGATATATCTTAGAGAGTCATAGAAAAATCGGGTGACCAGGCGTGTTGAGAGACCCAGTATGACTGCGCAACTGACCAGGTAAGATGTTTGAATCAGAGAATTTCGCACACACAAAAATTTAGTCACACTAAAAACAGATCATCTGTATTTAAGTGACCTAAAAGTTTGGAAATATATCTTAGAGAATCATCTGATGAATGAAAGCCAGTTTGGTTTTATGCCCTCAAGGTCCACCTCGCAAGCAATCTTCAAAGTCATTCACACCTTAGAATATAATAAAGATATTAAAGATAAAAGTCTATGTGCCATCATTGACCTAAAAAGGCGTTCGACAGTGTCAAACGTTGCCTTTTAGTTAAAAATTTCAGAGAAATTAGACACTGCATTTCATTTGTCCTATCTGCATTTCGCTATAAGTTCAACACACCATTCTTCCTCTATGCATAAACTCAACTCTCGTTTCTGCTGGTGGATACTTTTAACCAATTTATTGCAGTGTTTTATAATGAAATATAATGCTGTTTTCTGTGTTATTGTTATACTTCTATTTCATTCCAGTGTATGAGTTTTCAGTTCACCTTACTATCTACCTCGCATATCCTCGAAGGATGCACCAGGGTTCGTTTTAAATCGATATATTGCCGTGATGCGCGTTGAAAGTAAAACAAGTGTCCTTATAAAAGGAGAATTCGTGAAAAATATAAATCACAATCGTAGAAAATAGACACACAATACATCTGACGGAACAAAGCTGAAAAACAAGGAGTGCTGCCTCTGATGAATGACACTGAGTCTAGAAGCTGCACGATCTTTTTATATTCTAATCACGAGACACTGTGTTTTTTTATTTATGAGAACGCACACAGGGTTTTTTTTAATAAAGGAGTCTGCCCCCCAGGCCTTCTCTTTCACGTTGGTACTCTGGTATTTACGGGTCTTGGTAGCTGCGCTCCATTTCTATTTCTATCTCCATTGCGTGTCAGTCTGTCAGCACGCGGTGTAAAACAGGAGAATCTGAGATGAAGACTGAAACTGGGTCCCGTCGTCGGGTTGTCCACGGGAGGGCTGTTTGCTTGCGTCTCCCGTATAACACAAGTCCTGGAGACATCCTCACGGATCCCCCAAACTCTTGAGCCATGTAGCCATTCCGATCATGCCATAGGCGGCTCTATGCAGTAGCTTTATGCGCACATTGTCGCGGCCGCTTTAGTCCCATGCATACCATGCCATACATATTTCATAGATGTAGACGGGCGTAGGGCGGACGTAACACTGAGGCAGGACCGATGCTGACGTATACCCGAGAAGCCAGCATGGAATCAATGCTTACTAAGGCTATACACTGGCGTGGAGCAAAACCTGATGAGGTCACGCGGGGTGAGGCTTTGTGGTCAGATGGGGGCGTGAGGTGCGTTGTATGAGAGGGGAACAGGAGTCGGTTCAGAAAATCAGTCGCAGGAACCAGGGAAAACAGGACAACGATATTCAAGCCTGTACCTCGGCGTTACCACATCCAGCAATATTATTGAATACAGCTCCATCCATTTTAACGAGCTCCGTCTGCTCACATTGTTAAACTCCAACGCACTGAGAATAGGGCAGGAAGGGTTGTCAGACAAAGCTATGATTGGGTTATAATACCTGGGCGTCTGCGGCCTTAATTGTCGGCTTGCGCCACTAGCAACAAGGAGCAAATGAATCCGTTGCAAGAAAAAGCACTATTTTAATGTGAAAATGTTCAATTTTTAAAGGTATTTAGTTTCATAGTGTTTAGGTTTGACAATTGTTGATGGGTAGGAAGGTTGATGGGTAGGCAAGTTGATTGGTGCATGGGTAGGCAAGTTGATTGGTGCACAGGTCAGTGGGTAGGCAGATTGATGGGTGGGCTGGTTGATGGGTAGGTTGGTTAATTAATGGGTAGGTAGGTTGTTTGGCGCAAAGGTTGGTGGGTAGGCCGGTTGATGGCGGCCAGTTGATGGGTGCGCAGGTTGATGAATGGGCATGTAGATAGGTGAGAAGGTTGATGGCTAAGCAGATTGGCATGGAGGAAGGTTGGTAGGGATACTGGGCCCCATTGCATAATCCAGGATGTACCGTACGGTTGGACGATGAGATCCAACTAAAGATGAATGAGGTCTTGGACCATCATAGGCAATTATCGTTTCATGAATTAGATCCTTTGTGGACCACCCCTCTCATGAGATCTCACACCCTCTAAGTGGTATTCTTTACTCTCACTACGCTCTATAGGAGAAGAATTCTTAAGGAACTAGGCTTAGAGCCTTGAGAATCCACTGACCTGCCTCCCGTGCTAAAGACGTACATCAATGCAACCCAAAGATTCCTATAATCTCAATGATGCCAACTAGCGGGAAAACTGTGTGCCAGTGGATTCTCAAGGCTCTGAGCCTAGTTCGTTAAGAATTCTTCTTCTATAGAGCGTAGTGAGAACCTTGTACAGAATACCACTTAGAGAGTGCGAGATCTTATGGGAGGGGTGCATGGAATCCGCATGGAGTCCACGTGCAAATTTTCCTAGGTGCATCCCAGATGTCTTATCAGGACATGTCCCTAGACCCTAAGCCTTAGTTCCCATAGACTCGGATATCACTTCCATGGTGCTACATTGTACGACCATGTCCTAGGAAGTGTTAAATGAACCTACGATCATCCAGGTTCTGTATGGGCTCTTTTCTGTCATTAAATGAAGGACAGTCCTTTCTCTTCCACAATAACCACCCATTTTGATAAAGCCAATAAAACCAGTGATTACAATTAAAATCACAACTTATGATGCTGTATTTCAAGAACAAGCTAAATGTACGACACCTTTATATGTGTCCTTGATGTAGGAGTATTTTAGATGACCATTTGGAGGACACAGGAGAGTTGTACGATAGATTTATATAACGATATTTCAAAGTCTACATAAGATCGTGTCATTGAAGTGTCCTAGCTCTCAGGCCAAAAACCGCCTTTTTTAACATGACATATCATAACCTGTTTTACCTCGGTTCACCACTGACAGTGCCGAATCAATAAGAAAGGGCCAACACCTTTATGTAAGACTCTCAAAAAGACCTTGAACTTATTGACAATAGAGTCCGAGAGTCCAAGGCTGACTCTAATTAGATACGCTTCATAGACCATATGTTTAAATGTATGTCGTTTAAAGCTAAGATAAAGCAAATGCTCCTTGATAATGTTATCGAAAAATATAAGGCCCGCCCCTCACACAGTGAGAGAGCAGACCTGTGTGTAGAGTGGTAAGAGTACCTGCCACACATCTCTAGTGACGGTGTCGACACCGCACCGCAGTCAGTGAGGGGGGATATACCCAACTGGCTGAATGGCCTGAGTGATTGTGCACATGTTTTCTAAAGCACCAGATGAAGGAGTGATAGTGTTAACATTTATAGGAGGCTCTTCTCCAATTCATCAACAACTCTTGTATAAAGCCGGATGAAATGTGGGCGAACTCCTTTGAGTTGGTCTTGTTGAAGCAGCCAACGCTCATCATCTTACCTAATTCATCCAGGGATTGTGCACGCACATGTCACTCAAGTTGGCGGAGGTAAAAAGGGCAGATAGTGTTAAGTAGCTACAGGTACATACATATTTAACATCAGAAAGATATAACAAGCAAGAGAATTTGTTTGGGGGAAAGATACAAACATCAACCTTCATTTTGTAAAATTAAAATCATTTTTTACAGGGTCGATAACAGGTATGAACGCATCGACAGTGTTGAGATGACTAGCTAATGGTTAGGAATTGGTGACGTAACGAGTCCGCAGTTAATATATATGTATGATCTACATGGAGCTTTACTATTATATGTTCAAAATATAAATGCAACCTCAAGATCTGCACTAGTGTACAGGTTACATTGTGAGGTGCATCGAGACTGTGATCACTTTTTATTTTACCGGAGAACTCTGCTTGTCTAGACATTTTCTATGCAATGGACCTTCCCATTTAGTCTTCGATTTTGACCTTTTGTATCGGAGCCCAATCGAAAGGTCTAAATCTCTATCGTAGTAGGTGGACGCCGGGCCTTATTCGCCTGAAGATCCTTTCTATGATAGAAGGGAATAAAGCTTCTTTTTTTTAAATGCATTAGTATCAATACAAGACAAAAGGATCGCTCTGAATTTCACAGAAAAGGGAATACATTTCAAAGCCATTGCCGCGCGCAAAATACAAAGACGCTTTTGGGGGAAGATATCCGCGAAATAGTAAAATAGGATGTTTTGTCGGATGTACAGTCAGCAGATGTTATTATTAAGTAATGAATGTAAATTCGACAGACACCCTCTTCATTTTATCGTATATGTTCGATGTGTCTAGCGCTGGGATCTGTTTACATTGTATGTGTCTTTTTATTTATAGATTTCTCTTTATCAAAAAACTAGTATTTTTTTACCTGCACGTATGCTGTGTTGGACATAGACAAGGAGGGTTGTACATATATATTTGTCATGAGTTCAGCATGCAATCATACAGCCTCAGAACCTTTCCCTGATGAACATCGGAATCATACATGTTTCCTTAGTTGGTCAGGAAACAAGGGAGAAGGGTAAACAACACCCACTCTGTATCCTTTATCAGTCTGTGCTTCCTGATCTACATATATGTATGTGTATTTCCTATTCCAGGATTGCCAAATTGGTAGGATGGTTTCATGTTCTAAGAACTAAAGAATGAATAGATTATTTGTGTTGTTGGTCGTTTCTAAATGTGCCGATCTGAATGATAAAACTAATACTTTTTTGTGTAATTATAATCTATATCTGTATATCGTGTAATGACTTGATGTCAGGTATAAACATCAATCCCCTACTTACCACTGTCAAGCTTGAACGTTGTATGTCAATGACTCACTAACCTATTTCAAATGGATGATCGGATGTAGGCCTAATATCTGAATTCGAATAAATCAAAAACAAAAGCTCAAGGGATACTTTGTGATAAGGATTCGGCTTCGCAGGCGGTTTTGGGGCAAGGGCCTTTTTTTGGTGGGTAGGTAGATAGGAGGGTGGGTAGATAGGGGGCAAGAGACCGGAATAATCTTGACAAGGACGTCCAGACCTGTGACACCTTACAGACTTTTTAAAGAACTCATACGTAAAATTATAAAATGATAGACTCTTGGAAAGACTTGATAGAAGGCCAAACTCATTATTACTTCATTAATACGAATACATTTATCTGTATACTTATATTCTGTTTATATATCACTATTCTATGTATGTGCTGAGGAAGTGAACCAAGTGAACTATATGTAAAATTGTCCATATTGTACTGAAAAACTCATGTATATGAGAGATACAATAAAAACAACTAAAAAGAAAAGGTGAAAAGGATCGGGCATTGGCCTGAACAATGTCCGAACGGTACCCGATTTTGGATTGACACATGTGGACCTATTCAACTGCTATTCCATCAACTGAACTGAGCATTGATCATGGTTTTGGTCGTCCCAGACCTAGGGTTGGCTAAAAATCGGGTTATTCGGCGTTTACACATGGCGATTATTGCCACCGATTTTCTGCACTTAGTACCACTGACAGATTATTGTTAGGTATAAACAGGAAGATTCCTTACATGGGCTCCGGTTCTTCTATCTTGTATAACATAATTTGGAAGCAGCGGCGGAAGATTTCGGTTCTCAGCGAAATACACCCTGGTTGAAATATACGTAGACAGAAGAGTTTTCTACGCAAATACCTGTTGGCAATCCAAAACCGTCAGCTATAAACACTTCAACAACTTGAAGTGGCCATGGATGTTAACTAGTACCGACATTTTTTTCGGTGAGCATCACCGATCGAGGCTTCAGTACCCAATATGATATTGGAGCGCTTTCTGTCGGCTGTGCAAACACCGCCCAAGTAGAATTGTAGCTTAAACGTAAGTAATATGTCCGAAAGTAGTTTCAGAGTAGGCATTGCTACTGATATCTAGTGTTTAATACATAGGATGTGTTAGAATACAGATCCAACTGAAAGTTTCAATATGTATGAGATCGCGTTTCAAATGAGTTGGCTTTGTGTTCAGGGATGCATTGTCATTTTCGGTGCAGCGAACAAATCCAGGCATTGTTAATCAGGCAATGACTCAGATACGATGATAGTCACTGGTTTGGATACAACGCCGAGAATCTATTATACCATTAGGTCAGTTCATGGAAACAGGTCACATTAAATGATTCACACTTATGACCGATGTTTAGGTCGTGACTGTGAACGAGCACTTAGCCACACAGAATAACCAATGACACGAATATTGACCTATAAACTAGGATACGTTTATGCTTTCTGAAATTCGATACCTTTATTTCACAATCTGTGGCTACAGAATACATTGCTAACTTATCAGTGGAAGGTCAAGTATATGCTTTTGTCATTATTGAACTGTTCGTTAAAGTTTTCAGATCTTAAAAATGAGGTTAATTCACTATTAATAAGGGTGAAAATTATGGATAATTTCGAATAATGACGCTATAAGATATTTTCAAATAGGTGTGCTGTCTCATACACAATTAAATCTTTCATATAAAAGAGCTTTTGATAAGAGCGATGACTATTACACGGAAGCCAGTTTCCGAGCTTTCTTATTAGATAAGAATTGCTACAGTATTCTGTTAAAATCATCCTCTGGGATGATTCAATTTGGTCTTTCATCAGACTATCAAATTCTAAACACGTTGTGCTTGTATTCTTGGAATTTCACTCTATACTACACAATATTTCAACTGTCCGGTTAACAATGTACCTCATAAGTACCTCCCCTTCTGAAGATTATGACCTTACCAACAACTTTAATGACCAACTGGAGAAAAGTAGATCGATTTGTCAAGAATATGTCTCTGAAAGGCAGGGTTGCAATCACGAACAGTTTAATTATCTCGCAACTACTCTATCCGATATCTACCATAGCATGTCCGAGAGCAGTCTTTGAAGAGTTATGATGATCAGTTACTCATGGCCCTTGGTAAGGGGTGGTCAATGCCCTCCCCCCCCCCCCCTCCCCCAGCGGATCGTTGCTTCTATAAAATATTGGAAAAGCGTTGGTGTAGTAACATCGGATCGTATTGTGTGGTATCGTTATTTTAACAATGTATCGCTACCTTTTACAACACCACATTTGCAGTGAGATATTTAATTGAATATAGCTGGCGATATCGTTATGATGCGATCGACAAAAAGTCTGGAGCAACACTTTCACCCTCGGATCACTATTCTGTGATCCGCAAAACGTAGAGCAACGACACACTTGTGAATCACTTCCTCACTATGTGGTACGTGCACCTCCCCCTTGATGTCTCACCTCTGCACCATGCACCTCATGTGCACTTTTGTTACTTCTCTCCCCCTCACTCTCAATCTGCTCTAGCAATATGTGCAAGTATCACGTTTTCATCCCCGTCTATCTTTGGGCAACTTCCCCGGTCCGCCCCTGCATCTTCATATTTTCCAAATATACAAGACCAGGGACTACAGGAACCCATTATATTCAGTCGGGTGTGGAGTGTAGGTAAGGTATTTACACCGGAAAATATGCCTAACACAAGAGCAAACGTGAGCAGCTCCCCGAGTAGGACGCGAACTGGTCACTTGTTCACACACCTACATACATCTCTTCAACTTCACCTACCTGCGTAGGCCCTTTCTATTATATTATACAATCATTATAATTGATTGAGATATGTTCATTTTACAATTATGTATATGATTCAGAACTCACTAGATAGCCAAAAAAAAAGTTTTCCAACCAAGGAATAGGCACACCAACCAATTCCGACGGAACGAAAAAATCACAACCTCACTATTCAAAATGGGTTTGATGGTAGTCCCCATTGTATTTTGTGCTAGCAAATCATTTCCCGACAGAATAAAGGTGCATTGGATTAATATGTTAGGTTAACACTCTTTTACAGTACATATTAGAGAGAGAAAAAGCTACGGCGAAGTGACCCTTCTTGCTAGCGAAATATGTGCTGGATGCTCCTTATAAAATAGAAATGGCTTCCTTGTATATGGATGACCTTTCTTCCAGGGATTGTATCAATGGTGAATGCCCACGTATTGTTTTCTTTGAGCTACCCTCACAACGATGTGAAGTTGGAGAGTCATATCTATCGGCAATAATCTACTTGTATTGCAGAAATAAAAGGGCCACGCTCACTCTATAAAAGAAATGTGAGCCATTACGAGAAATTGGACCTGGATAGGGAAGAAGCAGCTATGGCCGAGTTCTCAAGGTGAGCCTAAATATGTCATAGCTATTGCATCATCGGAAAAGACATTTACTGCGTACCCACAAAGGCAAGTACTAATTCCGTTCAATTGCACGTTTTACTGCAAAAACATCCATCCAAGGGATGTCAATGAAGGTCAGAAAAAGAATATAGATGAAAGGCAGGGTGGTAGGTAAAAATTTCCCTGTTGGTAGTTGAAAGTTCAGGAGAAAGTTCAGGCCACAGAATATTATGGTTAGTAGTGTTCTGGTGAAGCAGTAACTGGTGTCAGTATTTACTCCGTGGTGTGTGTTGTCTCAACACAACATTACTGCCAATTTTCCAATAGCTTCAATTTCGGTGACTCAGCGAGACCAAGAAAATGTGGAAAACACATGGAGATGAGGCTCTGTGGTGAGTTCTAAACCACTATGTTAATGGCAAGAATGAGGTTCAATTGATATTATCTTAGTTTTAAGCAAAGAAAAAAATATTTATGTACTGAAGATGAAAAAGTGGATTGTCGCGGGAAAATGGAAAGCTACAGATTAAAGCTTCCTCACCTGATGCACATTCGTATGTTACGAATTCAAATACTTGTATTATTAAAGGTGCATTCATTTAAGCTTGTCATTCTGTTATTGTATACGCTTGTCGGACGGAATAACGGCAATTGTTTTACCAAGGTTACGTTTGTCAACCATATCAAGTCACATTTGTAAATCATTATGAAATGAACGAGGATGAATGAACACGTCTCAAAACAATTCAAACAATATATAATCGTAAGCGTTTGGGACGTTATTTACAGGTACGTCAAAGGACAATGCTTGTTTAGATAATAATAATAAAATCATAGCATGTCTCACTGAACAAGGCACGTACCAAGATGCACGTTCAGTCAAATAAAATCGGCAAAACTAATGAATTCTTGCGGTGCACGTCCTCCTGCCTCCATAAAATGATCACCTGTTTGTCCCGAGCGATGTTTCTTTGGAATTGATAAAGTCAATCAAGGTAATATAATGCCACCGCCATTTGAGCAGGGCGAGCGGGACAGTGTATTGTGTTACGATTTGCGAGCATGTTTGATATGCTCTTCAAATAAACCATTAGCTGTGTGGTTGCATGTCTATTATCATACACCTATGCACAGAGTACACACCGTTGCTTGGGATGTACATATTGTATTAATTCAGTATATATTACGCAGAACGTCGTGTAGCTTTGTACTGAAATACATACTGCGTGCTTTAAATCCCCTCTTCGGCATGCTTTAAACGTAATACTGCATGCTTTGAACCCCACTACGGCGTGCTAGGAAACATTAACGCGTTCTTATTGGCTGAGAGGCTGAAGCACGTGCGTCTGGGCGGAAAATTTTACAAACTGCCTGTAATCACTAAGAATGCACATTACTGTACGGTAGCGCAGTACAGCACTTAAGAGTCGGGCAATGTGAACACAGCCAGAATCAAGCTTGCAAGTATAAATAGACCAGCAGTATACTCGGGGATGAGTGTTGTGAGGACACACATACCACAAGGAAAACGGTGTCTATACCCATTTGTCCTAGAGTTATTCTTCTTCTACTGGAGAGTTTAGTTCTTTGATCCAGTTAATAGAAAGATTGTTCCAACTGAATATAAGCAGGACACCGGGTCTCTGCTTACTAACAGTGACAAGTCCATACAGATATGAAAAGAAATAGCACTCCCTCAGAATGGCCCAAATTTCTGCTTCAATGTCTCAGAGATGGCTCTTACTTTCGGGCGCCACTCTCAACCACAAACGGCTGCGTGCCTCCCCGATCGGCGGGTCTCCGACTAGCGGGTTCTGATCGGCGGGTCTCCGACCGGCGGGTCTCCGACCGGCAGGTTCCGACCGGTGGGTCTCCGACCGGTGGGTCTCCGAGCGCCACCTCCGCGATCCCCGCCCTCTCCTGTCTCAGTGCTCACTTTCAGGCGCCGCTTTCCACCTTCCCCGGTCAGATGGCACACACTCTGTAGAGCACCACTTCCCGATCATTGCCTCCCCTATCGGTGCCTTTCTGATCAGCGCTTCCCTCAGTTACTGCACCCCGGAGAGTACCAAGCCCTGGACTAAGCGCGAAACCAATGTTCCCCGCAAGATCGGCCGCGAATCACACCCTGTTTGTATCCTCGCTGTGTTTTCCACTAAGTTATTCACTGGGCATTCCTTTTTTAATTCTTGCACTTAGACACGTGGGTTCCCAGGATACTAATCTGACCAAGTAGTATATGAAAATGGAACATTTTTTCACTTCTATATTGGTTTGATGAACACCGTTCTATATGATAAAACGGTAATTATGTCAGTAGTATATGAAAATGAACCAAAAACACTGGAGAAGAATCTACACACCTCAACTGTCAATGTAATGTTTTTGCTGCTCAGTCGTATTCTACTGAGAATCGAACCTGGTCCTGTATGAAAATCTGTATCTTCTTTATAAAGATACTTGTATACATGTACGTCTACCTGTGTTTACCTTTGTGTATGTATCATTTATGTACACTGCTTTTTGCAGTATACCGCTTCTTAAAGACAAATGCGGGTAGGTATCGCAGTGCCCTCTTTGTCTACACTCAGAACTAAATATATCACTGGTGTTGCCATCTGGTTTCATGATAATATTGCAGTTTCCCATAGACACCAATGGTAAAGTACTTTCCTTCTTCAAATGGCCTTCCCATAGATGTTAGCATGGTGACATAATATTTCTTTAGCATTTCTCATTTGTATATGTTCCCAAATATCATAATCCATAATTATTTGAAGATAGCAATAGAACATCAGTGTCATCTACCCACGAAGTCAAAATATTGCATGTTCCCATAGAAACCAAAAGTTAAGCACTTACCTTTTCAGATGGCCTTTGGGTACTGCTAACACTGCACGAAACTTACCACTTTACATATGTATGCGAGACGCGTCTAACAGTAGGATTTTGCGTCTAGAAGTAGACCTGTTATCGGTCTCGTAGACGCCTTATCTAGTGGCCTATATACATGTCTATGGTGCGGTCTCATATACGTCATATATACGCCTGATTCCGTTGTATATACACCAATATCCAATAGTTCCGATCTTTGCAACTTGGGGACACTACTGGTATCATATTCATGCTGAATAAGTCTGTATTATATGGAAAATACAATCTTATATTACCAATTTATTTTTTAAAAACCTTTATAAAACCTGATTGAATATACATTGATTAATTACATATAATAAATCCTGCATTCTTGGGATTTTTTACCGTTTTTCTAATAGATTTTCCCTTGAAAACACCATTCCGGGGTGGTGGGGTGTCGGGGGGGGCGGTACGGGGTGGGGTTGGGAGGTCGTGGGTGGCGGGTCAGTGTTGGTGCAACCTCTACCAACACCGACAGGACGGGGCGGGCCGCGGGGCGCAGGTTTTTTTTTGGGGGGTATCATATATACGCCTGGCGTATATATATCGCAGTTTTATCGCAGTTTTATCTTGGATACGCCAGGCGTGAAAGACAGCCAACTTGCGTGCGTCTACATATGGAAACTACCTCGTAGATGCCCGAAATGCAGACGCGGATACAAGGTGTATACAAATGTAAACAAGTCTATATTCAGGCGATACGTGCGTTATCGCAATGGCGTATATATATGTAAAATAGTGGTTTTCGTGCAGTGTAAATGCCTTTTTTATTGCGATTCCCATTTGCAAAAATCAATAGAATTTAGAAACCACCTAACTACCAGCATTTGTCTTTTATAGAGAAGTTTTTTTGGCCCTCATCCGATAGGGAGGGATTTGTTTTAACTTGCCGTGTCCTGTCTTGTCGATATGTTTGGTTTTTTTCTATATGTTAACTATTTTTGAAGATGTCCTTTACTGTATTCTTTTAGATTGTATAAGTATAACGAAGAGATAATCACAATCATTACACACAATTTCAGAGAGTTCGGTTGACTTTGCCTACAATATTTGAAAGTTTTTCAATAGTCCAATATCAAATGAAAAGTGTAAGCCTTGTCCTAAAATATTCATTGATGAAAGGAGTAATCCTTGTATCCAGTGGAGAGACTTTCAAATTAGAGAGACCAGAACTATTATTGTCTCCACACTGGCTCTTACTGCAGAATGTTTTGTATTGTCTTATTTACCAGAGCCTATCTTTTATACAAATAAAGAGAGATGAAGGCATGAGCAAAAATGTGGTGTGAATATGAGACTCTTAGAGATATCTCCACAACATCTCCAAGAAATGAAAATGTTTCCAAGAGTTCTCAACGGTACATACATATCTGTCCAATTGCATTTTTTGTCTGAACTCTCCCAGGAAAAATAGCCGGTACATATCATTGCCAAAGAAAAGTCTCCTTCGGTGTACAAAAATTCTACCGTGCAGGAGAACATAGTTGATTATTTTGACTGTGGCACTGTTTCTTTCAGGATCTTGAAGACCAAACAGAATTTGAAGAGGCTGATTAGGGAAAAGGAAGTCTTCCTTAAACGAAACAAACCATTTGGCCACAGTGGTCCAGAAGTCTCGGACATTTGGACAACCCATAAATAATTGAATATCATTGTCCACCTTGTAACAGTAATTGCATCCCACTGGGTCTATGATTTTTCTCTACTCAAGTATTCATTCCAAGTAAGGGGCTGTCCATAAATTATGTCACACTTAGGGGGGTGGGGGGGGAGATTGAAAAGTGTGACACAGCCAAAAAATCACAACAGGGGGGGTTCCAGAGATGTGTGACAGAACATGTGTCACCTAATTCCAAGACTTTAGAGGCAACTTTCCAAGACTTTAGAGGCAACTTTGCCCATGCTGGAAAGGTGTTGAGAAAAGTATGATAATAAGTGGTTATGGATGGATATCCTGTTAAGGCTGCATACAAAAATAACTGAAATAGTCAAACACCTAATCAGATAGGCAGCCAAATAGGAGAATGTCCAGATCATGGAAAGTCAGTACATGTACATGCTACAAGTGGTTAAGTGTAACAGCAGAGAGTGCTGTTATACTTGGAAGAGTTCCCTGTTTCTGATCAATGAGGACATGTTTCTGCCAGGGAGGCAAGATGCCTATTGCCACATTTTCACCTGATGATTTTGGCTGATTATGGCATCAAGCACCACCCACTGAATATTTGACACTTTTGGGTAGATGATTATCAGGTGGAGTAGGAAATAAGAATTTCAGGCCAATCATTTCTTTATAGATGCATCTCAGATCCCTAAGGATGTCGTCATAAAACTAGTAAAGCAGATGATATTAACATAGTTAGAATGCAGTGATATCATCCATTATGCCCTAAGCTGGAAGTATCTGGATGCATTCAATCAGTGGCAGACTGCAGGTTCACATTCTTGATTCTTCAGTGGTCACCTCCCTTTCCCTCAGTGATTATGATTTCTACTATAAATGCATTTGATGATGGTTTCTACCATAAGTCTATTCACACATATAGGAACCCCATCAGTTTGTCTATTGGAAATATATACTCAGCTGTAGCTTAGGAAGGGATTATCTTCAGGTTTCTCTGTGAAATTGTGCTCCCCCATCCAATGCAGTAAATACTAAGCAGTGCACATTTTTAGGGCAGGTTGAATTCAGCACTGCATATTATTAGTTGGTCTAAAATGATAATTACTACATTAAAGTATGGTGAAGTATAAATAGCTTTTCAGGGATCAGTGATCTAGGAGATCAGAAATTTTGTCTCATGTAATATCTCCCTCAAAATTAATGCTCTTCTACAGTAGCTTTATCAAAGATGTTATAACTGTTATGTTATGCTGTCATACATAAGAAGGAAAATGGGGGGGGGGGTTTGGAAAGTGTGACATGATATTTTGGGGGTGGTATGAAATGTGTCACAAAGTGTGACATGCCCTAAAAAAAGTGTGACATAATTTATGGACGGCCCCTAATGTAAAGATATAACCGTTGTTTCTCGCGACACCTTAAAGGCTAACTTATAAGGAGAAACCCAAAAGGTTTCATCCAAGTCATAGTGCACCATAGTGGGGGTGTAATTAGTGACACTTTAGTAGTTGTTTAGGTAGCTAGCTCATTGTCTTCACTTCTTCAATCTTCCTGCTTAGTAGTGTAACTAAGGGGATAGAACTACTTGCTTAACAGAGTCACCGAGACACGGTGACCTCAGATCTCGATGACCTGAGAGGAGGAAAGGCGAACACTGCAATTCAAGTTAATCACTTTAATCTCCTGAGAGCAATCTGTGTTATACAATTGCAGACATTATTATCCAATGCGATGTTATAGTCTCATTGACTATGTTGTACTAACCATGTAATAAATTTCAGCTTAATGCCCATAAATGTTCTGTTTCATTCAATCGTTCCTAGATCACATCGTTCTTGTAGTTGTTCACTTCAGTTCCTATTTTAGCTGGATTAAGTGGTGAGTCCTAGTGCACATGGGTAGATGATATAGGTTTTAGTCCACGCGTTCTGTGTTCTCTCCACTGAGAGATAGTTACTCACACGTCGGTCTGTAGGTAACTCATAGCACAGGGAATCCACACATTGAATGTCTATAGTAGGTGACTTCAATCCTCACGGGATGAAGCCTCCGGCGCCTAAACTTACTCCAGCGGGAGCAGGTCTTTTAGCTCAGCTAGATCTTACTCCTCGTACCTCTGTGCTGCCTCCGGCAGCTGCAGCGAAGGTGTACTCCCCCGCTGCTTACATCACCTGGTCACATGACCAGTCATACCCTTATACAGACAGGCGCTCTAGAAGCTTGCGTCTGTTTACATTCTGCTATTACATTCATGTGTTTCCACCATCTTTATGTGATGTTGATTGAATATAGAACAACACAGGATAACACAATCTCGGACAAGCGCGTAGTGCAATAGTTCAAGAAAATCTTCTCCCACCTAAACTGAGCCATAGGAAACAGAGGAATTAGACTATCCAAGAGAATGGTATGCATTCTCTTGCTAGTAAGTCTCAATATATCACGTGGCTCTTCACCTTGGATTAATAACAAGATCACATTATCAGGATGTAAATCAATTGGTTTCACAGTCTTGAACCATGGACATGCTGCCCTCAAAGTAAGTACATCAAGAAAGGTAATTATTGTCCCATATAACGAGTTAATCTCAGTATGAATGATGAACATGGCGTTTGTGGAGCGGGCGCCTAGATTACGTTAATTCCTAATACCGAGGATGACCGTCATTGGTTTTCTTTGGTCAGATGACCCAGACAAAGAGGCGCGGGAAATCTTTTTGACCAATGGATGATGGGTTTGTTGAGGTACATTGGAACCAGCCTACACCAGTGGCGCCCTATTCTCTTAGTGGTGAGAGTGGGGATGGTGCCAACCGGTGTTTTGTGTTTGGAACCATGCCTCTGTGTCTAGTCTGCCCTCTAGACGCATTTTAGACTCCACATCTTTCTCTATCTTTTCTCTGGAGGTGGGTCCAAAGGGATCTACCTCCCTCTTAGAGGCCTATTCCACCAAGGAGGCACAAGCCCAGGCCGGGCCCCTTGTGGTCGCCTATTGGCGACCGGCGGCAATAGCCGGCCCAAACCTCCCGCCGGCGGCGATAATCTGCTTGGTGGAACAGCTCATGAGAACTCACAGGCCCCTCACGGCCAGACCCTGCCGGCCACCATGCCTCCAAAACCCCGTAGCCGGGCAGTATCGGCTGACCTGTTGGTGGACAATACTCGGTGCAACAGCCAATTTTGGAGGTGTTCCACCAAAATATAGTGATAACCACAGAGAAGGCCGGGCGGCTGGCCGGACATTATGATCACGACCTCCCCTGCAAAGCCCTGGCAGGGGAAAGCTGATTCATTTGATTTTAAGCCCCCGGTAGGCCGGCCGGCGTGTCAAAAGCTACACCAAGAGTGACGCCGAGAGCACGCCGAGAGCTGTTCCCCGGGCGCGCGTTGACAAACACCGTCAATATTGATCTTGCAGGCCCGGAAGGGATACTCGTATGGACTATGACCGAAAATTTGGGTAATTTAGATAGAATTCTAGCACCAGAGTCGAATATACACATTCATAACATCAACCCTTATCTTTATTTACCTTCATTGTTCGATTTAACATGTAATTCCGCTGTTATTCGACGTTTCCTGACCGTTCCCGTACAAATCCCGACACGCTGACACACTGCTGCGCTCGATACGCGACTTTCACAGGTTCAGAGCGTCGTAGTGTATCGCCGCACGCTGCGCCGCCTATCGGATCGATAGAGAACCGCGGATTTGAGCTTTAGTGCGGCCAACGTCCACCAGACGGCAATAGCAAACCCACCGGGGTGTAACGCCGCACCGGCTCCGGCCGGCTCTATGGGCGCTCGCCGGGCGCCTTGTGTACGCCTGTTGGTCGCCTTGTGGGGCTTTGGTGGAACAGCTCCTAGAATTTAGGGGTTTAGGGGCGGCCGGCCCCGCCTGCAATAGCCGGCTGGAAGGCAATAACCCGCCTGCTGAGGGCTTTTTTGGTGGAATAGGCCTCTTACTCGATAGTTTCGACATTACTTGTCACTTCAGGCGAATATTTTGGCCTTTTTGTGAGGTCTGCGGTGATTTCCATTTGTTGAAAATGGGAACTTTTTTTGCTTCCCTTTTCAGGTCGCAAAACGGAAAAAATCTAGTTTATTGGGACCGGCCACCGGGAATAGCTATGGATAGAGCCCCGAGTGAATTAATGGGTTTGTATTTTTCACTCATTGTGATATGTACACCTCACATTCCCTGGGATTCTTTTTGTCATGAGATAAAAAAGTCATTGGGACTGAATTCGTAAAGTGGAATATATGTATATCTACACAAACGTTGGATCTAAAGTCTGCTCAATGTTCACCTAGCATTGAGATGCTTAGAATTCCATATATGGAGGTATCCGGGCATGGAGGTCCATCATATTGCTCTTTTATTCAAACCTAATTCTAATAATGTAACAAAAGTAGCTGGCCAATGTTTAATAAATCAGATTTGGTTATTATGTATTGGTTTAAGTTGCAACCTCAAAGTACCCTGGGGCAACATATTGAGTTTCAGAATTCGCGAACTGTGCGCTGATAGTTGAAATAAGAGGGATGGTGAAGATGAAAGTACTATTCAGGATTAAAATAGTAATGGTAAACAATATTTTGAGAAGGGGAAATGTTTCGTTTGGCGTATTGCTCACACGGCCTAGAGCTATAGAAAGAAGTTTCAGTTACTGTGCTAATACCGATTTCAATAGAGAAACTTTATCAAAAATAGTTAGTGTAGACTGGACCCATCTGTATAGTTTGAAACTCATACAATGCAAGTTAAACTTTTGCAAGACTTGAGTATTACCTTCAGTAATAATTCCCTAGTCTATGGCTGGCCCCGGCCATAATATCAGACTGATTTGATAAGAAATATGCGGGGTGAAATCTGTTGTGACATTTATTCGGGGAGCCACTATATACACGCCTGCGAGCCGAAGGCAAAGTACGTAGCGTAGCCTAACGTAATAAATCATGAATGTCACAGAGTAATCCCTGCTCATTACTTCCTAATTCTATTGCCTACTGCTCAAATCAGGAAAGGTTAAATACATCAAATAACTAAATCTTTCATGTACAATGCTCTGGGCATCAACAGTGATCAACAGAATTACTGTACAAATTACATTTCTTAGTGTGACTAGGACACTGTGGGAGATTCAGTAGAATCAGTAAAATAGAGAAATTGTGTTTCTTTGATAACAAAAGTCTGTGATACTAACGCAAGAGTAGCCAGCTTGTCAAGCATTTAAAACTGTTAATGCTTTTACAAAGGTTCACGATAATAATAGAATTATAGACTATAAAGTTTTTAACGAGACTATAGAAAAGGGATGCCTTCCTGCATGACGTATGTCTATTGTGCAATTCGTGATTAGAATCAGTTTTAACCAGTATCAAGCAATAAATACAAAGACAGAGGTTTTAGAGCCCTTTCACCAGTACACAAAATATAGCGGGATTTGCCACAATTTGGTTGTCTTGCTAAATCTCGCTAGGTTTTGAATATTTTCCAGATGTATCTGTCGGGTTAATAACCTTCACTGTGTTCATGCCACGATAGATCGTGGTATAAGCGATATGTCGGCAATAGATGACAAATTGCAACACTGTAAGATATAACAAGATTTATCAAGATATAACACGGCAAACCCATCGTGTTGGTGGAACCAGCACTGGAAAATACGGAGAACAGAAAGTCTGTCAATCTATCGTCCTCTATGCTTATTATACTATTTATGTTATCAATATTTATCTACATTCAACTTGTAATGGAGTGTAATAATATGTAAAGACATAGTCAGCGTGACTGAATGCCATCTGTTCCTTGATATTTTGGTCAGACACAATTATCTTGTTTTTTCTGTCCAAAACATCTCACTTCCTCCTCCTCCGCTTCCCTATGCTCCGCCTCCAAATCATCATCCACTTTTTTCATCATTGCCACTCTGTTATCAATTTCTTTTCTACTGTCTTGGAAAGAATTTTTTCTGCTAAAAGATGTGAACAAGATCGGTTTGCGGTTTACAACCTCTTAAAACGTGTTCTTCTCCTCTGACTCCTTTATATGTCTTGTCAGTAAGGATGATTAAAGACGCTTCATATTTTAATGAGGTGATTCAGGCAGTTTCGCAGCTTACACTGCGTTTTTGTTTAATCATCTTAGGACAGTGCAGCATGACAGAGTGTGTGTGTGTGTGTTGAAAGTGTAGAGGGTGGATAATGGCAGCTTTCCCTGTATAGAACAGGGGAAAGCCTAGGATGGTTTCGGTCGTGTTTTTTATATACATTTAGCAACAGGGAGAAAGATGCTTGTATGATTTTGGTTTGGTAGAAACTGTCCACTTGAAAAGCTGTAGTTAACACATATCTACCCTCTTCTCGTTTCCTGTCTACGATATTCCTCTGCATATAACAATCCCTTTTGGATTAGTTGGCAATTTCAGATCGAACAGTTTCTCTATGATAACAAAAGTGGATTGAGATTAGGACATGGTATTACTATCTGGAAAAAGAAGTGTAGCTGTCATGAGTGATATGATAAGTCTAGCCCCATGAAGGTAAAAATTGGTGTTCTCAATGTTGAGAATTCTAGGGTGTGTGACTTATTCGGTAGCCCTCTCCATCTAATCCAACCATTGCTTCGGGAATACCATGTCAACTGAGTATGACCGCAGCATTGGTGATGAGAATGTTACCAACATATCGCTCTCCTATCGCTAATACAGCCACACACTAATTAGTGGAGATATGCATAGAGCAATTTGAAAACCACACGGGAGCATCCTCTCAATCAGGCGTATAACATTTAATCGGGAGCTCTACGATTGGCGTTTTCAATCGCAGCCTATAGGAATGCAATCGTGAGGTATCGTAGAGTCAACCACAGAAACGTGTTTCACTGCCACGATTTTTTCTGACCTCACGATAGAATCGGTTTCCACGTCGGGAGTCAATCGTAATGCTTATCTGGACCAAAGACCTGTTTCACTTGTTGCATATATGCTCTCGTTGTTAGTCTCACTCACACAACAGCGGCACTTCGCGTCTCACTACGAGAGTTTGGCAATACCGTAGTGTGCTGCACCGAGAACCTTAGCGGCACCAACAGCGGCATAACCCTTTTCAGTAGTTAGAGACCGTTCACTGATAGTAAAACAAATTTTATGAGATGTTATGACATATTCAAGTAAAGAAAAACATGCTCTGAACAAATCTGTTTGTATTTTTTAACCATATTGATTTTCATAATTCTCTAGTGGTCCACTCCTTTGTGAGAACTATTATTCTACTCAAACCAAGACGGGCAGGCCCTGCCCCACTCAGCCCTTTCGCACCACAACGCTCAATAATAGGCTATCACTTCAAGTTGTAACAAAAGAGAGCTATATTTGTTAGGCACGCTAACTCAGTCAAAAATGTACATAGAGGCATCAAATAAAAACTTAAATGTGTGGAAAAGGACAAAGAATAATTTGGAGTTATCGACTTATTTATTAGATATTGATTTCTTAAATATTTTGTTCACTGTGCTGGCATAGCGAACAGCAGGGGTACCTCAACAGTGATGCCATTTATGAAACGAGACTTTATATTCTGCGCTGTAAGTGCCGTTGATTGTTTTCACTGTTGTGGCTGCCCTTCCTTTTTACCCCCAAATAAGTGAAACGGGTCCCTGAATCCCCGTTGGTGGGGATAAGCGTTTAGGGTACCTCAAAAAATGCATTTTCGTTGGCCAATGTAAACGAGATTATATAGGCGTATGATATAAATAACGTGAATATCCTACACGTGTATTTTCAGATAAAACATGGAATAGAATAGTCGGTTAGTTGGCTGCCTGGGTGACAGTCCGGCCAAAGATGTCTGCCTGTTATCGAAGTGAGGTGGGTGCCTAATGCTATTTGCGAGAGAGGTATGTAGCGACCTGTTGGCCGTATTCACAAGCCAAAGTAATTCTGATACGCACTTGACCACCACCTTGCGCGGGCCCTGGGGAACAGAGGGTGAGGGCTGTGGATCGGTGGCGACGTGACCGCGCAAAGTCCCCGCTTTGTGTGCCGGAGAGACGTAATCAACACGTTTTACACCTCCATCCAACATCTTGTCAGGCGGAGAGTGAGGCGGCATCTCTCGGGGAATTATTAAGTGTTTGATCATCGCGCCATGCCTCTCTTGGGGGTCTGTATGTATCCTGACTGCAGGAAGGTAAGAGAAGGGGTGGGCGTAGTTGTTCCCCACGGGAAGGGTCTGAGAGTACGTGGAAACGCCTGTTCCACTGAGGATCACACCTACACACACAACCCCCACAGACACAACACACACACAACACACAAACAAATTTCATGGGAATCATTCGCCAAGGGGCTGCGGCTGTGGCCTCCCAGGAGACACCTCCAGGGGGTGATTATGATTGAGTGGTGCCAAGAAGGTTAGTTTTGTAAGGCACTCCATTCACCTTTTAAAAGTAATTGCATTGTTATGAGGCGACGAGAGGGATGCGCCGTTCTTTTCCCCACAGCTTGGTGCTAAGATCATTCTAAAGAGATTATTGAAGAAAGTAGTGATATGTCCATTTCGCATTACCAATGCTGGTAACGGATGGGATCTCATCAGGTAAGTTTCTGACAGAATTTGATAATCTGTCAATTTACTATGAAAATACAGTTCAGTCTGAGATTGAGCGGAGAACATATCTGGGATTCAGTTGATGATCCGTGCCCAGAACCGAGTCGCACACAGAAATCTGAGTCTGGAACAATAACCCCAGTGTCACCAGTAAAAGAGAGAACCAATGATGTATGTAGTGCGTGCAGCTGTTGGCGCCTCTGAGTCCCGGGCTGCTTGTAAATGCAGCATTGAATTCAGCATCATTTCTCTTTGTCTTATGAGGAAGAACACTATTCATCATTGTCAACGAGAAAAGTGAATTTTGCAACAAAAGAATCGCTTTGATCCTAATTCTTTCGTTTAAACTTAAACCCTCGAGGGGTATACATGTATACATGTACGGGGATATTGCGACTACTATTTCTTAAATCAAACACCCGGGAGAACGATCATTCTAGCCAACTTGTCCATTGATACAGCTGTCACAGGTCACAACTTTCTCTCACCCCTGGTTTTTTTTTATAACGTTTCTTTATTGAATCTCCTCAATTCTTTTTGAAGAAATGTATGTGCAGAGATCGGGATTATAGTCGGTAGAGGCGTATATATATATATATATATATATATATATATATATATATATATATATATATATATATATATATATATATATATATATTTCTATACGGGATTCCGTGGCACACTTGCAGTACTGTTATATCTAAATCAAGTTGACAAATGTTAGATATAATGAACCAGTGATACAAAACCCATGGATATGCAGTGCATTTGACAACAAGAGAGTTACAATGTAAAGGGGACACTCAACGTGTAATTTATATTTAAAGGTTAGGACGGCAAATACATTGGAAGATAAGGTATACAAAACTAAATGTTACAAATTACATCACTGGACAAAGCCTACATGTGTCTGGTTGTATACAAAAATAACCAATTGCTCATTGTCTATTTAGGATTTTCTCATACAGTACATTAAATATTGGGAAACGTTATCTTACGTGTTCTCTTCTGTGCAATATTCACTTCTATCAACACACCTTGTTTTCGTTCAAGATGAAGTAGAGCTCTGGCCATGTCATTGGTGATCATATTCATGTTCAATGAACTATGTGGTGTTATATTAGATCAAGTCTGGTCATGGTACTAAACTACATGTAATTTGCTCTGGGCTATTGCAAATACAAGTATTGCAGATATTGTAAATGCTGTGTTGTATAGATGTTGCTCTAGCCCACAACCACTAGACCGTCATGCTTATTGCAGATGTGTTCTCACATGGCCATTTTCTCACGATCCCTATCCACATCAATGATCACACAATGTAACAATAATATATATGTTGTAACCTCTGTCTAAAGTAAATATTGCCAAAATCAATTTCCCTTACGTTGTTTTCTAAATGGTGTGAGAAAGGGATAGTAGGCCTACCCAAAATGACTCCTCTCTGTTTTTTGTTGTTTTCTTTTTTTCATTTCAAGAAAAGCAGTACTATGTCACATTCTACTTAATATCATGCATTATGTGTCATTAAAGACCAATAGGATTGGACGATCAGTAACAAATCCAGAATGTCGATTCATCGTTCGATGAATACACGATAGTAATGATTGATGAGTATCCAGATGAGATGAAATGAATTCACCGACAGTGCAAACAGATAAAAATTTTCTCAATCGTTTCTTCTGATCCTAACATTTTCCTTATACAAATACGTCGAAATACTATAGAACACGGACTTGAATGACCTGGGATGGAAACCTGGGGCTCCTGGCCTATCTTTATGCCTCGCTATTGTTTTCAGGTTCTTGATTTCGCCACCAGGATGGCAGCACAGTAGCTGCATGTTCTTTTCCATTTTAAACCATTACTAGCGACTTCGTTGCGTCGTCGTATTAGATTGGCAACCAACCCCTGTCTATGCTGAGCTCCGACTAACGTGCGTAGCAAACGTTTGCTCTGGTCGCCAGTGTATCGTCGTATTTGATCGGTGAGTGATTTAGTGGCGCCCCCTACTATTAATACCTGAACTATCAATTAGTTCCGGACTATCATTTCATGTGACACAGATTTTACCGACTACCGAAATGTGATCTCATTGCATTCTCTCAAGGAAAGGAGATCAAAAAACTACAGTTCTAAATTATGTTTTCAGTACAGGTAGAAACAAATCCTAAGTATAGAAGGACATCTGTGTAGAGAAACACAAAAAAATAGTAGCAGCTTACAGTTTAGAACTGCACGAGAATCTCACTCTCATGGCTTTTCAATCTCCACGCCTAGGTCTCGTTCACTAGGTCTCTATGTGCGGGAGCAACTTTAAGCGGATTCGACGAATTTCTACCGTTTTAGATATAGTAGGTAACAAACTCCTAGGAAAAAGGGCAATAATTTTATTGAAATTTTTGGTTTATACTTGAAAAGACAACTAAAAGTTTCTTTTGAAATTTTTGGTTTAAATACTTGAAAAGACAACTAAAAGTTACTTAAGTGTTGTTTGGAAAAACTCATTTTAATAATTTTCAAAATCATTTTCACTGTTCTTTTGTGACGATTTCGAATACACTCTATTTCCAAGGCTGGTCCCTGCTAAAGTCACAGAAACTCTGCTAATTGCTTTAGTAACCCCCCCCCCCCCCCGGAAAGTCTAGTTCCTGGACATAGTTCTCATTGTCACTGTCCCAGGTAGGTATATACTTGGATTCTTCAGTGAAATAGGTTATAAAGGCCTTGGGGTGTGGGAATAATTAACAACTTCGAGGACAAATTGGAGAGGAATTTTGTTTATCTAAAATTTATTTCGTGGACGCACCGGTCTGGGAAATATAGAAAATGCCGAAGGGCATAATATGGAGTAATATGAAGTAATCTCGAGACTCAGGGGTCTGAAATGTAGAAAATGCCGAAGGGCATAATAAGAAATGCCTACAACGTAGGGAATTGTCTGTTTAGTGTGGGATGTGAGCGTCTGTGAAGCTGCTGGTGCGACATCTAGCGGAGCGATGAGGAAGCTTCCGAAGCGCCATCTCGTGTTGTAGTACTGAAATAACAAGAATGTCCAAACAACCACGAGGGGACGTGGCATCATTTGTCCAAGTGTAATTACTGGTTTCAAAACCCCTTCAGGCAGAGGTTTACTTTTAAGTTACTTGTAATAATAACACACAGGTTGAGTTATGATTAAGCATAAGACATCATATACGAGTCCATTACTCTTACCTCTGTACGAAATGCAAAGGTTGAGATTTCAAATCCCCTTCAGGCCTGCAAAGGTTTACCTTTAAGTTCCTTGTAATAATGCCTTTCAACGCACAGGCATGAGTTATTATTAAGAATAAAACACAATAAACGAGTCAATTACTCTTACCTCTGTACTACATGCTGTGGTCCTAGTGGTGGCTAACAGAAAGGTGAGGAAAGGAACTTCACTGGATTATGGTGAGAATGCATTTACATTTTGGCCGTTTGAGGTATGTTAAAATTACAATTAATGGTGTGCACCTCCTTGTCTTTCCCAAATTTATCATGGTTTATAGACAGCCTCCATTTTCTTTTTCTTCTGCTAGACATTGAAGGTATGAGAGAGAAAAGCGCCTTATAATAATCACTGTAGGGAACCTCTCTGATAATGTGAAACCGGTCTAGTCACAGCACAGGTCTGCCATCTAGTGGAAATGAGAAAAAGGAAACCAATCATGGGCAGAGGAATTATGTGTCACCTTGTGTATATGACAAGAAGGAAAGTTATCTTTGGTTGAAACGGTCTGTTGTTTATCCAGTAAGCTACCCTCGATTTGTTTCTTTGGGTAGTTTAACGTCCAATTTGTTCAATTAGACTTACTTTGGTGTAACCGTTGAGGTAAGGATACGATGGGCTATTCATGATACACAAAATACCATTGTTACTTTCCCAAACATTTTTGGATGCACAAAATAGATACTCACACTTTCCAAGATTCATCCTCAAACTTTTGTGAGAAGTGTGACATCCATGCATTTCTATCCCCATAAAGGAATCCTTAGTTGGGAGTTCTAATTCTTTTTTAGGAAGAAATCGTTTTGCTAATATCTGTCTCATATGTATTCTTTTATGAATCAGTATTGATCTGCTCTAAGTAGTAACTTGAAATCAATGAAACCTTTTTGCATGCAGGGCTTCAGTGGATACCATATATCCATAACAATATGAAGTGTACTGGATGGAGCTGTCATCCAGGGTCAGTATTTGTTTGTTGGGGTAGTTTAACGTCTAATATGTTCTATTAGACTTACCTTGGGTTTGACCGAATCTATGAGATGAATTTAGGTAGAACCACGCAGAGGCAAGGCAACCAGGAGGGTAAACAGATTGGTCATTGCTGTCCACCCCAGCATACCAGTACAGTCAATATCCGTGTTGGCAGGCATCGACGAGTGAGGCTTTGAGGGCCAAAGCACCGATTTCTGAGATACCTTAAGACCAACGCACACTAGGCGACTTTTTTCCTTGCGATATGCTTGAGACTTTTTTTTGAAAAATATCGCAAGGGGGTGCAATAAACACAGCAGGGGTCGGGAAAAGTCGCCGACAAATTTTGCTCGAGCGTCGGTCCCCCCAGCAGGAGGTTTACCGAAAATCTCTAGGCCTATCCATGCACACCTTGAGACTTTCCTTGAGACTTTCCTTGAGACTTTTCCTTGCAGAAAGTCTCAACAATGGATAACTGACTTCTGGTATCCAGAAAATGGATGCGAGTTGGGGCATTTTGGTACTTATGGTATTTTTTTAACCTTTATTTATACCTGCATAATTTAACTCAATATCATGTATGAATAGAATGACACTGAAACAAACTAAAAATATTCTTTTTATGGAGAACTATATTTTCCAGGGTCTTCCAGGTTTTTCCAGTTTTTCTGTGAGAATTCCAGGCTTTTCCAGGGCTGGGAGACCCCAGAGCATAATTCCAGGACCCGAGACCCGGGCCAACAGCCCGCCCAGCGGGAGGTGGCGTCCAAAAGTCAAAAGTCTCAAGCGATAAAATATAACATGTTATATTCGAAAGTCTCAAGGAAAGTCTCAAGGGAAAGTCGGCGACAAACCCCAAAACAGCAGGGGGGAAAGGGGGTGAAAAGGGGGTGCCTAATGGGGTCTGCAATATCGCAAGGAAACCATGGCACACTAAAGACCAACGCACACTTGGCGACTTTTATCCTTGCGATATGCTTGAAACTTTTTAGGAAAAATATCGCAAGGGGGTGCAATAAACACAGCAGGGGTCGGGAAAAGTCGCCGACAAATTCTGTTCGGACGTCGGTCACCCCAGCAGGAGGTTACCCGAAAATCTCAAGGCCTATGCATGCACACTTTGAGACTTTCCCTGAGACTTTCCTTGAGACTTTCCCTTTCCGAAAGTCTCAACAATGGATAACTGGCTTCTGGTAGCTACAAAATAGATGCGAGGTGGGCCATTTTGGCACTTATGGTTTTTTTAACCTTTATTTATACCTATATATTTTAACTCAATATCAAATATGATATTGAATTATACTAAAAAGATTGTTTTTATGCAAAACTTTATTTTCCAGGGTTTTCCAGGTTTTTCCAGTCTCTCTGTGAGAATTCCAGGCTTTTTCCAGGCTTGGAAGACCCCAAAGCATAATTCCAGGACCCGAGACCCGGGGCAACGGCCCACCCAGCGGGAGGTGGCATCCAAAAGTCAAAAGTCTCAAGCGAAAAAATATAACATGTTATATTCGAAAGTCTCAAGGAAAGTCTCCAAGGAAAAGTCGGTGACAAACCCCAAATCAGCGGGGGGGAAAGGGGGTGAAAAGGGGGTGCATAATGGGGTCTGCGATATCGCAAGGAAACCATGGCACATTTAGCGATATTGTACCATAAAAATGTCTCAAGGGGTGTTTTACGGCGACTTTTCCGCTAAAAACGGGAAAAGTCGCCTAGTATGCGTTGGTCTTTAGCGATATTGTACCGTAAAAATGTCTCAAGGGGAGTTTTACGGCGACTTTTCCGCTGAAAACGGGAAAAGTCGCCTAGTGTGCGTTGGTCTTTAGTCTGCTACTTGGGCAAAAGAGACTACATTCTCGAGGTTCTACAACAGAGAGATTGAGAAAGCAGAAAAGGTTACTAATTTCATTTCGAACATTCTTGGTTCTGGTTGAATGTTGTATTTATTAATCCTTAAATAAGGAGTGCCTGCGGCCGTGCTATCCCTCTGAGGACAGGTGCTGCATGGTATTAGGGTATACATTTTGTATATTTTTGAGAAATGATGCTCGAGACATCATTCGGCCTGGGCCAGTTGATGCCTCAAGGCATCATCCGTCCTTAAAGGTTTAAACAGGAATAAATAGTTTGATAATTGTATTGTAATAGTTTGATACTGAATATGTAACTCTAAACAGTGGCGTCAGTATCGGGGGGGGGGGGGCGGGGCAGGGGGGCGGCCGCCCCCCTATTTTGCCAGTCCTAAAAAAGTCAGCACCTTGAAATTTAACTCGATCAAGTGTGACAGCTGTCTTGATTTTTCAACATCGAAAAATGTCTAAATTAAGCTTTATACCATTCAAATATGGCTTAGCCTTGAATTTCCACTGTAGAAAAGTGTCGAATTCAAAGTCTGACCAAGAAAAAAGTCAGCATATTTTTACTTCGCCTCCCCCCCCCCCCCCCCCCCACTTTCAGAATGTTCTGACGCCCCTGCTATATGGCTCTATCAATGATATCATTTTTACAATTCAGTTATTAGTTGGAGAGATTTGTATTGAAATAATAGAATTATAAATGGCAATAATTGATTTGTATCGGTAAGAACAAATCCACTATCAAGCAAGTTGAAGTAGCCCTGCATCTCCTATGACCTCTAAAGGATATGTAGGTTCGATTGAAAATTAAACGATGAAAATGAGGTTTAATTTTAATCAACTCATGAAACCCTATTTGGGGATACTGAATTTTTAATAATATTAATATGAATAACGCCCAATATAAATATATGAGTGTGCATATCATTTATTAAGACCGGGCACCCACCAACGCCGATACACACAAATATAAAATGACCAAATCAAAGCCCTATCAGGAGGCATATCATAGTGTATCAGTGTGCATCGTAACTTGTTGGGAGGGTGCATGAAAAAGGTACCATGGTCACGATACATCTCGATAATAAAGAAGAAACCAACAAGTTTTGGTCAAAGTCGTCGTTCTCTACGAGTTTGATGTGGAGTGAATATCACATAGCATTCAAACGAGTTGGAGAATGATTTCTTTGACCATAACGAGTTGCTTTCTGTATTTATCTCACCCCTGTACACACTAAAAGAGTGGACGACACACAGGATATAGACCATGGAGAACAGACTGCAATACTTGAAGGGGCATGGAGAATGAGATCCTAATGTTAAGCCTATGGACATTTATTCCAGGGGTGAGATAAAGCTCACAACGCAACCAGTGTAATCAACCATATTTCCTTTATAATTCCAGAAATAATGCATATTTATGAGTCATATTTTACCTGTAGACGCAAAATATATGATATTTCATAATAATATTTAATGAAAAAATCATTTCCATGTTAAAGTATAAAATGATTGATTTGATACCTTTATCTATTCACCATATTTGTAGAGCGGCATTGTCATTATATATTCTAGGTATTCTGAAAGTTTTATAACTTTCCGTCAATTATTTCAAATGATTTCCCGTTCAAAGCGTCACCAATACACACAGACGCGCACCAATACACTATAACAATCAATACATGATCTAGTGTCGTAGACCCTCTACGATACATTTTTGTTTTAGCGTAGTGCATCGGTGTGCATCAGTGTTTATCCTACCCCTCATATAAATCTCCATAGACTTAACATGGTGTAACTGTATGCCACAGTTATGGCATAAAATATTTATATGCCACTGGTGACATATGAAGTTAAAAATATGTAACAGGGTAGGATAAAATCTAAACATCACTCAATTTCATATAATTGTTTATATGGCATTCATTGTCTTCTGCTACAGATATCACTCAGCTCCGCTTCGTGATATCTTACTGCGAAGACAACTCATGCCATATAAACAATCATATGAAATTTTGTGATGTTTTATGATAGTATCGGTAGAATTTTTGAAGAAACCTGACCAACCGCCCCGGTATGCACTACAATTTCGCTATGCTATGGATTTTTGTATCGGGAGATCAATATCGGCGTGTATCGGTGCGTATCGGGAGCCCAGTGGACACCCCCCCCCCCCCCCCCCCCAACCCCCAAGTGTTCATTTAAACCATCTATACAAACTAAAGAACTATAACCAGGTAATGAAAGGACACATTATTTATTGCAAAGTTTTAAGTTCCTACTCTGTCGGTAATGATTACATAAACGTGTATTACATGTTTTGTGTGACCTTTGACATTCAGTGGTGTTCGATCTAATAACCTTAGGATATATATTAGGAACTGTTTCATACCATGTTAAAAAAAGTCATTCGACTGTCTTCATGTATCTCATTGTCCACGTTATTTTGCTAAACACAGAGTAAGCTTTGTCTGACTGAACTATTACTGCACTTAGAATCCTTCGCATATTCCAATATTTGTTCAGGTACAGTAAACTCAAAGAGGAACCTCTGTTTGATATAGGTTGAGACCCACAAGCGAGGAACCCTCATTACAATTTCTACTTTTATAGGAGTTGCTAGTGCCAATTCATACTTCAAGAATACTCATCCGGTTCAAGCATTGTTTCAATTGCATGTGCTCTATCTTAGAAGAAATCGGGTGCACAGTTATCAGTGCTACCCTAAGATGTGTTATCACGTAAGGTGTCCTTGAAATGCTTGTCCTTATGGATGCATACAAAGGCAGTTGGGGTGACCCAATATCATGATAAAATTGCCCTAGATGACATTTAATATCTTCTCCAAAATAAGGTCCATACTATTTAACAGACATGGCATTACATTTCGAGAATAAATATTTCACAGAGTTATGTTGACAATGGTTTTTCCCAAACCCATGACTTAACGATACATTAGGTTTAACGATCATTACTGTAAAAGATTATTAACTTTAAAAACCTACAATTCGCCTTCGTTACACAGGTGGAATTTTCTATATAAGTACACAAATACGTACACAAAGTATTTGAATGTTACTCAATTTATACTCAAATAATTTATACTTTTTAACACCATCATCAAGGGAAAAAGACACTTGATATCATGACAGAAATAGCGCACACGATTTACGCCCCAATAACTCATGAAAAAAAATATAACAATCAATATTGAAAAGATCAATAATCAATAATATGAAAACTATTATCACCCTTCGAAAATCGTGTGACCAAAATAGTTCAGAATAGCCATGGATATATTCTCAAGATCTGGACGGTGAAGGATGTAAACACATCAATGACGTTATGCATTATACAAAACTTGTGTCTTGACAAAAGTACTTGTAAACAGAAACACTCATGCCTCTATAATAGCGAGACTGGACGGGACAGGTCAAGCATCTCATTGGACAGGAATTGCAAATACAATATTTTCTTTTACATTAAGACACTTGGGTATTATATGTATATCAGGTAATATCGTATCATGAGCCTGTGAGTATATACTGCCTCAATATTACCCTGACGGGAATAATAATGTCGTGTTATGGGCGGAATGGACGGCATAAGAATAGTGTTGTCAAGTTAGGCACGTCAATGGATAATAAATATAGGAACAAGCTACTATACGTTATACGTTGGCAATCACCTGTACATCACTGTAAGGTGGTATAAGTACATCTTGGTCAATCGGGCGGTATGACATTAAATTGCCACTTAAATACACAAACAGATATTTTTTCCCCAAGATAATTAGGTAATATTCTATTATTTCCAAAACACGCAGTTATATATTATTGTGAATCAACTACCCTGTGGTGTCAGGTCATAAAGGATCCAGTCGTAACACTGTATATTTTTTCTTCATTGTAGGTGCTTCTGCGTGTAGCTACATTTATCAAACAGAAGGTATTACACCTTGAGGCTTTCTTTGGCAAAAAAAAAAGCTACTTTAAACTAGGATAACATAATGCTGCTGACATGGTAGTATCCCCTTATTTCTTAGCTCCATCAAAACACTGTTAGGCAACATGGCATCAGGACAATCACAATTGATAACATTTATAAACAACTAAGCACACAGGTCTAACAGACTTAATCTTTCAAACTCCTGTTCTATCAAATAAGGTTTTATTTGGTTAAGCCAGACTTTGATCTTCTTCCTCATCAATTACATACTGATTGTCAGTCCTAGAAAATGGTGCAATGTAATGAACTTGCATATGAATGTGATTAACCACACACAGTCTTTAAAAAAGTAACAAGTATGGATTAGTCCAATTAAAATCGTTCAACATGATATATCAAGTGTAGTGGGTTCCTATATAAGTAAACATGCCAGTATCTATAGTGCCCATCTTATTGCTATGAACATACACAACCTAGTATCAACAAACAATAGAGGTATGTTCATGCAAACCTACACCTTCTGGAAACTCAAGGACAATCTGAGACTGGAATGTATGCTTTCACTGGGAAAATAGCTACACATTGGTACACAAAGTACATTACAAGCTATGAACATCCATATCAAATGTATAATCCTAACTGGGTCGGTCTGTTGATTTTACGTGAATTACAATTTGATTAGAGATTTACATTATATATATATTAATCAATGCCTTTCGTCAAACTAATTCACAAATGGGTAAAATATAAATTCATGGAATTATTAACAAAAAATACAAGTGTGTGGAGCCAATTTAATTGACGCCTTGTCTATTGTTCATATATATCTATCGTATTGTTAATCTGTTGTGTCCACTGGTTGGACAGGAAAATAAAACAAAGTTTCACATTATCAGATAATCGAACTACTTATTTCTTCGTCGAAAATTGCCCTAAAATCTGATCCGACAGCCAATTCAGTCCGTCATGCAATCCCTCCCCGGTTAATGCATTACTGGTGCAGATATGCCAAGGATTTTTCTCGTAGACATCCAGGGAAAGCATTTCAGAGCATTTTATACTAGACAAAGATTCCCTCAAGTCCATTTTGTTAGCGAAAAAGAGGATTGGTACACGTCGTGCACTGATTGAATTGTGTCCCATCATAACGCGAAGTTCTTCCTTAACTACAGCCATGCGAAGTTTGTCGCTACTGTCGATGACGAAAATGACGCCGTTGCAGTCTTCGTAGTAGTGCTCCCATAGGTTTCTGTAGCGGCCTTGGCCGGACATATCAAAGGCTGTGACCGCAAGACCATTATGCTTGAACTTCTCCAAGTTGAAACCTACTGTTGGCACTACTTCCTGAATTTGGGCTTCCTCTGCCTTCATCCTGTTTAGAATAGTGGTTTTGCCAGAGTTGTCAAGACCAACGACAACTACGCTAGCCTCTGCTTTCCTTATCCCAAGGAATCCCTTAAGTCTATCAAGGAAACCCATTTTAATTGTGTAGATGAATGAATAAGTTCGAACTCTTCAAGTGCTGACTGTGTTCACTGAATCTGATACCTCAAATGGAACCTGGAGAAAAAAGATTTATGAATTAGCATTGTCATTGCAGTTAGTGTTTATTTCGACAAGGGATGTCAGTCGGGGTAAGGAAATAAAGTGGACATATGTCCCATGTGGAATCAGTGTTTCCATAGTGTTGGGTAGAGGGTGTGTGTATTTGGAGGTTTGAACCAATGTTTTATTGTGAGGAATTAAGCTCGAATTATACTATCTTTGTTCTATGCAAAAAAAAATATAGATAGATATAGACTGGAAATGAAAAATAGGATTTCCTTAGAAAAGTAGAAAACTGCCATTTCTATTCTATATAATCAATTATCACTTTGTGCTTTTGTTTCATTTGCCAAATGTTCCAAGCTATTGCGTCTGCAGATCTGTTCAAATATTTATACAATTGAAATATGAAGAGAAGTTATGCAACATCAGTTTACTTCTCAAACCACTTCCCCTAACTGGGCAGAGCCGGGTTGATCTGAGGCTAAACTAACATCATGTTGGCCCTTATAAGGGGATTGCAACGTAATTTTCCTCAATCAAATGCATAAGGACCAACCGCCTGGTCTAATGCCGGTGAAATTGCCCAGTGTTAACCTATGGCGTATAACACTTCATGCCATATCATCCAGCATGCCTGTACAACTACCTGATAATGGACTTTCTTCAAATCAGAACTTATATATATATATATATTCATCGGATACATTCATACATATCCTGCATACACAATTGTGGTTTAATGTTAGATCAAGTACCATGGAATAATATCTATCTGTGCTCGAGTGAAATATGGTGCTTTCCTCATTTTGATTATTACTACTATTCAGAGATGCCACTGAGGTCTAGGGAGAAAAGCCCGGAATATATCCGAATCCTAATTATTTCCACAATATATCTCTAGCATGATCAAGACATAGTACAGTATTACTATTGTATGTGAATAGTAAACTAAATGAATGACTCCAAGAGACTTGCTAATTACAGAGATCAGTTTAAAGATTGTTAACATGTGAATTGTGGAATGGAAAAAAAAAACATGTGAATTGTGCATGCACAAAGAATGTTAACAGAAAAAAATGGTGACACTACTCGATGCATATATTTACAGATTTCAGTCACTCTATCAGACATATATATAATAAAATCTAAAGGGGGCAATTTACAGAATTTTTTCCCACTAAAAAAAGAGTATAATTTAACCCTGATTAAGGGGACACTCCACTAAAGGGGACAGTTATTTTGGTACGGAATGCTTGCTAACCCCAGTTATGGGGCCACTTTGGTGGGTCACATTAAATCTGATGGGACAGTGTGGGGACAGGTAGACTGGTGTCTAGACAATGATATCAGGCATTGGCCTGCGTAGGTGTCAGTGGGGTGTATGAGTGGTTATAACATTGTCTCTATGTCATAGTGTCATCTGTATAAAGGTGTCATTTATCTCACCCCTGGTACAAGTTTAGCCATAGGAATAACATTAGAAAAAAATACTCTACGATCATTCTAATCATTCTGATATTATGGTGCTATCCAATGTCATAGAAAGGGGTGAGATGAATCCAGAACCGCACTCGAATCGTAGAATAGACAATACTCCAATCATTTGAATGTGCCCTAATCGTCACACGGCTTTGCCTCGATGACAATTATGACACACCCAAACTCGTGGAGTATTGTCTTTTTATATGATTCTCAATGCAGTTCTATATAAATCAGGGTATTCAGTTGGGGTAGGACAAAAAGGTTGAAAGGCGCGCGATGCATACCTTGCAGGTTACCGGAGTGCGCAACAAAGTACATTTGTAAGTGCAAAGGTGGACCAGGTATGACCCCTCAGGGGAAATTTCTTTGAAATAGTGTAAAATGGTGCATTTTGGGACACTTTGGGTGCCAAATGGACCCATCCATGAAACAACCTTGGTGTAAACATGATCATAACTGGAGGCCACCTACATGATTCTGAAAAAAAAGAAGATATTTAGATCTGACTTAGTTCATAGCCTAACCATCGACAGACTGTAAACCCCAATTAAGGGGGCATCCTGAGTCACTTTGCGTGTAACGAGGGTCCCCCCTCAAGCGAGATTTTACTGTATTCAAGGCTGGTTTGTTGGCCTAAAAACGGCAAGAGGTCGCTATAAGTATTCATTGGTCTTTATAGGATTTGGTTAAACCAATATACTCATTGGTTAAGCTGCGATGTAATTTATAACCCACCCGGTCCGCCGTAAATGTAATTAAAATAGCTTAAAAATGAGAAAGAATAGGTAAAATTGTTCACATGGAATTGACTGCCCTTGAGAGACTGAGAAAACACATTGTCATCGAATAGGTCTGGAGTGTTGGGATGTTTGAACCACTTTTTATTGGCATGAATGACGCCCAATTTATTCTCTAGTTGTTATATACACAAACAAAATTATTTCATAAAATGAAAGCCAGGATTTTCTAAAAAAAAAAAAAAAAAAAAAGGAAACTAGTCGTCTCTGGTTAATGGATTTTAGCTTGGCCGTGTTTGGTGAAGTGGAACTGTGTTGATGGCTAGCATGACACAGTCAAGAATATTATGGTTACAATCTGCTTGGGGCACTGCAGTCGTTTTGTGCACAGTTTTTGATCATTCTATGAACCCAGTTCTGCACAGGGAGCAGGGCAGGGTTATTTTCTATTACATTCGTTATAGGTCTTGTAATTGGTTTAACTTGAGATATGACCTATAAATCAATCAATTAGAACCCAGTTTACATTTTGGAACTGTTGGTAAGATTTCTGGTACCTTCTAGACATTTTAGTTAATTTGAGAAATTTAACTTCATCTTCAATTTAAGATAAGACCTTGAGATAATAAGAATATGAATAGAAATAATAAGATATTCATACAATTATCTGTCCAATGATGAGTGGTTTATGAGTGAGGGCCTTGTAGAACCGGAGTTACAGCTGTTGAAAAATTAGAATGAGTCACATAGCTCACTTGGTACCTCAATTTAAATTATAATTAGGTTGTATGATGCATCTCATAATGGCTAGAATGATACAATTAATGTAAATACATTAGATATAGATGCTATTTAATCATTCTATCGGCATCTTGAGAGATGCAAGGCATTGTGTAAAATTCCTATCATATCTTAATTAAAAAATCTTAAAAAATCTAGGTTAATTAATTAGGTGAAGTCAGGGTCATTGTTGCCAAATAAAAAATGGAGCATTTCAGGGGCCACACATATCTTTTTATTTCATTTCAATATTTTTTTCATTCAAAAGTTATTCCAAATCAAAGATTCCATACACTGGCTAGGAGGGGTAAAGGTGGTTACAGCAAATCCTCCAAATGAGATGACCCCCCCCCCCCCCCCCATTTCTCAAGGCTAAAATCTTGAAGTTGAATAACTTTTAAACTAATACAGCTATCAATATCGTCATGATTTAAAAAGTATTAAAATTCTGTCACTGAGCTGCATCATGTTAATACCACAATTTTTTAAAGAGAGCATTTAAAATTTGTCATGTGATCTGCCTATCAAGAATGTAGAAGACTATGAAATTTGGTGCATGTGAGAAATGTATATAGAAAACTCATCGTCAAATATTGTTTTGTTTGATTACGTTTTATCATGGTGGTTTTACTGACTGAAAAAAATCCGATTTTATATCATTTGTTATCATCTTATTCATACCACATTACCAGTTGAGATTTAGGCAAAGAACTATACGAGTTTTAGTTCTTTTATTTAGGTCAGTTGTTTGAAATTCACCCGAACCCCCCCTGAGCCATCACTGGCAACACTGCCAACAGATTGAGAGGGTGCCACTAAAATTTAGTCTAAATTCTAAAATACTTTAAGGTGATGGTGCCGCAAATAAAAAAAGTGAACTGGGGTTGCATATGATATGTCTTTATATTAACTATACTCATGATGGTAAATGACAATTTCATTTCGTGATTAAGCAACACATCGGTCAAAACGACAGCATATCAATTATCATTAACCTTTTCCAGGCGAGCAGGTTGGTGGGTAAAGGCGGTATTCCACCAAACAACCACTTTTTCAACGTCAACAGACGTTCCAGCCGACCTTTCAGCCGACGTCGGTTGAAACGTCTGGAAAAATGGCCTCAAAATGCGTCGCTGCTCCACCGAAACCCCCAACAGATGTTCATGTGGTCGCCATACGAGCGTCGGGTGGGTTCGAAGTTCCAGCAGATCCTAGCCCACGCCCCATCCCTGGCGCCGACTGGTGGACGTTAGCCGCATTTTTACGTAGTAATCGAGTTCCCCGATAGGCGGCGCCGCGTGCGGCGATACACTACGACGCTCTGAACCCGCGAAAGCCGCGTATCGAGCGGAGCAGTGTGTCGGCGTGTTGGGTTTTGTACGGGAACGGTCAGAAAACGTCAAATAACCGAGGAATTACACATTTAATCAAACAATGAAGGTAAATAAAGATAAGGATTGATGTTATGAATGTGTATGGCATGCTATGGTGCTAGAATTCTGAAGAAAGTGTCGGAATTTACGATGTCCATTCGCGGCTTCGGGTATCGCCGGTATCGCTCACACTATGTTGGCGGCGTTCCCTCGCCGCAACTCCCGGCAGAACCCGCGGGCGGGTGTCGTACTCCTCAAATACATCGGCCAGATGCTCAATTCCAGCCGATAAAAACCTAATCAATTAGTTATTCGGCCGACGTTATAGTAACATCTTGTGGAGGGTTGTTGGGGGTATCGGTTGGGATATCGCCTGAAAATTCTGGTGGGTGGAAGCGCATTTTTTATCATTTCAACAGACACCCTGCCCCAGGTCCCAGCAACCCTCGGGCGACGCTCGAGCGATGCGCCAGCCACCCCCAACAGACACTCTCAAACCCAGCAACTGAAAGCAGATGTCTGGCAGATGAACATCGGGCGAAATACCGACCTGCTCCACCAACCAGACAAAATCTTGATTTCATCAGATTTTCCAGCAACCCTTGCAACCCTTGTGCAACCCTTGTACGGGCGTTGTACAACGTTTCCGTCTGGTTGGTGGAATACAGCCTTTACACTTACAGTAGCTGCAGGGCCCAGGATGCCCCTGGGCTGTACGTCTCTGGGGGCGAGCATGCCTTGAGGCATTTAGGAAGGTTTCACTTGTCATGTGACCTAGAGAACTTCTTTATTGCCATAGTTCAATTTTCTATTTAAACACTAAAACAGTATACAAAATGTATTGATTTTCACACATATCTTTCGATTTTTTACCCAAATTCTTTAAATTTTCTTGTATTTATTGGAAAATGCCTGAATATATCATGAATGCCTGTAGGCATTCTCGCCCCCAGTGTACATAATGCCTGTAGGCATTTTCGCCTTACATGTACATAATGGCATTTTCGCCTTGAATGGGTTAAGCTGTCATTGATGTCAGTACTGTATTGCACATTGACAATACTGTCACAGATTGTTTACACCCGGTTTTACCTCTGCGAACCAGCATAACATACTGTCAAGCAATAATTCTTATCTCTATTGAGTGGCCTATAGTAGACATAACAGCAGAAGCATAATGAAACCACCAAACACCGACCTTGATTAGTAGAATCAACCGATTAACGTCAAACATTGAACATTCCGTATGTCAGTGTGGATTCAAAGCGTCCATGGATGCAGGAATCCTACACTGCGCCGCTTCGTTCTGCAAAACCTATCGTAGGTTGCTCGAGCGATGCAGTATGGCAGTAGTCCTATCCCGTCATGCTCGTATGCTGTGTGCTGCCATCTACTGGGAAGAATCTACCTTGATAAAAGTTCAATGATTTGTCACTGTGAGGCGCTACTATTTATAACACTGCTCTGCTCGATCAATACATCTACTAGATATAGAGTGTTGCAGTGTAATAAACATGGCGGCAAAGTGGAGTGAAGAAATTTAAGACTTATCCGTGTTGATCACTCAATTTATAGTCACAATGAAGATCTTAACGTGGAATATAAATGGCATACGTGCATCAAAGGTGCCACTGAAGCAGCTCTTTGACAGTTTAGATGCTGACATTATTTGTCTCCAGGAAACAAAGGTCACACGTAAGTTTATGGGGAGTTACCTGCTGGGTATAGCCTAGTCGTGGGCGACCCTAACAGTAACAGCGTACGGTATAGGGTCGGACTCGTCTGACTAGGTATAGCCTAGGCGTGGGCGACCCAAACAGTACCGGTACGTCGGACTCGTCTTTAATAGTCCGCACTGCAACTAGTGCTAGACAGTCAGAGCCTCACGGACTACTACTAGCTGCTAAAAGCTCCCATCACAACCCAAACTGCTTTACGTCGTTTTCACGGTCCTTCAGTCATCTGTGTCAACCACTCTCTGCCCCAACCTGTTTGTTTTTGGCAATATTTATGATCTGGTCCATACGCCTTTTTTTGTTGTTGTAAATATCCTATTCTTTATGTATCATTTATCATATCAATATGTGCATCTCGGTGACTGGTCAACTCGTCCCTTAGTCAACTCGTACCTTAGTCAACTCGTGCTTTTTTGGTCAACTCGTCCTTTTCCCTAGTCAACTCGTCCTTTTCGTTTTCCAATTGTCTTACACCTATCAGGGTTGCCAGTTATCATGGAATTTCAGGATTTCAGGGATTATCCTCACCTCTACATACATATATCCAAAATTCGCACTGATCTGTGCTGTACTAGCCTGTAGGCAGCCGCTAGCGGGGACCCGGCGGCCGCTAGCGGGGACCCGGCAGCCGGCATCAGGGCGAATGTCCGCCACAGGTGACCTCGAACTAAGACATAGTTCGCCCACAGTCTGGTCATTTTCTCTTAATACTTAATAGTAGACATGAATAAAAGCTTTATTTGTGTTCTGAACATTTTGATGTATATACATCCAGGATTACTACATGTTTAATGAAAAAGGACGAGTTGACCGGAAGAAGGACGAAAAACTCGAATTGACTAAGGTACGAGTTGACTAAGGCACGAGTTGACTAGCATTCGTGCATCTCTTTCTACAATAACAAGTATCGGGTAGACCAAACAAATACTCCCAAAGCAAGTTCCCCTGACAGCTTGATCAAGCAAATCATTGTTTTTGGGTAGCATATATACATGAATGACTATGGATAACAGTTGAAGTTGGTGTCAGTGGGAATGTCAGACAACTGACCGAAATCTCAACTGACACACTCCTATGTCGGACAACTGACACACCGGCTGAGACAACTGACACAATGTCGCGCTCGCGGGAAACTCTGTAATAAAAACGGGAAATTCGCATTTTATGTTTCGTATATCAAAATGTTAACTTATACAGTTTCACACATGTATCCAGCTATTTATTAGTCGTTACCTGGTGTTTCTACGCTAAATATTCATAGAATTATGACCTAAGATGTGTCCGATGTATACACGGGCGCCCTGGGCGCCCGTGTATCATTCAAACTTCGATAACTTTCGATGACAAAATAGGATTTTTCAGATAGAAAAACATAATGAAATTTAAAGATATTTGAGGATATAATTTATATGTGTATGATATGCATATTCACCAAGTTTCATAGTCTTATTACGCTTGTTTACTTTAGATTTTGCCATATAAACGGACTGACACAAGGGTGAGACAACTGACCAGTGAGACAACTGACACACTGTTTTTACGTATGTCACTTGTCTTGTGTCAGTTGAGATTTTGGTCAGTTGTCCCGCCCCCGTCAGTGTGATATATGCGCACGTGGACACTATAATCTGACACTCATTCACTCGTTCACTCAAGATAGCGTTATATTTGCTTTTCTTTATATATTATTATGCAGCACAAATGCCTGTCTATTCTTTGTATTGCCTTCTTGTTTTTGACCTTATCTGAATTTTGAAAAAAAGTGTTCCAAACCTCACTGCAATATCTGGTTTAATATAAACTCACAGTTTCCACCTAACACAGAGTTTCAATTATAAACCACAGACTTAAATACATCCAAGTCTGTGACTAAACATACATGGAGCCTACAGCTCGCTATTGAGTAGGATATGTAAAACCATTGAGTGTCAATGAGTCGTTATAGAAACCAGATGATTTCATTCTGCAACATATGTTCAGTATTGTCTAAAAAGAATTGAACTCGAATGTTTTTTAATTTTAGGTGACATGTTGGATGAGCGGTCAGCTATTGTAGAGGGTTATAGCTCATATTACAGTTTCTCAAATGTCAGGACGGGATACTCTGGTAAAGATATTATTTAAGTATTTTGATTATTACGACGTGGCAATAACACCTCTATCACAAGCCGATGTTATCTTGAAAGTGACAGTTTCCTGTCTGTTTTGAACCAAGTTGCTATGGTATCTCCAGGGTAAAAAAGAAAAAAAAATTATTTAAGTATTTTGAGTTGCATTAATATTTATCAAAATTAACTAAACGTTTTAAAGATACGTTCTCTGATTTCATATAAGCGATAGTTTTCATATGTGTTGGTATTCTTGCACTCACGTCATCGATCAGTGACTTCCAATTTTAAGTAAATAAAAAACATATGATATCTAGTCATAATGCGCCTATAGGTTGTACTTACATATTTTTCATATGATTATTTACACTCGGGGTAGTGTTGATCCGTATAATATGCCGTTGCTATATTCAAATTGTATGGAGTAATTTTAAACAAAATATTGGCTTTTGCAAGCCTATAAAAGAGCTCAAATATATTTTGTTAATTTAATGTAAAGACAATTGCTATGCCCCTACAACATAGGTGTCGCAACTTACGTCAAGGATTCCTCTACGCCAGTGAAGGCTGAACAGGGTTTGTCTGGTAATCTGACTACTGATGAGGAATCGGCCATCGGCTACTACGGAGATCATACAGACTTTACCGAGGAAGAATTAGAACTACTAGATAAAGAGGGAAGGACCATCATTACACAACACCAATTCCTGTAAGTATCATTTGGCACTGCACTAAGTACACCTTAGAATTAACTGATTTGAGCCTTGGAAAAATTTGTTACAATGTAAAATAACACCTGTCAAAAAGCAACCAACAATGTAATATCTCTATATTTCCTCGAACATATAGGTATATACATGTACTGTTAATGTATTACCACGGAATACTTCATATATAAATCTTGATTCTACATATGATTTTTGAACCATTTATATACTTTTCTTGTCATTATGATAACAACCTTCTTCCGCCTTCACATGGTAGCAGTCTAAGTGAACCTTTTGCTTAACCTTGCACGCTCAGCTTTTTCATTTATTTCCTTGAATGAACCACTAACCATTGATTACTCACAACTTGTTTTCAATTTAATTTACTGGTATTCATTAATGTTGTTACAATTTTATTTATAAATACACCATACATACACAACGCAGTGGGTTTGATTCCCTTTCAAGTTAGTTACATATGTATTTGATCATTCTTTTCGACGATGAGAAGGGCTATGGATCTCTCCTTATCGTTGGGTTGATTCCAGTTCATATACATACATATATATTGATATAAACAAATTTTATTTCAATACATGATACATTCAAACATCCACACTTGCACCATGGTAGTCCAATAAGTACCATTTAATCTGGAGTAATGTAATAAGGCAGTTGTGATACAAGATGAAGTATATGTGCTTATCTCGAGAACCCATTGTGATACCAAGGCAAGTACATTGGCAATATTTGATCAAAGAAGTTTAGAATGTTCTTGGTATTTTTTGTGAGCTTATCCTGATGAAAAGTAGACGACAGAGAAAGAAGATTATAGAATTAGATTTAACAATGTTTCCAGTTCTTATATTAAGGAAATCTCTATTGATCATCTAAGAATATTGTAGGTCTGCTTACGACCAAAAATTATCTATGAGACTTCCCTCGAGAAAATAAATAAGGAAATTTTGGTATATGTAGAGATTCAAGACAGTGGACACTGACATTATGGGAAGTCCTTCACGCTGTAATCAAAATAGGTGTCAATAAATTCAGAGATGGCAGCTTTCCACTTCTCCATGGAAATCCTTGTTTTAATTTCGATTCACACAATTATTGTTATCATATGAATCAAAGATATCTTAAATTGAGCCTCATTCACACCATGTTTTATTGGTTTGAACCTCCCCGCACACCCTCGGCCCTATTCCATGGCCAGCATTGATATGTTTTCTCAGTCTCTCTGAGGCAGTGAATTCCAAATGAAAAATGTTTCCACTCTTTTTCCTGAGCCCAACTGACATCCCTGATGATAATATAGTATGGCTCACACTGATTCTGAACCATTTAAACATTTCTATATCAGGGACGATGATGGAAATAAAAATCTTCTGACGGTTATCAATGTCTACTGTCCGCGTGCAGATCCGGAGCGTGAAGACCGTAAAACCTTCAAATTACGGTTTTATCAACTCCTTCAAGTTCGGGCCGAAGCTCTCTTAAATTCTGGAAGGTGAGCTGCTTGTTCTAGGTATTGTTAATAATCGTATTACATAAATGTTTTTTTATTTTGTTTTTTATTTGTATCATTTATCCTGCACAGACATCGGTGGTTAACCGGTATGAGCATCCATACAGTCATGTGGTACGCCCATAAACAGAAAGTTAAAACACTTGATTCATTTACCATAATTTCCAGCTAAGTACAATGTATAAGAAAACAAGTTCTGAGGCGTCCATTTGTCCGGGCTTGTTCCGGCGATATTGTGAGTTCATGTTACAGATTGAACTGAAAATCGGAAGTCGAACAAGTCGACTAAAGTCATTTCTTCAGAAAAATAAAGTTCTCTTTTGATTGGTGATCACACCGTCCCGATCAAGTATGGTAACACAGATTTACACGTTCATCGAGAACCATCCAACACAGATGGTCCCTCATAGATCCCTACAATCACGTGCAAAGTATACGTGTCAGACAATGTGGGATAATATACCTCCTTACAAATTTCCAAAAAGTACATTTCATAAAATTTATTTCGTAGTATAGTAACTAAAGAGACATTTAAAAAGAGTACAGGATATGAAGGAACAGTATCATTTTAACTACATATCTGACCACCAGACTGTATCTAGTTATCACTCATGCATTATTCAAAGCAATCTTCTTTGTTCTTTTTTTAAACATTTTATAGGTATCAAGTTCCCGATCGTAGGGTCTAAGCTGTTCCAGTAGCACGCACCTCTATAGAATACACTTGTCTTGAGAGACTCAATTTTAGGTTTTGTAACTGTGTAATAAACACTATCGCCTGCTCTCGTCTTTCTGATCCTATGGTCAATAAGGAGCTCATCATCTTTCATTTTATACATGTAGTTTGCAAGATGCGCTTGACGTCTACGTTGTAGTAATGGAACCTTTGCCCTTGCATGGAGATTTATAGTATCATGCTCTTTCCCAACACCGAAAACTATTCTCAGGGCTTTTGTTTGTGACTGAAGTATCCTTCACGGTGGTAGTTTTAGAACTACATGTATTTGGGATAACTTTTTTTTTCTTTTTATTTGGGACAACACATATTTCTCTTTTAAGATGGGTAATAATCGCATTACATGTATGAGGCTGAAGTATCTTTCACGGATTATAGTTTTAGAACTACATGTACTTGGGATAACCTTTTTTTTCAAGATGGACTTTCTATTAAATAAAATTTACATGAGATCTACTGTAGGTCTCTAAACTATCAGCAGGTTCTCATGATAATTGCTGAATACCTGCTCAATTAGATTATGTAATTTTGTTAACAGGCAAATTGCCTGCTCAGTTAAAGTATGTAATTATGTTAACAACAGACATTGCCTACTGGGACTGTACTGTCCATGGACAGGGAGGCCTGTCATTGATAGAAGCTACACTCCCTTCAGCCTAAACATACATGAACTAGATAAATTGCTAAAAGATTATATGTATTTAATAACTCGTTAGTATTATTATTCCCCTCCTGTTCAGAAAATGGTCATTGTTCATCCTGTTAGCTAAATAACCCTTTCAACTCGGTACATCTAAACACACCAAAACAACTCGGAACGGATTTCATTCAGACGCTCTTTTAACCTTGTTTCCATATAGTATGTCATATCTTTGGGGTAAATTAGCATACCCCCCTGTAACCGCAGATCAGTTGGATAGCTTCATACCCTCAAATTTGGTACATGGGAAGGGGGAGCCCCTTAAGATAATTTGGACATGCATGAGCATTGCATAATGTTCCGGGAGCGGAGTGGTGGCCATTTTGAACATTGCCCATCACAGAGCACTATGGCACTTTTCAGAATGGTTACTACCAAGGACAAACCTATAAGAATCACCACAAATGTGTTCAGAATGAACATAAAGGCATGGAATGATTTATTCATGAATGCACAATACTGCTAACATTTCAGCTATATCTGCCCTACTAAAAAAGGCTTGTGATTTAACAATAAATCGATGCCCATGGTTTTGGTTCCAATCCAGTAACACGTATGAAACATTTATTTCAGTCACGTTATCATCCTCGGAGATGTAAACACGTCACACCAGCGGATAGATACTTGTGATCCCAGTGAACCTAGTGTAAGTTTCCTAAGAAATAAGTCTACTGTAATAGTGCTTTACACTGCACGAAAACCACTATTTTACATATATATACGCCATTGCGATAACGCACGTATCGGCTGTATCGTGGCTTGTTTATACTTGTATACACCTCTTATACGCGTCTACATTTCGGGCGTCTACAAGACAGTTTCCATATGTAGACGTGCGCGACTTGGCTGTCTTTCACGCCTGGGGTATTTAAGATAAAATATACTCTGCGCAACATATATATATACGCCAGGCGTATATATGATACAAAAAAGGATACACCAACACTGACCCGCCACCCGCGACCTCCCAGCCCCACCCCCTACCACCACCCCACGCCACCCCCAGCCAGCCTCAGTGATTTTTAGTGCCACAGTAATGAGGCTAAGGACGTTATGTGTGACCTTCATACTGACCTTTATTGTTTGTTAGAGAATTAATCTTAAAATCATCCAAAGCCTTTGGAAAAGAAAACCCTTCTCTTCTATTTCAGGAATTCGTCAAACATCCAGGCCGGCTGTGGCTGAACCAACTCCTGTGGACACCTGAGGACAAGCTCGCAGGTATTCACTCCAGAGAGTCCATCTCACCACCAGAGGATTCCATGGGAAAACACACAAAAAATGAGAAAGATGATAAGAAGAAGATAACTAGGACTGATCGAGCAGACGACACTGTGACAAGGATTCCCGCGGGGTGTTCGGGGGACCAATTTGTTGACTCGTTCCGTTATTTCCACCCAGGCGAAACAGAGGCCTACACATGCTGGAACACCATGATCGGTGCCCGAGAGACAAACTACGGTACACGCATTGACTACATCTTTGCGGATAAGAACCTTGCCAGTTCTGAATTAACAGACTGCAACATAATGCCACATGTAATGGGGTCTGACCACTGTCCAGTTAAAGCCGAATTCAGGTTTGCTGTCACAGTAGCCAAAAGGTGCCCGCCGTTGTGCACCAAATATTTCCCAGAGTTTGTTGGTGTTCAAACAAAATTGTCCTCCTTTTTCAGCAAGGGGACTAAACGACCCATCACTGAAGTAAGCAACGGTCAGGCAGTGACACAAAACAGTGACCAAAACAATGACAAGAGGATATCAATCACAAAAGGCATCAACACAGCTTCAAACGTTATGAAATCAACACAGCTTCCACCGGCGATGAAGAAAGGAAGACTTGAAAAACAGTCATCAGTGAAAAAACAAAGCAGTTTAGTGAACTTCTTCAATAGTAAGCCAGCAAAGGTTGATATATTGAAACCAGATACAGAAACCGTAGCCGAAACGGTACATAGAGATATGGAGAAGGTGCAGAGTCTTACACGCGTTGCGGATAGTGATGGAAACGTTAGTAAACCCCAGAACTCCAGTAGTGCATGGAAAAACTTACTGAAAGGACCACCGCCTGCTCCACTCTGTAAGGGTCATAAAGAACCGTGTCTTTTAAGGACTGTTAAGAAGGATGATAGCTTAAACAAAGGCAGACAGTTCTATGTCTGCCCAAGACCAGAAGGATTGAGAACCAATCCCCAGGCGAGATGTGATCATTTTGAATGGGTTGAGAAGAAGAAGAAACCAAAATAAATATGCATTGTAAATCAATACAATGTATTAAACACCTGTAGAACATATCTTCCTTAGGTGTTATTTCGCGCGGCTGTTACAATCCATATAACTTAACTTATTATATGGAAACTAGCATACTCTTTTCTTACGTCAAAAATATGCGGTGAAATTATTGATCATATATACATCCCGAAGCCGTAGGCAGAAGGATGTATGTGATTGATAATTTTACCAAGTATTCCGACATACAAAGACAGTCAGCCTGTTTCCGTATTATTATATACTTAAAAATAGTCACCGTGTGACGTACGGGTATAAATACGCCATGGGTAGGAGCGGGTAGTATATGTAGTTCATACAGCCACAGGTATTTAATAATATACGGAAACAGGGTTACTGTGTCTGAACGTGATAAATATGCGGTAAAATTGACGTTAAAACGAACCGATGTCAATTTTACCAAGTATTTATCACGTACAGACACAGTATGCCTGTTTTCGTATTATTATATACCTTGAAATATTCAATTTTTACCTTTGTTTTTGTTAAGGCTAGGAAAAATTACTAATTTTTCCAAGCCTTACCTCTAACTTTGACTTATTCCCACCGGAACATAGTTTCCCTCTAGTATGTGTAGGATATACTGCCACAGGTATATAATAATATTAGCTGGTGGATGGTTTGTCTCATAGTTTATGGCTATAGCATACTGTAGCACACCTGCTTGTAGTATCACTAGGTGACCTGACCACAATTTTGCTTTTTACAGCTAACCAAGTGCAGATAGGAATATATGGTTTCTATTTTCTTTAAAAGATTGTTGGCAATATCTGTGACCTAATTTATGGACTTCCCCTTAGAATAGAACCACCATAAAGCTAGGTCTCATTATCAATTTTTTAAGCTATGAATTTTACCTCTGCTCCCATGTGTGATTTAACCCGACCAACCCCTATATCGGAGAAGGGGTTGGTTGCCAAACTAGTGCTCTCCTCGCTATTATATTCGGCTTCTCTGTTTACCTCTCCGGCGGCGCTGCGTTCACAGCGCCTTGTTTCCGACATTTTACACCAGACCGCGCGACGTTCACGCACACATTTCAATTCCCCACTGGAATGCACACATTGGATTACCAGGGATATCCCTTGGGTAAACAAATAAGGTCATAACAAATCCAACATAAGGAGTGAAACAAAATATTTGGGGATGGGCTTCACTCTATGGTCACACCTACAGGTGTACTTGGCATATATGACTCACATTGGCACCTCCTGGGGAGCTGAGAGTGAAAGTCACCCAATTTGTGCCAATTGTTTAGAAACCCCCCCCCCCCCCCCCCCCCGGCACACCTAGGGTTATAAATACAAGTGCTCTGAGTAGTAACTGAGCTGGAATTGACCACTACATAGTTTATTTAGGCTTGCTAGTAGGGTAATATTTTCAAAACTTTGACTTTCTGTGGGTGACCATGTGCAGATATTGTCAAGACGAAGAACACACCCATTCATTATTATTGAATATATTCGTCTTCAAAACGGGAACTATTTTGTATAAATGTAGATTTGTGATAATATCGCTAGAGCCCCACTGATCCCCAATCCCCATGACTGGTCAGGCCAGCATGACTGCCTTGGCCGGGCCGTCCCCTGCATATTTTTCATGTGTAACTTGCTGTCTCAAAACATAGAAAGCACTTCGTTATTAGCCATGTAATGGGGCTGGAGTGTGCTGGGGGGTTGGAGCCACTGTTGTTGTTTTTGTGTGAATGAGGCCCAATAGATTCTTTATGTCTTGTTAGCCTTCATTGAAGTGTCAGGTCTCAGTAGGTGTGATATCAAAGTAAGATCTCTGTGAAAATGGTAGACTGGCTGTGGATGCAAGCCTGTGTCTACAGGCTCACACCAGGAACAGATAGGCCACACACTTCAGGAAGATTATCAAAGTGTTAACTATGCTCCATGGATACATGTCCATACATGGCTTTATATCTGTGCTTATTAACCTATTCAAAGCGTTTCTAACCTACCTAAAAATTTTACGGTGTTAACATACATTCAGGGTACTGATGCATGACTGTAATATAATCTTTCTCTATATCTAAGTATGTGTACATGATATTCAGATAATAATAAATAAGCATCTTCAATTACTCCTCCAACCCGTTACTTGTGGCCAGATATCCATGATGATGGCAGATTGACAATTATGTTGTCGTATGCTTTGTGGGCACTGTAAGTCCGTTAGGGGATTACAGTCGTATAATTAGGAAAAACCAGGGGCGTGTCGTACCAGTCTTCCCCCTTCCGATACCTTCTTCAACCCGCCAGCGCCATTGTCAGGCCTTTTCTCTGGGGGAAATTTGATAAACAATTGAAGGGAAAACAGTTGCAAAGACGTTGCTAGTCCTGTCGTAAGCTCTGAGGTATCCCTAAGCTGTTAAGTTCCTAGAAATATTTAAAGCAATTATAAATTCGTGTTTAGTCCCAGTAAAATGGTAGTTCTACTTTCGTTAATATTGTCTTAAAGTTAGCAAACCAAGGCATTTGTCAACATAATACATTGAACACGGTTTCAGTCTTACGCGGCATTTATTAATTCTGAATAGTAGTAGTAATTGTGGTTACTTTGATAACATTCTAGTTTTACTAAATTAAAGAAATGTTCATTTGAAAAAAAAATTACCTTTTATTCAAACAAATACAGTTTACAAGTACATGGACAAGACAGATAAATTCAAATGTAATGACACACCACCAAAGCATAAACAATTTGAATCATATTTTCATAATTCGTATTCACATGATTTCATCATCATTATTAAAATTAAGCCCGATAAATGCACATCTATTAAATACTATTTGATTATGGTATTAAAGGTTGTGCCTCTGGGTATTTCCTGATTTGTGATTGTATAATCTATGCCTAATTCGTCAAAAAAAATTTATTAACAATTCCAAGTTGGTGGATCATTCAACCCCATTTTATAGCTCGCTTCTGGAACCTTCTTGAAGCAGGACCACTCTTTTCCACTTTCCTAAAGTTTGCTACCACCCACACCTGTCAAAAACGATTTGTCAAGTGTTTGACAACCAAACTTTGTGTTGTCACATCAATAGTGGAGTGTAGAGACCGGTTTCACCCATTAGAAACACCATCTGCACCCCATTCCCCTGTCAACCCACCTGGCAGTACCGCCCCAGTGACTACAACAGACTACAAACAACAGTTTGCAGCTGTCCGTCACATAATCGAGCCTGAAGAGCACCTTGTGAAACCGCAATGGGTCTCCCAAACCAAGGGATTCCCCCCAAATCCATCACACCAGTACAGGGAAACCCCTCCCGTCATCGTGATGTCATACTGTCAACAACTGGCGTCACTACACGCCCCGTTCTGTTGTCAACGTCGCCTTGGTAGCGAGTGGTCTGACTATAAATAACGCGAGCAGACAACTGCTCTGTCACTTAGATGCGATAGCTCGAACAGTGAATATCCATAGCCACGTATTATCAGATTCTTGTATTATAAATTCGATTTTCATTGGCATTCTCATCATCTTCAGACGACCTTTTTATAACAGGCATTAAGTGTATAGTATTAAGGTTAGATTTTACATTGTTCATATGGCAATTTTATGATCATGTCTTGTGGCTCATCAAATCAGTTCATAAGCTTTGGTTTACAATAGTTTGCAATTTGTCACGATTGGTCTTGCTTGTGAGGTGACAAACAGAACCACAATATTTAATTACAGGAAAGATTATATGTTTTACAACTTTCACCGCTGCTTCAGTTGTTAGGTAATATCGTGTTTATACACCCTTTTATTTCCCCTTCCAAACTGAAGATTGAGATCCGGTTATCTATCCAAGACTCTTCAAAGGTACATATAGCTTCCAACTGCCTTAAGTAAATGTATTCCTATCTTTATATCCTAATCATACCAATCATATTTCAAAGTTCTTGTATTACCAATCCACATAATCTTAGATTTTTAAAAGCTGATAGCAAGTTTGTGATCTTTAATCCCTTTCGCGACAATATAGAGGTCCTTCAGCATTCTGAAAGAGACAATCTCTTGCTTACATCCATTCATATCAAGACGAAGTCTTCAGCATATAAATACCCTTGAGTGGTAAGTAAATTGGAAGTTAAATTATTTTAATTTACTGAGTACCCAGACATTTTCAATTGGGTATTTGTATATGATGGATAATAAACCATTTTATTATCCATTGTATACATAGACCTCCGCTCCGTTTACGGCTGCCTATCCACAAAACCATCGATTATTGTCTATACCTCCATACGTTGTCTTCTATATACGTTAGGTCGAGGAAACTGAATTCAGTAATATGTCTATTGACAAGATTTACAAGTATTTCCTTAATGGCTTGTCATTTACTTTTACCTGGCAAAAAGCCAAATTAATTGGGACTGAGCTTGTCATGTGACATTAAACGATACGCAAAGGGAGTACCTTCTTAACAATTTTGGCTATTGCTGGTAACACTCTATATAAATAGGTCTCCAGTTTCGATGAATAGAGATATCGCCCTCTTTTGGTATTGGTGTGATCAATCCAACTGTTAAGCTTTTGGAAAATGTTCTATTAATTATGTTAATAATTTTTCGATACATTTTAACATAAAACTAATACTAATATTGATACCTTATAAGCCATATGATTTATCAAGTTTTTGTATTATACTGTTAGAGAGTGCTTGCACGTCCTATATAAATCGCCTAGAGGATAGGATTGTCACTTACATATACACTTACAGCGTGCTGCCAGAAAACAATACCGTGCTATCTGAGTGTCATTCACTATGGTAGTGGAAAAGGAGCAGGGTGTCAGTGTCTCAGGGTCTTAGAAGCATGCTCAGCTGACCATGACCAATAGGGAGCTAAAGTGAACCCGCTGCAACCACAGATAGCAGGTCACAAAATACTATTTCCGGGTATAGGCGCTCAGTACTTTGACTATGTAGGTCCGAGATTATATGTGTCATTCTCCAATCTTTTAGATCCAAATTTGTAATAAACTTAACAACTGTCATCGTAGTTTTGAAACAAAGTTATTCAGAGACGATAGTTATAAACTTCACTTCAAAAGTAACAAACATAAGTCTAGCCTCAAACCCCCATAGCTTTAGCATTAAGCCTCGTTCTTACTGGCCACCGGAAATGGTATTTTGTAGGTGGGTATCTGTGGTTTCAGCAGGTTCACTTTGGCTCCCTATCACTGGAGACCGAAATACCTCATTGACCCACTGGTGCTTGATATGTTTGGATCCTAGACTCAGGCGGTTGCAGAAATGGCAGGTTGACAGGGTTCAGTCAGGTTACAGAAAACTATACATAGACTGAATGCAACCCAAACCTTTTCTTATTCATTTATAATTGCACGCTCATTCACCAATGATGAACATACCATTTGCTCCTAGTTATCTCCGTAATGTCAGTTAATAAATCTTCTTCATTTGATCTAGGCTAAGTTCGTCGGCATCGGTAGGCCTGATAATGTAGAGTAGTGCCTACGGTTCTGAAACATATAACAATCTAAAGATAATATATATACGGACAAGGAGGTCTATTAGTGTACCATGATCCCAATATGTTCCTTGTTAGGAACCAAAAGTAATGCATCCTACGAAGAAGCCTTAAACCTTATTGATATTAACAGGGACGTGTCTGTAAATACAAGGTTGATAAATACGTTTTCTTGTCCAATTAGGCTGATGATACATGGATGTTATACCTCTGTACGGGCCTGATGTGACCCAACTGACTGAGCCTGAAGGACCCACCTCGTGTATTGTCAGGATTTGTATTTTCCCTTCTAGGATATCTATAAAGACCAATATTTGCACATTAGACGATCAAGTTTTCATGAATGTAGGTGACTTCTAGTAATGATGGCTGGGATCTAAGAGAAAATGCGTGTTGTGTTGATTATTTGCTAGACAGTCAACCCCAGACACTCCTTTCACCCTAGCTAACATCAAACTTAGAGTCTAATAATTTTCTCTAACAGGCAGTATCAAAAGTCTTAGTAGGTGATAATGCAGCTACAGCATCTTGAACAGTTGGAAAGACTGGCATACACCCCTCGGCACCATCCAGCATCCCTGCCTGTTCTAGCTTTTTAATCAGACTGGGATTGCAATCAGCAAGAACGAACTCCACACCAACATCAGCATAATCCTGTCTAAGCTTCGCCAGAGTATCTAGAGCCATGAGGTCTACGTAGCAAACAGTAGAGCAGTCATACACTATCCCATGTATCTGCTGTTGATGATTTTCATCAATATGGTCTGTCACGTCGTCCATTCTTTCTAGATTTCCTTTATCTTTAGGACCATTTTGAGTGGTATTACGTGCAGGATCAAATGCTGCTTTATAGAGTTGTTTTTTGAAATTTTTTATGGTTACAAAATAAAGGGTGCTTTCATACCTGAATATCACGATATCCTTTCTAGGTGACACACCTTTGTGTGTCTGAATAGGGGCAAATAGGTCTTGATGGATTGTCGCTTCATAAGAAAAACCTTTGCTTTTTACCGAGGGTAGTACAGAACACATGATTGCAACAAATATACCCACCCCAAGGGAGACACTAACGTCAACGATCACACAAACCAACCATGTTACCACCCAGATAACAAAGTCTGGTTTACTAACACGCCAAAGACGGGGAAGCACTGCAAACTGCTTGAAGAGTGGAAACAGAGCAACAATGATGATACAAGCCAGGGACGCATTTGGGAGGTACCTGAACACTGGAGCGATGACCAGTAACACCAGGAGAAGCAAGAGTGAAGTGAAAATACTGGCCACTTGGGTTTTTCCTCCAGTCATTTCCATGACAAAACAACGAGGTGGTGCTGCTGCCCCTGCAAAACAGTGGAGGAATGATGTAGCCCCGTACGTCACACCATATGCAATCAGTTCTTTGTTTGGGTCAGCCTTGTACTTGTGCTTCGTTGTCAATATATCAACCATTGAGATGGAAATCGCAAAGCTAGTAAGTCCTGCAACGACACCATCGATGATGTATGTAGTTGCACGGTCCATGTTAGGTACAGCTGGGCCAGGAATTCCTGGTGGGATGTATCCAATCACCTTGACGCCCCATCGGGACTCAAAATCAACAGCATAGGACAGGATCGTTACCAAAACTACGACAATCATTTCAGCCGGAATGGGAATCCTTAATCTTTTCTTGAATTTAACATTGACAAACTCTTTTATGAACACGAGAAAGCTAAAGCATATTATCGATATGACCAAATCACCGATGTTCGTGCGAGGGATTCCCTTGATGATTTCAAAGATACTTCTGGGCAGGTTGAACATTCCACCATGGCGTTTCACTGCTACATTTATCAGAGGCTTGAGCTGAGTGGTGGTGATGTGGAATGCGGCACCTGTAGTGAATCCTCCGATAAAGGACGGGGGCATGAAGGTTGTCAGTATGCCAAGACGAAATACCCCCATAAAGAACATGGTAGCTGCAGCAATCAGAGATACACTACAAGCAATAGATGCCTTGAAATAATCTTCTTCACTGAGACCTTCCACGATCTCAGTCTTATTCTCACTTTCTCCCCTCAGAATCAGAGTTGTAGGTGTATGTGTCAGTAACGGAGTCGTCATTGAGGCCACGGTGGTTGTATTGATGGGACTTAAAGTCGCCCTGTGTGCCACTTCCCGTTCGACTACTGCACCAATGAGCAGACTAATGACGGCCATAGTTCCAATTGAAAGATGCCGGCAGTGGCCAAGCAATGCGTAGATAAGTACCTGCCAGAAGGAGGCATACAGGCCATAGACCGGTTTTACTGCTGCCAACAGGGCAAATCCCATACCCTGTGGAAGGTGAACCATGCCAACACTTACTCCAGCCAGGGCATCCATTAGTATGTCCTGACGCCATTTGTATGAAGTCAGAGTTTGTATCAACGGCACATACCCCAATAATCCTTTCACCACCCTCTTGGGTGCGCATGTCTGACAGAAGGCAGTGCTCTGCCTTTTGAGCCTCTCTGTCCAGGGGAGTGTTATGTCTGGATGTACCAATGTGAATTCCTCAACAAATTCCTGCCTGTCGTACACCGGTCGATCCACAGAGATTGTCAGGGAAGTTCTTGATGGATTTCCCGCCATCGCACTTTCTGCGCTTCTGCTAGAAGTCTCCACTTGTCTAGAAAAGTAGACAATAGAGAGGTTAGAAGCCTGTAGTAATATCAATGATAAACGTGGTTTTCAATTGTCAATTTCGGAAGTGATATACAAAGATATCAGAGTCAAGAGCCATCCGTGACCCTGGATTTTAATGTACAAGTAGTATTTTATACCTATAATAATTCCCCATACATTTGATTATGAATGGTAATCTAGCTGTCGGTGGCCGAGATTGATATGCCACGAATATAGTTCGTCATCAATTTGATTTATCCGTGCATATACTTCCACATACAAGGACTTCCTGGGGCCTGTTTGATAATCTAGGATATATAATATATATATGAAGACCCTTTTCTGTACCTCGAATAAGGGTTATTCGAGGTACAGCTCTAGCTCTGCCTGGCAGGCAAGGCCAATAACCTGGTTTAATCAGCCTTCGGACGCAGAGCTCCTGCTCTCCATCGTGGCAGCTAGCAGACTGGCCGTGGCCCCAGACAAGGCCTGGGTCTTGAACCTGGCCATGGAACTGAATACCGCATAAACACCAGCCAATACCGTCTATTGACTGGTGATTTCAGAACCATCTACACTCCACACCCAGATGATGGCTTTCTACCAAGATGCCCTTGCGCCAGCTGAAAGGTTCTATCTGGTCTAGGCTTACCATGGCTGGTACACTGGTGTAGTGTCATAGTTTGTTACCCTGCGATAAACCGTTTATCGCTCACTAGTATCTGGTGTGCATGCGTGAGCATGCGCAGTGTTGAAGTCCATGATTGGAGAGTGAAAATTTGCCCAAATTAAGCATAATAAAAAAAATTATCACAACATGTGATTTTCATGTCTCTACTATTCTTATCATTTATTTACATTAAAATCACATCAAAATGGTAGTGTGATCAATAGTCATTGCTAGCTGAACGCAAGAATGTGTCCAGATGCATGGACGTATTGAGTTAGCAAAAATAACGGTTTATCGCAGCTTTATAACCAACTATTGCAGCACACCGACTCCCAACTACCATACACAGTCTGAGGAGCGGAGCCTCCCAGGATGCTGCTACTGCCTCAGATCTCTGCCTACCAGACACCATACGTCACGGTACCTAATCCTCTAAGTCAGTCCTCCGAGCCTACGTTCCTTCCACTTAATGGCAAACATTTCAAAGGCTTTCTCTTCCAAACTGCCTCATACCTAACTTCAACTATTATGTATTTAGTAAATACTTATAATCTCTTTTGAATTAATAACTCAAGTAATAAATCTCTCATTCCCATTTCTCATGTTGTTGTGTTAATTGGACAGTAATTGTTAAGTGAAGGATAATTGATGCGGTACCATCTACATCTATCCTGTCAAATCCGTGACCCTTAGTAACGTCAGAGCCCCGGTCTCACATGGGCAGTCAACATAAAAGCTACAACAACTTCTCCACCACCTACCCATCAATTGAAGAAAAATGACTGTTCATAGCTCATATCGGACTTCAACTATTAAGTGCATGCAGAATACTTGTAATCTCCACTGAATTAATAACTCGAGTAATAAATCTCCCGTTCCAATCTCTTGTGTGGAGTTAGTTATATTTTTAGATGCTGTATACTTCAGAACATCAAGCATCTAATATCAAACTTCAGTTTCTAGTGCATCGTTTAGGCGTTCTTGACTTTACACTGCCCGAAAAACGTAGATATTTCATATATGCGCCACCAAGTAATTGCATGTATACAATGTATATTGAAATGATTTTATATCTATACGTCCACATTTTATGCCAGCATATACAGCGAATACAAATGTGTTTTTCTTAGGATATGGAAGCATAATGACTGTTTTTGCCGCAAAGCACATGTACGGAGAGAAATATCCTGTGCATGACATATATACGCCGGCCATATATAAATCATATACGTTTGGCATATATATATATATATATATATATATATATATATATATATATATATATATATATATATGTATATGGATAGAAAATAAAGATGGGTTCGCCACCCAACCACCCGTCCAGTTGCCTGACTGCCTGGCCCCGCCACCCGTCCCCCATACTCCCGCTGCGCCTGCACCAACACTGAAGCCATCATTCACAATTCCTACTCCGACCCTGACCCCATCCAAGAGCATGAGCACGAGCCTGACCTAATGTCTATAACCCTAAAGCCTTTTAAAGGGATACAACCAGAACCCTACAGAAGAGTGGTGTTTTGAAAGTATGATCTATTTAATAAAAGGTAAAAAAACAAAATAATGCTGGGTCTATTATATGTAATTAATGAAAAGAAAAGAACAAGGATTTTAAAATAGATTTATAATCAAAATTGAAAATATAACATTAGATTTTTTATATACCACAGACTTTGATGACTAATGGCAAATGAAATAAAAAGAACAGTGTTGTCCCATGCAGAATTCAGAATAATTGAAGAGTGGCATAAATATAACAGAATCAGGCGTATATAAGATGTCAAATAGGACGACCTTATCTAAACCCAAGGTTTTTTGCGCTGTGTTATTAACAAAGGTCTTTTACGCTTTTCCAGTACATCAGAGCGTACTAGACTAGAAAGTGAATTAGACATATTGTTGATAGTCGTTATGAGAATGATTTACGGTTAATTGTGTGCCTGCTGTAATATTGCACCGCAGATTAATAAGAGGGATTTGTCTGAGACAAATCCTGCTGAGATTCTCTACTGGAACTCCATCTCCTTGTCTGAATTGTATGGTTCCCTTTCCCCCAAGACAAGAATTTTCCCCTGCAATTGTCAGCGTCAATTACCCATAAAGCGGCTGAACCCATAGACGCTTCGGAGATGCTCCGCAGACAGGATTTTAACATCTAGTCGACGATCCTCGCTGAGGTTTGTTGGGTGGCCTGCCGAAACTCTGCAGAATGTCCGAGCTGATCCACCAAAAGCCCCTTATTCCCATCTGGCCGGCTACACATGACATGGCGCCCGGCGTTTGGGCGAGGCAATGAAGACGCTGCTGGTTTGCTGCTGCCGTCGAGTGGACGTTGGCCATACCGTGCAAGCCGAGTTCCCTAGATTGGCTACCAACCCCTGTCTATGCTGCGCTGCGACTTGGCACAGTCCGATCTGGAGTATTATCATAAAGCTGGATGAGTTTTAATCTTGGCCACCGTATGCCACGATTGGAGTTTGACGTGGTGACTTCATGAGGAGAGGCAAAACTCCAGGAGTGGCATGCGGTGGCCAAGATTTAAACAGGTTTTGATTTTATCCTACCCTGTCTCCTTGATTTTGGAATATTACGTGATAACAATTCTGTATGCCACTAGTGGCATATAAAACTCTGTATGCCAGTCAGCGTGTGTGCTGTGTGGTGTAGCAAATCAACAGAAATCACATATCAACATGGCATATAATACTCAAGATGAAAAACAGCATTCTATGAATCACAGAGTAGAGACAATTATGAGCATGATTAGTACTCCAAATGAAGTAATCTCAAGCCAAACAAACATGAGTGTATCAAGCACTAAGGGCTATCAGAGAGCGAACTGAGTGGCATAGCTGACCTATTAGCCAGAGAAGTAGGACAGTTGACCCGCAATGAAAAATTCAGTCACAACCACGACAATTTGAATGGGATCTGTGGTATGCTAGACCAGGCACAAGTCAAAATCAAAAACGTTAGCCAACAAATGACAAACACCTCAAGAGAAATATGCCAATGTATTGATAAAGTAAAAAGTTTACATAATATCCTTAATAAGAAATTTAATGATGTTCAGCAGATTTAGGATTCACCTATTTTAATTAAGTAATCAGTTGCCATCTGTTCACACACATAGATTTCTATACCATACTACATATTTCTGTTGATGATACTTGAAACAAATTATTAAATCCATTCTCTGGGTTTATTGAAACATTCTTGATACTTTCAAATAGAAATAGCTTACTGATCAATAATTACCGTACCTATGCTATTCTCTTACTTTTATTTGATGAAATTTTGGTATACCGCGCTCTTCCATTATAAATGGAAATAACATTTGCTCCTAGTTTGCTGATCCACTAACATAATTCCAGGCGACACACATTTTGGGCAGAACGTTCCGCTACCGAGAATATCAGGAAATATAAATATGTCTCAGGGGAATGGAATCCTAGAATTTAGACAAAGAAATTGTGTTCGAGTACAGAATCCCAGCTGGATTTAACTCATAGAAATACCCTGTAAGGTACCGGTACATGAATCCCATCGCGTGAACCCCAGTTTAACGAGGTATAGAATCCTAGGATCGAGCATTTAGGTGAGACTGAGACAGATGGACCCACTGCTGAGTCACCAACAAGGTACGGTACCGGTACCCAACCTAGTTTTAACTAGGAGCAAATAGTATGTTCAACATAGATGAATGAGCGTGCTATTATGAATTAATAACAATTAAAAGGTATAAGTTAGATTTAGCCTATGGATAGTTTTCTGTAACCCACTTGCACCCAGTCAACGTGCTATTTCTTCATCTGCCTGAGTCTAGGATCCAGATATATCAAGCACCAGTAGGTCAATCAGGTATTTTGGGTCTTGAGTGATTGGTCATGGTCAGCTGGGTACACCTCTAACTTCTAAGACCCTGAGACACTGGCTCCCTGCTCCGTTCTCACTATCACAGTGAACAGCATGCAGATAGTAAAGGGATAGTTTTCTGGAAGCACACTGAAACTTGAAAGTTCAATGTGACCACTCTAAACTCTAGATGATGTATTTAGCGCGTGCAAGCACGCTCTAAATTGAAATAAAGTAGGCCTACACTCGTCTTAGGAACATTAGGCTTGAAGCAAAGTGATGTACCGTGCCAGATGGGCTTAATTGATTGATAACGCGATCATACAGCACAGTATAGTAATGCAATATAGATGTAAAAAATAGTTATGCAATATATTGTTCTCAACCATTAAAGAAGTCGGTAGAATATATGACAGCATTTGTTATTCTAAAGATAAATATACCTGGTAAGGGTCTCTATTATGTTAGTAGAATCTCTATTCTAGGCCTGAACATTACTTCAAAATTAACAATCTGTGAGGTTCTTACTCTTATGCAGTGAATCCGTTCAAACAAAGTGATACTCGCCCACAACGCAGAAACACACAGCGTGGGATGATTGAGAAAGTGATGCATAATATTTGAGATACTTACTGAATATCTTCGTCCATAGTTGTGGTAGGTATGTCCTTTGTATTTCCCTTTGCAGCAGACTGCATCCTACAACTGTTTCTCTTTGTTCCTCTATTCACGTCAATCTCTCGAGCTAGGGGCAGAAGGTATACCGTACAGTTGACAGGCCGTTGGCACCTCGGCTATTGCATCTCTAAAGTACGAATACACACATTAGGCCCTACCGGTACGGGACCTACTGACCGTCACGGCACTTGAATTATGTCGCATCTTAGGGCTTATCCTATGTTATGGCAAGCCATTTGCATTTACATAAATGTTCTTTTTATATTTTGTTTTAAAAAGTATGTTATGCTTCAAGGTTATATCATCTACACATGTCAATATATAACGCTCTTCCTGGAAATGGTCACCGTATTTAGGGGCGTCAGAACATTTTGAAAGTGGGGGGACCCAGTAAAATGTAAGGGGTCCCTCCCACCTACTACCACGGGCTACGACGGCCTACGATTAAGTCTGCGACAGTGGCGAGTATCGCCGACGCCGTCGACGATACTCGCCGCTGTCGCAGACTTAATCGTAGGCCGTCGTAGTAGGTGGGAGGCCTTATTGCGGCGACAACCCGCCGCGCTCTGCGATTAACCTTCCAACTGCTTACGACGGGCTACAACGGCCTACGAAATTTTTGAATTTCGTAGCCCCTCTACGATTAACGTTTTTTTGTTGTAGTGCGTCGTAGTCCGTCAGCACGCAGCGGGTTTGTCGGCGATTAATTGAGGAGTTTGTCGGCGACACCTTCACGATTTTGTCGCCGACACGGCCAAAGAGTTAATCGTAGACTTAATCGTAGTAGGTGGGAGGGACCCCTTATACTTTCATATCTTACCACGGGAAAAGTCAGGGCTTAGCCATCATTGCATGATAATAAGTCATACTTTGACATTTTCCACTGTGAAAAATCAGGGCTTAGCCATCATTGCACAGAAATGCCATTATAACGGGTCAGACTTTGATATTTTTCCTCGTTGAAAAGTCAGGGCATAGCTATCATTGCACGCTATAGAGTCAGACTTTGAGTCATTCCACCAGAAAATGTACTTTTGGTGAAAATCATACTTTTTGGGGGTTGATGGGCTATCATTTCATTATAAATGAATTTTTTTCTGTGCAAAGAAAACACCCTACCCTTTCAGAAAATCATTACTTTTATTGGTCTATCTGCATTTTTTTTTTTTTAATCTGTGGACTTTCAAAGTCAGAAATTAGTAAAAAAAAAAAGTGCATGTTTTAGTATTTGCTCAGTAATAAAGAGAAACAATACATAGAGCTTTAGAACACAACCTCGCTCGTCGCATGCGGTCCCAGAACCCCCGTGCGCGGCCGTTTATTCCTCCACTACCGGTCTACAACTTTCTCTCACTCCGTCCGCTGCAGCGTCAATACACCACACATGTCCTTTTGATATTTCTAAAGTTTAGCACTATTTCTTTGGTGGAAACTATTAAGATATATTCCCAAAATCTTTAGGCATATTTCAATGAAAAGTGTGCTTTTTCAGCAAATGCAATAGTTTATGTTTGGCATAGCCTGATGACAATATATTTTAATGGTATACTTCCCAAACATGCACCTAATACTCTGCACATATATCAATTTTTGACATATGTATATGATTTTAGGCCAACGGTAACAGTTTTATTTTTCCAGCCGAATTACAAAAAAAAAAATCGATTTTACACAAATGATATCGCAGACGTGACGAGTTGCATTTAGAACTCTCCACTTCTCCATATTGGTGCTAACTTGGTGCAAAACTTACTGAATAATGTGGCCATAGGGTCTGTGGTGTAAGATTAATAAAATGCTTCCTAAGTGCCCGCACTATGCGAGAACAGGGAAAGTAATTTTGGAGGAATCACGTCTGTGATATTTATCATGTCCGAGAGATCAATCGAAGGCGGGAAAGCCGATCACAAGAACCGGATGTTATCCCTTTTAACTGCGCATGCGCCTCGATTGATCTATGATAAAATTTGCAAAGAAGTGTAGAATTTATATATATTACGATGTATTCCCAATGACAAAATGCATTTTTTCTGGACACCGGTGGTATGCCTATCACGTGGTAATAGCCATCACGGACATGGGTTACTCATGGCCTTTGGTCAGGGGTAGTCTTTGCCTCCTCTGGTGTCCCCCTCTACCGCGCTTCACGGGCGCCCCTCCTGCCCCCTCGCGGCTTTCACACCTACCACGCAGTCACGTGGTCGACCCCGGTCCAGACCCCGGCCTCACTTCTACTCCAACCTCCCTGCAGTACACACATACTCCACACTCTTTCTCGTCCTTTTGGCCTTGTGCCCGCAGTCTTTCTACTCCACGAGTAAAAGGCCGGCACACCCATATACTGCCACGAGAAGTAGGAGAGGATCACGTGCAGAAGTCAAGATGCCGAAAACCAGAAGCAATCCTGAACCCGGCACCTCCAAAACCCCCGAGGGAGAAGGAGGATCGGAGGCCACGCTGAAGGGGTCGGCGGAACAGGGGGATACGGACCAAGTGGAGTCCGTGTCCGACCATGGTTTGTCCGTAAAGACGTCGAGGATCGTCGCCCTCGAGACCAACATGATGGCGATGACTACGAAAATTGACGGAGTTATGGAGGCCATCATGAAGATGTCGCGGCAACGGTCGCCGTCCCAAGCATCGAGGCCGCCCACCGTCCAGTCGGTCGCCGAGGATCGGACAAGGGACTGGGCCAACGATCAGGCGTCGCGGCTACCTGCACCTCGGCAACTACGAGATCATTATGTGTCTGACGATTATCTCCAACGGGAAATGGACCGCGAGGCCCTACGGCACGACAAGACGGCCGGTAAGCTTACCACTGACCTCAATACCAACCGTTTGATATCTAAGCCGTATATGTTCGTTGACCGTGAGGGGGTGTATACCATCTCACAGAAACTCAAGGTCAGGAGTGCTCTGGGCCCCCTCGAGTACATTGGTGCTTTCCTGATGATGGAGGACGACTGTGCAGTGCGGGACGAGGACCGTCAAGACATGTGTCGGCACCTTAGTCAAGTAACCACCGACGCCCAGACACGGCCTTGGGCTGCGGTAAGATGCTGGTCCAACTACCAAGTCGAGGCCGGAAGGATTTATTGGTCTGACCACGTCAGAATACAAGAGGAACGTGTCCGTATTGCAATGATGGCCACGAGCACAAACGTGAACGGCCAAGATGGCGCCAAGACCAGTGGACAAGACCTCCCGTGCCGCGCTTTCAATTCGGAGAGGGGTTGCCACCACCGTAACGGCCACCAGGACGGGGGTATCAAATGGCTACATGTGTGCTCCTTTTGCGACTCCCTAGGCCCGATGTGCACCGCTCCATACACACGTGCAACAGGAAGCTGTCCTACAGAGCCGGCTACGAGAGTGCTGTACCAACACTGACCGCGGCTCCACGCCGGACACCACAGGCCGGACACTCGGTGCGTCCCATTGAAGTACTCCCACAACAAGCTTTAAAAATCGGGCCCGCCGCGGCTCAGGAGTAGGCGCGGCGCGAGTCACCCCCCCCTGCACTCGGTATGGATGCACCCCCGGTCAGGGTGCTGCCTGCGGTCAGCGAGTGCATCAGGTGTGATGTAACACCACCACCCCACGTGACAACAACACTGCGTGCCGGACACGTGGCGCGTGGCGGTGTCAAATCCAAGTCGCTGGCGAACGAGGAATACACTCCCGGGGATACTAGCGGTAACGGTGCAGAGGAGCAATTGCCTCGGCAATTCCCCCGGGAGGAACTGGACAATGTGGACGCCCCTGACTTCGCCGTGGCTAGGGAGGTGTGTGATACCGGAGTGCCGGCTCCCAGGCTAAGGACCGACCCCAGTGCCTTCGCCGGTCACAGGCGGGCCCGCTGGCCCCAGTTCGCCGCCCCCGGGCCGCTGGGTCACGCCCACATATACGGAGAGGTAAAGGATACCGAGCTACCCAACGCTCTAAGTGCCCAGATCGAGCTGCCCACGGACCGATACCTCGGTCGCAAACCAGAAGAGCGCCATCGCGACCTACCTCGCGTTCTGCCGACGGATGGGCGCCGATCCACAGAAACCTACAGTCAGCTTCACACGGCGTACCTCGAGAACGTCGCGGACCACGCCCCCTCACCAGCAACCTGACACCTCTCAGCTGTCAGGTTGAGAACCAGCAGTGAGGATTGATCCTGAGGAGTTGGACAGGGAACTAGCGGGAACCACTGGTTTGCTGGTGACCAGGCTGACTAAGAATACCCCTTTGGAGAATCAGCGGGATTCTTGCACATGCTCAGTGAGGACATGGGCTGTATATAAGCAGCCTGCTGTGGCTTACTGAGACACACTGGGGGGTGGAGAGACTATGTGCGGTCTCTCTGCAGGGCTCTGTCTCTGTGCTCCACCAATGGGAGCTAGCTCTCCGGACTAGCTGTTGACCGGTTCTGGTCCCCTAGATGGTGGAGTCAGAGTATCCCGGTTCTCTAGGAGGAGAGGGTCGGACCCGTGTGTCCCTTCTCCAGATAGAGTTCTGGGGTCCCGAGAGGAGAGTCGGGTGGTGGTGTCCACTGGCCGGAGGGAGGTATGGTGTACTCCCTCTAGGATGTGGCTCTTACCAGCCCTGTTATCTTCGAAGGCAGAGCTATGGTGCTGGGTGGTTGTGGTAAAACACAGCTGCGGGTTAGCGGGTGGGACCAGCACCGAGATGGCATCTTGGACCAAAAACTGTAGTGGTGCTCGGGAGGAGCTTTGGCTGTACCCGACACCCAACCATTACACTACTTTACTACATAAAATTCAATAAAATTTTATTTTCCCAGCTACTGCTTCTCTACTTTCATCCAGGGGGGGGGGGGCTACTCATGGCCTTTGGTCAGGGGCAGTCATTGCCTCCTCTGGTGTCCCCATCTACTGCGCTTCACGGGCGCCCCTCCTGCCCCCTCGCGGCTTTCACACCTACCCCGCAGTCACGTGGTCGACCCCGGTCCGGACCCCGGCCTCACTTCTACTCCAACCTCCCTGCAGTACACACACACTCCACACTCTTTCTCGTCCCACCCACCCTCACCCTTCTCCTCTTTCTCCTACTCAAGTAGGACCCATTTTTATTATCCTATACAATTATCATTGTATGGTGGGTGGACGTGGCGGCTTCGCGACTATCGAGCAAGTGAAGATCTCAGTGCAGTGATCCGCGGGCTGCAGCCTGCTTATGTTAATTTTTCCACAGAGTTAGACCTCTGATTGGTCAATCCTTGAACAAAGAGAGGCGGGAAATTCAACTGGCCAATGGTTTTCAGTGTCTCCTACACTTTTAGGTGCCACTGACTGGTGGCGCCTATGTCCTATGGTGGACATTTGAGAGGATCTGAGTCCTGGTGTGTGTATTTGGAACTGCCTATGTGTTGGTTCTGGCTCCCTCTATGGGGGTTAGTTTGAACCTTTTTCTCTGTGTGTTAGACTAATAAACCCGTGTTTTTGGGGTTTATTCTTGCTCAATAGTTTCGACGGTCTCGTCTCATCAGGCGAATAATAGCCGTCCTATAGGTCTATAGGTGTTTTTATGGTTTTTTCATTTTCCATATTTATTAGACCCCCTTTGGGGGATCTTCTTCTAACCTTTAGAATTAACAAAACTGAGTTCAGTCACTTTTTTGTCGCTATATGGGTGAAGCTTAGGTGAATCATTGTATGGTGGATTTTTTTCCTTTTATCCCGTTGTGGAAAAAGTTTTTCCTATTACCTTGTGGGGTATTTATAGGTAAAAGCTCTTGTGTGAGATAGGAAATTTTTTTTGACGTGTATGGCTTCACCCATATCTACTATCCATAGTGTTCATTCCCCTAGGGGCTTGGGTCTTTAGTCTATGGATCCAGTTATACTCAATTTTGTTTCTGAGTATACCAGCTTGTTTGCTGTCTGGATGTCTGTAGATGAAGTCCAGTATATATGCACTTTGACTTCATCTACTCCACGGTGGTCACACTGGTTGAAGTGTTTTGGGACGTCACTTATTGTGCTTCCCTGTCGGATGGATCTCAGGTGTTCCGAGATCCTCTCCTTTATTTTCCTTTTTGTCTGCCCTACATATTGGGTTTGACATTTCTGGCATTCTATGCAATATATCACGTTGGAGCTATTGCATGTCACATTTGTTCTACACTTGTGTACCGTGCCCTTTGTCTTTGACTTGATTTTGGTTTCTTTGCTCAGAATATTGCAAAATTTGCAGTTCTGTTTCTTGCAATGATTGTCTTTGGGACTCTCCCTGGCTTTCGAGTTATCTTTATTGTATGTGGTTCTGGCCCGCTAAGGGGTTTGAACCCTTTCACCAGTTTGCTTTTGTATATGCTTTTGGTGGTAGTCGATTTTCCCAGAATTTCCCAGTTGTTTTGGACTATTTCTGGGAGTATTGGTTTGCCCTGACGGTAGGTGCTATTGAGGTATGTCTTCTCCTCATTGTTGATCTCCCGAGTCTTAGGTTTGAGAGTCTCATCCCTCGGGGTTTCGTCAACTCTTTTTTTGCATTCCTTGAGGAGTTTTTCCGGGTACCCTCGTTCCCAGAATTCTTTGACCTTTTGTGATGCATGTCTTTGGTAGTCTGCATCCTTGGAGCATATCCTTTTAACTCTCAATATCTGTGAGTAAGGGATGCTCCTTTTCTGTGATGGAGGATGGGATGAGTCATATTTTAGGTATGTGTTCTCATCCGTCGGTTTTGAGTACAGGTCTGTATAGAGTCTGTAGTCTAGTCCGATTCTAACCATTGTATCTAGAAAATTCACATGTGTCTCGGATTTCTCTATTGTGAATTTTATTCGTTCATGTGCATGGTTGAGGTAGTTGAACCAATTGTCTAGTTCTGCCTTACCATGACCCCAGATGAAGAATATATCATCGATATACCTCCACCATACCACTGGTTTCAGATGGTGATCCTCTAGTAGTTTGGTCTCAAGTGATTCCATATACAGATTCGCGTACGATGGGGCCAGGCGTGTTCCCATTGAGCACTGTGCCGCTGATCTGTATGTAATTCTTATTGTTGAATTGTATGTTGTTTTTGGTCAATACAGTAGCCAGTAGTTCTACTATGCTGTCTGTGCTCGGGTTGGTCCCCTCCCTTCTACTTGACAGCTTTTCTCTGATGGTGGATATTCCTTCATCATTTGGGATGTTGGTGTAGAGAGCACTCACATCCAACGTACCCACTATATCTCCCATTTTCAGTTTACCCACTGTTCCAATTTTTTCTAGAAAGTGGTTGGTGTCTTTGACATAGGACCCAATTTTAGGGACTTCTGGTTTGAGGAAGTTGTCCACAAATTTAGAAATTTTCTCGGTTGCGCAGTTGTTTGCCGATACCACCGGTCTTCCCGGTGGTGGGGTCACTCCCTTATGTATTTTTGGTAGAAAATATATTTGGGGTGCCCTGGGCTTAGCGGTTTATAGTGCCTCGCCTAGGGGTTGGGTTATTTCGCCTTTTTCCACCATATCATCAATTTTGTGGTTGATGCCTTTGTTTATGACTTCTGTTGGGTCATTGTCTAGTTCGCGATATACTAGTTTATCATTGGGTTGTCTCTCAGCTTCCCTTATATAGTCCACTGTATTGAGGATAACTGTTGATCCCCCTTTGTCTGCTGGTTTTATCACGATCTCTTTATCTCTAGCGAGTGTTTTTAGGGCAGTCTTCTCTTCTGGAGCTATATTGGGCTTTATTTTGCGACTATGTATTGCCTTGGCGTTAAGGCTGAGTTCATTTACTGCGATGTATCCTTCTAGATTAGAGGATCCCTGAGGGGCTGAGTAGTTCTTGGGGTCCCTGAGATCTTTTATCAGGTTTCTGTCCCCAAAGGGGGCTGTGGTTCCCCCTTTATCGGTGGTGTGCCCTACGTGCGCTTGTGGATCAGTATGTGTATCCCCTGTCACCATTTTTTCGGGTGTGGGTGTACATATACGTTTGTTGGGTGGTTTTTCCTATCTCACACAAGAGCTTTTACCTATAAATACCCCACAAGGTAATAGGAAAAACTTTTTCCACAACGGGATAAAAGGAAAAAATTCCACCATACAATTATCATTGTATTATCTGTCATACAATCCAACATTGTATTACATCTTATTATACAACATTCTCATAATTGACTAATTTTCTACAGTCAATTATTTCATGTACTATTACTTACCTCATATTAATATTTCATTTTAATATGTCGTCCAGTAAGGTCGACATAGAATTTTATACTACTTTACTACATAAAATTCAATAAAATTTTATTTTCCCAGCTACTGCTTCTCTACTTTCATCCAGGGGAAAGGGTAATGATATGGGTGAAATATTTTCACCGAATTGACTAGGAACTATGTTAGAATGAGATTAAATTACAATAATACAGTAATGCAAGTTGTTCATTATGTGCAACAAGGGTCATTTCATAAGTCTAGGGAGAAAAAGTGATGGAAGTCTATGTGTAAATATATTTTTTCATACATTTGTGTAGCCGCCGTCACGTCCGTTATATGTATGTCGGACGTGACACCCAATTAGGTTTTGTCTCATAACAAGTATGAAAATGAGTGGAAGGATCATCTGTTTTGTTTTTTCTTAATATTTGCCTGTTGTACTCCATATCTAATGAAAAATTGGAATGATTATGAGATTCAGCTACTATCGATAGTGGTTCATTTTCATGTCAGATGTGATGCATGATTTTTCAAAACCATATTTGAAGTATAAGACTTGAACAAACCTTGGAAAAAATCACCTGGAATACTGAAGACAGTTATATTCTGTGGTATGATGAAAAAAAAATAGTTTTGAGGAATTTTTTTTTGACATTTTTGGCCAAAATCTGATATTGTTAATATTTTTGTTCTAACAGTCATCATATTCAGTTTGTTGGCAAAATATCTATTCTAAATATAAGGCTGAACAAAAGTCATACAAAGAACACAATTTTTGAAAACAAATGTACCTTTTGAATGTTATTTAATAGGTAGTTTGCTAATTTTTGTTTTTTCTCTTTTTTCAGTTTTAGGGCCATCCATAAAGTATGTACACACAATTTCCCAAATTTTCTACCCCACCAACCCCCCCCCCCCCCCCACCTTATTTTTTTCACAATAATATATAGAAGTACCCTATGCACAAAATTTTAATCCCCCCTACCCCCCAACCAACCCCCCTCAGTGCATACATACTTTATGGATGGCCCCTACATATGACCCATATGTTGAAAGTATGGGGCGTAAACCCTTACCTTGGAGGAACAAGGAGATGAGAAAAGCCAGTGTCCGCAAGCGTGAGGCAAAACGCAAGCGTCTTGAGCGGAAGAATAATAAGACAAACTTGACGGACAAGGAGAAGGTTCGCCGCCGGCAAATTAGATGCTGGACGTGCATTATGCTACAGGAAAAGGAAAGCTGCTGAACTGGAGGATACTGACACCAGTGATTCCGACAATTTCTTCTTTTTTTTAAAATCTTTTATTTATACTGGCTATGTCTCAGCACAGTTCAAATGCTGGTTTTCTTGCATGGCCAGGTCCATGTTACAAAGAGCTCCAAATTCATGTTGCATTAGATGTAGATAAGTATAACATGTGTAAACAGTAAACAAACAATGTGCAACCACGCACAGGATCAAATGGCCGATATAAAGGAGTCGCTAAGGAAGTCAGGTCAAGCATCAGGCCCGCATCTCAGAGACACAGGCATCCTTAATACAAGTCAAACTTACTAATATGATATGGTAACACTTCAATCATCATAATTTAAGGTATATTGCCCTTTATTTGTGATTTCACATGGTCGAAAATCACGAAATGGCAGCAACTACTCTATATTTTGAATATTTCTAAAAGTTCTTTTGGGGGAATAGTTTAAATGGTTCCCATGTATCTAGGGCATTGTAAGGCAGAGTCTAGAACCATAAATACCACATAACTCCAATATTTAGAGAAATTATGGCTAAAAACGTGAATCAAAAAGAGGTAGAATCAAATAGTTTTCACAGTGTTTAATTACTCTCATATATGTATCTTCCCAGCATAAAATGATAGGCTTACATAGCTTTCTTCATATCAAACTCAATTTGTGCTATTTTGGTGTAGTTTAGGTAGTCACGTTATGACACCCCTTAAACTATTAATAACTTCGGTTCCCTTTAATATTAGTATTAGTTATTGTGTGGAATTAAAGGGTCAATATATACCTACAACTTGTCGAAAAAATGAAGTCTCTATCTTTACTAGAAAAAAGTTATCAGCCCCAACATATTTTTTCGTCACGTTACGACACCGTCACGTTACGACACCGTCACGTTACGACACCGTCACGTTACGACACCGTCACGTTACGACCCGTAGTGGGACACGTGGGGTCAGGAAAAGGGTAAAAATAGTGTCCCTGTGTTGGGTATATATATACCTATAAAATGTCGAAAGAATGAAGTCTCTATCTTTACTAGAAAAAAGGTTACGAGGCCCTACAGATTTTTGCGTCACGTTACGACCCCCGTCACGTTACGACCCCCATCACGTTACGACCCCCCGGTGAATATAAAGCCAGGGAAAGCAAAAAAAATGATAGAAATGAATTTTCTTTGGATCAAATGCATTTCCCCATTGTCAGCCCAGTCCCTGGTGGGGGTGTGGGCATAATATCTGAATATGACCAGATTTGTTCTTAATAGGGCAAGCAGCTAGCAGGTAGCTGTGTGTAGCTCGCAGCTCGCATTGCAAAATGCACGGATCTATATGTGGTACACTTACTAAAAAACATGAAATGGATCAGTGAACTGGTGGTGATTACTAATCACTCGGAAACTCATGGTAAATCTAGTCGACAAAGGTAAGATTACCCGTTCAAAATCGATTTCTAACCCAGTGAGCGACAATAAGGGAAGTTGCCAGGGACACAGTAACCAACCATCAACGGAGAGCGACATGGCTTCGATCGACAAGCTGGTGGAGAGTGTCTCAGATCTGACAAAATCAATGGACTGATTAAAAACGCAGATCGTTGAAATCAGACAAGAAATGAAAACAGAAAATCAGAATCTATCAGAAAAGCTTGATAAAGTATGTGCTGACTCAGTTGAACAGAAAGCGGTAGTAGACAGTCTAAATCAAAAACTTACTGATCACATAAGCAAAACCAATGTAATCAAAGACACGACGGACAACCTAGCACAGGGCGCTGAGGACAACGCAATCGACATCAAAGAACTGAAAAAAGGGGAAGATCTCAAACAGAAGCAGATAAGGAGTCTAAACATCATCATCTGAGGCATTGAGGAACAAGAGAACGAACTAATGCACGTTGTAATGAAAGATTTGTTCAAAAGTCTGGGGACTAGTTTCCCATTTTCAACAACACAAGGGGCCTTTTGTATTTCTTGCTATTGTTTCTTTATCCACTTCTTTCTTTTTCCTTGGTATCTTATTTAATTACTTCTATAATTACACACTTAGGGCTAATTGTTCCCTTTGCCATCCAGCGGCCAAAAATGTCTAGTGAGAACTGTGACTGCTCTATGCAATACTGTCTAGGTCATCTTACCTTACCAAACGGTGGTTAATTACATAACTGATTTGGGCAAGGGCTTTCACATTATTCACCAGAACCTACAAAGCTTGAAAAACAAAGCTGACCTAGTATCCCTATCCATCAAACACTCGAATATACATGTAGCCACATTCTCAGAAACATGGTTGACAATAAACCAGGACAGCTCACTTTACGAAATCGAGAATTACCACCTACTACGTAATGATAGAAAATGGCTCAACAACAAGGGTGAGGTGAAGACAGGAGGGGGTCTCTGCATCTATGTGAGGGATGACTTAGATTATGTCCATCTGAACCAATATGATGATAGCAATGAGAACATTGAGGCTATGTGGCTTCTAGTCAAGTTACCTAACCAGAAAACCCAAATTATTGGGAATATTTATCGCCCAAACGATGGGAATCATGAACAAATTATTGAAACTCTAAATGACAGATTAGGTGAGCTCAGAGCAAACTACAATTGTGAAATTTCAATCTTGGGTGATTTCAACTGGAAAATTAATCTTAAGCACAGTCACGACTATACATCTGCCATAAATCTTGAAAGAACTAGTGGTCTAACTCAAGTGATAAAAGAACCTACTCGCTATGAAAATACCATAGACTTAGCGTTCTCAGAATAGGTGCACCTAGGTAACAGTGGTATAATCGATCTAAAGCATAGCGACCATAGTGCAATTTTCGTCACCAAGAAAAAAGTAAAGATAAAAAGAGATGTAAAGCAATTCCAGGGTAGGTCTTACTGTAAATACAACAAAGAAGACTACCAAGAGTTACTGGGTAATCATGACTGGACTGGTTACTATGAAGCTATTGACCCAACAAGTGCGTGGCAGGTCATGCGCAACACGATTTCCTCTAATATTGACGAGCAATGCCCTGTAAAAAACCAGCAAATAAAATATAAAGCAGAACCTTGTCTCAGTAACCAAATAATTGAATCCATTGGTGAAAAAGACACAGCTTGGAAAAGAGCAAGGCAATCTGGTATAAAAGCAGACTGGGACTATGCTAAGAAACATGACAAAAACAATGGTCCATAATGCAAAACGAGACTATATTAGAAATGAAACAGATCGCACACCACAGAAATTTTGGGAACTAATAAACAACCTAGTCCCAAACAAAGAAAAGGTCTCTAAAATCACCCTAAAAGATACTGAAACTAACCAGACCATCCCAGACGAGGAAGTCCCTGGCACTATAAATGACTACTTCACATCAGTAGGGCCCAAACTAGCGACGAAATTTTCTGATCAATGGTACGACGACTGTAGCCCGACCCGTGCTATCATGAACGACATAACCATTGATGCCATTGATGTAATTGAAGTTGTTAGATCAATTGATACGAAAAAGTCCTCAGCGGTAGAGCACCTATCAACCACTGTGCTAAAAGACAGTTTTGAAATTCTCACAGAGCAATTAGTACACCTATTTAACCTATCGCTGCAAACTGAAGTCTTTCCTGATGAATGGAAACTAGCGAATGTGATTCCCCTAAAAAAGGCAACTTTAAGGACGAAGTCAATAACTTACACCCCGTTTCCCTTCTCCCCCTGCCCGGCAAACTTATGGTTGGTAAAAAGATTACAGGTTTTCTAGAAAACTTTGATTTGTTACATGAGCACCAGGGAGGCTTTCGTGCGAACCACTACACAGTATGAATAACAATGAAACAACAGTAGCTGCCTTCTTGGACATGTCGAAGGCTTTTGACACTGTCGACCACGCGATTTTGTTGTATAAACTACAAAAAATCGGCTTACAGAACAATATAATGGGTTGGATATCGAGCTATCTTACTAATCGCAAACAAATGACAACAGCAAACAACCTTAAATCCAAAGTTAACCCGCTCACTCATGGGGTACCCCAAGGATCCATCCTTGGACCCATATTCTTTCTCGTGTACATTAACGATATTGCTAACTCAGTAATTCACTCTAAAGTCAGACTATATGCTGATGATGTAGTCATCTTCAAGTCAGGGAGCGATCCGGTTGACACCGGAATGAGATTGCAGCAAGATCTAAACAGCATTAGCGAATGGTGCAGTAACAACAAATTAACTGTGAATGCATCTAAATCAAAGATTATGTCCTTCGGTTCAAGACAAAAACTAGCCAAAATAAACATCCCCGAACTCACTATAAACAACAAAATACTGGAAAAGGTGAACAAATACAGCTACCTAGGGATCACCCTAAACGAAAAAATTAGTTACAAAGCACATGCCGATCACATCTGTCATAAGATGGCCCATAAACTGTATCTTCTAGCGCACATTCGTAAATACATATCGGAAAAACAGGCTATCCAAATCTACAAAGCAAAGGTTCTACCCTTTGCTGAGTATGGGGATGTGCTATTCCACCAAACAAACTCTGGCCTTCTTCTTAAACTCCAACGACTTCAAAATAGGGGCCTTAGAATATGCACCAAAGCTGGGAAGGATGTACATGTAAATGACCTTCACATGCGTTGCAAAGTTAACTACCTTACTGACAGAAGGGATGCTCATCTACTGGCTTTAGCCCACCTTCACTCAAAAAACCCCAGATTCATAGACGACAACCCAAACAGAACCCGATTGCACGATGCCCCAGTACTATCAATAAGCAGGAATATTACAAAAGCGAAATATATGGCATCTGCCGAATACAAGACCGGGTTAATATGGAATGCCTTACCAGCAGCAATTCGCAACCTAGATGATAAGCACCAGTTCTCAAGTTGGCAGAAAAATGAACTCTTAACAAAGCGGCAAATGTACTAATCCACTACTGCTAACTTGGTCCTTGTGACAGCCATAAAATGTCTTGCTCTTTTGTTTTGTCTTATGACTACCCATTTGTATATATTGAATACCCCTTGATATTTATGTTTGTATTATATTTTAGTACTAGACGTACTGCATATGATAGATCACATGATTTACCAAATGTTGAATGTGGTGACTGGGACAAAGGTCTCTTAAGTCTGTAGTTAATCTTAAGTCAGTTCGAAATGATACTGTCGAAAATTAAGGGAATTGTCTCCCCTGATTTACAATGTTTCAAATTACGTTGATATTCTTTCCTGCTTAGTAAAGCCTGCCACCATTGTAAGCCCATAATCTGGGCATTTTGGCAAACTCTGATGAATCGCTAAGACTGGAGACGGTGGAGGATAGGAGTGTTCCACTCCGAACCGGATACTCCAGTATAGATAAAAACCCTAAAAAAAAAGGGGGGGGGGGGTCGGGGGGTCGTAACGTGACGTTTTTATTTTCATATTAGCCCTGTGCTAAAGCTATTTATGGTAGTTAGCGTTCCCAATTTCGCACATAAGTCTTTTAATATGTAGAGATAATATTTGCAAAAGGAATTAATGATCCTCTCAGTTTTGATTTTTTGGGTAGTTGCTGCTATTTCGTGATTTTCGACCACATACTTTTTGAAAATTTTGTAACTATCTATAGATCTTACTCAGGCTGGCAGGCTGTTCAATAAAAAGGGGCCACTATAGTTCAGCGAGCTTTTATACTGTGCGGATTTTGGCAGACATGTATTAAATACAGGGCCAGTGTTTAATCGTGTAACAGTTTCTATGTTTGCTTTTTGCAAATCGGACCCAATTTGTCTGTACATGTAGTCAATCATATGGAGGTTGCGTCTTGTATCCAGGTTACAGACTTGCGCTGTCTTGTGAAGTATGGTGCGGGTAGTCCTTGGGTGAAGTTTATATATCATACGGATTGCCTGGTTCTGTAACTTCTGGAGCTGGTAAAGGTCGTGGTCGTTGGCTGTACTAAATATAATGTCCCCATAATCCAAGTATGGGAGAATCATTGATTTATATATTGCCAAGCTAGCCTCATTATTAATGTACCACCGAATTTTACTTGACAAATAAAGCTTATGCGACACTATTCTCCTTACATTGTTGATATGTTGTCTGTAATTTAAATTCCTATCAAGTGTGACACCTAAGTACTTATATGATTGTAAAGTTTGTAATGAGACACCTTTGATCTTAAGAACACATGTACACGTCTTTGTTATTATTATTTACTTTTCTAGACGAACCATACACAACTACCTTTGTCTTTTTGGTATTCAAGGTTAATGAGTTTTGAACACACCAGGTTGTCAAGCTATCTAGATCATTTTGCAACTTATTGGTAATACCTTCGAGATTCCCCCCCAGACAAATATAAGACCGTATCATCTGCGTAATGAAGACATAAACTAGAGTCAACTACATTATGAAGATCATTAATATAAAGTATAAATAATAGCAGGCCCAAGATAGAGCCTTGGGGTACGCCATAAGATATTTCTTTCCGAGTTGACCTAATGTTATTTGCGATGGTGACTTGAGATCGTTTATAAAGATAACTTTTAAACCAATTTAGAATACTGTCTCCAACACCTATTGAATAAAGTTTATTTAGCAATGTGTTGTGGTTAATCGTGTCAAAGGCTTTTTTAAATCAATATATATACCGGCTGTAATTTGGCTATTATTAACTGCTTCATAAATATATAGAGGATATGATGGTGTTCAAGATAACTACATTGTATAAACATTTTTATGAACCACCTTTTCAATTAACTTGCCCTGCAGTGGAAGGAGCGAAATGGGTCGTAAATTGCTAACGTCGGGGCTATTTGCCTCCTTCTTAATTGGCACCACAACCGCTTCCTTCCATTTGTCGGGAAAGACACCACGTTCCAATGACAAGTTTATCAATAACACAAATTGATCGACTAAAGCAAATGAGGCATCCTTCAAGTATCTACTAGATATCAACGGGGTCGCGGACGATTTAGTTACATTAATTTCCTTAATCAGGTCAAGCATCTCCTCTCTGTCCGTGCGGATGTATTTTAATTCTGCATTACATAATGGCATTTGATTGACCCAGTCGGTTGCATTCTCTACTGCTAATGTAGAACCTATTTCAGTAAAAAACTGATTTATAAACTCCGCCATTTCAGATTCAGGGTGGTATTCCCGTTATCAGTTAAGTTTATTGTTGAATGCTTTCCCTTGTTATCTTTAGTGAAGCGGGAGATAGTTTTCCAAAATTGTTTATTGTCAGATTTTGAATTTTCCAAAGTTTCTCTTATATGATCTCCTTTTGCGTGCTTTATCTGCTTATTAGTTTCGTTACGTGCTTGTCGTGCCAATAACCAGTCGTTCACAGAGTTTGAACGCTTGGCTCTGGCTAGGAGCCTATCCTTCTCTTTAATAAACTTGAGTAGTTCATTTGTAATCCACTCCTCTCTTTTGTCTGACACTCTATACCTCTTAATTGGGCACATGATGTCCAATTCAAAAACTATTCTTTCAAGCATAACATTCCACATTTTGTTAACATCGTCAATTACAGACCATTCATTCCAGTTCAGATTTTGCAATCTATTGATAAAGTTTGCCTTAGTGTTATTTCTAGGTGACCTGCCTTAAAAGTCTACCATTACTTTTTTAACTTTCGGTTTTTTCCCTACAACATAGATACCAAGGTGGTCACTCAGATAATTGTTCATTAGGCCATTACCTGTATAATTATAGTTTTTTTGCAAATATTAGGTCCAGACAGCTATCCTTCACTTCATTATATCTCGTGATCTCAAGAATCAATTGGTGTAGTCCAAGTGAACTCTCCATCAGTTTCAAATCCTTATATTCAGGCAATGTGTAATCAGACAATGTGTCTTTGGATGATGAGGATGCCTCGCATGCTGAGTCACATGAGGCAACTGTTTCTCCCACAGTTAGCGACACAGAAATTACTTACAAAAAAGAAAGCTGACTGGCTGGCTGTCGTTTACCAGAATGACTGGTACCTAGGCCAGGTCAAACAAAGCCGTATGGTAGATGGAGTCCTACAGTATCAGGTGAACTGCATGGAACAAACAACCTCTTCTCCACTAAAGTTTAAGTGGCTGCCCAGGAAAGACCTTGAATGGTATGACTGTGAGAGTATCCTTGTTCAGATATCTCCACCAACTTGCGAAGGAAGCAGTCGGGGGAAGATTTACTTCCAGTTAAGGGAGCGTTCAATAATTGTGGCCCAGGGGGGGGCACAGTTTTTAGGGGGGGGCCAACTTTTTTTGGGTATTCCCAGGGGGGGGGGGGGGGCCAACTTTTTTTTTGGTATTCCAATGGGGGGGGCCAACTTTTTTTTTGATATTTCCATTGGGGGGGGGGCAGGCAAAATTTTTCACTATTCTGTCGTGGGGTTGACGTTTTCAGCTAAACATGGAGGCAAACTCCCATAATTGTGTTCAATGACAAACATTGATGTTATGCAATGCATTCATATCATATCACAAGAAATCAGCTTAGTTGTACAACTATAAAAATGATTAATGCACAAGGTAACTATAGTTGTCTCACTCCCTGGAGTTCAGTTTCTATGGTCACAGTCTTGTTCACCAATTTGAGATGGGTGTCCACCCTCCCTAGTCTGACAGACTTATGTTGATTCACTGACTTTGGGTTAGAACATTAGCAGAATCTTACAATTCAAATCATGTATATGATTCCTACAGAATCTTATAATTCAAATCAGGTATATAATTCAAGTTCATTTGTTAAAAGCAGGACACAGGAACCTCTCATATATAGGCTCTCCAAGGACTCTCCTGTAAAACTGGCCAAGGAATACCTAAGGGCTGACATTATCTGCTATTGGCTGCCAGTGGTGCAACTGCGAGCACCTCTCCAACAGAGTTGACTCAAGATGGCAATGACTGACATTGAAACTGGCCTTCACATGGTGTGTGTTACAGTCCTGCTCAAGACTCCCCCATCTTTTTTGCATTGGTGCTGTTCCGTCAACAACAGCCGTTTATTCGCTACTTGTTTCTTTTATTTTCATTTTTAAGCAATTTTTATGAAGTGAATATTGTGTGTACCATCACCAAATTTGGCGGTACAGCCATTCTTCCACTCGGGCACTAGCCCCTTACTCCTCATTCTAATGGCAGGTGTCAAGCCAAATGAGCAGTAGGTACTATTTTTGTGTAAGTAACTGGTATAACCCTACCGGGGTTTGAAGCCATGACCTACCATGCTTAAGGTGAACACCCCTACCACTTAGCCACTGAGATTTGTCAAAATTTTGACAAATGACTGAATGTAGCTGGGTTTGTTCTAAAGCAATGCCACATCAATTAAGCCTCCTCTGTGCTTTTACCCTATTCCGATGGTGGGTGGGGGGGATGGTTTTATCCGGCATTCCAAGGGGGGAGGCCAACTTTTTTTTGGGTATTCCCATGGGGGGGGGCCAACTGTTTTTTGACCGGTCGGTGTTAGAAAAACTGTGCCCCCCCCCCCTGGGCGATAATTAATGAACGCTCCCTAACTACCAATGTCTATGCAGCTACTGAAGCAGCTTTTTTTAAAGTATTCAGATTAATTTAGCACTCCATACAGTGGGCCATGTATTTAGAAGTTTTAACAGTCTTTTTTCCTTGCCCCATAGCAGTGTTAGATTTACTGCTTCTTCAAATGCCAATCCTTCTCATACCATGTCTATGTGGTGTGGGAAGTGAAAGAACTCTCACCTCAGTACTTGTGTAGGGGGTGAGATCTCTGCCTACATAGATCTCATACCTCCCATACATCTGTTGAAAGAATGGGGTGGAAACCGTTACCTCTGGATGAGAGTAAATCTCCAAAGGACTCATCTAAGGACTGGAGGAACAAGAAGATGAGAAAAGCCAGTTTCAGCAAGCATGAGGCAAAACGCAAGCGTCTTGAGCAGAAGAATAATAAGACCAACTTGACAGACAAGGAGAAGGTTCGCCGCCGCAAATTGGATGCTGCATGTTCAGCACGCCACAGCAGTGGTAGATTGACTGCTTCATCAAATCCCAATCCTTCTCACACCATATCTATGTGGTGTGGGAAGTAAAACATACTCTCTCTGCATAGCTCTTTTTTTAACTTGACTGACAAAGAGAAGCTTCGGCACCGCAAATTGGATGCTACATGCGCAGCACACCACAGCAGTGGTAGATTGACTGCTTCATCAAATCCCAATCTTTCTCACACCATGTCTATGTGGTGTGGGAAGTAAAACATACTCTCTCTGCATAGCTCTTTTTTTAACTTGTTCCATTTCATAGCTACCATACATAATTAAATATACATGTACAGGATCAGCAGGTATCAATAGAGGCACAGAAGGTACTTGAGTTACAGTATTTAGTACTCTCTTGAGGGGCATTGCCAGAATTGTCACTGCTTGGAGCAGTTTTAAAAATTATTTCATGATGTTTCATTTAGAAGGCTAAAAATTGTATTTTTAATTATTAAGCAATAAGCTTCCATGGGAAGTTTATCATGCTGTTTTAAAAGTTTCTTATGCATTAACATGTCACAAATATTACTTCATATACTGTTAAAAGGTTTTTTAGTAGAATAATGTCCGTTATTTTTTTTTTATATTTGCAGAGTTTATTCAACTTTCAACTTCTGCATCAAGCAATGGCAGTATCATAAAAATCCTAGCAACGTTTCAGACTTGATTTTCAAGTTCTTTTTAAAGTGACATCGTTACATCTTAGATGTTCTTACATTAACACCACATTTATTTTTTGTTTTTTTGTTTTGTTACAGGAAGTATTTGACAGATGGAGAGTATAGGTTAAGTTATATAAAAAAGTCTATAGATTTAGCATAATAAATGAATCCACTGATATAGCACATGTAACCTAAAATGCAACAAAAATTAAACCATACATCACTACCGTATCAAACAGTTACATGACAAAAACATAACGAATACAGGATGTAATCTGGACAAAACATGGGGTGAATTACTCAAGCATGGGGAGGGGGCTCAGTAAATTACCGTTAGACCGTATAATGATTTTTTCAAAGATTTTTTGCCATTTCCTGAACTTATTTGGTTGGTTTTCTAAGTGATTTAAGTAGCGTTCCATATGTAACTTTTCCCTAAATTCCATCGACCAACCATAAAGAAAGAGATCATTATCATGAAATAGTTTCTGTCTATAACTGTAAAATTTCAACAATACATTTATAAAATTAAGCTTCTGTACCTCTGGTCCTTTACCAGGGAATCCCAACAAAATATTCTCTTTTGACCAAGGACCAGATAAACCCACTACATCAGACAACCATCTGATAGTGGTATCCCAGAAAACTTTAACCCTAGGACAGGTAAGAAAAAAATGCTCTAGAGTATCTTTTTCAGTGCAATAGGAACAAATATCAGAGTAAGTCACCCTTCTTTTGTATAAATAAGAGTTTGTAGGAATTAGCCTATTAATGACCCTATAATGAAAAGATTGTAATTTTGTTTCTCTTGTAACCTTATAAATGTCGGAATAAATATCAGTCCAACGTTTAGTATCCATCTGAGGTATTTTACATTGGATGCACCAATATTTCTGGCTAGTGAAAATAGTGGTTCTGTACAAATTCATCACATAATAAAGTTTCTTATTGCTACTTGCTCGAATATTTATAGCAACATTTACCGAGTCATTAATGTATAGTGGATTAATTTCATCTTTGATTGAACTGAGTGTCATTTTTTAGAACCAGGGTATGGCCCTTCGTAGTTGAAGCATATGAAGAAATGTACAGGGAACTCCAAATTTCTGTCTAATATCCCTTTCTGTCATGAGAGTATCATTGTTGATAATATCATGAAGGGAATTGATACCCGCAGGGCTCCAACACCTCTTCATGCTATCATGGTCATAAATGATGATGCATTTATTATTCCAAATATACTCAAATTGACAATCTTTTTGGTTCATGGGGAATCTGAGATAGATTTTGTTCCAGATCTTAGCTAAATCTTGATAGAATTTAGAGTGACAAAGGGAGTACTGGATTCTATTTTTGATCTGAAGAATTCTAAATTTGTTTGGACCATGTTTGATTTTGAGGGTGCAAAGAATTCCGAGATCACATAATCCCAACACGCCTTCGCTTCATTGCAAATTCTTGTTATCCATTTAACTCTGGACACCTCTTACATAGTTTCTAAATTTAAAAGGTTGAGGCCTCCTTCGTTAATAGTTTGACAAATGGCACTATAAGCAATTTTGTTGACACCACTGTTCCACAAAAATTTACATATCAATTTTCTTAAGTCCACAAAAACTGATGCTGGTGTGTACAACATAGAAACAGGATACAGCATTATAGGAATAATGACAGAATTTACAATCGTAACTTTACCTTTCAAAGATAATTTCTTTTTGCTCCATGACTCACAAATTTGTTAGCATTTAGAAAGATGTTCCTCAAAGTGAATTTCCCAATACTCCTCCTCCTTCCAAATGTTGGCGAAATCAATTCCTAAAATTTTTACTCTCTTTTTTTCCTGAATCGGGAAGTTCGGTGGAAGGCATACAGAGTCTTCTCCCACTCTCATTGCACATGATTTTTCAAAATTAATTTTTAACCCGGAGTATCGTCTGAACCTACACAACATATCCAGAATGCGATTCACTGATTGAGGATCACCCAATAAGCATGTAAAATCGTCAGCAAACAGAGACATCTTAATAATATATCTTTCACATAAATCCCTTTTATTTCCTGGCTTTCTCTTATAGCGATTGCTGCGATTTCTACTAGTATGAGAAATAGATAAGGTGAAATGCAACAACCCTGACGAGTTCCTCTTGAGGGTTCAAACCATCGGGGATGGAACCCCGCATTTGATACACATGAAAATATGTTGTTATAAATCAGTTTATCCAATTTATAAACTCATCACCACATCCAAATAGTAACAACAAATCAAAAATGGCTTCCCAGGATACAGCCTTCTCAAAATCTAGGGCTAGAAGAATACCAGAGAGTTTGTTCTTGTTAAGCGAATCAATAACATCTTGTATATTTCTAATATTTTTACCAATATATCTACCTTTCAAAAACCCGGTTTGATCCTCGTGAATGATATCACTGATGGGGTTTTGCAACCTGAGGGCTAGTGCTTTTGTAAGGATTTTATAATCGGTGTTCAGAAGTGTGATAGGTCTCCAATTTTTCAAATCTAACCTACTAAGTCCTTTTTTTGGAATCAAAGAAATTATGCCCCTTCGTTGTTCAGGACCTAGCAGACCCGCTTCCTTAGATGCCACTAGGGAGTTAAAGAGAGGCTTTTTCAGGTCCTCCCAGAAATATCTGAAAAATTCTGGTGTTAAACTGTCAGAACCTGGAGATTTGTTGTAATTTAATTTTTTGAGGGTGGCATGTAGTTCCTCTGTAGAAAAATCCCTGTCCAAAAAATCCTTCTGTGATGTTGATATCCTTGGAATTTTATCTGGATGTACTAGGTCCTTAATATTATTCAAGATAGGGTCTGTTGACTCCTTGGTGTAAATTTTCTTATAAAACTTTTCTATATTGGTCAGGATTTTACTTGAATTGGAAGTATTGTACTCTTCCATATTCTCCTGAATGGTTAACTGTGTGATACATTTGTCCATCGAGTTCTTTTTAATGATATTTAAAAATTAGCGATTTGGGCGCTCCCCTTTAAGAGCCCAATTGCTTTTCGATCGAAAAAGCAAGGCTAATGTGTCTTTTTTCTCTTCAAATTCAATGTCTTTTTTTAGGGCCTCAATTTCATATGATCTATCTTCACTGGCAGTTTCAGCTGCATCTTCTTCCCTCCATAATTCATTGAGTCGCTTTTGCTTAGCTTTTTTTTTTTTTTTTTTTTTTGGTAAAATTTCTTTATTGAGTCAAAATTTACATTCTTGTAGTCATTCACAATACAATACTTTACTCAATAAGGAGGCGAAGGACCTCAGCCTGGTCGAGGCTGCTTTTCTTGGTCCTGCCATGACAGGATGCGTATTTTTTTAATGAACAGTAGAGAAAAAAGAACAAGAAAACAAAGAAGGTCACCTTAACTCAGAAATTTGCTTATCATATAAAAGAGAAATATGCAGTATAGCATCTAGTTCATAGTCATACCATAAACTTTAAAAAGATCCAGTTATATAATCAAAGTACAATTTCACAAAAGGTCCACATGCAGCCTACACATTTACCAAGGATCGTTCTTTCATCAGAGTCTTAGTCAATGATTTGAAGTATTTAAAACTTTGAGTGTTCCTAACAAGAGAGTTTTGGTTATTCCACAACACTCCCCCATGATACATTACAGATCTCATGTAAGGAACACAGTTTGGCTTATTTACAAACAAAACCGGAGCATCGTGCAGACGAGTATATTTAACCCTGCTATCAATGTATCGTTTATCACATGATCTCTTATACATGAAATTTAGCACATGTGCCTCACGTCTGTGCACCAGATACGGTATTTTCGCTAGTTTGTGTAGCTCACCAATCGACATACGTCGTTCACTTTTGAGACATATACGCAAGGCTTTGTTTTGAAGGACTTGTAGAGCATCAGTATATTTTCCAGCAGCACCATGGTATAATATATCTCCATAATCAAAATAAGGGAGCATAGCAGTAGAGTAGATAGAAATTGCTGCACTTTGGGATAAATAACTACGCATTTTTGCCAGTTGATATAAGCGATAAGAAATGCTCTTTTTCATGGATGCAAAATGATGCTTATAATCAAGTTTTTGATCTATGACAATTCCTAAATATTTGTAGGAGAAAACACGCCTTAACTCCTTTCCATCAATAAACAGCCGGTTGCCTTCACACAAATCCTTAGTTCTTTTTGAGGGAAAGTACATAAACTTCGTTTTGGCAGTGTTAATACTCAGCTTATTTTGTAAACACCAGGTTTCTACCATATCCAAGTCAGCTTGGATGCTTTCAAATAACAAATTCACATCACCACCATGTTGGTAGACAACAGTATCATCCGCAAAGAGTATCGTCTTAGTAGTCTTTAAGACACGCATAAGGTCATTAATATACAAGAGAAACAAAAGCGGTCCCAAAATTGAACCCTGTGGTACACCATGCTTCACAGGGAGAGCAGAGGAACGCTTGTCATTAGCTTTAACACACTGTGTTCTATCCTGTAGATAACTTCTGAACCAACCCAGACACATGCCTCTGATACCATAGGTCTCCAATTTCTCAAGTAATATTCCATGATTCACCGTATCAAAAGCTTTACGAAAGTCAATATATACAGCCAAGGTACTCTTGCCAACATTTCTATTAGTGAGTATATCATCCGTTAGTATAGAAACAGCTTCAATCGTAGAATGAGATTTTCTAAAACCAAATTGATTTTTAACTAGTATATTATTTTCATCTATGAAAGCCATCACACATTTATAAACAAGTTTTTCCATCAACTTATTTACGATTGGCAATAATGATATAGGCCTTAGGTTATTTGTTTGATAAGAGTCACCTCCTTTCGGAATTGGAACAATAACCGACGCTTTCCAGCCCTTTGGAATAACATTACTTTCAAATATGCAATTAAACAAATCAACAAATTTGTCAGGCATCAAAGTTACAGCATCAATAAACACTCTTGAAGATATACCATCAAGCAGTGACTGCTTATTTGGACTTAGCTCTTTTAAAGCAGTAATTACTTGGTCTTTTGTTACCCACAGGTCCACAATTTCATTTTCACATCTTTTATCATAAGCCATCCATGGCAGCGTCATATCCGCAGCTAATTTGTCACCAATGTTTGAAAAATAGTTATTGATATAGTCTGGGACATCAGTATTTTTCACTATGACTTGGTTTTCATCTTTGAGTCTTATTTGGTCACTATCTTGATTTTCCTGAGTACCAGGGAGTATTTTACCAATTGTACGCCAAAATTTCCTACTATCATTTTTATGCCTCTCCAGTTCACCTAAAGTATAAACCTGTCTTGCCGACCTTACTAATTTATTCACATCATTCCTGGCTTTTTTGGCTCTAATCCAATCATTTTTATTCCCAGAATTTTTAGCTTCTTTGAGGAGCCGATTTTTATCCCTGATACGCTCAATAATTTCTAGTGATATCCAGGGTTCATTTGTTTCTTTGACAGTGAAAGATCTTAACTTACAATCAAGGTTCAAGTAAGACAATATGGCTTCCTTAATCTGATCCCATTTTACCTGACTACTATTGGTGTCATCAAAAGTACTCCAGTCGTGGTTTCCCAAGATATCTTTAAATCTTTCCACTGAGTAATATTTATATGAACGGCCTTGCAACCTTTCCTTCTTAGATTTTACCCGGTTTCCTTTTTTAACGGCAAAAATCATTTGATGGTCACTTAAGCTATTTGATAAAACCCCGAAATTTGATATATCATTCAGTGTGGTGAAAATCAAATCAATTGTAGAGCTTTTATCAGAATACCTGGTAGTATCCACAATTAATTGTCTTAAACCTATTTGTTCCATCTCCGTGATTAGCATATTAACATCATTCTGGTTCCTATTTGCTACATTTATATTGAAATCTCCCAACACTACAAGGTCACTTATCTTGTCTTTTTTAACAGTTTGTATGGTATCACTCAAACTATCTACAAACGGGACATAACCACCATTATTTGGCCTATAAACATTCAAAACAGCCAGTCGCTTGGCATATGGTCTCTCAATCAAGACAATCTGGAGCTCAATATTTTTGTTGCTCAAGTTTAAATGCTGAAATCTAACAAAATCATGTTTAATATCTTTCCTGATATAAGCACATAGACCACCTCCTAATTTTGGTTTCTCATCAGTTTCATTCACCTTCCAAGTTCGATCAACACGTCTTTTCTTATAACCATTTAACAGATAAGAGTTTTCTGAGTCTAGCTCAGTAAGCCAAGTTTCTGAGGCAGTGATAATTTCCCATCTATTCTGTTGTGCCTCAACTGCAAGTGATTCATAAGAAGATCTTAAGCTCCTCAAGTTTGCATGAACAAATTTCAAACCCTTATATCTAGCTACAGTGGAACCATCATGTAACGCTGTCATAATGACCAAGGATCAAGTTCCCAGGAAAAAGCTATACCAACATTCATAAACTTCAAATATAAGGTGACAATAAGCATCAGAGTCCATTTCCTTAAAGATAAGTAGTAAGATGACCAACTGGCAGCAAACAGCTGCAACGAGTAACAGGAAAAAAATAAAAAGACAAAAATATCGGTCATTTCGACCATCTTTGTCATAGTAAGAATGAGGCAGATTTCCTACCGGTCGTTCACGGGCTCTTCCAAGGTCCATGTAAATGTACATCATCAGTAAGGGAATTCACATTTGGAATCCAGACTTACACATCAAGTAAATGCACTGGTGACCACTAGGGAGTTATCAGCCATAAGTAACAGCAGGATAACTATAGTATTTTCCAGGCTAATATTTACAGTTAGTATTATACTATGAGAATTTCAGAAATCAGGTGATGTTTACCACCTTATAACAAGATTTGGTAATTTAGAATAAACCCTGAGTGAAAACTGCACTAGCCCTCCATAAGTAACAGAGCGCTATATACTTCGTATCTTGCAAGGTTCAACATTTTCCCAAAATAGTTCAGGTTTTTGATAGCTTGGCATAATTCAATGATATCCAGATTACCAGATAGATTTGGTAGTCGGAATATTTTTGGCAAATGTTGACACAAAATCATTTGCCCATAGAGAAAGAAGTTTATCAGATGGGTGGATCCCATCTTGCAGCAGTTCAGGATAGTGCTTAAGTCTCCCGTGTCTCAATTTATGCACATGATTTGATATCCACGGAAAACTTGAGCTATGTCTTGAGTTTAGTGCTATGACTTCTTTGTTGAAGGCCATCACTGCTTGATTTACTATGTCTTGTTTCTTGAGGAGACTGTCCTTTTTCTCTAGCCTTCGATCATCATCGAGACTAGTGTCACAGGTACCATCATACTGTACATCTGAAATCTTAAATTCAGATAGACAACGAGACAGATCAGCACCAACCAACGGACAGACTACAAATCTCGATTTTGGATATGTTTCTTCAAGCCAATCATAACCAGCTGTCATATACGTGGTAAGATGTTGGAGAAGTAACGTGGATGAAGACCAGTCCATTCTAATTTCTTGTTTCTTCGGTATTTTTGAAGTAGTCAGTTTCGTAGTAATGTTACAGATTCCACCCATGATGTATATCAGTGCATAGGGGTTGTGAGCAAGATGATTACCAGCAAGCATAATAAGGTCTTGAAGGGTGGCTCCAGGAAAGCAGAAGACATTATAGCGATGTTTTAGAACATTTTGGGCACCTATAGCTTCGTAGAGACGTTTGACTCTCGAGTCCCCAAATATGACATGGCTTGGGACAGGAACCCAGGATTTAATTAGAGTTTCCTCCAATTTTTCCAACTCATCATCAAGTTTCGAAGGAAAATACGGATAATTTTTAGCAGCCATTTTGTATTTTAATTTCCTGCTATCAATAGATCCCGAACTTGTTCAAGAATGAGTCCCAGCTTATTTCCTTTGATTGTATCACTGGTAAGAAGACCTAGTTCTCCCAAGTGGTAACCGCAGCCCCAATACTGATTCTTTGTGGCTTCAAACAAATTCTTACCCTTGGTAGCGATAAGTTTTCCGCGAATTGTTTCGTTTTGCTCAAATTTCGCCACCAAGATGTTGCGCATTATCACGTCACGAGCATTAAGCCAGGCTTGCGTTTTCGGCAAATCACGAGTTAGACGAATAACATCTTCGGGTACATTAACACGCTGGATTTTCTTTGCAATATCAAGTGAGCCCACTGATTTGGCGAACTCGTACTGGTAGCAATGTTCAGCAGTTGGGTGAGCCTGATCATTATACACTACTTCAGAAGGAAAGAGATTTGAAAAGTGAGAGTACTGACCCTGAAAGGCTATACCTTGATTAATGTTCACCGTTTTTATCTGGCTTATCGACAATCCATGCGGCAAGTCATCTAGTTTCTCCGCCGGGTACGTCGTGTTATCAATTTTGATTGTAGTTCCCCTAACAATGCATTTCACATTTCGTTTGCGCGCCACAACCTGAATCGCCTTTAGATTCTTGTTTATGCGACGTTCTTCTTTTGTGAGTTCGTCAGATATAGATACACGATTCCACACGGCATTTCCCTTTAGTTTGCTGACATTCTTATATATGAGTGACTTGGAGTTAAGGCTCACCAGATGAACTACAATGGACCGCAACCCGTTTTGTTGAAACTTCCCGCGTCTATAAATAGACTCAACCGCCACCGAGACCGGGTTTAGGCTCAAATCGTTTAACAGTTGATCAAAAATGTCGCGAAGATTTTCGTCCTGCTTTTCCCTAACACCATCTATCACTAGAACTTTACGATTGTGCTGACTTTCGAGTACTGCAATTTTCTCGCCTTGATCGATTACAACTCTTGTTGTGTCGTCGGTCGTTTGAAAAATGACATCTAGGTCATCGCTGTGCTGCGTAACGGTATCCTCTAACGCGTCAATCGAACCAATCGCATTCTTTAGTTTACTGTTAGTTTCCGATAAACTTTCCCTCACAGAACTCAGCAGCGTTGCTGTTTCCTTTTGAATATTATCGGAGCTATCCAACCTCTCTGTCAGTCTGTTAAGTAGATTTGCGGTCGATGAAATATGCTCACTTTGTCTGTCTAGCCTATCTTGTAGTTCATTCACCTTTTGCGCAATTTGCAAGTTTGAAGACTCACCCGTTAGCCTCGGAGAGCACGCTGTCGCTCGGTTATCCATAGTTTCCCTCGCCGTAGCAGTGGGCGATAATACAGGGAGTTGAAGGTTTTCTTGACTTCCGCGTGCCACAGATTTAAATTTACCATGCGTGTTCTGTTCCCGTCTTCTGGAACGCGTTTTACCAGCCATAGTAGATCTATGATACTTAATGGAAGTGTCGGACTGATGTCTGCTCAGAAACAAACATTAAAATCCCTTTTCACTTGAAATTGGTCGAGCCCGCGAAACGTGACCGCACGTTTAGTCCGCCGCCATCTTAGGTCTTCTTTTTCCTTTAGTTTCTTTTTTTTGGCATATTGAATTGTTATATCCCGAAGTTTGTATTTCATGAAATCCCATTTAATTATCGGGCACATTTGCTGATGTTCATTCTCCATCTCTTGTAACTTATCTTTAATAAGAATATTAAACTTGTCTATTAAAGAATGGTCTGTGAAACAGGCTGATTTAATATCAATATTTACTACTTTATTTTTGATGTATTCCGATACAAACCAGTAATCCAACCTGGATGCTTGATGGGCTCTATGAAAGGTAAACCTCTTTGTTGTAGGGTGCCTTTCCCTCCATTAGTCTACCATATTATTATTGGTTAGGAACTCAGTTAAGTACAATCTATAATTTTTTTAGGTTAACAGACTTAAAAGATTCTTCCTATCTAGGTCTGGGTTCAATGCAATATTAAAATCACCTCCAATCAGAATTGGATACTCCTCAAATTCTTGTACCTGAGAGTTCAAATCTACTAAATTCTCTAATTGTTCTTGATGATTGGTTTGGGTAGGACAATATACATTGATCAGAATAAAGATATCCCCTTCAATTGAGACCTGTGTAATCACAAAACGACCTTTGGTATCATGATTTACCCTCTCGATTTTAACCCTTTAAGGACGGCTGCCTGGGGTCCAGCTACTCACATAAGGACGGATACTGGTGGCAGTCTGTCTGGCTACAGGACGGCCACATAATAGTTAAAACTGATATCAAAGTTTGTAATCATGCAATATGATACATAATCATAAATATTTTATTTCTTTTTAATAGAAGTACTAAATATGATATTATATCTACATTTTCTGAAGATTTCATGAATATTGCTCAATTATTTCTTTGTTAAAACATTTTTCTTAATATTGGGACAATGATGCCTCAAGGCATCATGTGTCTTTTGGGCGGTGATGCCTCCAGGCATCATGCGTCCTTAAAGGGTTAAAGTCTGTTTTCCTGGAAAATAAAATCGCCACCCCCCCTAGAGTTTGATAGCCCGTTTGAGAACTCAATGTCCCCCCCCCCCATTCATTCCTCCATAGATCATTCGTTGAAAGTGTGGTATGTGTTTCCTGGAACAGAATTATATCAAAATCGTGTCTGAGTTTGGAAAAACATGCTCGATGCTTTGGCGCATGTCCCAACCCATTTACATTTAGGCAAGCAATTCTAATATTATTCATTATGAGCTGCTGTTCTACCTCCTTTCCCCCCATATGAAATGTATTTTCCTTGGCCCTCTTCGATCATCTTTCTCCAATTGTTCCTTTGCTCCCCTGAGTTTATCCCACCACCTACTGTATGCGATTCAGCCCCGAAACAACAAAACATATAAAACAATACAAGTACAACAAGCAACAACATACATGTAACATATAACATATAGACACATGATAATGTGGTTACAACTTTGATCATAACTACAAATTCTATCCCTTCGGCTGGGGGACCCCTCCCAGAAGAACAACAGAAAATACCCAGGTCAAACAGCCAAAGCGTACTCTTACATACAATGTGCAAATTCACACCATACCATAGACCCTACTCACTTAATCTTAACTAAAAAATCCCTCCCTTCTTATGCACTTATAGTTATAAACATCATACATACAGTCTAGACCTATGCTTTTTTCTTCATTCTCTTGGGCTGAGCTCCTTCTTTCCGTGTTGTCAGTCAGTCATCTGTACTCTCCCTCCGGCCGTCTCCCTTCTCTTCTTTTTTGTCTTCTTGTAGCCTGTTCACCACTCAGGCACTTGTGGCCACTCCTACGTGTTAGTAGATATACTTTCGAGAATACAATAAGGCAGAAAACTTGAACCTCTACGTTTAAGAGCAACATATGTAGATTACATATAAAAAAGACCATGATAATACACTACCTATAAAAAAGACCATGATAATACATCTATACTAAAACTTATACACTTCCATAATACAATAAGGCAGAAAATTTGAACCTCTACATTTTAAGAGCCATGATAACACACTACATATAAAAAAGACCATGATAATACACTACCTATAAAAAAGACCATGATAATACATTCATACTAAAACTTATACATTTCCAGAATACAATAAGGCAGAAAATTTGAACCTCTACATTTTAAGAGTAACATGTATACACTACATATAAAAAAGACCATGATAATACACTACATATAAAAAAGACCATGATGATACATTCATACTAAAACTTATACACTTCCACTGTTCCAAATGAAACAATGATCTTGGAGACAGAGTATATGGTCCACTACTTCATATACAGGTACCTGGGTTAAAGTCGACTGACATCCTCACACCCGAGTCATCCACCGATCAGTCTCAGTTTTTCTCTTGTCTTTTCCAACAATTTGCCAAGGTGATTCTGTCCTGTGATGTTACGACCACGGTGGAAGTCGCCTAGCGACTGGCCCGCTGCCCAGAATACGCTTCTAGTTGCCTCTACCAGATGTAGTTGGTCAGTCGCCAGGAGTCTGGAACACAGTAATGCGTTCTGTTGAAATTTTGCTAATCGTAGGATTTTTTCCATCACCCCTAAAGCTTCATCCCGCCATGTTGGTTTGCTGTTGATAATAGCTCCCAGTTTTTTTATTTTGTAGGGATCGGCCTCGAGCAGGATCATCTTTGCGGCCTGTGTATCTCCTGCCGCTAAGGCCTTCTGATGGGTGTAGGCTTGTTCCGCAGACACATAGTCAATTTTGTTCATTGTTTTTTTTGCGTGGAAAAAATTGGAAAGTGGAGAGAACTGACCATGGAAATAAATCGCTTGCTCCTCCCGTTTGGTGTAGACTCCAGTGAAATTCTTTCTGGTAGACAATGAAGCTGGGTGGGGCCGTATTTAATGCCATCCATGATGAATATATCTCCAACCGCTCTGGCATTAATTCTTTTCTCTATGGCAAACTCTTGCAGGTAGCGTAAAATCGACCTATGCCGTTTGGTCTCCTCAGTGAGGTGTTCACTTATCCATATTTCTCTACATGCAGGATTTTTCTTGATGTGATTTTTTCTCTTGAAAATTTCATCTTTTGTATCAAAATCCCTAAATGAGACTTTAACATCTCTCGGTCTGCCTACACAGCTGTAGGCACCTAGCCTAACTGCACCAGTAATCTCATAGGCCTCTAGAGAAATGCCTGTGTTAACCACAATCTCAGCAATGGTCAATTTGAGATTTTCATTTCGATGTTCCTTGACCCCAGAAATAATCAAATCATTTCTGTTCAAGTCATTTTGGAGGTCATTGATGTTTTGCTTTAACTTCTCATCCTCAGAGAGCGCCTTACCCGCAGAGTTCCGGCCCTGGCCTATCTTCTCTATTTGATTAATTTGCTCCCTAAGTTTGGCAATGGCTTTGTCATTTTTTTCGATTATATCCTTATGTTCCTGTAATGTGAAGTTAGTATGCTCTTCCTTCTCTAACAGAACCGAGATATTTCTTTTGTTTTCTGTAGACCTGATGTCTGTGAGGTTGAGATCGTCAGCTATCGATTTGATTTGACTTTCAACTCGGCTGACTGACTCCTGAAGTGTTTTTAGTGCTTTAGAGGATTTGCTCAACTGCTCAAGGTTTTTCTCCATTTTGCCTATCCTATTAAGGACAATATCCAACTTGGATGACATAGTATCTTCTGTTGGGCGCCCCTTCTTTCCCTTTGATTTTAGTTGATAGACACAAGAATCTTCCTCTGATGACATGGCTCAGGTTTGGAAAATGACCACGATTATAGAACTCTTGCCTTGGCCTCACCTATGGATTCCTTACTTATTCATAGAACTGTATCCGTTTGGTGAATCAGTAGGTGAAAGTCAGTTAATAGCAGTTAAAGTCCCCCAGCCGAAGCAAAGATGCTTATTTCTGCATTGGCACTATCTTGCAGTCCCAAGTGTATTCCAGGTACCTTCTGATCCCACTCAGAATACAGGGAAGTACCTTTTTTTCTTACATTTTGTGCTAAAAACCGTCTCCACACCTTTTCACTATGCCTAGACATACAAAACTTGCTAAGTTCACCCTTAATATTCATGTAAATGGTGTACATCATAAATATCTGGGACGTGATAATGTCTGTTATTAAAAAAGATCGGACGCACTTTCCCTTGTCATTTCCCTATGGCCTATATCCTGACAGATTTCCTTCACCTGGACTTTGGGCCTTGGCTATTTCAATAGCTTGTGACAAATCATGAATTCATGAACCCATTATTACTCTTAAATTTCTTTCATTATTTTCTCCAGTAAAATGTAACTCAATAGAATTTTTCATAATAAACTCTCCTGTTTTAGTCATTGGAGCTAATTGGAAATTGGACGATAATTATGGAGGTGAATTGGTGGCTCAGAATTGGGCCCAGTAACCAAGGATGACCAAGTTATAAATGTGGCTGCATCGGTCATGTGGCCGCACTGGATATGTGGCCGCACTGGTCACGTGGCCCGCACCGGTCACGTGGCCGCACCGGTCATGTAGCCGCACCGTGGGGACGCTTCAAACCAGCCTCCCTACCCTCGACCATTCTCTTCCAGACCGCCAAGCAATCAAAACTGACGTCTTGTACAAAAGGACACCAACCCCACTCTCTCTTCGACGACAAGGAAGATACACGGTTGAGATGATGCAAGTCACGATTAAAGATCCCCTCCTTTATAGTTGACCTGATTTTTTCCGGGCTTGAGCTGGCAACCTTCTGTGGCTTAGAGATTTCTTTCAGCGTTTCACGTAGCTGAAGAAGAATTGGTGGACCATAAATCAGTACAGTGAATTGTGCAGCGTCACTGGCGGCAAGGGCGTATCAGCGCATGTATGTCTGGCATTTGGCTCGCTCGTAAGCCTTCATGTTACATAGTAAACTTTACGATGGATGCCACATCAGATACATTCGCAAAAATGGTCCTCAGAGCCGTAGCCATTTACTTTAAAGATTAGGAGAATACGGACAAGTCCCTGACTGTGTCAGCTTGTGCCAATAGGCGCCCGGCCAATTGCTCAAAATGAATAAACCTCCTAGAGTAATCTCTTGCCTATGCTGGAATCCCTACCAGAACTCCTAATAGGAGGTCCGGCTGATTTTCAGAACCCAGCATGCAACTCCGGGGTCGGGAAACAATTCAATAAGATAATTCACAAGTGTGTGCGTGTGTGTACGTTGGAAAGCACACATGTAATTACCAAAGGATAAAAAACGTCCATGAAAGCACGTGACATTGACGTTGACATTGACGCGTTCATTGTATATGAATGAGAATACCTATACCTTAGTTCTTAAGAAACCTAGAGATTCCTAAGTGTAGGAAAAGTAGTAGTGGCAGGAACATCATTGCGCCCTTATCCCACCATCATTGCGCCCTTATCCCAAGCCTCCAGGTTTTAAATCATTCAAAAACCCGGGGAAGGGCATAAAAGAGATATTATGAAAGGATGAGTATCAAGATCATTGTTCTTGGAACCGTGTACAGTGAAAGTGCAGGAATCAGATACTGGCAATAGCTGGGAAAATATAGTTTGCCATTTACACAATAAGCCTTTTTCCACAGGCCGGTGTCGCACTTTATCTGGTTGGTTACGCAATGCCTGCAGCCAAACAACCCCCTGGCAACGGATTCTTTAGCATTGGGTCACTTAGTATATGAGCGTAATACGTTCATAAAACCCGTGTATATCATTTGCAGAGAAATAACAGTGATTTCATCGTATTTTATGGTATTCCAGCTCCAATTTGATGTATCATACATGTATCTCACCCCAATGGTACTTTAGATATAGCTCAGATAACACAGGTATACCCAAATTGTATAATACATTGGCAGGCCTAGCTATGCTATGCTTATCTTTCTCCAAGTTAAAACCAAGATAATTATCAACTATAAAATTTAGACTACTCAGACTAGTTGATGCAATACCCTAGCTTGATCCAGCAATTTAATCTGTCAAAAAACAACACTCCTGCAATCACACCCACCGTTCACACTCTAGGTGAGATTGATGTGCGTCTCTATATGAATACCACCAGACTCGCGGTGTTTGTCCGAGCGGCCGCGTAACGAGACCGTGGGCCGTTAGGCGGCGCTGAACGGCAACACCTGTATTAGCAGTCTAACACTTTACCCTTTCAATAGTAGTGAATATATGCTCCTTACTGTGAGGTACATTTAAATCCTCGTTATATGAATCAATCGGGTCACTCTAGCACACGGTCATGGTTGCGCTACCTGCCCATATCTGGGAGGCCTTGATGCTGATTTGTGTTACTTTTGGTCATTTGATACATTGATATCAAAGTTTTATTCACAAATTGTCTATTTTTCACAGTTGCCGTTTAAACGAAGCTTTATTGGGTAGCACTCGGACATCTTTTGGAATTCTTTTCTATAAAGCCATGCCTCGATAGTTCAGGCTCTTTTTCATATGTTCTGATTTGGGCCTGGGCGAGTGAAGAGAGATGTTTTAACTAACCGAGTTTAAGTACATGTACTGCTATGACCTGCCTTACCGGTTGTTTGTATTTGTTTACCGGTATAACATCTTTTTTTATTCCTTAATAGTTTATCAATGTCTTGGCATTGTTCTTTGAGCCTTCTGAAGTCGGGTTGTTGTTAGTATTAGGATAGGACTCAGTAACTGTATGATTATATAAGATGTATCATCTATCAAACTGTACAGCCCCCATGGCTCCAGCTATTTTCCTCCTGTAGGTTAGCAGTAGTTAATCTCTCCTTCTCTTAAGCAGTTTTGCAACAGTTCATCTACTCACATGGTACCGGGTTTTTCCCCAAGTGATATGCTTAGGCCTCTGTTCTAGATAGGATAGTGTTTATATTTCGTCGTATTCGATTCATGCATTAGCTATGCATAGTCAATTGAGGTGGATTGGAATTCGCAGTTGAATAGACCAGAGAGTACTGTACTGTTGCGCCGCCTCGCGGCATTCCATAGCAACGATGCCACGACTGGTGGTCAGCTCTGGTGTAATGCTTTGGTTATAAATCTCAATTGCTACTGATTCAGTTAGCATCGGTCTATATTTGGCAAACAGCCATCTATTGATTCAGTATTTTTAATCAATGTGTCTGAAGTTATTGTCAAACGTTAGCTTGTCATCACTAATCACCCCCAAAATATAGTCGTGTTGCCTATCGAGGATTGTTATACCAATAGTTCAGGGATAATTACTCGAGTCAGTTTAGTTTTGGAACCGTATCAAACTATTTGTTTTTATGGCATTTAAAGTGATTAATCTCTCTATGGTCTGTTAATTCAATGCGTCCATTCATATTTGTATTCATACAACCACTGTTGTGGCATTTATTCCCGAGACCTGTATTACTAGGTCATCAGCATATAATTTCCCATACAAACCTAAATCTTTCAGCGTATGGGCTGGGTCATTGATATAGAATACAAACAATAGAGGTTTAAGTACGGACCCTTCGGCCAAAAAATAGGTGGCTTTCTGGTTACCCCCTCCCCCTACCTAACAAAACTTACCCTACCTAGAATTATTTTGCTTCTGCAGAGTTTGAGATGTGCGTAATTTCTGACAGAAAATACACAATGAAATATGTAAGGACAAGCATAGAGCAAAATATGGACTTAAATAAACATCATAAATAACCTTTTCACGGAAAACAACTAACTTTCTCACTATTTTAGTGAGATAATAATTCTAAGTTGCTGTTTTAGTCACATACTAAATACTTAACCCATTCACGGCGGGCTCCTACACAGTCATGTATATAGGGGTCGGATATTAGTACTTATATAGTGGGTATCCACAGGCCCATTATGGTAATTTGATGATGTAATCACATGATATAACATGTGATACTTGATATCATTTTCCATTTCCATGAACATTTTAAAGATGATGCTATACCTAAACTCTGTGGAAGTTTCATGTATATTGTTGAATTTTTTTCAAATTTATCACCTAAAACAATAATTTTGTAAATATTGGAAAGTGATGCCTTGAGGCATCACCCGCAGCTAATGGGTTAAGTGGGTATGCTGTGCTAAATTTGAAGATTATTTGCTGTTTTTCATGACAACAAATATGGGCGAGCCAGAAACGGCAGCTTCCACTGGAGTGCTAAGAAATTGCTAATGCCATCATGCTCCTTGTCTTTTTTTTTGTCTTTTTTTTTTTTTTATTTAGTTCAACAAAATTCACCAATGATGGTGGTCTTACATTTTGCCGGTTCTCCTCAGTGATGCGTTCAGTTTTCAGTTATCCTCGTACATGATATGATGAAGCTGATTATACAAATGTTGTATGAGTATAACAGTTGTAGAAATACTATTACAATTACATCAAATAACATAACATGTTAGGAAACGGAACGAAACACGGACAGACACAAAAATGGGCTGATCATCATATAAAGTGCCAAAAGGGTTAACACACAAATTTGATATGAGCATTGACCTTGTGTGTCGAACGATTTAGCGTATCTTGTATCTTTAGTTGTTTATTTTGAAGTAGCTAGGGTAGGTTAAGTTTTACGCCTTGTGTTTGGTTTGGGGCTGTTTGCCATATTTCTCATTAGTTTTTTTAACTCTGTTTTTGTCATAGCACATTTTAGATGAACGCTTTGCGCGTTCCACATGCTATAACCCCTGTACATTGGTGAGCGTTTGAAGTGCTCAGTTCTTGGATTGGGTAATTTCATATTCATTTGATGATTGGACCTGAGAACCCTTTGGGTTTGGTTAATATTCCCCTGGAGCTCTGGCTCATTCCTCTTAGTGTTGTAAATCTTGCGCATTTAGGTTAGTGTCAGTTTGTCCCTCCTACGTTGTAAGGTAGCCACTTTGGTTAACTGGTGTAGCTGTTCGACAGTGTGCACCCGGGCCGTCACCCCCAGGCATGTGCGCAGTCCTCTATTCTGTAGGCGCTGTAACTTTGCAAGCCAACTCATATTTGCACCAAGATTATACAGCAGTATTCAAACAAAGGTGCAATTGTTTGTCTGTATACTTTGATGGCTACTTCTTTAGACATCATGTGTCTTATCCTATTAAAGTTAAACAATCTGTAATTGACCTTTTTGATTATTCCTTTTACCTGTCTTTCAAAAGTCAGACTGCTATCGATGTCTACACCCAAGTATGAGTACGAGTCTACTCTTGCTAGTTTAATCGTATCGACATACAGTTCAAGGTTGCGCACAGTTCCCAGTTTGTTTCGTGATGTGAACCAACAGTATTTAGTTTTGTTGATGTCTAATGTGAGTTTGTTTTGTTTGGTCCATTCGTGAAATAGATTCAGAGCATGTTAGAGTCTGCGCAGGGTCGGTCCCGGGTCCACCCGTGAAGCATACATGACTAGGTCATCAGCATACAATGAGTGAGTTGTATCGCCTAGATGATTCACCACATCATTAATGTAGTAAATAAAAAGCCTGTAGCCTCAGATCATGAAAACATCTTGGTGTTTTTGAAGTGTAAAATCCCAGAATCGTATGAAATCTCTGTTTAGGTGATGGATCGTTAACTATTAACGATCTACATTATCAAGAAGCTTGACATTGACCTATATGGCATATTTTTTAAGAATGCGAGCCAGTAGAAAACTCATCTAATCAAGGAGAAAGGGTTATTTCAAATCTAAACCTCAGCCTTCAAGATATTGCCTGAGGACCTTGCAAGCTCTGAGACAGATGTTACATGGAAAAGGTGCAAGTCGATGACAGTTATCCCAAAGCTCATTCAAAGTTAAGGTGAGTTCAATGAGGAATGATGACACTCAATGGTTGACAAGGAAGAAATGGAAAAGTGCTGCTGTTTGTTCAGTGTCCAGAAACTATCCCAATTGATTGCCCTTATCCATTCTTTAAGCTTATGTTGATTGTATAGTCCCTATAATATCACCCTTCAAACGTCCCATCCTGGAAGAGACCACCTTTTTCATAGAGGTATAAATCAGTAGATGGTCACTACTCAAATAGCAGAAAACACCACAATTCTATACATTTACTGAATTTGTAGTACGCAGTAGTCTGTATTCCCTTATAAATGGCCATGTACAGGTATAATCTCTTTCAACCCAGGTCGGCCATTGTCTCCTCTACTTAGTTCAGCCTCTTTGGTGTGAGGAGTGAAGTAATAATGGCAATCCCTACTAGCCATAGATCATATCAGCGAAAGTCAGGTAGCTCGGTGATTAATTCAATTTTATTTATTACTATATACCTATGAGCGAACGTCTATGATATACTAACCGCTGCTCCTTATGGTATAAATTGTGTTCGAGGCCGCCGTCTAGCGGGCCGTAGTGATTCCCATAGGCTTTATCATGTAAAAATATACGTCCCGCTGCTAGACACTATGGCCCGCTAACGTAAAATATCGCGATAAAGCAAGACCAGTGTCCTAGACTCTAGTACAGCCTGGTGTCGCCAGGGCCAGGGCTCACAGGCTCTCATACTGGGACTGTTTTGCGCTGCCATTTTAAGGTGGGAATTCCTACCTTCTTCCCAACATGCACCTGGAAAATGGCGGATTGCTGGTTCTAACCTCGTGTGTATTGCGATCCAGTAACCAGCAATATGATACAGTATCCCTCTTGTCAAATTGATGCTATAAATAGAACAGCCAACCCTGCAATTCCTCTCACTAAAGGTGGCTGGCCAGTCAGAGCCATGCTCTGTTAGACCTTCAGTACCGTAACCCGGAGGCGGCGCGGTGCGTGAACGGACTACCAGTGTCCGTGTCAAAAACAAACAAAGAAAATGGCGGTTCTCTCCCATTCATAACCTGAGAGACATGCTAAGCCTTACCCGTAAGAACTGGAAGTATGTATTGTCCAAATATCGAGGTAGTCAACGTGGGAAATTCACGTAAAACCGTTTAAATGCCTTAAATATGCGAGAACAATCGATATTAACAGAGAACTGGACAGAGACCATCATGGCGTAATATCGTCATTCAACGACATGACCCCCAATAGTCAGTGAAATCTGACCGGAAGAGGGTGCACATAGGCATGTGCGTGTAGAGTGGGCGATAATTACCACTTTTAGCAGGGTAACCAATTTTGGCACCACAACGGGAGGCGATCGGACTTGTTAATATCAGGGAAGTGGACGATGAATTGCTCACTCTCCAATCTTGGACTTCCACACTGCGCATGTTCGCGCATGCGCACAAGATACTTGTGGGCGATAATTACCATTTATGGCAGGGTAACCGTTTTTGGCACTACACCGTTATGCCGCTCCCCGTTGTCGACGTCATAATTACGTTGGCTACCAGAGTTCCAGTCTCACTGGCGCCATACATTTCATAGACCGCTCCACGTGGACGGTTGCCGGGTTTTCACCCTCCCACCTCCGAGTGTGCAGTGAATGTCGAGGTCGCTGCATGCAAACGTCGATATCTATATATATATATGCAGTACTCGTTTTAAAATTTCATTACTTAACTCCCACGGGAAGTGAAGTTCCAGCATCATCTGTTGCTACACATTTCAGAGACCGGTCCACGTCGGCAGTTGCCGAGTTTTTCCGCTAGCGGGCCGTAGTGAATAGCAGTGGTTTAGTACGGGAATGGGTGGGTGAATCACAGCCCAGGAAAGTTATTAAATGGCATTTTAAACAAGTAGGTGGTGTATAGTAATAAGAAAACGTTGTGACTGAACCCGTACGGGTGCCGTTCTCGGTCATTTGATGAAAAAATACGGCCCTCCCGCCTACGGCGTCGGGCCGTATTTTTTCATCAAATGACCTCGAACGACCACCTGTACGGGCTCAGTGACTACGTTTTCTCATATTACGTTGTTTTATTGCAAATTGGCGGAATATAAACGGTTGCAACTAAAAGTGGGTGTTGTCCCAGTGGTGTGATTTCTATTATCAATAGCTCAAAATCTTTACTTGTTTGACTGTGCGAGTCCAATACCACTTTATGTGATGCAAGGTTCTCATCGGTTCTCATGAACCCCACTCCTCTGCTCTGTCCCTAGAAAAAGTTAATCTCTCAAGCATGACAATTTTCCGATTACCCCAAGCTACTAAATGATTTATGTGCCAGTCCTTGAGCGAGGTCTCTTCGAGGGTGGCTATGTTCGTCGAGTCTAATTGTTTGAAAAGCTCCTCTTTTCGTTTAAAAAGGTTCCAAGTGGTATAGTTCAATATCTGTGGTCCACGCATCTTTCTGTACTAAGCGATATAAGCGGTCTTTTGACTGAAGAAGGAAAGTTGTCGTATTGTGTTTGAGACAAATGCGAAAGTTGATAGGAGTATGATGGAATAGTACATATAAACAAGGCGTCACCACAGAGCTAAGTGGAAGCGTGGAGTGAAGGCAACTGAGACACCAAGGGTAATTGGCCTTACTTCTGTCGCCCAATAAAAGATGGATGAAAAATGATTGGTAGGGACAGGCGGCGATGCCAAATTGCGGTTGTGCTTTTAAGTGAAAAGGCAATTCCGAGAAAAAGAAACAAATTTTGTGTCTCACTTCCTTACTGGATTGGTATGCCATCAAACTGAGTATAGATTTCAATTAATTACACCCTAATGCTATGAAAATCACTCTGCTAGCAGGTAGCATCTATTATCTATAGATACCGCCAGAAAACGTCTTTTCAATACTAGAGATATCAGTTATTGCATCATATATGCCTTCCGTTTATTCAAGTTGTTGATCAATACAATATGTATGACCCAACATAGTTACACAAACAGGGGTAATAAAGAAGAGTCTATAGCACCAAAATTACACCAACACTTTACAGGTAAGATATTTAGATATACAAACTTAATTTTGAAAGTGGGTGGTAGCCATACCTTTGTGTTCTTTTGGGTAACTAGTATCAAGTATACACATTCAAATGAAAATCAATACAACATAATTTGAATTACTAGTAGCCATTAAGAACGGGGGTGTTCTGAGAAATTAACTCGCATCGTTTTGATATGGCGTCCGAGTCAGTCATATACTTGCTGCACAAAGTATGACAAAGCCTATATATCTGTGATTATCAACATGATAAGACCAGAGACGTGTATTTACCTGAACCTGGCTTAGGTAGGTAGTAAAAGACACACTCTTTATCCATCTGCGACACAGTTTTCATATAACACAGAGGGTTATGAATTTTCATTTTAGTTATTGATTTCTGATTTCTGCTAAGTGACTTATGTATTAAGCATTAGTAATTTCCCAAATTCACTTATGTTCTTTTTTTATTCAACATGAAATCTCTTGTAATAAAAAAAGACTCCATCTATATTTAGGTAGTGTAGTATTTATTTTATAGATATACACCATATTGTAACTTTAGTAACATAACGCACTTATAATTGTGTAGTTAGTTTTTTTTTAAATTAGGATCCTGCTGGACATCCGTAGCTCTCAGATCAGATGCGGTTGAGTAGATCATACCAATTTAAGGTCGAGAACTCTGTTAGCTGTACTAGTTTGTTGATATGGTAGATATAATACCCCTCATTTAAGTACCGCACATTGCTCCATTTAGTTCTCCCCAGTTTTAGAAGTGCCAGTAGGTTACAGAAAAATCTTAAATAGTTTTACTGTAGGATTCGGGCAATTTGTGAAGGTAGTCATTTTCGGGGTGAGGCCGGTTGTGGACCTTGAAATATAGGTTGAGCGGTCTTCAGCTGATATAATCACATTGTAATCTGGGTTCTATGTCATGAAACCATTATATGCTTTTTAGCACTACATATTGATTAGTTTTGAAATCCTACGCCCCAATATGCAGTTATTGCACATGCCATGGAAGAGAATACAGGACAATTTTCATTCAAACAGTGAAGAAAACCACAGGCTTCATTTCAAATTAAAGGTTCGAAGAATACTGTAGCTTTATAGACGGAGGTGCAGATAAACCAATTCATGTATAAGAGGATTAAAATGAACCCATGAGTAACATGTACTGCGATCAGGTTCCTGGTATAACACACACACCTACCTACACACACACTTACCTATATATATATATATATATATATATATATATATACAGTAGAACCCCGCGTAAGCGGACACCCTCCGTTCCTGGCCAAAGTGGCCGCTTACGCGGGGTGTCCGCTTACACGGGGTTAAATAAACATCTAATATAGGGAACCGTTCCGACCAAAGGTGTCCGTTAACGCGGGGTGTCCGCTTACGCGGGGTGTCCGTTAGGCGGGGTTCTACTGTATATATATATATATACAGTAGAACCCCGCGTAAGCGGACACCCTCCGTTCTGGGCCAAAGTGTCCGCTAACGCGGGGTGTCCGCTTACACGGGGTTAAATAAACATCTAATATAGGGAACCGTTCCGACCAAAGGTGTCCGTTAACGCGGGGTGTCCGCTTACGCGGGGTGACCGCTTACGCGGGGTGTCCGTTAGGCGGGGTTCTACTGTATATATATATATATATATATATATATATATATATATATATATATATATATATATATATATATGATTTATATATGTGATATTTTATGAATAAAAAAGACATTTCTTGCGCTTATAATGTAGGCACACATCATGCGAGAGGTAAATATGCAAGCCCCTTGCTGTTCTTCTCGACGACTTTGCCGCCAGACCTGTTGATCCCGCGGGGTCAGCAGGTAATATTTGGAGTAAAACACGTTGGGTCACGTGGGACGCACTGCCTGCACCTAACGGAGGCATTTACACCTGAGACTCCACCTGACGACCTCCTGCCCACCTGTGACGTCACACCCAACAACGTTGTAGCAACAGACAAAATGGCGGGGCCGGACGACAACACATCTAACCGTGCGGTAAGCGGACATTCTCTCTTATTTCAGTAAACATAAACAATCCTCCCACAACCTACATGGGACTGAGGTTTCATGTCTTGGTGAAATATTGTGGGATGGTATTGTGGTTGCTGAGTGGCACCGGGTAGGAGAGGGACGGCCAGTGTACTGTGCTTGTGACCACTCAGCCTACGGTCTGAGGGATAGGTGTAATATAGCACAGTGCCCGGAGGAAATTTGCTGCAGTGCAAACACAACAGGGCTTCAAGTGGCAATGCAGCACTATATGGAGGTATGTGGAGTGTATGACCACTTAACCGACTGCTATCTAAGCCAAAGTCAATGTTAACCCTGACCACTTCTTAGATTTCGCCGCCCGAAGCAGCGTCAATTTACCTGTGGATGAGGCGGTGAACCTTTGCCAGATTCAGACTTGTTTGTTCTCATTGCTCCTGACCTACCCCAACTAACCTGTCCACTGGAGGGGGGAAGGGATTAAAGTTAATCTAAATCTTTGCTTAAGGGCTATCCGTGGCTGGGGTATGGTACCTATAGTGAGCCCAATCTTGTCTGGCTGGTTGGTTATTACAATGTACACATAGTGGGGACCCTCCAAAAGCCAACGGCAAACCCACAATACCCATGGCAGCAGTGCCAAAGACCCGCGGCCAACTCATGGCTTCATCTTGTATTGTCTGTAAAGGAAATAGCAAAGTTCCAAGCAGTGGTGATCAAATGCAGCTCCGGTCCATAGGCAGAGGGTAATGCATCGTCGTCCATACCTGGGAGAGGTTTACCTGTAGCTTGTCCACGCGAATCAATACAAGGTAATGCCAGCTTATTATATACAGCAGACCTTTATTATAGAGTCTATTACTTCTGGTACTTACGTATGGACTTAGTACACCTATTTTATTCATGCGCGAGTGACCGATAGCGTTGGGTAATCTGCGGCTCTTGCAAGTTTTATTCCCTGACCAAGACCCAACACTAGCAACTAGCAGAGGTGAGCACTCAAGAGTCCTAATTTCTTAACTTCTACAACGTATAGGGAGAGTCTGTGCTAACTCACCTCTTGTTTTGTATGTTTTTAATAGTTTTCTGGTGGTGTCTATCGTGTTTTTTTCTTTTTATATTTAGGACAATTGGTCATTGAGCGAAAATAGGGCAGTGGTGAACCAACAGTCCTTTTAAAGGCAATGGGCGAGAGAGCATAAAATCTATCCCTTTTGAAATCTTTATTTATGTTCCAACCAGTTTGCACCACATATCGTGATAAGAAACAACATCAGTCACTTATTGCAGTCTACAAGAAAGTCTTGTCACGTCCAAGCATACATAAAAATCCATTTTAGTACTATGTATATCAATAAAGAGGGCCTGACCCCAAATCTTGTGTGAGTTGGTTTTCGGTATCTGGTGCTTATGTTGTAGTCCCTATACAAAGCGAATCAAATTGTTAATACATATTAACACTAACTAGACCAAACTAACTATTAATAATACACTGGGCCCGTTGAGAAATCTGGAATCGTACATGAAGACCATTTTCTGTACAACCAAGGAGACCAAGGGACGATGTGGTTCAACTTGATTCAACACTTATGGACGACCTTATGGACGGCTAAGACTGTCTTAGCGAACAAACTTGAAGATTATTCAACAATAACCGTTGTACGAGGTACAGAAAAGGGTCTTCATGTGCGATCCCCTAAAAGCAATCCTTAAAATGATTTCTTTCCTTCTACAATGAATACAACACTTACAACAATCAGTCAGAAGATGCCAATTATAGTGGTGAAGCCTAACCTAATTTGTTAGGCCGTTTCACTTTCATGCATCGTTAATCCTTCTTGCCGATTGAAGTGATCTTGTATGTAAGACTACATTTATCAATGTTTGATGAAATCTGTATCAGGCCAATATTAGCCCTATTTTAGATCTTTACGAAGCCAATATATTTAAGTCTACCGTTATTCTGGTCTTTCAATGACCGTCTAAACCTCAGTTCCGGGAAAATACTGGTTTCTATCTATCAGAATTGAAAGGCAATACTGCACATGAAGACCAGCAACAGAGCTTCAAAGCCGCCGTTTGTCCATTTCACTCCGATACGAAACGAATTTTCTAAGCAATACTTGCCTTTTTCGACCCCTCAACTCCGTCATGGAAATGTAGAGTAGAGACAAAGCACTGTAAACCTGTACTTGTAATTTCCCGATTATCTTCGAGTATTTATGTTGTACTAATTTCTCGTCATATCAAAGAGTAAGGCCCGGCGTCCACCTACTACTATACGGTTTCGATATGGTCTACGATGCACCTCCCGAAAAAAATCAAAATCGCGTCGGAAGGTCACTTAACACGGGGCAGTTCACCACGTGTCTGCAATTAGGCATAAAAACCCTTATGATGAGTGGTGCATTGGCATGTCTAGACATTTGTCTGTATAAGATTTTGCACCTTCCCGATAAGTCTCCGATATTTGCTTTTTGTATCGGTGCCATATCGGTAGGTCTAAATTTCTATCGTAGTAGGTGGACGCCAGGCCTTAATGTTTGTAGGATTCAGAAATGTATCGGGCTTCATTTCTAGATCTCACTGTCACGTCTGTACGATTGGAAGTATTAAAATACACACTCATGGTTTTTTTCAAAATTATGATAAACAATTTCGTATCTAGTCTACAATCTCTACCTGCATACCCGTGTGTAAATGCTCATCCTAATGTCTCTCAATGACTCTGGTCTTTATACGTCTTAACCAACATTTTCTCAAATCAACGGGGAGCTCATATGTTGGCTTTCCAATGTACATCCTTGGGTGGTTGAAAATACATAATTTTCAAACAGTAATTGGGATTTCTTTGTTTGTATATTGTCTTTCAACAAAGCATTTGTTCTTTTGTACAGGCCTGCATAGTTATATATTAGGAACATTTCAACAAGACTTTTGACGTTTTTACACCAGAAAGAAAAAAAATACGTGGAGTCCCCCTAAACTAATTTTTCATATCAAATAATGCAACATTTGAGAATCGTTTTTCTATCTCAGACTTATTCTCGTCATCAATTCAGTATTTGATTATCGTATATTGCAAGGGAGTTTAGGCCCAAACAATGGTTAAGCCGGCTCATTATCCCGTGGTAAACTAAAGGAGGCCTTCATGTGATACTTTTTATACTTTCATTTTCCACATCAATGGTCTAATGCTAATTTCTGTTGCCACCCCCATCAAAATAATACTCTTTTGTTTAATATAACATGATTCCATTTCAAACATACATAATGGGTAAATGCGTAAATGAATGACAAAGCTGAATCAAAGAAAGATTACTCGAAATACCCGAGAACAATAGCAGATTAATCACATTATATAAATCAACAGCACAAGCATGATAACTTTCTTCATTGAACTGATAGAACATACTAGGTATCTCACTTAGTATTCAACACTATGTACCATGCAGGCATAAACTCTACTCATTAAATGAATACAAATAAGTTGTCTTGGATATTACCCAATATATAGAATGGATTGAACAAACGAAGAACAAGTCACCTTTCCTTTTTCTTATTTCAGATGGCTTAGAGTTTCTAGTGATTTAAAAAAACTAACATGGCCTACAAAGTGAGAGTAGTTTAGATTACTGGAGTGAGTACAGACATTTATCTATAATTCAACATGTATGCACGATGTACATATATCCATATAGACATTCGAATGCATGCGTCTTTGCACATATAGGTCTACATTGGGTAACTATCACTTGTATGTAAAGTAGATTCCTGAAATATTTTTCACAAAAGGAAATCCTTATTCGCATTCACATTGTCCAGTAATAACAACCACGTTTACTTTCGATACCGAAACAAAATCTTCAGGAACTCCTTGGATCTCTAGGTCCATTCATTACAACAAGTAACAGTGAATACTAATGGGGATTGTTTGATGTACCTTAGATTGGTATATAAACGATAGAAAGTTGACCGGACTATACCAGGGCAGTATTTGCCTGCTCCGCGGGGCTCGTGCGGAGATTACTGGGGACTAGATTGGACGGGTGGGTGCAAAACCACGAAGTATACAACAGCTAGATATTGTCATTGGCAGCAGAGAAGCCGCAATTCAATTCTCTGCCATACCAAACTCCAACCGGCTCCCCTAGCTTATACACTTTCTACAGTTATATCCTAGGCCTACACATTCTTACGTAATTCCGTACTGCCAGCCCAGCGCACATTTACACTATAGAATAATATTTTGATTCCCACAACCATTCAGTGAAACATTACTTTGTCTCTGTTTGCTATAGCACTAGGACAACAAGGCATTATGGTTGATATTTTCATTGGATCAAAGCTTAAGGACAATCCCAAAAATATGGTTGTTCTATATTCGTTTAACATTTTTGTTTTATATAGTGCTGAATATCAGTCTTATTTTTGAAAAAAATACTCCTCTATTAGCAGGCTCCGGCTAATACTTCCAACACCAGCAAATCCGAGCCTCAGAAAATGAAGAAATACGGGTAAGCTTACTATTATTCGAAATATATCTTGCCCAACTTCCCACATTATTACATAGTTCTTTCTCGCACTTCATATCTCAATGATAAGACATTTAACTGTTATGTAAGGCGGAGTCTCATCTCTGTAATTTATAGCCACTTTTGATTTATTTACTCCTTTCTTTGTATGATACCATTGTTCACTGTTGTTATAAAACATTTCTCCCGCGTTATCAGATGTCTTTCAACCTTCGCTAGTATGCACTGTTCACAACTTGTGCTCAAGCACCCAACATCTTACCGCTAACGATGTCATTGTTTAAAATAGGATTTTGCACACAAACTCCCCGAACCTTTTGAATTAGATCTATATAAATTGTGTATGTCACAGGCCATGCTTCATCATGTGGTTGTCAGGAAGTTGCACACCAACAATAATCACGGATTTACTACCTTTTCCCACCTTTTCGTTCTGACTGTTTATGAGTCAATTTTATAGAGGATATCTATCTTTATGTTAAAATCTTTGGTCAATATAATTCATATATATTGAATCTAAGCTAAAGATTTAAAATCTCTTTTCCAATGAAGTCAGTTAATCAACGAATAGAAAAATATCCTTTTATTTTAATCACCAATTCCAAGCCCCCATTCCCTTTACAACATATGCAACTATATAGAGGAAGAAAATGTTCTTGCTAGGGTAAAGGGAATTTGCTCAATAGAAAAATGTTATTCCGTTTAAAAGTCTACACACACGTATGTATTTATAGGAACCAGAGAACACCATTTCACTACAGTATCCCCGTTCTCATTCCCCTAATTTTATATTCCCGCTTCTATGTATATGGTTATTGTTAATATTCATGCCCGTATTTTGACACATGTAGAGGGTACGCGTCTGGCATGTAAGTAATCCAAGTGAAAGCCCAAGGTGTGATCCTGTAATTGCTTGATTGCGTCCCCTAATATTTAATCTCAGGCCCCACCTTGGCCTGCCTAAGTTGTAATACAGTGAAGTGAGTCTACCATCGACCCCCACGTCAAGCCGAATCAGTAACGCGTGTATTGCTGAATGCTTAGATTGCATTAACTCTGCCCAAACCCAAGCCAACCATAAGGTAATGCCTCATTAACCGCAAATCTAAAAGGCCAGCTTATCTTTGAATCAGAGTTGTTTTCACTGGTCAGATTCAACACTACATATTTATACATGTACATGCATATACATTCAATCATGAACTTCTATTTAAGACCTTGTCTGAAACTTCCTGTGCCATAAGCCGTTTTAAGAATCTGCAGTTTGAAGACCCCCATAGAAGCTTTTTCTATATTTCCTTATTGCACAGTCGCACGCTAATTTGTCTTCTTTTTTTGTTGTTGTAGATAGTTTATATAAACGTATTAGTAGTAAAGGTAAAGTCCTACAATGATAAGTCAAATACAGGCAATATCATTTCCATGCAAGAAAGCCAACATTATGTAAGAGTTTTTATTAGTGATGCATGTATCATCAGAATGGTGTAAGGTAAAATTTTACTATTTTGGCAATACTTTGCGAGTATATTTCCTTTTTTCAACGATTAGCATTCGTCCTACCAACGCTAGTTATAGAGCTCCCCTTTATTTTTATTTTCTATAGGTTTCGTCTGTCACCCGAAGAGCAAGAAATTGCATATGAACTCAAAGCCAACATGATGAGAAAACTTGATGAGCAGAACAAAAGACTTATCACTGAACTAGAACTTGCTAAAAAATTTAAGAACCTGAAAGTGGCACAGAAAAAGACCCACTAGTTTTACATCTAACGCTGACATAACGTTCACATTACTAATCTGTTATATTCCTTGACATTTTGCTGTACGATTAGTTTTATATTATGTGAACATTTTGCTGATGTATATTTAAACTGCTTCGTCACGTTTTCTCTAATATTATTCCAAAGAATTTCTCTTGCCGTATTAACCTCTCAACCCAGAACCAAACTGCATTACACACCCAATGCCTTCTAAGGTACAGTAATCTTACATTGAGTGACATACTGAACCTTGGGTTGATGTTTTGTCCCCACCACCATGTACTAGATACCCGTTGTTTACGATTTGGACCCTTTTTACTAGAGTTCCCCTATGAAATTTCTCTTTTACAGGTATGAAGCATATTGTTCATTCTGATTCTTATAAACATGTAAAGCACAATGCGCACATATGGAAGATCTTATATAAAGCTGTTTCATTCCTCACTCAATGAGAAGACTACTGGTCTTTGTATTTTAGTAACACAAAGTGGTGACCTAGCCTCATATGTCTGGACCCAAGTCCTCACGGTCATTTATTCCGTGAGGTGTTTCGCCATTCTCACTCAAAAGATATACCTCTCTTCTCTTCATAATGTTTCTATTAGATCTCAATGTTTGTAGCTCAGTAAGGTATTCTCAAAGCTGGCCACTCACGCGAGATCTCGTCCAGATAAATGAGACGTGACCTCCTGGCCACGTTCGGTGATGGCTGCCCGATGCAAACTGCCGCAACATTTCTGTTTATAAAACTCTCAGAAATACTAAAGAGTTGTAACCCCTGGTCGTATCTCGTACGGAAGGGGGGGGGGGGTTACCAGATAGTTCCGGAAAGGAGAACACCCCCATATTTAGGCATTCTTTATGTGAATTAACTCTTTTTTTTTGGACGAAAATTCCTGGGAAATCTGGTCTAATAATATACCCTTTTTTTAAATTATTATTTCAAGGAGTACCATTCAGAATGACCCACTTTCCAATACTTGGTGTATTTGTAAACCAAATATATATGACTTTGCCCTTTTTTCAATATCCCTGATATAGCTTCCTCAATGAGAGCCCTTACTTATGTTTCGCGGACCGCGAATAAGCACAAACCTGACCACTTTTCCCATGAAATTCAGAGCGATCATGTTGTTCGCTATTGACACTAAGTAGACAGACAGGGATTTTTTAAAATCCTAAACTGACCCATCGGGCAAATCATTGTCGAACGTGGCCATCAAAAAGCGTGTCACTAGCTCATGACGTCACATATTAATTCCCATGCGTGCCGCCAGGTTCCGCCTAACACCTGAAGAACAAGAACTTGCCTATGAACTAAAAGCCAATATGATGCGCAAGCTGGATGCGCAGAATGAAAAACTGGAGACTGAGATTCTGCTGAATGAGAAACTGAAGACAGTAAAGAAGACGGCTAAGGCGGGGGAACAGCCCAAGAAGTTCGACCAGACGGCCTTCACTAACGCTCTCAAACTGATGAAGATGTACGAGCGTAAAGCAAAGGAAGGTAAGTATTTACCTGCCTTACCAATAAATTCGACATTTACCGATTTCTTTTCAAACTTCTAAGTCAGACCTCCCACTGATAACAGTGATGAGTCAATATCGTTCATTTTCATGCTAATTTATGCGTGGTCAATAGTTTTGAAAATGATATAACAGAACTGATGCTAACCATGAAAGTAAGTCATTGTCTTAGTCTGACCTCAGAGCATTACTATTTTCAATGTTTTAAGATAACATCTTGATTTTTCGAGACCATCTGCAGATTTGGTATACAAATTACTCATTCCTATACACCCATTTCCGAAACCTCTATAGTTACATACTGCTGCTGGGGGTGCAGCAATTATAAGTTATGCAGCGAGGCTAACGTTTTCGTCCCAGGCTGACGTTTTCGTCCCGAGCTGACGTTTTCGTCCCGGGCTGACGTTTTCGTCCCGGGCTGACGTTTTCATCCCGGCCTGACCACGTGACATAAAGAGCAGCGGGACGAAAACTTAGCTATTGCAGTTACTTAATAAGGGTAGCCATTTTTCTGGGGCTACCGCAGGAAAAGAAATAATCATTTTTATCGATATCTAAAGGTATATAGGAATAGAGGGAAACTATGTTCCGGTAATCGAAAGTCAAAGTTACTCAGTAAGGCTTGGGAAAATTACTGCCTGCGGCCGAGGCCTTGGGCAGTAATTTTTCCGAGCCTTACCTCGTAACTTTGAACTTTTGCTCACCGGAACATAGTTTCCCTCTATTCCCATTATGAATACCCTTATATTTTCTCCATACGCATGATGGTTCTGTTTATGTTTACAATCCTCAGCCGAGACCAAGGTTCGTCAGCTGGAGGAGGAGCTGGAGCGCACAGCCGACCTCGCACGACGGTACCGTGATATGTGCAGCACGTCCGGGCGCACGTCCCGTCCCGTGTCACGCGCGCAGACCGAGCCCACCGACACGCGCAGGTTGACGGAAGACGACCTCCACGACGACGAGGCCCTCTTCCGGCGACACGTGGCGCGCCTCGCCGAGACCAAGAGCATGCGCACAACGGCACCGATCCGCGTCCAGGACGTCATCAGAAAAAACGAGGTACGTCACCTGACCTAGAGTAATTATCTTCCCACCCCTGATATTCCTTTTAACCATGGACTTTGCGTTAAGAAAAATAATAAACCCTGCCTCCAGTGTTTTTTCCCCTTTTCGCTGGCCGAAAATCCTGGCAAACATGCTGATAGTAGGTTTTAAGAACCCACAAGCCAGGTCAGTGGCCGACGTCGCATTGGAGGCATCCTATAAAAGCTAATTCATCAGGCTCCATGGGATATTTCCTGTTTTACCGTCGTGCGGCCTATGCCGTTGGCCTAATCCACTGCACCGATTACTGTCACCACCTGACATACTACGGCCATGCGACGGACGCCCGAGATTCCTTTGTAGTCGAGCAGTCATCCCGATGTAACACCCCCTTAAACTTACACTTTTAGGTAGGAGATCCACTCAGTTGACCTCTCCTTATGCACACAGCCTCGGATCTTCTTCACAACAGGATATCGGTTATGGATAGTTAAACCCCTTCCCCGTCTTTACGTTTGATCGCGTTCCTTATCTTCGCAAACTCATCACCGGATCTGGGGAATTCAGGTTCAGATTGTACAATGTTTTTCTAACCTCTTTCCACCATAATTTATAAAGTAATACCAATCAATTGTCAATAGCCAACTAACCAACGTATTCATTCATCGCTACTCCCTCAAGCATTTCTAGTCCACAGTTGTCTTATTATATGGTCCCCCAGCGTTAGTTTCGGCGACTGTGTCAAGGAAGATGAATAAGCCATAAAGGGCCATCCATATAGATCTAGTACGCAGGACTTCCATTTACTCCAAAGAACCAGAAATCTGTAAGTATTCATGCACAATATAAATTTGTTTCTTCTATTTGCCCTGGGAGTAGGGTGAGGTGTAGACTGGCTCCAGTCCCTGCATTCTATGGCTACCCTCTTCGCTGGGATACAGGGACTATTACAATCGGTAATGGTGTTGGATTGGCGCTGCTTAGGTCCAGTATTTCCAACACTCTCCATACAGATATTCTGGAGATATCCGAGATAATGATCTGGAGACGATAAAGTTTGAGCCATGATTAATCTTTATTTGTGAATATTGACGTAAAGGACTTGTAACACTGACTTGTAAACACGTGTTAATATGTTGTTACGTTTGGTTTTCTGGTTGTATCCAGAAAAACGTGGTGTGTAACTGAACCGGATATCTATGTCCTCGAATAGAATAACATAATAAGCTCGTGGGAAGACCCTGGACAGAATGAAATCAGGGACCTGTTTCAGTAGTTTCGTGACATTAGGCCTAGACAGACATCGACAGCGACACCAACAGTAAAAGCAACAGCGGAATTTTTTTTGTTAGGTTTTAAACACATGTCACAGTTGATGTCAAATATCAGCCGATTGGAGCGGCCAATCGTCTTTATATTTGGAACGATTATAGTTATATGTTTCCCTTACTTGTCTTCAAGTTTCATTGCTTAATGCCTACGGGAAATGGAATCGTCTATTACTTTTGAAACCGGACACACTGTGTTTGGGGTCTATCTTGTCCTAAGTGCTGCAACTTGTGTTGATCAGTCCGTATGGTGTCACAGGTGCCATCTAGACATGTCACGAAACTACTGAAACAGGTCCCTGGTAATTTGTGGAGAATGTATACATGTTTTACCGTTCAGCGCCGCCTAGCGGTATGTAGCTTCCACTAAACGATTTCGGTAAAGGGATATACCTTTGTCAGCGACGAAGGAACAGTACTTTGTCTCAGGCAAGGCATTCTAACGCTAGGTGAGTTGTGTAGTTGAGGGGTGAGTCGCCAGGTGGTAGTAGTGAGCCAGCTTAGAGTCAAAACACTCGATGCTGAACACCACAGTGGACAACTAGAAAGTTGATTTGATGGCGCATATTCCTGTTTGTGAATAATGTCAGTACCATTATTACTCTCCTTAGGTATTGCTGGAGGAAAATTCCAGATTAACCCGTGAAATCCAACGACTGAAGGAAGAGAATGACAGACTCATGTTCAGAACCAAACACGCATCCAGTGATAAAGATGAACTTCTGGTGAGATTAATTTTCTTGCTCATTTACCTATAATCACAACATTTCATACGTGCGTGGAAATCCTTTTGTCGACTAACTAGCATTGGCATTTATCTACAAGGAACATGATATGTTTTATTGTGAAAGCATTGAAAATCCATAGGGTGTATGTACACACTGACTCTTCATTGAAGTAATATTGCTAATTTCACTGTTATCTAATTCAAAACAGCGGCATTTAGGGACGAGTGAAGATAATAGACGAGATCTCCTGAAGCGGTTGGAAAAGGAACAGAAACAGGTTAGAAACATAATGTAAATTCAGACCTAGATACTTTGCTAATTATGACTCCCTCCTCGGGCTAATACAACATCTATAGATGGCCTGATATTCTGGTGGAAATTTGCGAAGCAATGGTATTCATATCTTTCAACTACTTAATGCTTGTGGGGAGTAGGAATATTAAAATACAAAACTTAAAGTGGCATATACTATCACTCGTGCCCAAACACGTATACGATACTTGCGGACGTCGAGAACTAGATATATCTAGGTAAAACTCCCTAGCTTGATGTATACATGCAACATACCTTTGATATGCATGTTACCCCTTCAGGTCATGAACTGATCTACTAAATGGTTATCATTTTCATAAGGAAGAGGTAATGAAAGGTCCAGAAAGTTTAATTACACTGCATGTTGCATTGTGGCCGGCCGTGGGGCAATTCTATTGAATACAGTTCCTCTATATTATGTCTTCCATATATATATAGCTGTACAAAATATAAAAAGAACTGATCTTTCATTGTCTTGATACTCGTTTTAGTCAAGACACCTATCAAAAAGCCTCGCCAGGCAAGCGACCGAGTGGATGCACTTAAAGAAAGATCTTCAGTATCAGGAGGATAGGAACAAAATAATAAATGTAAGTTACATTATTGTCATTGAGTTGTAAGGTTTCTTTCTTTATGGGCTGGTCACCCATCATTTCATTTGGTATTGTGTATAGAATGATGCCAACAATTCTGACTCTTAACGTCCTTTCATGATTGCTTGCCCTCATATCTGGTTTATTCTATCTGTATTGCTGCTCTAATTCTTACTCATTACAGCATCAGGCGTCCATTGCATAAGTAGAATTGTGTACATATGTGAACCCTAGAATGATTCCTTATTAATAATCATATACTCCCATCAATAAAAGGTCCTTTCCTTTTTGATCGTATCTAACAATCCCTCAGATATATTTTACTAATATCTGTAAAACCAATTCGAGAAACCATAAACTTGTTTCAATAGTTTGGCACAATTCTGTGAATTTGTTGTTGACACTGAACACCGCATTTTGTCATTGTATGTACACTGGTTATGTTGTTTATTGGGTTTGTTCCTGGACGTCAGGCGTTTTGGAGATGTCGCTCTTACCTCTCCCCTAACAAACTTGTCCCACCAAACGTTAGGTTTTGCGGCAAACAGCACCAACTCGAGCTTCCACAAATTGTGAGTATACGTGCCAGACGCTGGCCTGTGGCTGTCACCGCTGTCCTTAGTAGACATAGCTAGGAGCAGGGTCCGCCACACCTCAAGTCTCTGTCCTGAAAATGGAGATGCACGGAACTATGTAATTGATAGATAGTGACTGTTATGAACTGAATCAACATATGTTTTCACTATTTCCTTATGCAGAATGACAAACAATCTTCTCAAGATGTGAATGGCATCATGTGTAGAATGTGTGGAACGCACTCTCTTATGCCAGCAATTCCGGTTGATTAGTTATTGACAGAAATAGTTGCTGGAAAACCAGTGCATCATATCGAGGATCCAAGAGGAAAATAAAGCATAATATTATTACATTGTATAACAGAATATCTGGCAAACTGTAAGGTCAATTTGCCAGGAATAACTTGGTACATATCATTTGGATATTACATGCCTTAAAACTCAGATAACGCCTGCCGATACAATGACATGGAGCTTAAAGCCCGATGCCCATCTACCGACTGAGGGTTGAACGATTGGTTTGCAAATCGTATAGGAGTCGGTGAACTTGTCGCAGGCAAATTACGTAACCCTCGCTTGATCAGCAGACATCGAGGAGAGGAGATGGTGGGTATTAGTCCTAAGCAAATCAGTCTACACTTAACGATTTTGGAACATGGAAACCACAACTTGTCGGCGGTTAAAGGACATCTAAAGGAGGTGGTTCACTAATCGGTGGCTCACCCTTGCCTAGCTGTCCTACATCTACCGACTACGGCCGACTCTGTTAGGATGCCTTGGCTGAGACAAATTACAGTCCGTTTGTCGCCGACAAAGGTACAGGAATGTTCCGGTAGATGGGCATTGGGCTTAAGCCAACAGACATCGACTGTATCTGTGTATACCAATTGAATGCTCTCAAGGAATGACAATGTTGCTGGATAATACATGTGTCCATCATGCCGACTGTCATCTGCGGGCAGTGACGCATGCGGGGCCGGGTCGGGGGCATGAGGCCACATTCAGTTTCCCTAGACAAATTCTCCTTAAGCCCAATGCCCATCTCCTGATTTCAAAATATTTATGTACCTTTGTCGGCGACAAACAGGCCGTAATTTGTCTCAGCCAAGGCATCCTAACGGAGTCGGCTGTAGTCGGTAGATGTAGGACAGCCAGACAAGGGTGAGCCACCGATTAGTGAACCACCTCCTTCAGATGTCCTTTTGTCACTGACAAGTTGTGGTTTCTATGTCCCAAAATCGGTGGCAAAAAGTTTATCAACATGTTGATAAATCTAGTCGCAGACAACGGAATGTTGGTAAATGGGTCTTGATTGGGTTATGTAATTTGCCTGCGACAAGTTCACCGACTGCTATACGATTTGCGAACATATCGTTCAACCCTTAATCGGTAATGGGCATCGGGCTTTAATGCCTATTTCCCCTTTCAACCTTTTTGCGTCCGATAAATCTATTAGCCACCACAGATGGTTTTGTTTTGGTAAATTTTGTCGACATACTTGAAAGTCTATTCACAGTAAAATATCATTAGTTTCAGGTGCTTGATTAAAATAGAACAGGTGAATTGAACAAGACTGAAGGAAGACTATTGTGTACCAAATAAACGTTTCGTATATTGCCCGCAACTAAAGTATCCATCAAATGCATGTTTTCTTATAGCCACCATAAGGTTTGAAGACAACCAATGCTTAGGTAGATAATATCCTGATCATATTTCCTTTCTGACGTTAGGCTTGTTGAATCAGTTAATATCACTCATTACATATTGATTACATAGTGCGGCAACTCCATTCTCTAGAAGACACTACTACAGCAGACATCTCATTGATTTAGGTGGTGGTGCTTTTTGGATGTGTTGGATGGAGGTGTTACCTTATATAATAGCCTTAGGTCGCTGTTTGCCACCCCATGATTAACCCCTGACAGGTGCCCTGGTTATCTAAAACAAGTGGCAGCTCTCTCAAGTGTTCATTCATTTTCTTCTCAGAGTATGTATTTGTAGCGTGTTTGTACATTTTATGTCATGTATGACTAATAACATCATAACAAATATAGAATATCAAATCCGAATTACGATCAAGCATTACTCATTATCTACTGATTGTTTTGAGCAGGCGTCATTAAATTCATTTGAAATTAATATTAGGTTTGTCTGTTTCCAAATATAGAAATAAGGTAAGATTGTATGCGTAAGTACTTGGTATGCATAACATATTTCTTACGGTTGGTGATATTGTGGTAAATGGACTTCATGTAGATGGCATGTATATTGTGAGAGTTGAAATAGCATTGTGGTTAGGGTAGTAGTTGGATATTATATAGTTCTAGAAAACATACATTGTCTAGATACAACGGAACATCTTATGCAATAATGTAGGATTCTGTCTGAAGAAGCCGGATAACATTGCAACACCACCTATACAGAGATTGAGCCATTAAAACTCATGCTGGCTCCATTTCTTCACATATCTTCATTTGTGCCATATATCGTATAACCCCAAAAAGAAAACCATTCCCCACTGAAATGTCCTTAAACAATGATTAAGTTAGTTGATGGCAGATCAGACATCAATGAAAAACACCACAGACGGATCAATCGACATTTGATCCTTGTTCTATAGTAGAACTATTCTTTTCTGTCAGACTCGCGACCAATCGGATTGCGCTATTTCACGGTCAAAGCACTTGTCATGGCATATCCAAATTACGGAGTACCTCGCCCACGTGATAAGAATATTATACTAAGATACAAAGCAGATCACAGAAAAAGTGAGCACTGTATTTGCCCAGGACCAAAAAGGAGAAATTTAGAAAGTCAGCTATTTATTTTAGGATCAACTTCTGGAACACGATATCTTCAGAATTATAGAGTCTAGTATACCAAGGGTTAAAACTCATTGTACATTTTCATACCTGTTCATCGTTTTGTTCAGCATGCTGTTGCTGGGAGAGTGATTTTGTGAAATCGAAAGCAATGAAGCCTTTACAAAAAATAAAACAAACAAACACATCAAACATATTACAAAGATGCAGCTTTGCAGCACCTACAAATTTGTAGCTCGGCCTTATTTCGTCCACTGATATGTTTTGAATATCTGAATACAGACTGAGGATGTTACACTGCACGAGAACCACCATTTTACATATAAATGCGCCCAACGTATGTATAGGTATGCTTTTGCATATACAAGTTGACCTTTTTTCCGTCTTGTATACGCCTTATCTATTGGAACATATATACGTGGCAATGTTGCAGTCATATATACGTCATATATACACGCCTGATTCTGTTGTATTTACACCACTATCCAATAATTCCGATCTCTGCCACTTGGGAACACCACTGTAGTATATCTCATTTGCCATTAGTCATTAAGCCCCTGGTATATGGAAAATCCAATTATCAATTTTGATTATAAATTTGTTCTAAAACCCTATTTGTTATATTTTCATTAAATACATATAATAAACCAAGCGGTTTTTGTTTTAGGTTTTTAACGTTTTTTAAAACGATTTTACTTTCAAAACACCACTCTTCTAAAGTCATACTTTGGGTACTGTATATATAACTGGGTACTGTCAGATATCAACCTATACCAACTCCGACTCTGACTCCTACCCCCTGGCTTCCCCACCACCTATGCCCCGCCTAACCCCTGCCTAACACCCGCAAACCCCCCCCCCCCCCCCACCACAACCTCTACCACCACGGGTGAGACTAGGACTTCTCCAGCTACAAGACTTGTGATACATCAGAGGGGGCGGGGGAGGGGGGGGGGACGGCGGGAGTTTCTTTTTCTTTTATCAGTATACATATACGCCAAACGTATATAACATATATACGACCGGCGTATACATGTTGTGCAAAGGATATTTCCTCTTCTATATGCCTGGTGTGAAATACAGCCAAGACGTGTCCGTATACAAAAGGAAACAGTCTTGTATACACATCATATGCTGGCGCGAAATATGGACGTATACATATGAAAACATGTCAATATACATCCGACACATGCATTTACGTTATGACGTAATATATGAATAAAATGGTGGTTTTCATGCAGTGTTATTGCTCAATGTAGTATTTACCAGACTTGTAGTAGGTCATTTTCGTAGATTTTCAGTTTTGTCAAAATAACTAATTAGTTACTTAACGGAATATGGTCCACCTTTGTACTAAATGTATCAATGTAAGGAAAATACGGTTTCTAATTTGCATTTAGGGATTTCAATAGGGTTTTTGTAGAATGATTTTTCATGCGTTATTTTAGTGTAGTCCAAGGTAGATTTCTAATCGCCTATGAATTAAAACCTCAACAAAACAAATCAAGTCGCACATACGGTTTTAGGGCAGCATTTCGTTAATCAGAAATAATCCCCCAAAATTCAGAAATCAGAATAGTTGTGTCAAGTGTTGACCTGGGATATATACATGAGGAACTTGGTTTAATAAAGTAACTAAACCTTCTCCACTGAAGCCAAAGATTGATTCCGAGTTCTAAGCATTAAGAAGAATTTGATTTTGCCTCAACAATGAAAACGTATTTCAAAGGGACTGACCAGCTAGATGTCTTTATTTATAGTCTGTCTATAGAGCAGTGTCGGCCACGCCATACATGAAAAAACAGCGGCGTAGCTGTAAGTAGGACTAAATCATTATGTAATTAATCCAGGTTTTTTACCGTGGTTTTCCTGTTGTGACATTGACATGTTTGGAGAGAAATGGCACTCATTCCCTGATTAACCTCCATTCTCTAATTGCTTTTGTATGTCAATGCATGATGACATTTTCCCACCCTTTTTGATCTTAGAATGGAGGATGGAAAGACTGCCTTGTACGACAGAACTTTTCACGCTGTAAACGGGAACACCGATCTTTGACGCGCCTTGCAATTATATCGCAATTAGCAATTTTTATATAATCCATCCTAAACCCCTATAAGATATGTGAAACATATTGGGCATTTATCTAAAGTGCGTTTTAGATAGTGCATTTCAAATTACCCAGCATAACACCTAGCTTTGCCAACAAACCGTCTGTGCGCTTGTATGCCTATACTACTTCAGATCACACATAACAGACAACAAAGCATACGAATGAAGCTGCGTTTGTTATACTAACTGCATTGCCCAATATACCCTACCTCAATTAATTACAATACTCACATTAAAATGTCAGAATATAGTGAAAGACATAGTAGGATTCACACATGATTATCATCTAAGTATAAGAATTAACGGATATTAGTATCTTAACAAAACTATTCAAGAAGCACAATACTATCTGGCATGATATACGTTTCTTACCCAATTTCAGCAAGACAGCCATCGATCGGACATGAATCATCATGTTATTCAAACTTAGTCTTTGCATGTTAAGTGTGGTGTTATAGTAACCCCAGAAGAGAAATCAGTATAAATCATCACCAATATGACGCCTTTATTACATGTTCTCATCCACCAGATGGCGCCAGTTTCAGTGCTCGGAGCCGAGGAAAGGACATGGTGTCACCCCGCCAAGAAGAACGTCTTCCTTCCGCGTAAAATGATTCCGGTCGAGCAGTATGTAGCAGCCAATCAGCAGCAATGAATCCTCTGCATGGGCAACCAATCAGCGGACGGCTTACAATGTTACACAGACAGGAAGTGTTGTGTTTGATGAGTGATTTTAAGTTTTTTTAAACCAGTTAGCTTTAAACTATTTTGGTCGGTTGAAAGATATTGTCCAGTTATATAATGCTGAGCAGAATACTTATGTCTGGCAGTTTCTAAATGACACAATTGTGACAATTGATGGAGGGAGATTGATAAGAGTTTATGTCTTTCAAGAGGTCTCATTCCAATGTACATGTATCGGGGCACGCTTTCAACTTCGTGCCAGTCTACCTTGAATATGGAAGGAAATCTGAATTAGGACTCATACCTGTGTCAGATATGTTAGCGGATACAGGTGGGCATGTTATGTGATGTGTTAGAACTGCTGCTGGATATATTGTGGGTAGTTTAGCTCAAGACCCTCTCTGACCATATTAGCTGAGGTTATGGCTAACTTTAGCCTACTTTAATGATATCAGGATAGCTTGTGCTGACAACCAAATTATGTACGCTGTCATTTCGTTTTTCGTCATTTTCGTAAAGTTGTTTTATTTTGTTTCTGAAAACAAGTTGTTATATGTGTTTTCGTGTCTGAAAGAGACACTTCAGAGGAGTTGGAATTGGGGCTAGCTTTCTAGACACCATGTCAATGTTATTCCATTATTTATTACTGTTGTTTTCTTGTTACATTTCCCCTAAAGTTTATCTTCATTCATGTATCGTCAATGAAGGTTTCCTTATAGAATGCTAGGGAATACAGATAGAATATTGTCAGATGCTTCCCCAAAATGCTTTCGACTGGACCTATTTGTAGCGTATGTAGCGTTTTAAGTTTCAGCTTAATTTCGCATGAGAAAGGTAACTTGTTTTTGCATGGCTCGAATTTTGTAAATTGTTTTGTCATGTTTTATCATAAAGTACATCATTGTGACATCCATTCTTCCTACTGTATGCAATAGGGTGACGTCTGAATATTTTTCGTGTATACTATTTCCACGGTGACGTCCTAAATACGAGTATAATACGATTCCATGGTTTGGTGATCTTTCTCTTTTCGCGGTGATCTTGTGTCATTTCCCCTGTACATGGTGGTGAGGAGAACGCTGGCCTTTGGTCCATCTTTACATTACGTTTGGTGTCTCAAATCTCGGTGGTTATCCTTATTGTGTTTATGTTTCGTAATCTTACCCTCAAAGTATATGGTTAATGGCGTTTGATGTAGACTAGTCATTAGCTGGAGCTGAAGATAAATGTTTAACATCTTTGTATACTTGTAACGACATTGGGTGTTTTATGTAAATAAATGATTGGGATTTGTGGGAATATGTACTTTTGTTGATGTTCTTATTTCAAACCAATGGGAATACATATTCTATCAGATGAACCACGTGAACTTGCCACAGAGTCCATTGGGCCCGGCTTATAGTATACTTTTGACATTTTTTAAAACTGTCTGGTGGTTATTGACCTCATTACAGGCACGCTGAAAGCCCTGTGCATCTACTGTTCACGCTCCGATCGAAAGGGGTAAATCAGGGGTAACTGGAGGTGTGCAGGCTTCCAGCATGCATTGCAGGTCTCAGTCTCCACAGCATACGTTCGGGGAAGACCCTTGTACAGCCTGTTGTCGCCAGGGCCAGGGAGCTCTAGATTGGCCGCCACCTCTGTCTAAATCATGTTCCAACTAAGAGGTTGGTAACGTTAAACCATGGACGTGTCCACAGATTTTCACTCTCAGTCCAAACAATTTTTTTCTACATGGATTCTAAGATCCTAAATAATTGCAAAGAAATATACATATGTTAATTGATTGATAAAGAACCTTAGCTCTGCGGCCATTTTATCAGAAATACACTTAAAAGAAGATGAGAATATGGGGGAATTGTAATATCTTTCATGAGTGGTCAGGCAGGTGGTTGGTCGGTTTGCAGTAGCCTGTTTGGTGCGATGGCAGGTTGATTGATCAGCAGGTTATTGGTTAGGTAGATTGATAATCGGAAGCTGGTTGGTGATTGGCCATATGGTGGTTGGGCCATTTGGCAGTTCAGGAGGTTGACGTGTGGGCCGGTCGGTGAGTAGGCAGGCTGATAGGTGAGCAGTTTGGTGGATGGCCATGCTGGTGGTGCATCATATGCTTGTATGAAAATTGATAACAAATTTGCAATGATTAAAAAAAAATCTGAGAGAATGACGTCTCCCCAAATAAACTCATAGAGAGTTGACGGGAGAAAGCCCAGCTCGAAAGATAAAATTTACACCGAACTATGTGAAGGTTGTAACTGCTTCAGTGATGACTAATCATTGCTTTGTGTGAGTTGATCCAGTTTATTAAAGTGAGTTAATAAGAATGTATTACTTAATTATCTATACCTCTGGTTATAGGATGTGTGTGGTTATCGTGTATCTATGACTAAATCACAGCAAGCGACTCTACTAATGAATGAAAGATCATAGACGAAATTATGAAGGCAACTATAAAACTGTTATATCTCTGAGCAATTAGAAGATCATCACCCCCAAGTCTCAGGTAGCATCTTAAGACCCGACAACGGTACAGTGGGTTGGCAGGTTGGTTTGTGAGCAGGTTGGTCAGTAAAGCTGTCTTTTGTCCACTACATATGAGGTAAGAAATGAGTGGTACAAAGTCAGAAAACGATCAATCCACACCTAGCATTTCTGTACTGGTACATACAGTTGTATCCCAAAATGCTAGGTGTGACATTTCCCTTCATACTGTACTTTAGGTATTGGCAAAGGTGGGGTGGGGAGATGTCCAGAACATTTCCTTATGTTATGAACCGGGAAGAGGGGAAATGTAACATCAGTTTGGTGAGCTATTGATCCAGTGTGCCTATGATAGTGCTTTTGACCCAGATTTAGAAGGTTGTTTTGGCAACTTAAGAACTTTATAACTCTCTAGATTATTACCCATAGACCTAAAGATCAGGGACCTGTTTTACTAGTTTCGTGACATGTCTAGATGGCGTCTGTGACACCATACGGACAGATCATAAGATTGCAGTAGATGACACATAGAGTTTCACTCACTTCTCGTAGGAATTAAGCAATGACACTTTAACACGAGTAGGGGATATATATAATCTATAATCATTCCAAATATGAAGAAGATTGGCCTCTTCGATCCTCTGATATTTGCTAGTCTTTTTTTCGCTGTTGCTTGCACTGTTGGTGCCGCTGTTGATGTCTGTCTAGGCCTAGACTACTGAAACAGGTCCCTGTGGATGAACTTACTACCTTGAAATGTGGTGGTTTACTTCTATAGACTCCAGTATTAGAAAAATGTCCTTAAAAAATCCACTTTTTCATGAGAAATGGAAGGAATTGTTTCCATGGCAACTAAATGTAGAATAACCAAAAACATCCTGATATTCCCAAGGTATTGCGGTATTGAAACGATCATATCTGATTGCACCGCCTTAGCTACATGTCACTAAGAGTGATATATTTGATGGGACAGACTTAATGATATGGTATTTAAACTGCCATATATGATGGGAAATAGAAAAAAAAGTAAAGCATCATAATAACATACTGGGTTTTTTTTGTGTTTTTTTTAAATGAGTTTTATTAGGGTCTAATAACAAACAATTGGTTAAGATAAAATGACCTTATTTGTTTCTATACATTTCTGTAGTACAGCAACTGAGTTATAACAAAAATATTTCTCAGCAAAACCCTATAAAGAAAATAATTTTCACGGAATTAGTTGTCAATTTTGCTTAATGAATTAACCTTTTTTTTTTTTTTTAACAAATAGCAATGTTGTACATGTACAATGTAGATGCCTGCCTAGGTCACCTAGCATAGTTACTACATTACTAGGAAATAGCTCAGAAACATCCCTTTCTCTCTTTGTCTATATAGATTTTGTAATAATCATCATCACAATCCTTATTTCAATTGCTCGATAACAAATGGATACACATATATGACAGTTTAAGCGTTTGTTAAAATAAACCACGACATATATATTATTACAACTCTAAAAATCAAAGCAAATATTCTTTGTCAATCCAACGAAGTATGAAGTCAGGAGTAACCCAAGGAAGCATATTATTTTTTTGTTGTTGTTTTCTTTTATGATATTTTATTTTGTCAATGATATTCATTGTTCTTCCAAACAAATGACAGACCTTGGGACAACATATACACATATCGGTAGATAATAGATGACATATAAGTCTTTAAATAAGACTCTTATTTTAGGTATTAATGACACCACCCATTTCTTACCTGATATGTAGTGGACAAAAGACAGCTTACTGACCAACTTACTCACAAGCCAACCTGGCAACCCACTGTACCGTTCACCGCGCAAAAACCCTAATTTACACATACATACGTCCGGTGTATATAGCTAGGATTTTGCGTAAATAAGTTAGTCCTATTTTCCAACGTGTTTACGCCTCATCTATAAACATATATAAGTGTACATGTTTCAGTCATATATATCATACATATGCCTGATTCTGTTGTATTTACGCCACTATCTAATAAATCCGATCTCTGCACACCACTGTTGTTTCCTTTCATTTGCCATTAATCATCCAAGTCCATAGTATATGGAAAATACAATGTTATATTATCAATTTCTATCAACATTTTTATCAATATTTATAAAACCCGATTGAGTATCAATTGATTAATGATATATGTTAAACCCAGTATTCTCTTGTTTTTAAACCGATTCCTAATAGTTTGTTTTTACTTTCAAAACACCATTCTTCTGTGGTTAAAATTCTGGTACTGCATATATAACACAAGGTCTGATCTGATATCACCCTACAACCGCAAATGCCGCCACACAGCCAATACCAACTCCACCACCAACACCGCTCATGCCGTTTGATGTTTTTAACACTGTGTTTTATAGAGTTATGTCAGTGTTTTGGAGTCTTTCAAGACTCATGTTTTATCATGATACACTAATACAGCTTTTTCTGTGATTATTGTCAGTCTATTATTCTGGTACCAACGCGCAACATTATGTAGATTCGATTGTAAAGGGGGGCGTCCACCAACCATGACAAGACTACGACAATGGCTTTCCGACAAGGTCCACGACAGGTCTACGATTGGAGACCTTGTCATAGCCTTGACGTGGTTGATGGACCCCAGTTCCCAACAAGAGTCTACGACAAGGCCACGACAGGAAGCAGGGGGCCTTCCGATAAGGTTACGACAAAATCAAACATGTTAGATTTTTCCCCACGACTAGACCTTTGTCGTGGAGTGTCATGGCGTGTCGGGAGCGTGTTGCAGAGGCCTTCGATAGGAAGTTTGGTGGAGCGTGCACTTCCCGATACGCCCCGACAACTGTGTAGCAGAGCCCCGCTTCTCACGACAAGGCTGCGACAAGGCTGAGATTTGAACTTTCATGTCGGCACTTGTCATAACCTTGTCGTGCTTGGTGGATGCCCCACTTTACTCTGCTTTTGCCTGAGCGCAGTCAGGGTTCGTACTTACTGTCAGCAGATCGTCAGTATACATTAAACAATCTCTTTTTTCAATTATGCCTAATCGGTGGGTTAGGGGTAATGCGAGGCACGACCCGGACTGTGGTCGCTAAGGATGCCCCACGTGACTCGAGCCACCCGGTGCACCGGGGACCACGTGACTAGGCGTAGCTCACACCTCTCACCGATGCTCGCCCTCACTTATTCCCGGTACGCCAGACAGTCAAGAACCACCCATCCACCCTACAGGACAATAACTTTCCTCCTTTGCCTCCCATCTTCGGCTAGAGGGCTTCCAATAATTTAATCGAGCAATTGCCCCAGAAATTGCCCCGGGACGTTAATAAACTTAGATTCTTCTGCTGGATATCTCAAATAAAATCTCGAGTCCGCGTTAGTCATTACAGTGGGAAGGTCATTAATGTGTATAATAAATAGTAAAGGCCCTAAAATCGATCCTAGCAGAATACTACAATTCATCCTTGTACATTTGGACTTACCATATTCAGTATAGATAAGGAGTAATCCTTCCTCTTTTTCCATCGAGATGGGAAGGTGGAGTCCATAATACATTTTTTGGTAATCTATGTAAAGATTCTTATGGTGCTTTGAACCATTTATTTTAGGAAAGCCCAATTTAAGGTATACACCCCAGACGATTTGTGTGTTTTGATAGCTGAGAAAAGTTTTTGAATATAAGCCACCGTGATATTATCTTTATTTGTTAACACTGATACCGTTGCTGTTACTTCCAATATCAGATCGTACATGATCTTTATCATCCAACTGTATTTAGAACCTTTCCGATAATGCTAAAGTAATCATTGATATGATCTGCACAAAGCTTGATATCAAGGGGTTGCTATCCTGGTGTTGTAAACAGATTACCTTTTTTCGGTATTTGGCGTGATCAACTTGTTGATCTCTTTCCAGTAGTTACGGAGGTCGTTCGTATTCTCATTGAGATTTTCCGTAACATATTCTTCCTGGCCCTATGTGTTAATTTGGAAATATCTTTCATTTTTATCCGAATATGGTATTTCATTTGCGTTAATTCTTCGGCCGTCCCAACGTCTTTCAAATGGTATAGTCTACGAATTAATCGTTATCTTCAGTCTAATCTGTTCTTTATGAATAAGTGTTATCCATGGTATTCCCATGAAACGATCAACTTTCTCTTTCATAGTGGCTTCGTATTGATCCCAGATATCATGTTTGTTGTTGTTTAACTGCTTTGTAAACAAGATAATGTCCTGCAAACACATATTTTAAACAGATGCCCATGTGTTATACGCGATTGATCAAAACCTATAGAATCAGCTATAAATAGACTATCATGAAATCTCTTTAGAGTTGGCCCAATTGTTCTTGGTTGTATTGCGACACTGTAGAATCAACAAGAAAGTTGTGTGATGAATAATGGCTTCACAACTCCCTGGTATAGGCCATACAGGGGGGCCATACAGGGGTGCTGTATTTCTCCATACTTACTCATATTGGTTGTGGATATTCTCATAAGACATATAAAAGGTATTGGGGTATAGATACTAAAAAAATGGGGTCAGAATAAAATATTTGCAGATCATATTACTGTCTTTGTCAAAACCCAGTCGTCTTTAAATAAATTGGCAGATCTTTTGGTTAGCTTCTCTGTGTTCTCAGTTTTCAGTGTTAATGAGCACAAGTCAAAAATCTTACCTTGCAATCCTATACATCCAGGAAGAATCAGATGTATGTTCAAGGAATTGAATGAAGTGAAGATTTTGGGAATGATATTCACAGTAAAAAATGACATTAATAACTCTTTCTTCAATGACTTTAAGCCAAGACTTGAAAAATATAGTTACATAACAGAAAGTTGGTCAAACAGCCATCTTTCCCTGAAGGGAAAGATCTGTGTAATTATTTGGCCATTGATTCTGGTCATGTTGTTTCTTGCCTCAAACCTGTATGTGCCGGATAGAGTATATCATGATTTAAAAAATATAGTCACCTCCTTTCTTTGGAAGTTGGGGGTGGGGGTGGGGGGGGGGGGGGGTCTCCTAAAATAACCTACAATACCGTGATACAGAAAGTGGAAGATGGAGGACTAAAGCTTTTATATCTAAAACTTATGGTGCAATCAGCCCATCCTCAATGAGTTAAAAGACTTTCAGGAGATATCAAACTAGACCTTCACTTTCAGGAAGGCTGTAAAAGGTCCTCGATGCTCTACTTCTTTGTACAGAAAAACAAGTCTCAACATAATGCACAACAACTTCTATAAAGAAATCCTTTTCACCTGGGAAAAATGTTAAACCGCGCTCATCTCATACTTCATTTCATTACTTACTTTCACATTCTTATGTAATGACAACGGTAAATTACTGTAAGAGGCAATGTTACTTGTTGAAATGGATGGCCAGAAGACCTGCTCAGCAGTGGCCCATCGCTTTACTCTTCTCTAGTATAGTCAATGGAGAGAGAGAGAAAAATACAATCCCCTATATAAAGACAAAGTCAGGCAAAGAGATCCAGTCATACTCAGCTGCCGAAATTGTGTTTGCAACAGCATGTTAGGAAGGCCCTTGCATTCCCCTAACATTTGAAAGATATTGCCATGTTCTATATGTAGTATTGCGATTAGTCAGAAAGCTTATTTACTTGCACATCTAATTGTGCCAAATTTATAAGTATACCACGGGTTTGAAATACGCTATGAGCAAGTTTCAGAGGCACCCTATATATATATATATATATATATACCACGGTTGGAAATACGCTATGGCAAGTTTCACAGGCACCCTATATAGATATACAGATAAGCAACTTTCCTTTATACGTAGCGACTAACAGTTGTCATCCTAAGTTAATGGAAAGATATATAGAATATCTAATAGCTCAGGCCTTTGTCCATTATTCTCTTCCAAATCGACATTACATATACTGATTTCTATTAGAATTCACACATACCGAATAGCTATGATCAGAGAGGAGACAAAGCAGTGACACAAAACTGACCCCCGCTACCGTGAATGCCCAACAGAAGCCCGGAGTGATGACCAACACTAGCAATCACTTATGATTCATTCTCATTTATCTGCGTTGCGAACCACTTGGTAGGGATCCAAGAGAATCCGCCCAATCAGCCAGAAATCAGAGTGATAGGGGACAGCAAAAGAGCCATGCCATAACGATGTGATAACGGGTCAGACAACGTGTCTTATCTTCCAGTCTTCGTATTAGGAAACCAAGCGCTACCTGACACTGGATTCCCCGGCCTTCTGGTTCGCATTTGACCTTATAATGACATCATAGGATAAGATCAGAACCTGACATAATCTTTTCATCATCTGACAGTTGCTAAATTCATGTGTGTTATTTCTTTACTTTATTTCCATTTTTATGTCCAATATATTGGTTTCCAAAGAATGCGAAGATCATGTGATAAAATGAGAAATTGAACAAAACATTCGAGCCAGTTCCATCAGCTGAGTGCAGCGCTACTCTTGTTCATGGCAGTTCAATATAGTTCATAGTTGCATGTACTCCATATCATAGTACTCACTCATGATTCTATGCAATATTGATGTTATGGTATTTACAATGAAGGTTTAAATCTAAAGTGCAACTGCTTGTGCTCTGAAGCTGCTTGTACAATGTGGGATAGCAAACACCTGTAGTCGAGCTAGATGGCACAACTTTCTTTTCAAACAACCTATTACCTCCAGTCACAAATATCTTCTTTAATTCCTTAACAGTACAGCCCAATACATTGGAGACTTCTTCAGTTTCTCATACCTGGGTCTGAGTAAGGCATATTTGCAGCATGCCCATAAAACCAGAAAGCTTATTTTTGATTAAGGTTGATTTATTGGGTGATAATCATACATCGAAATAGGAGCCGGGAATGGGAATGTTGCGACGTTTCGTCTGACCTATCAGACCTCTTCAGGTAATAAACTAGCAAAACCGCAATTGCTGACTGACCATGCATCTCATGTGATGGTCAGTCATGGTATCTAGAGATAAGATTTCACGTATTTGGAGATGAGGGCGATCACTATCATCTATGTTCACAGGTGATGTTTGTGCTGTTTATATCGACCTCCGTTTCTATGTAACAGAAAGGCTAGTTGTGACCAAGACCCGACATACCTTACTAATAACTGAAAGTAATTGGGTTTTCATATTTATTATTTACTATTAAAATTTCAGACACTATGATTAATAGCAAAGGTATCCTGTGGTATGCCAGGACAAATATCAAAGGAGTCTTAGTGTTCAGAAAATATCAACAGAGACGTGGCACATCTAGTGACTACCAATATATGTAGGCTCATCTGCATATAGATATATGCATGTGATCACCTACTATCACTATAGAACTCCTGACGTCGCTGGTAAACGAGAAGGAGTTAAGATAGACACACGGTAGGTTGATTTATTCTTATTCATATTAATACTTTGCACACATTCTGTTTCTCGAATAGACCTTTAAGCCACTCTGTAATCCGAAATGAAAATAAATATCATAGTATTTGTTTCAGAGTAATAGAAGATGAATTAACACTTAATTTCCTCATTTTAACAATAACTTCACTTTCTGAATACAATATGAATTTATTCCAATGCCTGTCGTCATATGATATGATCGGCGAAGTGATTCTGAACTAAGTCAACTCAGCAATTTTAGAGCGAAATCCTAATTCGCCATAAATGTGTATATCACACGCTACTTGAGTTGGATAGCTGTCAATATCGAAGTATAGATTCAATTTGCTTACTTTTCTTGGAGTGGAAGTTTCATAACTTGATATCACTATATTCTCCACAGGAATTCTCATATTAAAACTACCAAGGGGTCTTGGAGAAATGTTTATACATCAGTTACCAAAGTCATATTGAAAGACGCATGAACTTCACTGTAATAATAAACATTCGAAATGTTAATAATTCTGAGATCGGCATAGGAACAACCACAGTTGTTATTCAAAAAAACAAACCTTGTGTACCCTTGAAATTATTTACGTTCTTCCCCATCTTTGTCATGATTTGTTTTTCCTTCAATGAAAACACAGAACTTTATGCATCACTCTTTATCGACCTTGGATATAGAATATCTACATGGCTCCCTTAGTACTCCCTCTCATGGCACACATCATTAGAATTGATTAACCAAATGTTGCTCATTGACAAAAGTATCCTTTCAGATACTTTATTGGCTATCGTCGGAATGGTCACCGGCAGCAAATCTACAGCAAAGATACTGCCTGTCAGAAATGAGGGCATCAGTGGATGTGGTATGTTTCTACGTCAAGTTTCCCTTCATGACGCCATGAACACTAGAAACTACAGTAGAACCCCGCCTAACGGACACCCCGCGTACACTTCCGACGGACACCCCACCAAAAATGGATTAATCTGTGTTTTTTATGAGTGTGTCTAAATATATTCATGGAAAATACATTTATAATTCAACGTTGAATACCTTCAGATCCAATTAAGATATAGCTAAATCGATTTTTAAGATTTACCATCCCCTCTGTCTCCCCTACATATCGGTATATTACACTTCAATATTGGCCCGGAGTAAACTTGAAAACCCCGCGTCGGACACCCGAAAGGGGGTATTTCCAAGGATCTGTTGTTGCCTATTGGTTTTACCAACATGTTGATACACTTTTGGCAAGCGATTTAGGAACATCGACCGACAACACGTTGATCAGTGGTAAAAGAACATCTGAGGGAGGGGGGGATTCACTAATCATTGGCTGACCCTAACCTAGCTACCCCGCATCTACCGACTAGGGCTGAGTCCGTTAGGATGCCTCGCCCGAGACAAAGTAAGGTTCCTTTGTAGCAGGCAAAGGCACATTGATGTTCCGAAATCGGTAGATGCGCACTGGACTTATCGGCGGGTGCTCTGAGACATTTTGGCATTTTGGCTTACAAATTCATAATATGATGGATGATATGGAGGCCACTAACCAAGAATGGCCAAATGTTGTCTTGCTTCCCTACTTCTTTATATCATAATATGATTACTATAGATGACATCGTTTCTTATTTTGAAAATATGAGATATAATGTTTGACCTATACACCATGTAAACAATTTGCTTATTGATTCACTATATAGTTGTTAACACTAATTTCTTAAATTTCGGAGAAACGATGCCTGACATCATTCGCCATGGGCCTGTTGATGCCTTGATGTATCATTTGCTCTGGACTGGGTGTTGTCTTAGGGTATTATTTGTCCTTAGAGGGTTAAATATTCATCTGTTTGCTGAGATTAGTTTCTGAATACTTCAACAATGGATAATTTTGGTAATATAACACATATTTCGCAGCTTCAGATCGTGTACCCCCCGCGCTCACGATACACGCCTTACGTTTGACCTCCCAATTTGAATCAGAAATTTTATGGGTAGGTCAGACAAAATCGTAGCAGTGTACCACACTTCTACGTTGGACCCTACGATACACACCGACACGCCACGATTGGCTTCCGACACGCCATGCTTGAATACCCGAATCATAGGCCTCCCAATAAGATCAAACGTGTCCTGGGGGCCATCCATAAAGTATGTTCGCACTGAGGGGGCTGGAGTCAAGAATTTGGAAATTTTGTGTGCAAGCTCCTTCTTTGATCAATTGCATTAAAGTTTGAGAGGAGGGGTTGGGCGGGATCAAAGATTTAGGAAATTATGCATACATACTTGATGAATAGCCCCCTACATAAACCAGTTCTCTAAATCCTCAATAACAATATTTATGGTAAATACCTGTCAACGGGCCACTCATATGATGTATTTCATACAAATTTGCACTTTCACAGTTACAGGTCTAAACTGTTATCTAAATGTGGTTTATTACAGTTAGGATTTATGGTCTGAAGTATATTAGTTCAAACCGTTAACAAAATAGGTTTAGTACAGTTAAAATTCACGGTCAGAAATATATTACAGTCACCCGTAAAATTTACCTTAGGAAAATACTATGGAATTGACAGGGTTTTTCTTACAGTGCCTGATCCGCCAGATTATTCTGCGTGCGTTGACGGGGGAATGAACCCCAAACCAGTCGATACACGAACCGAGATGGAGCCCGTAGCCATGCAAACATTATCTGCCCAAGATCTGGTAGAGAAAGCAGGTGAGTTTACAACTTGTAAGTCTTCCATTTTTTAAACAAATTATAACATTACTCTGTTGAAATAGCATGTTTTGATGATGTTTTAATGACGTTCTTGGTGACCGCTAAACGCCCTGACTTTTATTGAAAGGTCCATCGCCCATAACCATGGATCAGTTTGAGGAAGGGAAATCAATGTCCTCCAGTAAATATATCAAGAAAACAGCTGCAAGTAAAATCAAGTAAGTTTTTTTTTTTAATTCTATACATAAAATCAAGTAAGTAGTTTCTACGCTGTAGTTACCTCGCACTTCTTTGCAGCCCAAAGCATGCTTCCCAACACTAGACTTCTGCATAGCTATAATGCATTTTCTTTTTGATGAAACGATGATCTTTGAAACTGTACATGGCTCCTTGTAGCTTATCCTAGCGTTGGTTCAGGCATATCGATGGTAAAAAGTCAAAATACTTAATAAAACTATCCAAAATAGAAAATCTAAGACTACCAGACACTCACCTCAATGGTTGCGGTTAAAGCCGGATGCCCATCTACCGATTCCGGGTTGAGCAATTAGTTCCTAAATCGTATAGGAGTCGGTGAACCTCTCTCGACCCACGGCCCTCGACGAGAGGGGGTGGAGGGTATTGTCCTCAGAAAATCGGGCTACACCTACCGACAGAGATACGATTATGCACCCCGCCGACTGAGTTAGGATTTTGTTCCAGTGCCTTAAAGCGTTGTTCTTTGAGTCTACACCAAACGACTGAAATACGATTTCTGACCGATAGAGGGCCACCGATAAAAGATACTGCCCCTCTACCATACTGCCCCTTTACTATACTGTCCCTCTACCATACTGCCCTTCAACCTACTGCCCCTCCACCATACTGCCCCTTCAACATATTGCCCCTCCAACACACTGCTCCTCCAACACACTGCTCCTCTAGAATGCTGTACTTCCACCATGCTGCCCCTCTACAATACTGCCCCTCCATCGTACTGCCCCTTTACCATACTGTCCCCTCACCATACTACCCCTTACCCATACTGCCCCTTCACCATATTGACCCTCTACCATACTGCCCCTCGACCATACTGCCCCTCGACCATACTGCCCTCCAACATACTGCCCTTCCACCATACTGCCCCTCCACCATTCTGCCCCTATAGAATGCTGTATCTCAACCATGCTGCACCTCTACCATACTGCCCCTCCACCATACTGCCCCTTCACCATACTGTCCTTTACCCATACTGCCCCTTCACCATACTGCCCCTTCACCATACTGCCCCTTCACCATACTGCCCCTCCGACATACTGCCCCTCCACCATACTGCCCCTTCACCATACTGCCCCTCTACCATACTGCCCCTCTACCATACTGCCCCTTTACTATACTGTCCCTCTACCATACTGCCCTTCAACCTACTGCCCCTCCACCATACTGCCCCTTCACCATTACGCCCCTCTACCATACTGCCCCTCCACCATACTGCCTCTCCAACATACTGCCCCTCTACAATACTGCCCATCCATCGTACTGCCCTTTTACCATACTGTCTCCTCACCATACTACCCCTTACCCATACTGCCCCTCATCCATACTCTCCTCAACTATGCTGCCCCTCATCCATCCTTCCCCTCAACCACCATACTGTTCCTTAGCAAAACTGCCCTTCAACCTTACTGCCCTTACACCTTTCGGCTCATCTAACATATTGCCTCTTAATCATACTGCTCTTAATCCATACTGCTTCTCTACCATACTGCCCTTAATCCATACTGCTTCTCTACCATACTGCCCTTAATCCATACTGCTTATCTATCATACTGCCCTTAATTAAAACTGCTTCTCTACCATACTGGCCTTAATCCATATTGCCCTTAAATCATACTGCCCCTCTACCTCACCGCCCTGAACCATACTGTCCCTCACCATAGTACCCCTATAAAGAGCAGAATGGTTTGGGTCAGTATAGTTGAGGGGCAGTAACGTGAGGACCAGTATGGTAGAGGGGCAGTATGGTAAAGGGGCAGTATGGTGGAGGGGCAGTAGGTTTATGGGCAGTATGGTAGAGGGACAGTATAGTAGAGGAGCAGTATGGTGGAAGGGCAGTATGGTAGAGGGACAGTTTAGTAGAGGGGCAGTATGATGGAAGGGCAGTATGATAGAGGGACAGTATAGTAAAGGGGCAGTATGGTAGAGGGGCAGTATGATAGATGGGGCGGTATGGTGAAGGGGCAGTATGGTTGAGAGGCAGTACGGTGAAGGGGCAGTATGGTGGAGGGCTGGTATGGTGGATGGGCAGTATGGTGAAGGGGCAGTATGTTTGAGGGGCAGTATTGTGGAGGGGCAGTATAGCAGAGGAGTATTATGCTAGAGGGGTAGTATCGTAGAGGGCAGTATGGTGGAGGGGCAGTATTGTAGAGGGTCGGTGCAGTAGAGGGTTAGTATGGTGGAGGGGCAGTAGGGTGGAGAGACAGTATGGTAGAGGGGCAGTATGGTGGAGGGACAGTATGGTAGAAGGGGAATATGGTTGAATATGGTATTTTATTTATTTTTATTGTGAAGAAAAGATAAAGGACACTGATTAAATCGGTGTATGGTCCACTAATCGCTGGGGGAGGGCAAAAACCAAAGAAACCGAGTGTGGCACCCCCTACAACCCTCACCAAGCGATTACTGTATTTACTGCGTCGGCCCGTGTCGGCCAACCAATCAACCCTCATTTCCCAACGTTCCGTTGTCGCCGACTTCGTTTATCAACATGTTGATAAACTGATCCCCACCGATTTTGGAACATTGAAACCACAACTTGTCGGCGACAAAAGGACGTCTGAAGGAGGTGGTTCACTAATCGGTGGGTAGCTTTGCCTAGCTGTCTTTCATCTACCGACTCCGTTAAATGGGATTTTCACACGGTGGGATCCATGTACCTCACAAAGTGTTTGTCTGAGACAAAACCTGTTGAGATTTGGTACTGGAACACAATCTCCTCGTGTGAATGACAGGGTTCCATTTTGCTGAGACAACTTTTTTCTCTGGCAATTGTCGGCGACAATCACCCCTAAAAAGGAACAGAATCTCATGAGAATTTGACTTTAAACAGGTTTAAAATCTATAGGGGCATTTTGGTGAGACAAATGAACCTGCTGCGACCATGTACCTGCCCTAGCCAATAGGAGGCCAGCAAGCATAATTACATGTTTGTAACACCCTTCACATCAAGGGTAATTGAGTCCCAAGGTGAGTGGTCACTGTGACTATGTCTGAGATTATGTACCAGGTGTATCCTCCCATGTGAATCAAATTCGCCATTTCTCCTTGAGACTGATAAAAGTACTTAGCCATGAGAATTTTTTACCAAACGAGAATTGTCTGAGACTAGAGAAAAGGTGTGAAGTACACCAGTCTCAGGTACATAAGTCTCTTCGTGTGAATCCCACTTTAGGATGGCTTGGCTGAGACGTACATAAATATTCCGAAATCGGTAGATGGGCATTGGGCTTAATCCTTGTGGTTCTGAACTGGTGAAACCATCCTTTCTATAACCGTAAAATAATCTGGCTGTATACAGCGTTAAACACCACTAATCAATACCAACCCTTTCCATCTTCATAATGTTAGCGACTCTCGGTTCCAAGTTTTATATTCTGGCCCTCATGGACACATCGATTTATTTCTTACACTTAAGTTTTATTCCCAAGTCTTTTCACTTACCAGCATAACTTTGCACTTTCTCGTAGGAAATTCTACCGGAGACAATCAAAGGAGATAAATTCATTTGAGACCGTTGTACAGGGTAAAGACGCCCACGTGACGTCAGAGGAAGAGATGCAAATGTTGCGACTCAGTGGTATCTGCGCCAATGTCACCCTCCTAATAAATGTTGTATGTACCTCCACCTCAAGAGTATATATCATTTTCTTTGTGAAATTCTTTATTCAATCTCTTTTGCACCTCAACCAAAAATACAAATGCCGCCATCTTGACAATCTATCTGGTAACATTATCTTTACTGGGGAAAAGGGACGTATCATAAAACTCTGAGATTATATTACTACGTATGAATGGGTAGCATATCTGTGTAGCAGGTTTCTTCCCCTTATTTCTCAATTCCTGAACGCATATTTAATATCTGAAATGGAATGATGGATACGATGAAAGAATTCCTTAGACGTTCTAAAACAGTGTGAGATAATCTAGACGAGGCGAACGAACAGCATATAGGGTACAAAACAATATGATCTTCCTGAATATGAATAATACAAATTGGATTTCTCTCCCTATTGTACACAGTAGTTAAGATTCATGTCTTTATCTATAACTTAATCTTTACACATCTACAAAGTCATGACTATCCCTCTGGTGTCGGAATTAATGGCACCCCTTTGTGCGTGCAATAAGCTGTTTTGCTAGAGTCAGCTTTATTTTTGAGCTTGAATGAAAATCATTCCCTTGTTTCAGGTAATGGTATGTCTGAAGATCGTCTCTGCAATAGGTTCACAGTCATCGTCCGTTATGGCCAGTTTGATAGAGAACTTCATGGACGTTATCTCCAACATTATCCTTATAATTGTCAACTTCAAAGTGAAACGTTTTCAGCCCTATAAATATCCCCACGGTAGGTTGATAACTGCTAGAAATAGAGACTACTTCCATGAAGAAATAGATTTCTTCCTCTTTTTTCTAAAGATACACTGCTGATAACATGATTACCTACTGCATATAAAAAGGCACGATTTCGACGGGATCTACTGGGAGTTGCTCCCCTACTTAGAGATAAGCAGAACCTGACCTGTCAATGGAGAGCAAAATGTCACGAGAGTGAGATTCTTGTGTGCAGAAAAACTCATACCTGCTGTTTTCCTTTTGTATGTTTATACCCAGGAAATATTTTTTTCTAATGATTACTTCTAGCTAGGTTGAAAAAATCTAATGTTGTAATTTTCTTATCTCATTACCCTGAGACCAATCACTGGCAGGGTCCGCCATTGTAAAATGGTGCACGGTATGCTGGTCCCTATATATATCACGCTGTAATTCCTCGTTGATTTTGTGCACCACCAACATCAGTTTGACAAGTTGGAATCTCAGCGGGCTAGACTAGTACGTCCCGTTGTCGCCATGCCACGGTGCTTAGGCTCTGCAGCTCTCGTACTGCGAAGATCGGAACGGTTCTAGCGAACTACTCAGTAGGCCCGTCGCATCTGCCAGCGATGGTTGCTGTTTCCAACAAAATGGTTGATTTGAGTGGACACGGCCGCTGGCGCCGTAGATTGGCCGCCACCTCTGTCTCCACTCTGTACTCACTAAGTTCTGACTTTGTATACTCTCAAAGCAGACTTACTTAATAGGACATATTCCTAGCTAACAAATTGATAAATAAACCAAGCTTTTTGCCCATTATATTTTGAGAAAAGAATACACAGGAAAGAAAATAAGAAAATTGAAAATTGGAGACTTGTAAAATGTCAGAACCCTAAATAAAAGTTTACAAAAAGAAAGAAAATAAAAAAGCAGTGCCAAAGGTCTGGCAGGAGAGTAACGGACATGTCCCTGTAGTTGGTCAAGGCGGCCACGGATTTAACGCGACCAGAGCTAACATAGTGTAGCTCTGGTTGTCCGTATACTGACGCCGACACAGACTGAAGCCAGGGACCTGTTTCACTAATTTCATGACATGTCTGTGACACCATACAGACAATGGGGTTGTCTAGTTTCGTGACAACACAAGTAGCTTCCCCTAGGAAAAGACAGACCCCAAACATAAGAATTAGACAAATCTACACATGATGGACCTGTTTCACTATTTTTGTGACAAAAGTGTTAGACAGACATGAAAAGCGGCACCAACAATGCAAGCAAGAATGGACAAAACGAAGTCTAATGTCTAGTTCTTATGAAACTGGACACACCATCTAGACGCCATCTAGACATGTCACGAAACTAGTGAAACAGGTCCCTGTACTACGACAAACATTCCTCAGATAACACTCTAGCGAAAAAGTCGCTAGTAGTAATAACAATACTATGAGACATTGAGGAAGCTGAATACTAATTACAGAACATCCTATTAAACAAGACTGAGTTTAAAATGATAAATGTATAAAGAAATATACTCCAAAAACACCTCTGAAATTGAAAAGATAACCTGTTGATGAGACATCGACAGGGAAATCCTAGTTCGGGAAGAATAATTGACCGTCATGTATGATGTCCATGTACATGTATATATTTGTACTTGCTGTATTCAGCAATAGTTCAATGTACACAGCAAATTATCATGATTGTTTATATTGACAGGGAAGTCCCGCATGGAGCCAATCGGTGTCATGCTATTCGCTATTGTGATGTCGATGACAGGATTCATCATGTTGACCCACGCCGCAGAGGAAATCATCGATGACTTGACAGGTTATAAAAAAATCAAGTCCAAACTACGTATTTTTGACGTCAGCATTTTTGTCGCCACTATTGGTAAATATCATATCATCATTCAATTCCATTACAGCATATATATAGTTATGTGAATATAATTTAGCTCAACATAATGTATGCCCTAATAATTTACCCATACGGAAAAGATGTAGCTCTAAATAGCGGTGACCCAGATGGCCAGTAACAGAGTCTTTGTATGAACTATGGGATTGGGTAAGAATAGATCATAATAACGATCTATTCATGCTTTTTTGAGCGCGAGAAAACGTGCTCATATACATCATCTACAGGTTAGAACACTCACGCAGGCTTCCAGCTTACTGCAGAGAATCTAACACTTCACTATCAGTGTCCCAACTATAAAGGCCTGGTTAAATGAGCAGGGGTCCAGTATCAAGCCTTACCATACCCCCTGCCCCACTACTGACTTGTCTAGTCTTCTAGTCTTTATGAAGACAAAAGGATTCACTGTGTCAATCCTTTCATGAAATGATAGACACTTAGTTACGGCTACTATAATCTGCTACTTTCAAATCTGATGGGACACATCTAAATACATTGCATTCAGGGACTCATATCTGATGGGACACATCTAAATACACTGTATTCAGACCCACATTGTACAGACTTGACAAACCAGTCTACTCCCTTCAACCCTGTCAACAAGCCTTGCACCTGAGACTTGACCATAGACTTGCTGAAACAATTGATCATCAATTTTCATGAAGACAGGGAGGGAGACACAGAGAGACAGATAGTAATGCAGATCATAACAGAGAGAGAAGGGAGACTCACACAGGGACAGGTAAACAGACAGAGAGTCAGACATATATACAGCTAGGTACAGAGACAATGAGACAGAGATGCAGAAAGACACATACAAAGAGAAATAGTCAAACATACATACCAAACAACAGGGACAGATACAAAGATATAGTATGACATACATATGGACAGACAGAGACAGATACAAAGATATAGACAGAGAGAGTTATATATTTAAAGTATATAGACAGGCATAGTGCCAGGGAGACAGACAGAGAAGCAGACAGCTGGAGACAGACATAAATAAAGAGAAATAGACATATTTACTAACAGTGCAGGTATAACACACTGGACCTGAAGCCTCTCTACAGTCATGCCAGAATAGCCCTCACCCCGTCCCCTCCCACAACCACTCCATCTACTTTACTAACCAACTAGCTATACTGAAGAGACTTTCTTTCTGGCTCACTGCTCTCCTCCCACTTGACAATGCATGTACATTTCAAATCTGATGGGACACACCTTAGTGTATAGCATTAGAACTTCCACATCTGAAGGGACAGATCATTTACTATGCTCTTTAAAGAAACACAGACCCAGTAAGGAGGTATGAGGTTGGTGGAAGGGTAGGCATATGACTCTATCTCAACCCAGTCACTCCATATTAGCACCTCTCCCCCAGTCTTACACACACACTCCTTACCTTCATCTACAGACCAGATTATTGAACCTGTTATACTCAGACCCATATAGGACTTGAGACATTATTAATGCATTAGGATGTATACACTGATTTTAATACCAAAAATTTGTTTCGTTAAATAATCCTGTTCATGACACTTGAGAACGACTATCAAATTAATTCTCTAGGTTTATTGAAACATTCTTGATACTTAATTTTCGATCAAATACAGATGGCTCAAATACAAAATTTCTTATAATAATCTATTACTTTTATTTCATGAAGTAATTTAAGTATACAGCGCTCTTCCATTGTAAATGGAAATAACATTAGCTCGTAGTTATAAGGGGGCATCGAGGCAATAAGTAAATTCATTTTTCGCTTTAGTCATTATACACAAAAAGTTATAGACCAACAGGTGTTGGAGGTTTATCTTTCACTTTATTTCTCTTCTGCGACAACTGAGTACTGTACGAAATGCTTTCTATTCGCCAGTCGCCAAGATGATTTGTTTCGCTGTGATGTACAGATGGAAAACTCCCAGTATCCAAGCCCTGTCTCTCGATCATCTCAACGACTCTATGGTGAACTTTGTGGCGTTTGTAATGGCTTTTGTAGGTAGGTATATTTTATATTCATTATTGGTATGTTATCTACCTATGTTGCACACTCTATTACTGGAACAACGGTGCGAATGAAATTGTATCATGCTAGATATGGGTTGAAAGTGTGGATATTAAACAGGTACAGGAATTGTTTTTCTACCACAAGGGGTCTTTCGTAACGGATAAATCCTGCAGAATAACACCCCCTCCGTTCCAAGCAAGGTGTCCTCTTAGGCGGGGTTTCCCCTTGACCGAGGTTTTCAGTCTGCAAATTGCTGTGTAATAAAGTATACCTACATAAATAAAGGAAACATTGGGAGTTCTTTATAAGGTTTATCAAAAAGAACTATTCTAAGCAAATACATGGAAAATAGCATCATAAAAAATATATACCGTAAATGCAGGTGATTTGTAATGGAAATTAATGGTTAAGAAGCATTCCGTACCAAAATAACTGTCTCCTTAAGTAGCATGGCCCCTTAGGTGGGGTGGCCCCCTTAAGCGGGTTGGGCCCCTTAAGCGCGGTGGTTCCGTTTAGCGGGGTTAAAACATATACTTAATGGTGGGGAATATTTCTGCTCCGAGAAAATTGATCCCCTTAAGCGGGGTGTCACTTTCAGCGGAGTGTCGGGGTGACCAGCTGTCAGGGTCCATCTCTATGTTATACAATAAATGAGGTGCTCCTCAGACATAGTCCTACAATTTGCCTAGGTTTGTCACCAAGGTTCATCATTCTGAGACATTAACGATATATGACGCTGCTTTTTCTGTTATGACATTCAGGTAGATATGCCTGGCGATTTGCAGACCCCATCGGGGCACTTTCGATTGCACTGATCCTAATCTTCAATTGGATACGTACAGTGAGAAGTAAGTATGCATGTGAGAATCGAGAAGTCTGTATGACAATCAATCAGAGGAATGTAACTGGAGCATATTTCTAACATACTCAAGAGTTTTTGTCTGCAGAGGTACTAGAGGGAAACTATGTTCCGGTGAAAGAAAGTCAATGTTACGAGGTAAGGCTCGGAGAAATTACTTCCCGAGGCCTTGACACTCCTTGCATTGGCACTACTTGCATACTTTGACTTTCTTTCTCCGGGAACTTGGTTTCCATATTCATATCTGAAGAAATCGATAGAAATGATTCCCAATTCATATTTATAGTATATATATATATATATATATATATATATATATATATATATATATATATATATATAAAACCATCATGCTACAAACCAGAGTATGATTACAGTTCGTACGGAAGTCAGCCTCGTTCCGTACGAACTGTAAATCATCAAGTCGTATTGTATCTCGTACAGCATGGTCACGTCGTTCTATATGCATACTACCCAACATTGATTACGTCCAGATAGAGGCCAGGACTGATTTCGGCTCTATGAAATGCCAGTATTGAAGGGAAAGAGAACTTTTCGAAATATAAAAGAATAAAAGACGATTCACCCTGTTCTTTGTTTGCCTTTCACAGAGCATACGCTTCAGATTATCGGACAGACAGCAAAGCCTAAGTGGTATCGCCAATTGTGTTGGATTGTTATAAATAATGTCCATGAGGTTGCTCGCCCTGCATATCTAAGGGCCAGCACGCTGGGTGAGAGCTACCTTGTCGACGTAGGCCTCATCATGAATGCAGACGTCACTGCCAGGGATGCTGCCAAGATTTGTCAAAGCCTCCGACAGAAATTAGAAAAACGCCATGACATAGCTGTCGCCATGGTGTGTCTAGTAGATATTGAACCTGATGTGAGGGGGATCCCACTTGAAGCGCAGTTTACTCCAGAACCACCTTCAGAAATTTCTGCTGCAGAGACTGTTTACCTTACTTTATAATGAACGATGGATCCTACTCTTTACAGCTGCCATAAAGCAATCACCACTACTGATAATTGTGAAAAGACAGTAGAATGATGGTCACTTCTCAATAGGATACAATGCTAGAGGCTGGTCATGGGAAGGTAAAACATAAAATATGAATCCCAGTGGTTGCAGTTATTACTTGACGTTTTAGGACTACAATGTTTGATTATGACATAAAGGAAATAAAGGTATATTCGTTGCACTAATCCGAAGTCTGTGCTTCTTCAGTGCCTCTTTTGCATTTGGTGATAACTATGGCTAAACATGTGTGATAGACTAAGTCATCAACTAAATTGTAACAAGCTAGAACTAAGGGGAAGCCTAGTATAGAGATCAAGTAACAAATGAATAATACATTATAGAAACCTATAATAAAGATATCTGCCGAGTTCTATTCAGGCATAGTTCACAAAAAGTGCAACAGCAAATCTTAAACAACTGACAGAATAACTACTAGATCATAAATTGCATCTAACTTACCTCAAACCTACATTTATGAAGAAGGCACGAATCTACAGAGCTATGCAGCTCAGGAATAATCTGTCACGAGAGGCGAAATAAAAAGATTTAAAGGCCATCCTTCAAAAATAGACCTTAAAACTCCCAAACCTCTATTGTGATAGTGTAACATCTAACATTAGATGAAATCTGTCTGTATGGGTCACAGACGCCATCTAGACATGTCACAAAACTAGTGAAACAGGTCCCAGGTTGGGTTAGATAAGGGGCCACCTTGACCCAGTGGTGGGACCAGTTTGTTACTCTCCAACCAGATCTCTCGTACTGCTTGCAGAGTATGTTGTCATAGACTCTAATACAGTCTGTTGTCGCCACGGCCAAGGCACACAGGCTCAAACTAAGACTGTTATGCGCTGCCATTTTGAGACAGGAATTCCTGCCTCTGCTGGTGGTAAGCTGCCCTGACTGATTTGCCAGTAACAAGTGGCTTGAGTTGGAACTATAATTAGAACAGCCAATCGTGAAATTCCTTTCTGCCATCAGGCAGGGGGAACAGGACTGTAAGCCTAAGGCAGCGCGGTCTGTAAACGGACTAGTTATGTCATAACCTTGAAGCCAATTTTCCATTTTCATATTTCCTTACCAGCATATTTTTTCAAAATATAATAAATGATCCCATATGGGATTTAACCCTAGCCTGGAAGCCTGGCCTATTCACAATATAGGCCAGGTAACAGCTTCCATTTTTTTTGGTGCACTATGGGTAAAGCCTCCATTTTTTCTGTTGCATTGTGGGATTGTCATTAGAAAATATGAAGTAAGCAGTGATGTTTTTATATGGTACAGGTTGCAATTACTGATTTTAATGCGATTTTGCAGTTAAATATATCGCAGAAGTAAATAATTTGAGATGTTTGTGATCAGCGACCACCTTTCTAATAAAGGGATATCCCAATGTTTGGCACAAGAGCATAGGGAAACCCCACCCTCAGCAGGTAGATTGACGTCAAACTAAGGTGGTCTATTGGTGTGAGAGCTGGCATGACTGACAGTTCAAGGTCATGCGCGAGTGTTACGTAGAAACCCGTTACCAGTCCCTTATTTCATTTAGGTAGGGAACCAGTCTAATTTAACCCCACCAACCCCTATATCGTATCAGGGGTTGGTTACCAAACTGTGTGTACGGCAGCAAGTGAACAATGTCGTATTCTGTCGTGCGTGGCGCTAGTATTGCGTCGGTGGCGACACCCGTCGTCATAAATATAACTAACTCTCCCCGGTGGAGAGAGTTCCCTAGCAAAATCCAGTGTTGTAATATATCGGAACGTTTGTGTCAGGTGTTCAGTGTTTTCCAAACTTTAAGCTTCTGTTTTGAAAGCAGCAACGGTAAAAGCGCCCAATTACTCAACGGTGACTATTTCTTACCTTGCAAAGGGCGGTCAGCGGCTGTATTGAATGCCACATGCCACACCTAGCTAACAAATGAATACTGTAAGCCCTCTAAACCCATGTGCTTTGGGGCTGGAATTTGGTGTTGAGGGTTCGTTAACAGAGCTTAAAGACAAGTGCGGGTAGGTATCGTACTGCCCCCTGTGTAGACACTGGTGCTGCCATCTTGTTTCATTTCCCATTGACACCAATAGATAAGCACTTAGGCCTACCTTCTTCAGGTGGCCTTCCCATAGAAATTAGCACGGTGACATAGTATTTTTTTTAGCATTTCTCATTTGAACATGTTCCTAGCTATCATAATCCAGAATTATTTGAGGATAGCAATAGAACATCAGTGTCATTTAGCAACAAAGTCAAAATATTGCAGTTTCCCATAGACACCAATAGTTAGTCACCTATCTTTTCAGGTGGCCTTCCCATAGAAGTTAGCATTTTCCATTTGCTGATATATGGTACTTATATTATCCAGAGTTATTTGCAAAAGTCAATAGAATTTAAAAATCACCCAACTACTGGTCAGCATTTGTCTTTAATTGCTGTATCCCATCTTTAAGCGCCTGTAATTTACTGGCTAAAGTGTGCTACCAACTTGGCTGGCCATCAGGTGGGTGAGGCCCGGAGGGAAAGGTTTGGTGCATAGATTGTAGAATTTCCTTAATAAAACGAGTTTCCAGGATATATTCTCGCTCATCTATTCTGTGGTAGGAAAGCTCCGGAAGAATTATACAAAAATATGTTTTCTTTGTTATTTCGAAGGGTCGAACTGCCTGTTATGAAAACAAGTACATGCTCAAGTTGTTTTTTTATTTATCCAGATCAGATAAACCTCTTTTTGCAAATTTTACTATTATCACTTCATGTTTGTTTGTGAAAGAAACCTTTAGGAATCCTTATTAAGAAGTATGTAATACAGGGAGCTGTTTCAAAAGTCGGGAGGGTGCTAAAGGCCCGTTTCCATTGGCCGACAAACATTGTGTAGATTTTTTGTGTTCCCCTAATAGCCCATTTCCATTGGCCATCACCGATACACAGTCAAGAACCACCGACGAACCTTAGCACTGGTGACGCCAAATGGAAATAGGCTATTAGGAGAACACAGAAAATCTACACAGGGTTTGTTGGCCAATGGAAAAAGGCCTTAAACGAGAGTACTCACCACCAAAGCGAGAGCGAACAATGGCACTCGAAGCGTCGCTGTCGAGGTGAAGGTGCCGCTCGCTATTGGGTATTGGTAGCGGTTTTGCTGCCGCTTTGATTCAAAGTGCCGCTCGCTGTTGCGGCCTCTCGCTTTGAAAATGCAACGTGCCGCTGGTAAGACTTCACTTGACTTTTGAAAGAGCTCCCAGTTCCTCTGCTGAATAGTCATAAGTGATTGTTCCCGTTGCTCTGTCCAATATATATATATATATATATATATATATATATATATATATATATATATATATATATACACATATATCGGTAATAGGTATAGGTTTAGCTTCTACCTTGAAGAGTGTTGTATGGCTGACAGTGGCCATCTACTCATCTCCTCAAAACACTGAATCACCTCCAGGGTCTGATTTTGTGAGGTATAAAAGCTGCATATATATATAAAGAGATTCATACATATGAAGCTTATCCAACCCTTTCAGTAAGGCTGCAGTTGAGTATGATTACGTTTAGATATAATGACTAACACAGAAGAGTTTTCTTATGAATAAATTTATGCATTTTACGAGAGAAATTTCGTAGTAATTATGAGTACATGAATACTTTGTCACGAGCTATTGTAATAGCCCTACAGAGCAGAGAGACTGTAAGGCCTATAAGACAGCGACACAAGGATTGCTCCCGATCACATCTTTGCCCGACGGAACCGTCGGGTCGGTCAGAATCTTGTCGCTGTACGCATTTCACAGACCCGAATATAATCAGGTCAGGCATTACTAGCATGGGGGTAAAATTTACCGGCCCTGCCCAACCTTAATGTTGTCGCTGTACGGACTTCGCCGACTCTTCCCGATTCAGCGGCCCGAGGCTCACCCCAGGTCGGCTCTCGGTGGCTCTCTTTGATCTAACTTGGGTCGCTGAACAAGACCATAAAGTAGAGAGGTGTGATCGGGAAGCATTGTTGAGGGTATAAGACAGCGATATTCTTGTTCCCGATTATAATCGTTGATCGAATCAGTGAGAATCTGTGGTAGATGTTGCTGTATTATGGGTTCTAAAGTGAGATAAAGAAAGTTATTGTAGGGTGGGTGGGTGGTATCCGAATTCGTCGGTGGTCCGGGAGAGAGTGGCCGAGGGTCCTGAGGCAGGTTTGAACCATGTCCCCACGGGATCGGTGGGGTCACGTGACCGGTGGGGCCACGTGACCGAAGCGTCTTCGGTTACTGGGTTACTCATCATGGACCTGTTTCACTAGTTTCGTGACATGTCTAGATCAGTAAATGGCGTCTAGATGGTGTGTCCGGTTTCATAAGAACTAGACATTAGACTTCGTTTTGTCCGTTCTTGCTTGCACTGTTGGTGCCGCTTTTCATGTCTGTCTAACACTTTTGTCACGAAACTAGTGAAACAGGTCCATGATGTGTAGATTTGTCTAAGTCTTATGTTTGGGGTCTGTCTTTACCTAAGGGCAGCTACTTGTGTTGTCACAAAACTAGACAACCCCAATGTCTGTATGGTGTCACAGACATGTCACGAAACTAGTGAAACAGGTCCCAGGTCCGCATTACTGCCAACCTCCTGCTTAGCCCTAATGACTTTCTCCGGATCCTCTTGTCGTACTTCAAGTTCAAGACGTGCCTCCTCGTCCACACTCTCTGCTGCCACTATATCTGCTCCAACCAGGCAAACCATGGCCACGGCTATGTCTTCGCGGTCCTCTAAAACCTTCCGCAAACTTTCACTAAGACTCGTGGCTTCATGAATGTCGACACCTGGACATACGAAAAGCCCGACGTCCACCATGTAGCACTCACCCATCTTACTGGCTCTCATGTATGTGAGCCTTGCCAGGTTACCAACATGGTTCACAACAATCCAACACAGCTGGCGGTACCATTTGGGTTTAGCGCCTTGACCAACCATTTGACCAAGATGTGCTGAAGAAAATATATAGCTAGATTTAAAGCTTGAATAGTGATTTATTTCGGTGAAATCGGCGCCCCGATTTCACCGAACGAGTTCCCAACATTGAATAGTGGAATGGGTCTGTACAAATAGAATGCATGTATATTTTCAGAGCTTGTTAAATAACCGTTAACCAACTGACCTTCCATAGATAAATTTTGTTGTTGCCTTTTTATCACTATATTACCATGTTCTAGATTTTTCTAAACGATCATATAAACAAGTAATTTTCGCATGAATAAAAAGAATTATATAGAAAAAACATACCATGCGTGTACATGACACAAGACGAGATAAGGCTTGACGTAATTCTCAGAATGAGTTTTGGACGAATTTAGAGAATAACATCAACCTCATGGTACTACATCATGTGAGAGCATTGTGAATTTTCTATATACAGAAATTGATAACATTGTACCATAAATTGATATAGAAGTCAGGTCAAAGTCACACTCTGCTGATGTCTCAATATATTTTGTATATATCAGTGTATGACACAAAAAATTTCTCCAGTTCCTGAAGTTATAACACATGTTATGAGCGGACAAATCTTCAGACAAAAAGTCGTAGTCTTCTTTGTATCAGTGATCAGTATTTCTAAAAGGACATTACAGCTTAGACCTTGAAGGTACTCACTGCGCATGACACGCATCCAGTTGAAGATTATGAAGAAAGCGATCAGGATTGAACCCAGCGGATCGGCAAATCTCCAGAAGCGGTTTCCTGCCAAAACAATCTTTCCATTATTACCCCAGAACATGCAGTTCCACAAAAACAAAGGTTGTGTAGGGTGAATTGACACTGTACACCATAGTTAACATGGGCCCCCGGTCACGTGCACCCATCGGTCACGTGGAAACGCGCATTTCAAACCCTGCATCCCTACACTCGGCCACTGCAAGGCCAACAAATTCGGATCCACCCACCTACCCTACACAACCTTTCTGTTTCTCTTCTATTGAATTATCTTGCTTTGTAGGGATATTTCAATAGAGTGTAGACAGAGGTGGCAGCAAATCTACGTCGCCAGCGGCCGTGTCCGTACAACTGGGGTCGACAGATCGGAAAAGCATATTGCTTTAGGTAATCTAAATGTGTTGTTTCAGATTTGGGGTTTTTATTGCTCTCTAGGGACATTTCAATAGTTTCAAAAAGACATCATTTCATAACTCATTCTTACTACGAGATTTATCTCGGTTTTTTATGCAGTAAAACTACTCAATGATTTTTATATCCAGAGTAAGAACTCTCCTGTGTAGATCATTATTACCATGAAGGAATCTATCGAAAGTGACTCGTTCTGTGCTTAATAATTGATGGATAGTAGCCTCGTGATATTTAATTTTAGTAATGAAATCGAGGATCCTTTAGTTTGTGTAATATGGCCTCTGGGATCTGGTAATACTGACCTACAAATGCCATAGTCAATGCCACTATATTGACCAGAGTGTCATTGAAATGATCCACTGCTAACGCTTGGATGGTCATGGTCTTCCAGCGGTACATGGCCAGGAAACATATGAATTTGACCGCTGTGAGGAGAAAAGTATTTCATAAAGTTACATGATCAAATGTCTCAAAGGGAACTGATCTACTGAGGCCATTGGATCTGCCAAATTGACCACAAGGTTTTTATCGTTGGTTGCTTTGCATTGAAGTTTCGGTATCTAGATTTTGAATGAGTCTTGGAGGTTATGAATTATTTCGGTCACCTAGTATTTACCCGCACATTGACTTTCTATACTTGCATTGAAGTCCACTAGCTGGATGTTGGCACTTCTACGATCTAATACTGGAGTGAGTTAAGGATAGGCTGACTAGACAAATCTAACTCAGACTCCCGTATAAATTAAGATCTTCAGTAAAGAATCTTCAGCATGTCAGTAGACATATATGTGGCCATCTGCCATCTGTTTTATAGAGAACTTACCTAGGGACCTCGAATAGGTAAAAATGACATAGTGACGTCGTGATCATATCTTCCTTAATGATCAATATAGATTCTATAAATATTGTGGCAAAAGGCACAAGGGAGATGTATCGTTTGATTGCATACAAACCATAGAGGCACATACATTTACGTCTACCTGTCATCAATATGAGCTGGGGTGTGACGTGAAAAGTTCAGTATAATGGGTCTTACTGAATAGCCTAGGTCTACCTCCGATCATAGTTAATACTTGGTACTTGCACACTCACCGATGTACTTTTATTCTTATAAAGTTTGTAAGATCATGTACTCAATGCAATGACATACCAAACTGAATGCAGGCCTAGTGTGTATGAGACAATCTACTAAAACAACATGTGTACTATATATACATTTTCCATCAAAAAGGGAAGATCGCCTTTGTTATAAGCGACCTGGCGGCTCAATAGTAAGATAGACGGTATGAACAGTCAACGACAGTAACAACAACAATAATGATTTATCATAAACAGGTATTACAACAAAGTTATTAAGCAGGTGCTCTTTACTGATGGTGACGCCGAAGACGGCCAAATCAAAGTCACGTATGTTGGTGGAGATCTTGCCGTTGTCGGTAAGATCATCAACAATCTCTTCCAGACCATTGATGATCATCGTCAATCCCGTCATGGTCATAATGATGGCGAACATAAGTACCCCGAGCGGCTCCATGTGCGTCTTCCCTGTAAAAGGCAATGTGACTGTCTTAACAGGCACACTTGGTTATTTGCGTTCGCTACATTTTAAATTTCATGTATGTTGCTGAGTGTGAAACTCCGTCAATGATCCCAAAATGCACTATGTAGGCCTATAGTATATGGAGAAATGGATAGTGTGCCTGACTGGAATATGTTCAGAGGTATTTTGGTTGGAAATGTTCACCGAGTTCGAAGAACGGGGTGAATATTTCGATTAAAATTATCGAGGAACAGATGAAATTCAGATACACTCAATGTGTCTCCTTATTATCATATATCTAGAAATGAATAAAAACGCCATTTTACAACTCCCCTTTTCTAGTATGAAAGTGGTCACGTGGTACGGAGGGACGTATATATACGGATATTCTTTCGTCACTCAGTGACAAACGGAATCTCTACTCCTGGTCAGTAAAAGTGAGACATTCGTCCACGGGTATATGATAACAGCATAGCCAGGGTTTCCTCCTGCACCTGTAAGTGAGCATATGCGTGTGCCATTCTCACCCTCCTCATTAGTAGAATGGCATCCAGATGATGCTTGGCATTGCTGCTGGGTATAGCACCCAAGGATATACGTTCAATAACACAGCCGTTATTTATTATACATATGATTTCAGATCATACTAATCTCTGTGGTTTGCTATAGTTAGCATTAATGTTGCCCACGATATTATTACTTTTTTTAAATCTTATCAGAAGGTGACAACATAAAGGTAAGATATGGCATTTTTTCCGCCCCTAGCATAAAGGTGTAGTATTGTCATTTGTTCTCTCACTCACCACCTACCGTGAGGGTATGCGTATGGTTCGTATTTTTTCACTTTCACATTGACGATGATAAGGATGGTGTTGGAAATGACATCCAGGGCGTTGTCCACCAGGCTAGCAAGCACGGAGGAGGAATTTGAAGTGATAGCTGAGTAAATCTTAAGGGCCACCAATATCTGAATGCAAACAACATCGTAGGTTTTTTTAATTAATCTTAATGGGAGGGGGGGGACGGGTTATCGGCTTTCGCATATTCTGTCCTAAATATAGCACTGTTCATAATACTTTCCAATGGATTCCCTTCCATTGAATAGAATATGCAATGCCACAAGCGATGCATATGTACAGGCAAATACATTTATGCATATATCAATTAACAGAATGTAGAATGATGTTGACAAAAGGACCTATTGTATGCATACGGTTATAGAGCCCATCTTCATCAAGACATGTTACTTTTAAAGAATATAGTTTGCACATGCATTACAGGGTCTGGGATCCCTGTACTCATCAGCCTAACAAGTGCCAAAGAACTAATATTTACATCCATTGTCCTCATCGACCAAATTGTGATCCATAATTTACATATTCCCGGTCCACACAACTCTTACATAGTTAAGCAATCTCTGTCACCTGTTTCCTATGAGTGATAAGTGATACCCAAAGGTAGGTGAGCAAACCAAGAACTGGAATCATGGACTGTAGGCCATGAGAGGGAACATTTAATATAACGACCGTTCATCTGTTGCACAAGAACGAAGTGGATTGGACCTCTACATTATAAAAGCCATTTTTCACTGGCCGACAGAAACGGCACCGATTAATTGAAATCTCCCAAAATTCGGTTGGTGGTGGCCATTGACTGCAATCAGTATCTAACAATCAGTGATAGTACATATGCCTTGTTTCTGCTGCATTTTTATATCTTCCATGGTAAGAGGTCTATGCCAACAGAACCGTCCTTCAAACGCAATGACCATCACTAACGATTTCGAACCCCTTTGATTCTGCTGGTCGTTGTCCAAGTCGGTGTGTTGAAATGCTAGGATGTTTCTAGTCATCGATCTGACTGCAGATCGGGGCTGAATTATCGGCTAATGGAAAATGGCTATATAAATATTGATGTCAAGGAAATACTTACGATGTTTACGGCTAAAGTGACCTGTGCACAGATAACACTGAGTCGTAACATTTTCTGCTCATCCTCGGTCGTCACATGTGGGTCTTTGCCTTTATAGCAGCTTTCAAAGCCTGAAATCTCTGTGTTTTGTCTCTTGTAGAAGGTTCTGTACAGTTGGTTAGAAATAGAATTTATCAGATTCTCTAGCGAGGTTAAAAACACCCAACATAGGAGCCCAAGAGAGAATATTTATTGCTACTGTATTTGCCAAAAGAAAATTATATACATTTAATTGTCATAGACTACTGGCGTGTCGATAAAGAAACTCTTTCTAGACAATTGAAACAAGCCGCCATATCTCTTATACCCAGTCACAATGTGACCCCCACTGATCACTACATTCCAATAACTAAATTCCTTGACTGGAGATTCAGTATAAATAAACGGTTTAGAAAAAAAGGTATGCAAACTTAAATCTACGGTCGGTTTGAACACTTAAACTGCCTCTATCGTGGCCCGACAATAGTAACGACAATGCAATGGCTCAGTCACTACACCGAATAGAAAAGATTTGATATTTTCATGACAAAATGTATCTATCTCACTCACCGAATTCTAGAATTTGAAGCCTCTTTCACATGTTGACTTGTTGACTTCCCCCTTTCAAACCTTTCCATTTCGATTATACCTGGAATGAATCGCCCATTTCTTAGAACCACAAATCCAAGGTTAAACCTTTGTCGATAAATACTATAAAGCTTCCTTATATTCATATTTTCTTATGCAGTCTGACAATATATTGTAGATAAACGGATACCGCATTATATAATCATTGACACAGATTCTTTGATATTCTACTCTAACTAGGGTTCAGAAACGGAAGTTTTTGAAGATAGAGAAAGTAAAGTTTACTTTCAATAAAATGATGTTTGAACATTTTAGACAGTCACGTTTAGATTTCGACAAGAAAGAAATCGTTCGAAATGTGTTTTTTTTTACTTTCGGAAACCTAGTCAGTAATTCCCTGATTATACTCAAATGAAAAGCTTAACACACTTTGCAAACAAAAACTATAAACTTGTCTATCTTTATTTCACCATCTTCATAATCAAAAATACAGGAGTCACAACACAATGTTACGAAAATGAATTGCTTGTTACTATAATGACTAACACAGACGAGTCTACTATTGGAAAGAATTTTATTGAGGTATTGAGGTTTAGGAAATAACGAGAGAAAATGTAGAGTAATTAAGAGTTGGTCACGAGTTATTAAAGAGTAGGGGAGGAAGAGGGAGAGAAAAAGGTTTTTGTAGGGTGGGCGGGTGGTTCTTAATCCGACGGGAGCCCGAGAGTGAGTGAGGGCGGTTGAGGTTTGAAAGGAGGTCAGGTGGGGGTCGGGTGAGTGGGAGGAGAGGAGGGGAGGGGGGGGGGGGGGGGTGTACTAGTACCTCGTCTGCCGCATTACTTCCAACAAGTTGGCTATAATGTCAGCGGTCATTTAGGTAATAACCATAGAATCTGAAAAAAAACCCAACTCGACTGGATCTGAGAAAACACCGCATGCGCGGTGACGGTATTGTCAATAAACACTTTCAAGAAAAAGAAGAGTAGATCGTTAGGTAGTGGGTCATTAGATATAGACTTGTATTTGTATTAGCTGACTTGTATTGTCTAGTGTCCATCGTCTGTCTACTACTCGCCACATCATTATCATAGGAAAAATTGATCTAATTGCAAAGATTTAAATAAGAATGTAAAATATACTAAGAAACAGACTAGCCCTCAAATTACTGTATTATTCTTAGACATATATTACTTTATGTATACATAGTTTATGAAAATGAAAACATAATTATGAGTTCTAGATTCAGATAAAGCGGAATTAACGTAGAGGGATTCATGCATCTCACTGGGTATTTGTCTGAGATAAATCCTACTTAGATTCTGTACCGGAACACAATCTCCACGTCTGAAGGGGACGGTTTCATTTCTATGAGGCGGGAGATCGATAGGGGTAATTATCACCGACAAATTTCCTTCCCGAAGTACAGAGCCTCAAAAGATTTTGACTTCAAACATGGTTAAAACTTAGGGGGATGGGCATCTTGGAGAGACAAGTGAATCCAAGGGTGATTGTTCATAGACTTTTTCTGAGACTACGTACTAGACCTATGTGTTTTCCCATTGAGTCTGGGACAAGCAAAGGGATGGCACCTTCTATGAGATTTTCGTACTACAAGGAGAATTGTCGGAGACTGGGGAAAAGGTGTGAAGTACACCAGTATTAGTTATATTTGTCCAAATGAGTGAATCCCACTTTATCTCACCCCTGATTCAACTCTAGCCATAAAAATAACATTTTAAAAAAATAGATCAATGGTAAAGTAGGCCTACCAATACTTCGCCGTGGCAGAGTGATGTGAGGTGACGTCATATATGATTGACCAATCAGTGGCCAGGATTTCAAAGAGCAGACAAGACATCAACGTGGATATTTAAATGTTCCTACCTGGCTTTGCGAAGAAATTTGAATTATTCTGATATTGTGATGTTATTCTAATGTCCATGAAAAAGGTGCGATAAATTTAGAACCACACTCGAATTGTAAAAATAAACAATACTCCACTCATTTGGGTGCGCCATAAATAATTACTCAGCTTTGCTTTGATGATGATTGTGGCGCATCCAGACTCAGGAGTATTGTTTATTTATACGATTCTCGAACCAGTTCTATATAATTACTGTGATATTGTCTTAACACATGTTTCTATAGTACCAGGAAGAGAATGGATGATCGCAATGCCCCCTGCCTAAACCCTTATAGTATTTTGATGATTATAGATACCTCCCATCTTTGACTCATCAGTTGGTTGGGTCATGATCGGAACTGTTGAATTATTTTGCTTTTTGTCTATGGTGAATCAGGTCTGTGAAGGAAATAAGATGGACTTCAAATGAGATATGACACAGTACTATAACAAAGGAAAAAGAAACACAAGAAAAGAAAAAAAAGAGCAAAACTGTATTAAGGTTGATATGCAATCATTTTAGATATTGATTTGGTTAAAACGAAGAAAATTATGCAACAGAAGTTGAAAGATAAGAAAACAATGCCGGTACATGCAATCTTATATTACTGGATAACTTTGGGAATTATATAAGAATGAATACCATCTGTTATCATGAGGAGTCGGAGAAATGTAAAACATACTACTATATTACACCTTACCTACATACTTTGATACTGAAATTTCAAAACTACATGTAAGTAATTATGGGAATAAAAGATCTTATTTTAAGAAAAACACATTACTATGCAAGACACCTTGTCATTTTTAATGTCGTTATCCTGAGTAGTGAGTATACATGTATGAAATTGCAAATTCCATGCAGAATTTGTGATCATATCGTATAATTACCATGCATGTGTTTACAGTCGATTCTTATCATTAGAAATTTATGCTGGAATTATATTCTCTGTATAAAAACTGACGCAAATCCATTAAACCTCAATTTTCCTTTGGGTCGTGTTAGGGTATCTGCAATCGAGCTTCATTGCCTGTACGCTTCAGTTCTCGGGGGATAAATGACGGACACTATATATGTAAACTGTTTCAGGGTTGTACACCACACTTAAAAGTCTGTATTGGCATGTGAAATACAGAAGAAACAAGGTATACACCGCATACACTCTGATTACTTGTTACCGACGTTAAGTCGGTGGCTCCACCGACAGGTTTTAAGAGGAACTCAATTAATCGGTGCCGTTTCCGTCAGCCAGTGTAAATGGCTTTTAGCCATTTTCCACTGGTATACGTTCACATTCTTTAAGTTGAAGCTCAATATGCACAGAATATACACTACTCAGGAAACTTTCCCAAATCTATCTCCCCCTACTCCATTATGTGTTTGTTTATATGATATGTTGTTTTATCTCTGCTTGTATCTTAATCCCTACCTGTCTCCGGGTCTGGTGGTGTGGTGATAGAGAAATCTCCGCTACTCAGCCTACAACACGAGCAGATCTGTGAACCTTCCCTAGAATATGTCTTTAATTTGCTATAATTATTTCGGGTTATGCAATGTCTGCCGTTACAGCATCATTTGCATTAAAAGGCATTATTCTGTTTTTGTGGATATTTTTCTGGTCAATGGCATATGAGCATCATGTATTATAATCTAATCTTATTACAAATCTCATTTGCTTGAAACAGTCCAGGAACCTGTGCATTGATATATACGAGTGCAAAATTATTTCAAATATTGGATGGTTTTCCCAATACAAGACAATCAATTATATAAGAAAAATCAATCTATTCTGCTATTGTCATTTAATAACATTAGCTGAGTCCCAAGAGAGAAACTCCTATTTCTCAAAATACACAGGATTTATGCTGAGTATTAATACTGGCACTCAGCTAAAGAAAATTAGATAACTGTAAGAGAGCAAGTAATGGTATTGTTTCAAACTTTCAGAAAACATATTATGTGATATATATTTTCAAGACAAAATAGAAATAGCTTACCTCAATTTTCCTCTATTTTTTATGTGTTTTCACATGGAAGACATTGGCGATACATGTGCGACCTTGATTGTATTGATGAGCCCATGTAGATGTATGGGCCAGAGACCAAGCTGTACATTACAATAGATAACACTAGACTAGTACCATTCCCCCCTGTATCCAGAACTCTACTTTTTAATCAGGAAATTAGGTTTACTCTAGGGCTACTCAGGATAGAAAAAGATATTTGTTATTGTCAGCCAGCCCTAATGGCTGTTACAAATCAGGTGATATCATCTTTACTAAAATATACTACAGAATAACCACAGATCGCCCAGCATCTATTCAATACTGCAGGTTACTGATTGGATATACATCAACGGACCAGTTAAAAAGAATCAGTGACGTTGGCTGGAGGTTTGATTCCTTTTTTTGTCAATTCTTCTCTTATAATTGCATTCCAATGTAAATATACATCTATGTGTTATTGAGTACATTACAAGGTGACATGGCCAGTCTAATTTATCAGCACGTGTGCTTCTGTTTTATCGTAGTGTGTGTTCCTTATCCGATTGAGATAAATTGATGTTCGCATGATTGGATTCAGCTATACGTGTGTGATCGTATTATATGCATATCATATTTAGGTTTGGTAACATAAATCACACGGGGCAACTTTATCTGTGGGAATGTAGCGTAAATGGATAAATACAAATGCATGTACACTGTATATACATTACCCGGAGAGGGATTATCATGACCTTTATTAGCATCTGAACTTTTACCTGGCGTTACAATTATGAACAGCTATTCTTGAATTTAGCACCATGCACCTGAGGATTTCTAATTATCAAGCACTAGCAACCGTCTAGTGTAAATGCCAAAATTTAGAAACCAGGGAGCTGTTTCAAAAGTCGGGAGGGTGCTAAACGAGAACACTCATCGCCAATGCGAGAGGCCAACTATGGAACTTGAGGCATCGCTGTCAAGGTGGAGGTGCCGCTCTCTATGGGATATTGGTAGTAGTTTTGCTGCCGCTTTGATTTGAGGTGCCGCTCGCTTTTGCCGGCCTCTCGCTTTCAAAATGTGACGTGCCGCTGGCGAGACCTCATTCGACTTTTGACACAGCTCCCAGGTTACGATCTACAGTTGTCACATTATGTATTGCGGCATCACGATTCTGCAGACGATTTTACACTTACGACTTTCAAAACGGCTTCAATTAATCGATGGGAAACGCCAGAACTGCATAAGAAACTCAGTCGTCAACATTCTATCAAGGGTTAGTATCGGTTGATTTGGAAATACTTGCATGTATCAGAGTATGATAATACTTCGGGTATTCAATACAGTGGCAAATCGGACAAATCCCTGGTCCGATTTGTCTGAAGTCTGAAGTGGCCAAAAAGTTTGAATATGCGTTTGGATACATTCTATTAAGTATAATATAAATGTAAAACATAAGATAAATGTGACCCAACATTCGTTGTGTCATTGTAAAAGTAATTATGATAATGTTGAATATCAATTATACAGTCATTATATATTTATTGTATATTGTTCTTCATATTTTAACTTATTTGCCCATCCAGCATGTCCAGCTGCTCACCTATGGCATGCCGGCTGGCAGGCATTTATGTAATTATCAATGAACAACCATTCATATCATATATCACCAACCACTACCTGTGTATAATTGATCTTAAGCGTATACAATAGGTCTAACCGTTTTACATAATTAAATATGCCAAAGACCCGAAGACGGCCAGAGTGAAAGCACGCCAACTCTGCCGGACTCAGTGATGTAAATCACTGAATAAAATTATTTTTCACAAAATGCTATAAAGCGCGAAACAATATAATGGGACATACAGGAAAACATGGAACAATTTTGAATAACTTGAACCATATCGAATGAATCTTCAGGAGTCGTATAGATTTAAAATGACCTAGGAATAATTATCCACAATAAATAAACTATTGAAAGTGAAGCGCATAGTGCACTCTCTGCAGTAAGACAGCGAGTATATAGTATAGGATGTTTTCGATATCTAATGCCAGCACAAGTAGCTATTGAATTAGTAAAACAAAAATTTAAATCATATTTAGATTGGAGTATGGGGATGTCTACAGTCCATGTAGATCAAACAATGTTTTGGATAACACATGCTAGAGAAATATAGTTTATATAATCAGTGTAAAATTGAAATACTGATTTAGATAATAAGAAAAAATTTCGTTAACTTTAGGAGCCCCTATGATATAAAATCACAAATATGTTACACAAATCTGCAATATATAATGAATTACCACACATTTAATCAGTATGCAATCGAATTCCCGATTTGATATCATAAGTCAAAAGAAAGCTATGACAGGGCCAAGTAAACATCACAGTAAGTATATATGTCAAATAATTATACATATATTTTCTGGATGTGCATTGAAACCAATCATCAGATTGAGCACGACCAAGGATAAATAAATGTTTCAAAAAATAGAAATGTCTGGCCGGCTCTGGCTTCCTCGGGTTTAGTCACCCACCTTTGGATAGATTGTATCTAATCTGGCGATATTTAATGCTACCTATATGAGAGCTTACATAGGCTGGTCCGTTATTTCTCGGCTGGGTGAGTATATATATCCTAACACAAAACCAGACTCTATAAACTTATGTAAAACAAGATTTTAAAGAATTACCTTCTAACAACAGAGAAAGCAAGGCTTCTGTTTACAGTCGTTACTACAGTACCCCGGCACTGGAATGTGAAGTAAAGCTGGGAAAATAAGTCTGCAAGCTGAAGCAGCTACCTTATTCAACAACCGAGAGGGTTCATAATCACGATCCAGACTCCACGAGCTTAACAGCCGCCACGGTACCAAAATGAACACGGATGAACAGGACAAACAACTGCTTAATTTAGAAATGGTAAAGAAGACAGAAAAAAGAAAACGAGTAACTGATGAAACTACACCTATTGAAAATATCCCCACCATCATAACTCCAACTCAAAGAATACCCAACGACGCCCTACCATACTACAAACTAGCAAGAAAACTAGCAACCAATCTCATAAAAGCCAGACACCATGTCAACTTTCTCGCTACTGCACTTGAAAATGACACTCTACCAAAAGGCCTACAGATTAAAATCTCTCCACAAGTCCCAGATACAGACTGGGATCTCATCATTGGATGGGAGCAAGCCCAAATCACATGCACCCGCACCATGACTAACCTACTCGAAAACTATTATACTAAGCGTGTGGGAACCCTAGAACCCCAAATTGAGAAAGCCAAAACTCATCTCCAAGAAAAATGCAACAACCAGATGATACTCTACATCGATACCACCATCAGCCAGATGGAAACAGAACTAAAGAACCAACTTGAGCAACGCCGAGAAAGAAAGGACGGAGATTCAAACAATACCAGAAAAGGTCGACGCAGCAAGAACAACACCCCACGACCGTCCCCGACTACATCCACAACCTCTCTGACTATAAACTGACCTCATCTGAAATCAGTTTATTATCAAAAGGCCTGACATTTGCACCCACCCCCGGACTACCCAACCACATTCATACCATCCAAGACACACTACTATTCAACAGACGGATACGGTTAAAACATTTCTTCAGACACACAGTAACTGCACACAAGGACATTTGCCAGCACTACCAACAGAATCCAAGGGATGGATACCGCCAGCAGGACTCAATGAGGATATTGATGCATTCACAGGCTACATACTACATTCCATGGACTCAATACCAAACGAAAAAATCAACCATAGAAAGAACTATACCACTGAAGAATATGAGGCTCTAAAAAGCCTACAACATAACAACAACATAGTCATCAAACAGGCTGACAAAGGAGGCGCCATTGTAATTCTCAATACAAATGACTACATCAAGGAAGGAGAAAGACAACTCAATGACAAAACACATTATGAAGAAACTGCTACAGACATGACACAAGAAGTCACAACCAAAATCAAAAGAACCATTATCAAAATGGAAAATGAAGGACGACTCCCCGAAGGGGCCAACAAACGCCTCTTACCAACAAATGTACGAACATCATTATTTTACATGCTACCCAAGATCCATAAAAAGAACAACCCAGGGAGACCGATTGTCTCAGGTATCAATTGCCCCACCGACAAAATATCTGGCACACTAGAACGACTGCTCAACCCTGCCCTAAAGAAAATCCCCAGCTACCTAAAAGATACAAAACAATTTCTGAACTTGATTAAAGACTACACCTACCTACACGAAGACGAATTAATGACCACTATCGACATCAGCAGCCTGTATACCTCCATCCCACATAACGAGGGCATAGCTGCCTGCAGACTAGCCTGGGAAGAGATGGATAACCTCACCATCAATGTTGACACGTGCGTAGAACTCCTTCGACTGGTACTGAAAAATAACCATTTCAAGTTCAACAACAAATACTACAAACAAATACAAGGCACAGCAATGGGGACCAGGGTCGCACCCACATATGCTAACGTATTTATGGGACAAATTGAAAAGAACATCATTCAACAACTTGACATCCAACCACGACTCTGGGTACATTACATAGATGACATCTTTGCCATATTTAGATGCACAGAAGACGAACTACGAACAAATCTAAATAAAATGAATACCCTTCATGATACCATCAAATTTACTTCTGAAACAAGCCCCTCAGAAATCAACTTCCTAGATACCACTGTCTACATCGACAAGAATAGAATACTCTGTACAAAAGTATACAAAAAACCCACCGACGCCAACCTGTATCTTGACTACAAATCATACCACCCACGATCACAACGAGACTCTATCAGCTATGGTATAGCAATACGATATCGTATGATCTGTTCAGAACAATTACAATTCAACATAGCCTGCTCAGCACTAATCAAATCACTCACCCTCAGAGGCCATCCCCACCGAACTGTCATCGCAGCAGTCCAACGTGCAAGAAACAAAAACCGCAACGATCTGTTATCCGTATCCTGTAAAGAAGAAAAACCTATAATACCATTCATACTACAGAATAACCCTGTCACACAACAAGCAAAAAAACATCTGCTCAGAGCAAAAACCCTACTCACTGACAGACTTGACACATACAAATTCAGAAAAAATACGATCACTATAGCTTATCGACGCTCACGAAATCTACGTGACCTACTGACACAGTCAGAATTCCCAAAACCACCAGCTAAGATCGGCAGCCAACCCTGCAGAAACATAATGATTACCAGCAATATCTACTCACCCGCAACCAACAAAACCTACAAAATCATCGGTAACAACAACTGTGAAACAGCCAGCATAGTCTATGCAATCCGATGTCGCCTGTGCAACCATCTGTACATAGGCGAAACCGGACGCCCGGTACGCGAACGAATACGGGAACACAAAAATGACATCGCAAAACACAATCGGGACTCACCTGTCGCTCAACACTTCGCTTGTCACGACATTGACAAAGAGGAAATTGAGGTAATCCTTTTAGATGGGTCCGCCAACGATAAAAACAGCAGAACTAGACTTGAGGAAGCATGGATTCGTGTCCTACGCACGATGACACCAAATGGCTTGAACTGGAAGCTATAGGAGCGAGGTCGCGACACGGCCGTGACCTCTACTGACCCGGCGGTCAACCAATGAATACGCAGTATGTTACCACGCCTACCGGCATCATCCAATCAGCGCGCACGATGACCATAACAAACCAACGTGCGTTACCGACTCAAAAATCGATATCCCTAACACTCGCCGACTTGACAGTACGACATCTAGCTGTGTACTACGACTACTAATACTAAAGAAATACTAAAGTATGTCTGATCTCACTATTCCGGGGTGGAAAACATGCCCCTTATGCCAGGAATGGCTTAAAGACACTAGCAAGGCCATGAAATCTCATCTAACTCGCAAGCACACTAAGAACAATGACAGCAACAACAAAGTCACAAGTAAGTACTCTTGTGTGATATGTTCTAAACACTTCAAACGACCATGGAATTTGAAACGTCATCAAACTAGCCAACATGATATATCACTAAGCACACCCTCACCAACTTCAATAACTGAAATTCCTAAAAAAACTAAAAATGTCATTAACAACAAATTTTCAAATATTATACTGGACCCATCAAAAGTCAAGTTTAGGTTAGTATACCTTCCTTGTCCTTACTCGCAGAACCGCTTCACGTGGGGCCTGACAAGGGAACAGACAAATCAGAGACCATGTCCACCAACGAAAAAAGACTAAATGACATTAAAAAACGGATAAAAATGAACAATCCGATTAGGAAGACTATTAACTTAATAGAACCCGAAGATGATGACCCAACCGTTCGTAAACGACGTTGAACAGAACATCCACTCAACACCATATTAAAAAATAGACTGAACAACAACAAACCAGTAGTAATTGACAACTCAAATGATTACGATAACAACGAATTAAACTGTGCCCCAAAACAATTAGAAGAAATGATCCACACACCGAAAAAAGACCATACCAGCCCTAAGAAGGACGAACCACAGCCAAAAGAGAACGACCCACTAGATACCACTACCCAAGTGCCTTGCAACTCCGACTGGAGGGATACTACACCAATTCAAGTCAACAAAAAAGATATCGAGACCAACCAACCGCTGACAGGACCGATGACCGAACCACCACAAAACAAGACTGCCAACCATGATAAGAACTTTAAACCAGATGTTCTGGACAAAGACTTGTACTTATCAGATGAAGACGATTCCTTGTCTTCCATATCAAGTAAGACTAGTTTCAACACCAATCAAGACTTGATCAAATCAACCCTAACGACCCCCTCAACCTCCAACACCTCTCTAACCTCATCAAAAAATAGTGACAAAAGCCCAGAAAAATACATCCCAACATCCCGACGCCCGATCTCAACTAGAGAATATGTCCCAACACCCAGACCAGACCTGAAGAAAAATTCAGAGACCCCATTTAAACTACAACCAATTACCCTACCACCCAAACCATCCACCAGTGAGCACCACCCAAGGTCCCACTACAACCCACTCCACCGCCCAAGACCAAACCCGCAGATCCCTGCTAACGGTGTATTAATAGATCTGTCATACATGATCAGTAAAATCAACCAAAGAGTAGGATACCAATTCCGAGACATTCTAATAAATGAAGGAATCATCCACTAACAATCTAGAAACCATATTACTGTAATAATGAAACCCAAATATACCCATGTATATATTCCTAACTATTTATCACAAAACTGTACATAATTATTACCATGTAAATATATATCTAATACTGTTCAAATTAACAAAGAGAACTTGCCTGAAATATATGAAGAATATAACGAATCATACATGTATGCTAATTTTTTTAAAATCCAGAATGAATTACGTGAATTGAAATTGTACCAATCGCTAACTTATTAAAGAAGTAATGTACCTAAACTGGTTGCTTAGCAACCCACTACTATCACTCCCCATCAACTCAATAATTGATATAACCTAATAAAATACCTATGTGAAATATACCTGATGAAGGATAATAAAATATCCGAAACGTTGTAAATCTAAGCAAGCAATAAACATTACCCTGTTATCCAACTTTATTTCTCTGTCTCTGGTTGTGCCTTTTTCCAACTTATTAATTATGATAATGTTGAATATCAATTATACAGTCATTATATATTTATTGTATATTGTTCTTCATATTTTAACTTATTTGCCCATCCAGCATGTCCAGCTGCTCACCTATGGCATGCCGGCTGGCAGGCATTTATGTAATTATCAACGAACAACCATTCATATCATATATCACCAACCACTACCTGTGTATAATTGATCTTAAGCGTATACAATAGGTCTAACCGTTTTACATAATTAAATATGCCAAAGACCCGAAGACGGCCAGAGTGAAAGCACTCCAACTCTGCTGGACTCAGTGATGTAAATCACTGAATAAAATTATTTTTCACAAAATGCTATAAAGCGCGAAACAATATAATGGGACATACAGGAAAACATGGAACAATTTTGAATAACTTGAACCATATCGAATGAATCTTCAGGAGTCGTATAGATTTAAAATGACCTAGGAATAATTATCCACAATAAATAAACTATTGAAAGTGAAGCGCATAGTGCACTCTCTGCAGTAAGACAGCGAGTATATAGTATAGGATGTTTTCGATATCTAATGCCAGCACAAGTAGCTATTGAATTAGTAAAACAAAAATTTAAATCATATTTAGATTGGAGTATGGGGATGTCTACAGTCCATGTAGATCAAACAATGTTTTGGATAACACATGCTAGAGAAATATAGTTTATATAATCAGTGTAAAATTGAAATACTGATTTAGATAATAAGAAAAAATTTCGTTAACTTTAGGAGCCCCTATGATATAAAATCACAAATATGTTACACAAATCTGCAATATATAATGAATTACCACACATTTAATCAGTATGCAATCGAATTCCCGATTTGATATCATAAGTCAAAAGAAAGCTATGACAGGGCCAAGTAAACATCACAGTAAGTATATATGTCAAATAATTATACATATATTTTCTGGATGTGCATTGAAACCAATCATCAGATTGAGCACGACCAAGGATAAATAAATGTTTCAAAAAATAGAAATGTCTGGCCGGCTCTGGCTTCCTCGGGTTTAGTCACCAACCTTTGGATAGATTGTATCTAATCTGGCGATATTTAATGCTACCTATATGAGAGCTTACATAGGCTGGTCCGTTATTTCTCGGCTGGGTGAGTATATATATCCTAACACAAAACCAGACTCTATAAACTTATGTAAAACAAGATTTTAAAGAATTACCTTCTAACAACAGAGAAAGCAAGGCTTCTGTTTACAGTCGTTACTACAGTACCCCGGCACTGGAATGTGAAGTAAAGCTGGGAAAATAAGTCTGCAAGCTGAAGCAGCTACCTTATTCAACAACCGAGAGGGTTCAGAAAAACGTACTACCACCTTAGTGAGGCTCAAAAGAGTCCGCTCTCTACAGAGGAACACACAGAAAAATCTGCCGACCTGCTGTGGCCTTATATATATACAGACCAAGTTGCCTAATCCTGGTGGAACTGTGGCACTTGCGTGCACGGACTAACAGATCCGTTCACAGCAAGGGGAAAGTTCTCTAAGCCCAAAATTCCACAAGTGGAAAACAAGCCAGCAGCCACTGCAGCTGCTCCACCAGCAACCCCGCAGTATTTGGCTCAACAGTATCCAAGCCAGGTGTACACTCCACAGCCATACTACACAGGGGGTTTTTACCCCCCCGCCCCGTGTGCTCCGGCAGGGGGACAGAGGGGGAGGAACCGCGGTCGAGGAGACCGGGGGAACCGGGGCCTGAGACGCCCGTGGGGCAACCGAGGGAATCACGGTGGCTGCTTCATAGCCACCGGCACCCAAACCACAAGCCTCTTAATGTAAGAGACTCTGATGAAAAACTTGGACTTTCCCCCACTGACTCTGATCTCGTAATGAAAAATGATGCAAATAACCTTGTCTCAGGTAGCTTCAATGCAAATAAAACTTTGAACGAGTATTCTTTGCTTGGTGTCAATGATTCTAATCAAAATGATGATAATAACCAGCATAAAAACTCTGCAGGAGGTGGAATCAGTACATACCACCTCGAAAAACAAAAAGGGACAAAAAATCAAAACCTATCTAAGTTAACTGATGACTTCATTTTCGGTAATGTAGTAAATCTCTCTGATAAATGTTTGAACGAAGTAGAACTCTCACTTCTCAATAAGGGACTAAATTTCTGCCCCACTCAAACTCATGTAGAAGAGGGCGACATGAAACTGGAACTAGATAAATTCCATCGCAACCTTAGAATAAGACAGTATTTTGACAAAGTCAATTAAAATGAAACCAGACTCCGGCTAAAACCAACAGGAGACACTGCAGGCACTGTGCCTGGAGGGTTGCATGATGCTGAAATGGCAAAACAGCTGGGCAAAAAATCCAAGCTGGTCAGCGCCACAAGGTTCCAGCAACCTAGAGGGTTTCATAGCGGTAAACGAAATCAACCTCTCCATCAAAAAAGTGAACAAAATCCAGATTAGACACAATGTGCGCAAAGAAGAACGCCTCACTCTAAAATCACTGTCCAAAAAACGGAAAATCACCATTAAACTGGCTGACAAAGGGGGAGCAATAGTGATACAAAACACCTCAGACTATGTCAGAGAAGCAGAGAGACAACTAAATGATTCCAATGTGTATGTCAAAACGAAAAAAGACCTCACAACAGTACACAACAGAGAAATTGATGGTAAAATCGAAAAAATGGTAAACGATGGGGAGATAAGTGAAAAAATGGGAAAGGCTCTCAAAACTGAGAAACCTAGAACCCCCCAGGTATACTTCCTCCCCAAGATCCATAAACGAACAGTACCCCCACCCGGCAGACCAGTGGTGTCAGCCAATGGCTGCCCAACGGAGAAGATCTCTTCCTTTGTGGATCACTTTCTAAAACCAGAAGTCCCAAAGATAAAGTCCTATATCAAGGACACTAACCACTTTTTACAGAAGATAGGAGCACTAGACAAACTCAACCCAGATGACATCATAGGTACCCTGGATGTAGGAGCTCTCTATACAAATATACCCAACAATGAGGGAATCGAAGTGGTTAGACAGAAACTAGACAAGAGCAGAGCGAAGACACAGAAACCAAGCAATGAAACGATAGTAGAACTCCTACAGGAAGTCCTAAAGAAAAACAACATACAGTTCAATGGGACAAACTACCTCCAGATTGGAGGCACAGCAATGGGCACAAGATTGGCACCATCGTATGCCAACATTTTCATGGAAAAAATCAAAGAGGATATGATCGCAGCATACCACCTGAAACCCAAAATTTGGTGGAGATATATCGATGACATATTCTTCATCTGGGAACACGGACAAAATGAACTAGACAAATGGTACAAGTGGCTGAACTCGTACCACGAAACGATAAAGTTCACCATAGAAACTTCGCACACCTCGATTGCCTTCCTCGATACACAGATAGAGAGGGAAGCAGACGGGAAGCTAGCGAGTGATCTGCACATGAAACCTACAGATAGAAACATCGATCTAAGGTATGATTCGGCTCATCCACCGACAGAGAAAAGGAGCATACCCTACTCCCAACTGTTACGAGTAAAAAGAATATGCTCACGTCCACAGGACTACGAAAAACATGCCCGGATCAAGATAGAACAATTCCGGGAAAGGGGATATCCACAACATGTCCTCAAACAATGCAAAGAAAGGGTAGACCAAATAGACCGGGACACCACAATCAACAAAAGGGGCAAACAAACCCAAAAAAAGGAAGAGAAAAAGACCTTCCTCATCAGCACATACCAACAGGGGAGGAACGCCCTACCAGAAATTATCCAAAAGAACTGGCCGATCTTGGGAAAATCGTCCACAACCAAGGACCTGTATGAAAGCAGGCTAATACGGGGCTACAAAAGACCCAAAAACCTCAGGGATCACTTGGTGCGAGAACGCACATGTTACGACCCCGAAGACCGAGGAAAAACTAAGAAAATGAAAACTTCAAATGAGTGCAAAACCAAAGACTGTAATTACTGCAGCATGATTGACAAATCAGAAAAAATCAAAAGCAAGACCACCGGAAGGGAACATGCCACTAAACAAAATGTGACATGCAACAGTTCAAATCTTATGTACTGCATCACATGCAAACAATGCAAGACCCAGTATGTGGGTCAAACAAAACGTAAAATAAAAGAGCGAATGCGGGAACATATGTACTCGGTGAAGCATAAAAGCAAAATCAGCGATGTACCTAAACACTTCAATGAAGAAGAGCACAAGGGAGGGGAAGACATACAGTTCAATGTCCTAGACTTCGTCTATAGACACCCAGACAGCAAGGCTAAAAATCGAGTATAACTGGATCCATAGACTCGGCAGCCAAGCTCCTTTTGGGATGAACACCATGGATAGTAGATACGGATAAATACCCCTACTTAATGCCACATCAAAAAAAAATTCAGCCACAGGGGGCGACATAGGTCCCATCTGAGCACCGACCGTCCACGGCAGAAAGAATTTTACCACATAATTCACTCTTCGGGGATATCCAAGCGACGTAAGTGACCGGCTCACCGACTAGGGGGTCAGTGCCATGTGATTAAAACAACAAAAAAAGTTTTATTCACTAAAACAGAAAAAAACACACAGCCAATCATAGCCTGATGAGATTTTTTCGAAACTGCTGGTAGGAGGGGCAGCCCATACACAGCTGCCCCTACAAAATGAAAACCCAAGAGAACTCCCATACACTCAGTATACCCACAGAGGGCAGGACAGTAAACATATACACTGGTACAAGTACCTCACACTAGAGGGCATACACAAAAACAAAAAAACACAACACAGACCAGTGACCAGCACCACGGTCATACCGTGTCCAATTACACTGAGCGTACAGGTCAACTGACCACATAAACCAATGGGAGAGGCACTAAATAGGTCGGCAGGTCGCCCCCACCTGACATCGGAGGTGAGGAGCATAAACCCGGTCACTTACCAGCAGTCGCTGAAGCTGTACGCCTCGTCTATACAATCAAGTCTAAGTATATACCTATACAGAACAGTCAGATTTATGGTGCTAAGTGTAGTGAACGTTTGTAGACAAATGTAAACAGTTCATCTGACTGTCATGATTATCCTGTGCCTACCAGCCGCGACAGTAACGATCCTGGGGGCGAAATGTTGAACTAACGCGAAATGACGGTAGCGCCGTCTAGCGGCCGTTATCGGAACCCTAACAATGCCTCGGCACAGATAGATACGCCAGAGGAAGGTTGTTTCTAACCCAGGTGTTCCAAGTCCGTGCCCATAGAGAGCGGCACCTCCACCTCGACAGCGACGCCTCAAGTTCCATTGTTAGCTGGGAGCTCCCGACTTTTGAAACAGCTCCCAGATGTTTGCTTCGCACCCTGTCTTCGCACGTTAGTCGTAGGGTTTGTGGCCAATCTACGTGGGGGTGGGGGTGGGAGCCAACTCCAGCTCGACGAAGTCGCTAGTTCTGAGCAAAAAATAAACAAACGATATGGTCGACGGTTCCCTAATTCAGAGTTATACTTGCACAATATATATGCTCGCCCAGCACTACCCACACACCCAAAATGACCGTAAAATGAACAGACGTGTCAGTGATGTACCATATACATGTACAGACATTATTACACCAGAATATGTTAAAAAAAACACCTCGCCCAACGTCCGATCGCCGATAGCTGACCAAAAGTTGCTCTGTGATGTCACCAATACCATATAGTCACATGCACTCTCCTGGCATATATCCCAACATGCATCCAATAGCGGCCTCCTAGCAGATTATCCATGAACTATCGATCAAGTTGAATGTTTGGTGATTCATAGATGCCTAACTGTAGGGAGACCATGAGACAGTGCGTTAGAAAATGGTGTTTTTAATGATTTCTTGGTATGTAATGATAAAGAGACAAAGTGAGTATGACTGAATTCATCTGTTCCTCGATATTTTGGTGGAGAATACTCCCCTCATTCTTCGAACTCGGGGAGAATTTTCGACCAAAATATCTCTGAACAGATTCCATTAATTCATGCTAACCATGTCTCTCTATGAAATATCAAAGCCAGAGCCCATACATGGAAGCTAAATTAACAGGACATACGCCTATTCATAAGCTGATGTGATGCATGAATATTTGATACACGAATTCACTGCTATATTGGTCGTGGGACGCAATCATTAAACTTGACCATATAGGTGAGTTTATATCATTATTTACGTACATTTCTTGTACATTATTTATGTACATTTCTTACAATATTACTGTAACCAGCATAATCCTGCTGGAATGAACTCAAAGGTGATATGAGGGTTTCATTGCTCTTTTCCTGCTGAAAAAGGCAGTATTTACTCAGTTTTTGTTATGGAAACTTCATCCATCATTTGATAGTAAAGGCAGAGGGTTTATCGTTTTACCGCCTTTTGCTTACTTTGATGTATGGGATACAACTAGCTTCATGCTACTTCCCCACATCTAGCCTGATCGTTCATCCAATGTCATTTGAATTCCATGTGATCTGTACACCATCTAGATAACTCCAAAAGCCCCTGTTACCCTTGGCTTGGCTCTCCCGTGTTGGCACTTCCTGTCATTTCAGGTACAACTATCTAATATCTTAAGGGCTTATTAGATATCATTTGGGATACTGAACTTGATGTTTAGCTGACATTCAACCCCATGCTGAGTTCCACAGCAGTGTTTGTCACCAGTGTGCCCTGGTAGTGAGTGACATACATGCTCTCTTCATAATTCCTCATCGCCTTTCAATTTTCAATTAGCCTTCTTGATGAACTGCCACTACTCTGCCTCCTTGATGATCTGCCACTACTCAGCTAATGAGGTTCATCTACCCAGAGTAACTGGTTTTGAGGTGCAAGAGACCCAACTTTCGCACCACCTCTATCTGCAAAATCACCCCTGCCCCAGTAAGGCTTGGTTGGACACTTGACTGCAAGAGGCTATGTGATTCACAAGCCATTGGGGTACTTTGTAGGCAAAGAGACCTGATCCACATTGTCACCCAAACATTAGCAGTCCAATACCGGTATCGGCTAAACCAAAGCATCTAGACCAAAAATGAAGAAACTGACCAATTACTAGAGGGATTTTTATTATTTTCAAGGAGTATTGGCAGCCATCTTGAAAAAATTGTCGCCATATTGATTTTTGGTTTGTTGCACTGCACGAAATCGCGATAACGCACGTATCGGCTGTATCATGCTTTGTTTACATTTGTATACACCTCTTATCCGCGTGTGCGTTTCGGGCGTCTACGAGGTAGTTTCCATATGTAGACGTGCGCGACTTGGCTGTCTTTCACGCCTGGCGTATCCAAGATAAAACATGCTCTGTGCGATATATATACGCCAGGCGTATATATGATAAAAAAAAAATAAAAAAATTGCGACCCGCGGCTCGCCCCGTCCTGTGGGTGTTGGTAGAGGATGCACCAACACTGACCTGCCACCCGCGACCTCCCAACCCCACCCCCTACCGCCCCCCCCCCAACACCCCACCACCCCACCACCCCACCCTCACTCTACCCACAGTGAAGCCCTAGTCACCTCTTGCACATAAGCGTGGCGCTGCGATCGCTGTGATATCAGGTTTCGCTGGTTCTATATACTTGATAAAATACCAGCCGCGCACCAGCGAAATTTCCGCATTCCAAAACGAGGCGAGCACTGTAAGAGTGAAGCCAACACTGCAGCAAGTGCCTAATACCATTATAATAACGAAATTGTAAATCGCTCATCTGTCATAAATAAATGGCCAAATTTTACAAATAAAACCTTTTTAGAAGGCTGGGACTAAGGCCTCTCTGTTGGTATATATATGATATACCTGTGTCATGGCTATGATTTTCTGTCATAGCTTGAACTTGGGGATTGTTTAGGTAAAAAAAACCACAAGCCTGTTACCTTCCTTCTTTCACAGTGATTTAATGAAAAATCTATCGCGATGACCTATAGAAATAAGCATCCTACCTTCTTAGGAATTTCAAGACGATTAAAATGATACCAATATTACCAGGTTGTAATAGATATTTCCTGAGGTAATAGACTAATAATGCATCGGTTAATGGTCAGGAAATTTGGGAACTTATCACATTATTTGATAATGTTTTAAGTCTGATACAATAATAAACCTGTTACAGTAGGAGAATTAAAAAATAAGATAAACAGGGGAATAAATATTGCACTTGTTAGATATAGCAACCTTTGACAACTTTGTATCAAAGCCAGTATCTAAAATGTAATAATATCAGAAAATCTTTTTTCTAGTGCTCTTTTTGACTCCTTGTCATCTATGATAATGCTCCATTATCTCAGGAAATATTTATCACAGCCTGGCAATATAGGTATCATATTAATCGTCATGATATACCTAAAAAGATAGGATAGTTATTTCTGTAGGTCATCGCGATAGATTTTCAATAAATCTCTGTGAAAACGGGAAGGTAACATGTTTTGGTATTCTTTACCTAAAACAATTCCAATGTTCAATCTATGACAGGAAATGTTAGCCATAACACAGGTATATCATATATATATATCAGCAGATAGGCCCAAGTCTCAGCTTTCTAACAATGTATTGTTTATACAAATCGGCCCATTACTTATGACGTGAGACCGATTTCCATCTTTTAAGTTAGAAACCACTAGTATTTTTATCATTACTCATGACTCAGTGGAGAGGGCTCGTCTCGTTTTCGACTGACTTACATAGGCGGCCATTACAAGATCGCGCCAGTGTGAAGAGGGTCAAGTACACGACCCCGGCCTCCTCGCCAGTGTCTCTGTGCGCCTGAAGTCCTCCTCCCGACTCCGACTTGTTAGAAGTAGTGTGAATGCGGCCGCCACCCGCTCAGCCACCCGCTCAGCCGCCCGCCCTCAGGACTGAAAGCATTTTACACAAGCCGAGCGGCCGCCAATCCGGCTGTGTAAAACTGAGGGGAGGCGATTATATAGTAAGGCTGACTGTCCACTCATTGAAATGGTGTTTTAAAGGTAAAAAAAATCAGAAAAACGGTAAAAAAAACAACTTAATGCATGGTTTATTATGTGTAATTAATCAACTTATACTCAATCCGGTTTTATAAAGGTTTTATAAAATAAATTGGTAATGTAAGATTGTATTTTTCATATAATACAGACTTGGATGGTTAATGGCAAATGAAATATGCTAACACTGATGTCCCCAAGTGGCAGAGGTCGGAATTATTGGATACTGGCGTCAATAAACAGAATCGGGCGTATATATGACGTATATAAGACCGCACCATGGACATGTATATACGCCACTAGATAAGGCGTCTACGAGGCAGATAACAGGTCGAACTTCTAGACGCAAAATCCTACTGTTAGACACGTTTCGCATACATATGTAAAGCGGTATGTTTCATGCAGTGTTGTTAGCACTCTTTTCTGAAACACTCCTGCCAATTTTTTAAAATCATATTACAATTTGTACCATGGATTTTGAGCAAAACCACTATCAGAGACCTGTTTGGTGGCCATCTTGAAAAATGGTGGCCATATTGAATTTTTTTCAGTGCTAGTATCTTTATTGGAGAAAGCAACCTACAAGGAACATTCCTACCAAATTTCTTGCTCATTTTATGATTTGTACTGTGGTTTTGGGGCAAAACCACATAATATGTAGGCCTGTTTAGTGGCCATCTTGAAAAATAACAGCAATTTTGAATCTTTTTTCATGGCTAGCACTTTTTTTTTCTGAAAAAGTGACCTACAAGGAACACCCATGCCAAATTTCATGTTTTATCACAAAAAGCATGATGGTTTGCCCAAGCCGCTCCACTAAACTGTATACTGGTTAACTCATTATGTGATTATCATATGAAGAAAAAAAGACTGGAGGTGGAGTAGCCTTATATCTTAATCACAAACATGTGCTATTCCTGACTGAATATCCAGATTTATCAATGTCCACAAAAGAAATTGAAGTACTAGTGTGCACTATAGAGAATCCTAATCACAAAAAACTTTTAATTATATCTGTTTACAGACCACCTGGGAAATATGTCCAAGAATGCTATGATTATCTTGAAAAGTTAATAGAGGATCAGCGTTTTGAACAACACGAAACATGGATTTTAGGAGACCTTAATGTCAATAGTACAAGTTTTAACTGCCCAAAAAACAATATCATGAGAGACTTTTTACTTAACAATAATTTAAGCTTATTAAAGACCAAACCAACTTTTTTGTTTAAAACTGGAAGCAGTAAAATAGATCATATTTACACTAACAGTAAGTTTGTCCTAGAAAGTGGTAATTTGAATTATTATGTATCCGACCATGTCATCATTTATGCCATAAGAAAGAAATTGAAGGAAAAGATTATAAGAAACTTCATATCTTTTCGAAATCAGAAAAAATTAACCGAGGAATGTTTATCGAAAAATTTCACTAAAGAAAACTTTAAACAACTTAGCGAGAATAAAAACTGTGAATCTTATCTAACGTTTATCGAAAGTACCCTAGACAAACTAGCCCCAGTAGTAACAAAGCAGACAAAATCTATAAGTTGAGAAGAAGTGAGTATCTTAGTATCAAAGAAGATTGAAGAACGAAAACAAATTCTTTATGATTTAACTGAATGTACAGACCCAACTATTAGGAGACAAAAACAAAAAAAGAGCAAGAAGATTAGGTAGAGAAATTAGTTCTGGACTAAGGAAAACGAAATCAAAAAGAGTTCATGAGAACCTAAGAATTCACAAAAATAGCCCGAAATTTTTTTGGCATGAAATGAATAAAATCTGGATAAACTACACCCAGCAGAAATCTAATTTTCCAATAAAAAATGGCGAAAGTTTAAAAGATAAGTGTAACGATTTAAACAAATATTTTATCAATATCGGAGGGGACAGTACACACCAAGATGATCCAACAAGACCAAGTGATGAAGTAGAGAATGAAGACTGTGGAGTCATCCACGATGAACCGGACCTCACTTTGGAACAGACAAATGTGGATGAAGTCGAAAAAATCTTAAAAGGGCTAGACAACAATAAGAGCACTGGTATGGTTAAAGTAAATGGGTACTTACTAAAACGAATATTATTAAGAAATCCTGATATTATTGTTGACCTGATAAATGACTGTTTTAAGACCGGCTTATTTCCAGATGTATTAAAAAGGGGGACAATAACCCCAATTCCTAAAGAAGGGGATCTAACAATGTTTACTAATTGGAGGCCTATTACAGTTCTAAACTTGATGTCAAAAATATTTGAAAAAATTATTCATAAACGCCTACTTGATAATTTAACGAAATTAAAAATAATATCTGACAAACAATTTGGATTTCTACCTGGTAGGTCGACCGCACAGGCAATCTTTTTGGTGATAACAGCATTAACAAGTGCCCTAGATAGAAAAAAAGTAGTATCAATAGCTTTCCTAGATTTTCGAAAGGCATTCGATTCGGTTAATCATAATTTACTTATAAATAAACTATTTGACTATAACTTTAGCAAAAATACGCTTCGACTAATACAGAGTTACTTAAAGAATCGTGAAGTAACTCTCAAGCTAGGGGAGGTAATTTCAGACTATATGTGTACAAAATGTGGTGTCCCTCAAGGGTCAGTACTTGGCCCCTTATTATTTTTGATATTTATCAACGATATTGTTGATATTCTGTATAGTTCGTTGCCGATTCTTTATGCTGACGATATTGCTCTCCTTGCTTTTGGTGATACCCAGGAGCAGGTTACCTTACTACAACGGAACAGTCTAGAATTAGTCTATCAATGGACAATAAAGAACAAAATTCGATTGAACTATGGGAAAACAAAAATCATGTGGTTCGGTAATGTACGAGGTTTAAATAAACAAATGGATATCGTAATAGGAGAAAACACCATTAAAGCTGTATGCAAGTACAGGTATCTGGGACTAGTGATAGACAACTGTTTAACGTTTAATGACCAATATAAAAGGATGATTAAAGATTTCAATCAAAAACTTTTTAAATTTAGGAAAGTAAGATAGTTACTAGATACCAAAGCAAGTATAAAATTGGTGAAACACATGCTACTTCCGCTGATTGAGTATGCTGATCATGTGCAGACTTTGATGACTAAGGATAAGAAACAAAAACTCCAAACCCTAGTAAATAAAGCACTACGCACTGCGATAGGGAGAAAGGCCAAGGATATTAGTAACTATGATTTGTATTCACTTTGTAAAACTAGGCCACTATATATGAGACGTATAAATCACTTATTGAATCTAATAAAATGGTGGACAAATGATGAGCAGCATGTATACGAGAGTAAGATAAAGAGGACTCGAAGTGAAGAGAAGATTAGAATTAAACTTCAAAAACCAAGAACTGAACGATTTAAAAACTCACCTCTCTACGTGGGAAGCAAGTACTGGGATCGTCTTCCTGCCAAGCAACAACTAAAGCCGTACGGAGATGCCTTTAAAGCTAACCTTAAAGAAGTAATGATGTCAATGGAGATACTCGACGAATTTTAACTTAATAGTTTATGATCAAAGAAAATCATGAGATAAAGAGAAAAGTAAGTTCATAAGAACATTATCCCTTAACTTGAATTGTATGGTCCTGTGATGTTCATTTTTCTGTATTGTCAATACCTGTGTCCTGTTATGTCCGTGTCATGTGTATTTGTGACTCCAAAGTGGAAGAACACCCCTGGATGGTGAACTTTGCATGTCGTGAAATTTTTCATTGAATAAAAAAAAAAAAAAAAAAAAAATCTTATTCATGCCAGCTGTATAAGATTGAAGCTATACTCGTTGTTAGAGGAACATTATACAAGCTGTATGATCGTATCGTGTTTATCACCCCATAGAGGCAAAAAAATAATTCCTTAACCAAGACTAAGATAATGTGCTTGATTAATTACTATGATACTGTGCTTCATTATCAATTTAATCTGAGGTCACAAACAGAGGGAATCGTATGGGAAGAGTGGGAAAAAACATATGATCAATGCGCCAGTGAACTAGTTCCAGGCAGGTTATTCGATCTTTTGGTATCCCTGGAAACGCAGTGTGTGTGTGTGGAGGGGGTAGAGTTGGAGGTAGTGAGGGGGTTGCAGTTGGAGGTTGGCCAGACAGGAAATGAGGGGTTGTCTGAGGCGTCAAGGGGGCTGTGTAGAGAGACTGTGGCGTGCTTGGTGGCGTGCGGAATAGAGAAACGATGGTAGGTGCTGGGTGGGTGGGTGGGTGGATGGAGTCTGGAGGCCGCCAGTGGGCGGGGCGTGGACGGGCAGGCGGCGGGCGGTGTACGGCGGGCGGCTGGAGGCGGTCTGTCGTCGGCGGGTGGTGGGAGGGTGGGTGGGATAGCTACGGGCGCTGGGTGCACAAACTGGGGCCTCCGGTTCCTGGGAGCCCGGAGTGGGTCAGGTAAATATCATCTAGCCGGAGCCGTGGCCTGCCATGCTGAAACCAGTGCAGGATCGACTTGACTGACAGACACACTGTCATCCCCATCCACCAACTCGGTCAACTCATCACACGCCGCACTCGACGTCACCCGTTACCTCCTGTGCATCTCTGAGAGGTGTGTTAACCTTCACCACCACCACCATCACACACCACACACAACGGGATACACTGCACACCGCCCAACTGCCTGGCTGCAGTCAGCACACTCACATGGTATGTACACATCCCATTCACAGACGATGTAACCTCCCTGTCAGCACGGGACATCGACAGTCACACGGGTGGCGGTTGGAGACAGGGTGTGGGCAGGGGATGTGGGTTGGCTCGTTGGTTGGATGCAGAGTTGGACGAGGGGGTGGTCAGGGTCAAGGCCGAGAGGGAGGTGAGGGAGGGAGGGGATGGGATGTAGGGCTGAGACGGATCAGTCACGAGAAAATACAATGTTTTGGAATCCCGCGTCACATGATGTGATGTTTTTAGCTGTGTGGAAATATACATTCGACTATCTGGCGAAGAGAATCGAATAGGAGTGGCGAACACTAGCCGTTGAGCAGACACCAGACTTGCTTAAGTCTTTGATTATGAACATTCACTAAATGATTAAAACACAATCAGAATAAAGTTCATTATATTATGTATCATTCTCTGACTGGCCCATGAATCCCAGCGAGGAGAGTAGCCATAGGATGCTGGGACTAGAACCAGTCTAAGCAGACACCTGCACACACACACACATATATATATAATATATAAATAATATATAAATGATATATAAATTGGCATTGGTAAGGAATGGACGCATGAGGTGTCACGTATTAGTTGCTTTTTCACCACGGACTTCAATAGATGACCGTGGAGCATCAGACCGTCTTACTGCAGACATGCACACATTCATATATGTTTAATGGACCTATGAATTATGACCAACAAGATGTGTGTAATAACAAGTAAAACATGGTGATTATATCATACACTTTTTCAGGTCAATCTATACTGTCAGTCGCACCATAGACCATGACCGTATGCAGGTCAGCTGCATGATGGTGATGTTATACGTAATACTTCTGCTATCGGTCTGCATATTGCTTTATCCCAAAGTAGCTTCTTTATTATTGCCAGAGTACATTTACAAACTGGTAATGGTTAGTGGTGTGACCTTTGATGAATGTTCCCGTATTTTTAATGGTATATATATGACTATGATAATTATGATATAATACTCCTCGGGATGTTACATACCATATACCTAGACGAACGTTCATTAACTTCCTACTCGACCATCTAGTGCACTTATAATTATAGGACGGCCCACATGATACCTCACTCCGAGTATTCTCTATATTCGTTGTGTTGATAAGATAAGGTAAGGGGGCGGGGTGTTGTAAGCAGTCTAGAGACGTGACATACATATGTAGGGTGGGTGGGCGGTAAGGGGTGCAGGTGTAGACAAGAACCATGAGTTGTATGTTTCCTTTTCTGGTATTTGTCCATGTTTGTCCTGTCCGTCTGTTCGGGCGTATAATGGAAGACCGCCTATTATTGGTGAATTGTACTGTCGTTATATATGTTACTGAATAATAATGATAATAATAATAATTTTTTAATAAAAGAAAGGAAAAAAAACCTCACTCCCGTCCTACACTCAACCCACCACTGGAAATAATCCTTATCTCCCTTTGAATATGGGACCTTCACTTTTTCATATGCCCTTTCATATGTAAATACAAAATAAAGATTGTGGCATATAATTACACACATAATGAAAAGGAAGCCATGTTACAACATAAACAAAAAAGAATACAGTGACTACTTACAACGGATCCTTTTTAACCGTTGCTTTCGGAAAAATACACTGTGCTTCATCTAACGATGCCTATAGATACTGACTGCTGTGTCATTAAATCAGGGACCATGACCAGCCAAGACCTAATATGCGGAAAGGTTAAACTAGATTAAATCGTTCAACCGATATTCAGTAAAAGCATCACGTAAGGTGATATGTGGGCGACAATTAACAGGTATCACTTTAGGTAATCAAACTAACCATCTGTCCTTGCTGTGTTCCTCACGTGATATTCGTACAAAACAGAAGTTAATCGCTTATTATCGTATATATGTGCATATACGTATTTCTTAATACATGTACAGTAGAACCCCGCGCCGGGTGCCCGCTTTAATACGCGGTGTTAAACTAAGCATTTGATAGGGGAAACCGTTCCGAGCAAAGGTTTCCGTTAACTCGGGATGTCCGTTAGGCTGGGTTCTACTGTACCTGTACAACGGGTCATATATACCACAGTCTCAAATATTACACAACCCCGATAACCCAGCCTATGTGGTCATATCTATCCTGTCCACTTTTGTTCACAGGTCCAGGAGGTCATGTGACCAGCTGGACCTTTGAACACTGGTTACTCGTGGGACACCAACACACTTGCTCCTTTATTCTGGTCGACGACCCCTGAGGTAACTAAGACATTTCTACTATCATCTGATGTGTTTGGAATAGCAAGAAGTTCCCACATCGATAAGATATGAAGGCGTGATTTCACGTGTCTCATTCCTACACTTTGCTCTGTCAACTGTACAACTAATGCTAGAAAGTGATTGACGTCTGTAACTGCAGAGGTAGTTATCATTGCCGACTGCTTATTATTGATAGTTTAGACCACATCATTATTTTCATATATAATACAGTGGAACCCCGCCTAACGGACACCCCGCGTAAGCGGCCACCCCGTGTAAGAGGACACTTTTACTCGGACGGAAATTTTTCCCTCTATTAGATGTTTAATTCAACCTCGCGTAGGCGGCCACCTCGCGTAAGCGGACACCCCGCGTTAGCGGACACTTTGACCCGGAACGGACGGTGGCCGCTTACGGGGGGTTTTACTGTACCTTACATTTCCGCCCATGGGAGAACTATTGGAGTGCTAGCTGATTGATAGCTGGGCTAGGCTCTCTCAACATGCCATGCATTGTCGGTAGAAATCAATTATTCTATTTGTTTATGAAAATAAGGTCCCATAGCATTATGCATGTCATGGCCTAGAGTCATGTAATTGACCTAGAAACTATCCTCCTGACTAGAAATGATACGATAGCGACTGTATCATCTGTGTGGCACGATGGAAGCCTGCTGGAAGCCCGTATCAGACCTTTTTACAAAGGCTGGTTTCACACCTTATCTGCCTGGTAACGCAATGCCTGCAGTCAAACAAACATCTGACAATGTATTCTTCATGATAGGCTCACTGAGTGTACATGCGTAATACGTTTATAATACCTGTGTACATCATTTCAGAGAAACGATAATGATTGCATCGTGTTCTATGGTATTCCAGCTTAAGTTTGGTATGTTATACATGCATATTGCCTCATCAATACTTGAGAAATATAGCTTAGATAACACAGGAACACCAAAACTGGATTGAGAATAATATGTTGACAGGCCTAGCTAAAATATGCTTGTCTTTTTCTTAATCAAAACCAAGACAATACAGGTGTTGCCGTTCTGCGCCGCCTAACGGCCCACTGCCTAGTTACGCGGCCGCTCAGACAAACCTGGCCGAGTCTGGCTATATGTGTATAGAGAATACAGCAATCACACCTAAAGTGTGAACGGTGGGTGTGATTACAGGAGCGTTGTTTTTGGACAGATTGGACTACTAGAACAATTAAAGGCATTGTATCAACCAGTCTGGACTATCAAAACTTTATAGTTGATAATTGTTTTTGTTTTAATTTGGAGAAAGATAAGCACATAATAGCTAGGCCTGCCAATGTATTAATGTATATTCAATTTCGGTGATCCTGTGACTGTGTTATCTAAGCTATATCGAAAGTATCATTGAGGTGATATACATGTATGATACATCGAATTGGAGCTGGAATACCATAGAATACGATGAAATCACTGTAATATCTCTGCAAATGATATACACAGGTATTATGAACGTATTACGCTCATAAACTGAGTAATTCAATGCTAAAGAATACGTTGCCAGGGGCTTGTTTGGCTGCAGGCCTTGCGTAACCACGTAGATAACATGCGACACCAGCCTGTGGAAAAAGGCCTATTATCAACTATGAAGTTTAGACAACCCAGACTCGTTGAAACAATGCCCTTGATTGTTCCAGCATTCTAATCTGTCCAAAAACAACACTTCTAGAATCCCACCTACCATCAGCACTGTAGGTGTGATTGCTGTGTTCGTCTGTGGGCAAGAGGCCAGACTCGGCCGTGGTTGTCTGAAAACCGGCGTATTGTTCATGAGATACCAATACGAGGTTATCTCAAAAAGTGAATGGGATATTCTAAAAACGATGACCAACGATGCCTCATGTTTTTTTCTGATACTGATCCTTTTTATATCAAACACCCTCCCTCCCTCATCAGAAGTCCCGTCAGAGTAAAGGTATAATTATATTATATAAGTATAGGTATAGAAGAATATTGATCAGTTTCAGTTCTTACTTCTTATGGTTTACCGGGGTGGGGGTGGGGGCACTCCCCCCCCCCCCCCCATGAAATTTGTCTAAGAACGGTATGTTCCGCATACAATTTTTTAAAACATTTTGTTGCTATTATTTATAGTTAAAAGCGTTATAATGATATACAACAACGAGCCATTTTTACGAGGGAAAAATATTGACAACTTCAAAGCCTATTGAAAGGGGACACATACTTGACTTGGTTCAAGTAGTCCCAGGTGTGCCGTCCCCCAAAATACAAATTCTCTATAGGTCATTTTGCAGTGCATTCCAGCGAAGCAGCTGTGGTCACGTAATTTACCCTATAATCTATAACAAAAAATCTATGATTTTACCCCCAACCACTGCGAATGCGTTGTACCCGGGGACTCATCTTGCACTTCGTGGGAGTCAACTATGTCTCTATGTCATAAACCATCTTTTGATGAAGTTGACACATGTACGTTTACTGAGCTGATTCTGCCAATTGCATCAAAGCAGCCATTCATTCAAATGATGTTAAATTACTCAGATCATCCTATTGATTAACATCCCCCCTCTTCTCAGAAAGTTCGTTGCGTTGGTCCAGTCAGGCACCGGAGTACTCTGGCCACCAGAGCACACTGACAGGGGAGCCTCATTCACTGACATTTCACCTATCAACACCCAGGTAGCGCCACTATCGATCGCTCCCGGCTGGTCGCACTTCGTGCTTGGCATAGCAAAATCTATCACTTATTCTGGTTGGTACCAGCTGGAGACTCGAATGCTGTGGACATCAGAAATAAGGGCTGGTTTTCCCTTGACTTCTTACTGAGTATTTAATTCAAGTACACTGCTATGATTTTCGTGGCCATCGACACAAATACCTGTTCGCTTTTGATAGGTAATTTTTTATTTACAATTACAACACCATGGCCTTTATACCGACGCGGCACAACACGATTGCTAAAAAGATGTCTAAAGCCCATCCCGTCCCCTTTCTCGCGTACATTTTTTAAAATTATATCAGACCCTGAAGCTATACACCTACCAAAACGCTTGTCCAAATAATCTTATCGATACCTCCCTTAGAATCCTTCTATGATTTAAGTGTTCTGAGAATATTTGTATGCACCAGGTGGCAGCTCTGTGATTCCCGCCACCCATACTCGAGAGAAAGCTGGCTATGAATGGGACTGTAAAGGACGTTTCTGCTATCTGGTTGCCAAGAGGTAGTTGCTCCTGTTTTTTTGTGGTATCGTTGGCTATAATCGGATCGCGAATCTATTATTACGATTACATTAACGATCCGATTGGAAAAGCGTTGCTCTCGTAACATCGGATCGTATTCTCAGGGTATCAATGATTTGTACGACAAGATAGAGATACAACACCTTCAGAGGCACATTTTGGATGAAATTAAAGAAGATTCTTTAGTTCTGTGATCGGAGACAGATTGCACCATCGATAACAAGGATGAAATAAACATCCGTTGTTGACGCAGCAGGGCACATGCAAAAGGAAATATCAACAACAACACCCACCAACAGCAACATTCACGCCCATTCGCCACCAACAGCAACATTGACACTCACCATCCAATACCCACCCACACCCACCAACAATAACACCTACACTCACTAACTTACACCTACCAACACCTACAAACATCAACAATAACACCTATGCCCACCGACACCAAAACTCACACCTGCCAACATGAACACTCACCTACATCAACACCTCTACACACCAACACTCACAATCACCAACACCTACACCCACCAACCCCAACACCTACACCCAATACCTAGACCCATTAATAACAGCCAAAAACACTAGCATTCACACACTCCAGGGACCTGTTTCAATAGTTTTGTGACATGTCTAGATGGCGTCTGTGACAGCATACGGACAGATCATAAGACTGCAATCAATGACACGTGGAATTTCACTAACTTCCCGTAGGAAGTAAGTGATGACACTTCAACACGAGTAGGGGATACAAAAAACCTATAATCATTCCAAATATGAAGAAGATTGGCACCTCTGACCCTCTGATATTTGCTAGACTTTTTCCGCTGTTGCTTGCACTGTTTAGTGCCGCTGTTGATGTCTGTCTAGGCCTAATGTCACGAAACTACTGATACAGGTTCCAGGCAGAGTGAGGTGTGGATGTAGGACAGAGTAACTTCTAGGAGAAGGACAGAGTGGGGTGTGGGTGTATGACTAAATGGGATCTGGGTGCAAGACATAGTGTGGGCATAGGACAGAGTAGGGTAGACTGATACTGATTCCCATCTGATGGCCCATCCTGAAGAGTAGACCATTGGATGGAGGGAAAGTGATGTCTAAAATCGAAACTCTGAAAGAAAATATGCTTATGTGTAAATAAGGATTTGTAATATTAGGACTTTCTAAATTAAACCAGATAAGTTCGCTCCTACATGTGAATTACTTGTGCTAAGGCCCATCTTAGAGGGGAGACCGAATCACATGTAGTTCATACTGAATATTATCTTTTCTCTTGATATCTCTGTTATATAAAGCACCTATTGACAACATTTACATATCAAAATACAAGCTAACTAAACTCAATCTTGAAGTTAAGCTTAGATAGGTAAATTAACTTAATTACTGTGAGACAGTAAGAGAAAAGGGAACATCCCTAGTCATTACCAAGCACTTATATGTACATATTGATTGATTATTGTCTGTGATCTAAAGCACACAGCCTAACAGATCCGTGGCTATCAATGTCGGAACGGACCCCAAGTTGGTTAGTAAATTTATGTAGTATTCAACGTTGTGATCTAATAAGTTAAGATTGACCCGATTGGGACTTAGGGTAAGATTGTGAATTGGATGTGCACTACTCAGTCATCAGTCGCAATTCATATGAGTCTTGACTACTTTGCTTATATTGATGAGTAATGATACGTAGAATGCCTGCCGAGGATTGAAGTTTGTTCACTTAAATGTCTCGAGCCTATGGGCTAAGATTGACTCAGTCCACGCAATCTTAGTGGATTGTGATATTGATCTTCTATGTATAACTTGTTTGACAGTCAAAACGTCTACCTATCTAGTGGATCTACCTGGCTACACATTTATCAAAAATGGCAGAAACAGAAAAAAAACCCATCTAAAGATTAAGTTAAAATAGGGGGAGGTGTTGGAATATGCGTGAGAGACGGTCGAGATATAGAACATATAGAGTATATTATACGAGTACCTCTACCAAAGAGACTTTATGGATTACATAGAAATTACCTGAGACAAGAGAGATAATAATAAGCACTGTATACAGGTAAAGGCTGTCAAATTTCTTATCAAGAACTAAGAGAGGAAGTACTAGATATGTTAGAAAACAAACAGAAAGATCTTTTTATCTTAGGGGATATTAACGGGGACCCATTGATAAAGAATTACCCGGATTTAAAAGAAAAATAAACTGCTAGAATCTGTGTTAGGATTAAAAAATTATATTGCAATTTCGTTTAAACTAGAGTCACTGCCCGACTGTCTCACGTTATTGGAATTTTTTTTATTTGGTCGTGTTATGTGGTACGTGAAGGATTCTTTGAAGCTACGTCTACCTCAATTAAAAGGATTAAAACAATAGTTATGGTAGCCACTTGGCATGGGATAAAACACAGTTGTTTGGATTATGTGCTCGTAAAAAAAAATCATGATTACAATATTGCAGGTTTATATGGTTAAAGTGTTAGCGACCATGTAGAAATGTATTTCGTAAGATCAAAACTTAATGTACCCATGGAAAAACAACTTTCAATGGCAGATCAAGTAAAGATTGTGACAAACGCAAATATTAAAGAATGTTATTGGTGCATAAGGAATAAATTGAAGATTAATGCAAACAAATTTTAAAGCTTGTCGTAAACGTAGAGCAACGGCCCCCTGAAGCGGATCAGTTTCGCTGTTCTAGAGAGAAGAAGAATTTTTTCACTGACGAAATCGTTTTACTATTGTCCAGCCTCCCTCTGGGTGGAGCCCTCTCATAAGATCTCACACTCTCTAAGTGGTATTCCGTACAAGGTTCTCACTACGCTATATGGGAGAAGAATTCTTAACAAACTAGGCTTAGAGCCTTGAAAATCCACTGGCTTGCCTCCCGTGGTAAACACGTACATCAATGCAACCCAAAAATTCTTATCATCTCAATGAAGCCTCCTCGCGGGAAGACTGTGTACTGTGTAAAGTGCCTTTATTTGGACTGGAATACAGAATACCACCTAAAGAGTGTGAGATCTTATGAGAGGGGTGCACCCAGAGTGTATCTATTTTCCTACTTTTACTTGCTCTGTCAATATTTTTCCGAACTAAAATAAATAGTTGCAGTATATGTATGTAGGCATATGCATGCATACTTAGACAAAGAAGATGAAACTGTATACGTCTCCCTGCTCCTAATTTGGAACACAAGAAATAATCGCGAAATGTAGCGTAGGAATTAGTGGTGACTCTTATTTACAAGGGCATCTTCATACTTTGATGTCGCTGTTAGTTTGTCCTCGTTGTTAGTAAGATCCCTTTTAATTGTCTTTTCAACAGACTGTAAAGGCATTATTTGCTAAAGCTTGACGGCTGTATCTAACACGAAGAACTACTTAAGAATTGAGCGATCAGACGAACCCAGGACCATATTCAATTTTAATGTTAGTGTTAACATATATTCATGTTAAATATATGCGTAGAGAGAAAAAAAGGGGGGGGGGACCAGGGATAATGCCTATGTCTATAAACGTGTATTAACACCTAAATGAAAATAGGAGTACAGTGCGCGAGTCAGCCCGTGCACACTAAAGTCAATCAGGGATAAGTGCTTGCTGGAGAAAGTGACATTCAGGCCTCTTTTAAAGCCAAGTTTGCACCTACTTCAGTCAAAGTCTGTCAAGCGATGTGCATGCACGCCCGTAAGAGTCCAGCTCTTTCAGCGCTCATAATTCATGGAGGTATTCTCCTGGTGATCTCTCCAAGAATCGTAGGGTGTTTTTGATGAATCCTAATCTTAAGGGGAAATGATCTTTATAGTTTCAAGGTTTTGTTAGGATATGTAAGAAACACTTTTATTATTGTGATTAACTTTGGGTTAAAAGACTGTTGCTAAATATTCCTGGGTACCATGGTAATATTTGCTAATATATATATAGCCATACAGCGTCGGAAGGTCACCTAATATCGGGGCAGTTGACCACGTTTCTGCGATTAGACACCGATAAAATCACCATACAATGCGTGGTGGATTGGCATGTCTAGACATATGTCTACGATTGTGCACCTTCCCGATATGTCTCCGATATTTGTTTTTTGTATCGGTGCCATATCGGTAGGTCTAAATTTCTAACGTAGTAGGTGGACGCCAGACCTTACTCAAACAATTTCTTGTCGTGTATATAGGGAACTTTAGAGTAAAGAGAAAAAACATGTGAATTTCCATTGGATTTTTAACAATTTATCATATACATTTTCACTTGTCTCTATAAGTCAGCCACTCGAAAACCCGACTCATATAGGGGCTCGTAGTAGGTGGACGCCAGGCCTTAAAAAGGATGCATATTGGTATAGATATATCAAAATACCACTACAATGATTCCCTCTTTCTTCACGGTGGTCACTAGAAGACCAGTAAGAGTAACTTAGGTCTTGAAAAAGAAGTACACCATTTTCTTTAACAGGGTAACCATATTTGTCGAGGGTAATTCCAATCCTTCTTTCCAATTACAATAAGCACCTATGCTCAGGAGTAATCCCCTTCTCCATCGCTGCATCGTGAATGATGCCTCTTATAGTTTATATCTGGAGCAGCCTCCCTCTTAATTTGGTTCCAGGACTATAGCCACCTGACATGCCCCATGGAGCTCCATCAACACGTATAATCGTCCACTTATAGGCGGTTGGCGATCATGGGGGTCACTGAAGACCCCGCTAAGACGCACTCTCATCTCCTTAAACCCCAACAAGCCAGAGTCAGTGAACGATAATCTGTTAGATCACTGATGCTGCATTACCATGGTAATAAAAAAAGGCACGCGGCGTTATTTATAGCAAGGACCTCACTACAAAAGAGCAATGTTCTTCTGCTCTAAATTGAAACTAGGGATCTCTCTCTTAAATCGCGGCCCCAAGAGACAGATTGGTTGGGATAAAGAGCAGGGGTGTAGATGGGTGAGGTGGAAGAGGCACATTAAAGGGCATTTGTTTTCTTCAAGGTAAATCATGCTGGAACAAATAGGAAGTATCAGTCATCTCAATACCATAGATCTCTGTTTGAAGGAGTTATTTAACTGACAAATACGAAATTAGGCCAAGGAGGCTCAACAACAGAGACGATAGAGGTTTCTAAGCAACGCCTTTATTTGTAATATTGACACATTATTTTTTTAAGAAAAACCCAATTTACTTATTGGATTTGTTCATAGAAAGTTGGCTTACTTATACTATGTTTATAAATATGTAACTCATCACACCTTGTTTCTCCTTCAGGTCGTGAAGACATCGACGTGAGGAAATGATGACGTCACAAACGCTCGTCGTCTCGCTCCTGCTTCTTCTGAGCAGCGCGCCCTGCCGGGGGTACAACGAACCAAAGGCCTTCACAATCAAATCAGACGGGTCCGCCTTCTCTGTTAGCGTCAAAGGTGTGGAGGTAAGAAGGCCTTCCCCAGAGTTAGTGGAGTGTGGGGCAGAGGGGACCGTCTAGAACCGCTACCATAAAGATAGGTGACAGGTATAGTGAGCAAGATTTCACTGAACTACGTCCACATTCAGCCGGCGTTTACACTAGATGATTATAGGCGGCGATTCTTGGGTTTTGCACCACATGACGAATATCAGACGTAAAGGAACCGAAATCGTCTGGTATAGATCTGACGGCCCTTGAGATGAGTCCCAATATCGCAGGGAGTTATATCGCCCAGTGGGTTACGGCCTTAACTGCCCCTATAAGTGGAGTGCCTTAACTCTTTCTGTCCGAGCCTGAGTGGGGAGCGCGCACACAATAGGAAAAGGTGTAGTACCGCTATAAACCCCAAGGGCACGAGTAATGGCGTTTGTTTGTCGTATAGGCGTCACTTGATAACCTTTAGATACAAGTTACTATAGTTACTTATCGAATGGCCACAGATTATAATGATGGACATAGTATTTTCTATTTATTGTGAAAAAACGGTGTTAATCTATCCATTATTTCTTATAAAACATAACGTTTGTGATGATGACACATAAACATAAATTTATTTTTAAACAATGCCTGGAGGCATTCCTCATCCCCTGGGTGGGAAAGCCTCCAGGCATTGCTAGGACTGACCTAAGAGTTAAGCAGGGTTCAATTAAACTCTTGATAGAGGGAACAATTTCCACTCCGAGCAAATTGTCCCCTTAAACAGCGTGTCCCCTTCAGCGAGGTATCCCGGAAGCAAGGTTTTGTCGATGACCACAACTTTTCCATTCTGCACTTCAATTCCTTACTGTTTTTTTTTATTCTTTTGTAACTAGCGTTCCCCATCTCCTGGAAATACAAAACTGAGTAGCTTCCCGTTGGAAATACTGAAAAATTCTACCCCCACCCAATGGAAATATTCCACTCCATAACGTTCCGCACCCCAATTTAATACAAAAAAGGTTACCTCACTCTGAAATTTAAAAACAAATCTAAATTAATCTACTCCAGAACAGAAATGCAAAAAGTTGGGTCGCCTCCACATGAATACCCCTTCGCCCCCATAAGAATACAAAAGTCCCCCCACCCCCCAATAGAAACACTCCTATCAAAACACTAAAAAAGGTAGGACCCCCATCCCAAGGAAATACAATAAAAATCTCTCTCATACCACAAATACTCCACAAATAGGTAGACGTTTATGAAATCGTCGAGTTTAAATCAATTTATCGTCAATGTGCATTTTTTGTTAAAGTCGTCTAGTGTAAACGCTCAAGGAAACTGTTGGGTCGACGACATTGCATAATCGAGCCCTACCTGATGACTATTGGCGAGACGATCTACAGTCGTCACATTTTTAGTCGTATAGTGTAAAAGCCGTGTAAAGCTGACATAGCCATAGAATAAATTTTACATGTATTTCGAACAAAATAATTCACCATGAGGTATTTATTATGTTAAAACACTGTTATTGGTTTTCTTCTTATACTTTTATTTTTCATAGGGTTAGTCCCACACTGTACATGCCTTGTATCCTGTGATTGATTGGATTTAATTTCAGCACTATACGCCCCCCATACAATGAGAGAGTGTACCCTTTATTGGGGACCTCCCGCTATGCTCACATAGCTGAAATGCGGTTACAGGCGTCACCATGGCTGGCATATAGATTACCGGTCTATATGTGCCGTTTGGCGGTGAAGATAATACAAACTAAACACAACATGACATGTCTGTATTGTGGTCTGCCGTTCTCTAACGTGTATTACCTTACAGGAGACTCACACAGCAGTAAACTGTCATTAACGTCTGTATATCGGGTGTCTTCGAGATCTTAAAACAAAATTCTGAGAGAATGACGTCTGCCTGATTTAACTCGCAGAGAGTTGACTCCGTTATTTCAAAGGCCTGACGGTCGTTCAACATGCATTGTCTATTTCATAGGGGAAAACGTATGGCAGAAGTCTACTATATGTGACTATGATGTATATACATTATATCAGCTGCATTTAGCATATAACCGGGATATGTTGTGTAATTGCTTTTACGTGGAAAACCATGACAGACCGCTTCTCTCAGCATACGGTATGAAATGGCATTTAGCACACTAATTTCAAGGCTGAAAATCAACAATCAGTATCATAATGTATACTTGGAATTATTGAATAAGCCGGGGTCATATGCTTAATGGTGTAACAGTCCTTACATATTGACTATTCCTATATACCTATGGCTGTACACTCTATGCTTACACCACGCTCTGGGGGGTGGAGTAACTATCTGATACTACCCAAGGTTGGTATACTACCCAAGGTTGCCGTATACTACCCAAGGTTGACATTTAGACCAATCAGATTGTCTCTTATTAAACCACATTTGAAGGTATATAGGAATAGGGAAACCAAGTACCAGTGAAAGGAAGTCAAAATTACTCGGTAAGGCTTGGAAAAATTACTGCCCGCGGCCAGGGCCTTGGGCAGTAATTTTTCCAAGCCTTACCTCGTAACTTTGACTTCCTTTCACCGGAACATAGTTTCCCTCTATTCCGGTCTAAATGAGATTTTTACATGTTCAAGGCGATGTGTGTCTAGATAAAATTCCTAAAGTGTCTTCCTAGATAATCACCATGAAGTTACTGGAAATCGGTATCAGTTGATTTTCGGTTCCATGGCCCAGCATAAATGATTCCCTTCATGTTTCAATTCGTAGAATGAGCTACATTTTGACGACACAGTCTGACGTGCGGGTATAAATGCAACACGGGCGCGAGCGGCCGGTATTCGTAGTTGATACAGCCATGTACCTATGATAATGTCTAATTGACTTCTGATTATAATATATAAATAAGACTCATATTTTTGGCGCTATCATCTATTCTACGTTGTTAATGCCTGTTCATATTCTGCAATTGGCACTTTGACTTTTTAAACGAGATTTGATCCTATTGTCAATTAAATCCTACAATTCATGGTGATGATTTCTAGATAGAGTCAAAACTGGTTCTTGTGATTCCTTCTAACTCCAAATGAGTCTATTTAACGTTAAAATAGGCCGATTAACGTTTGGTTTCTTTACATAGGGAATGTACTTTTCCTTCAATTCACCATAAACAAGGGTGGTGACCTATCAATTCTAAAACTTACATATGTAGCACGATAAATCCACTATGATTATTCAGTGAAAGTTTGAGGAAAATGACATGAGTTTTACTATGTGAAAAGCAACCTTGTTCTACATAACAAAACAAGAGATCTTCAGATTTCAGGAAAATGACATGGGTTTTAATTTTCAAGCCAAATTGCCCGATATGCATTCAAAACACACACCCTATGAAAACATGAATGCACGAGTCATGAAACATTATAATAGGTCAATGAATAAGAAAGCCTGGAGATAAATGATCAGTGGAGTTTCCGCAGACTGACAAAAATTTTGATAATTTCTTTTCGCTTCTTGTAAAAAATAGACAAATGCTGCCTCAATCTTTGCCTTTGCTTAGACTTTCAGATTATATTACCACTCGTTTAATGAAGAATCCATACTTATTGCTACATTCTCTGAAAATGGGTCAGGTACTCGCTAATTATAATCAGTTGAATTACAATGTTCCTTCTCTGATTAGATGGCATACATAATACTGCTTACTCGTTGATTACATTTCGAAAAGGGATATTCTAATGGGGGTATTTTACTTCTTGAAATACAGGTTTTCCAAAGACTTTTAGAAAATGGATTCTTTTCTGACATCACAGCTTCTTAAGGATTTGTAAAGATGTTTAAGAAATATGCAAAACATTTGCTGGCATAATTATATCGAAACAAAGATTATTAATATCTTGAAAATCACAAACTAAATCATATCTGAATAATCAATATGGGAACAAGTAGTGATTACGCGTTACATCATAAATGTTTAAGAGATTTTCGACAATTCACACGGGAATTTTATCTCCAAACATGGGCAACCCCCGAGAACAATGACCTTCCCTTTCGATGTTATGTGCGACTGCATTCTTTTAGTGTAATGGCAGAAATTAGGTGAACAATTTAGAATTGTGCTGCATAATTGTTATGACAATGCCGACCAAAAGGTCTCAAGGGATACTAATAATTAGATCCAAATTTGCTGTTTGTGAGAAAACAGGCAGCAAGTTAATCTGCGGCTTCTTCAGAAATTCTTAGGATAATGTATTTATAAAATACAGGTACGGGGGTGGTGTATGCACGATGTATAAAACGTTACGAGTACAGAACGACGCGCATAATTCTTGAAATAATATAAATTGTGGCTCTTTTGAAAAATGGCCTCCAAGGGCGTACACTATAAATCCATCACATATTTTTAGGGCACTGTTATCTAATCATTAAAAGATACAGGGATTTATAACTTCTGGGCACTGTCCTCCTTTTCGTTGTCCCTCATCTGTCTTTCCTACTCTTCCTAATGTCCAAGTTATTTTTACGCATTTGTAATGTCATATGTTCATCAATCCCATCTTATCTCCTTGAGCTGTGGTTCGTTTTCTCTACAATAATCAATTACAGTACTATACATGGCAGGTGTTTTCCTCGTCGATATACCTACAGGCTTCATACTCGTTAAATTATGTAGAGTTGTGGTCAGCAGCATTAGACAACCTATTGCATAAAAAGAGTCGAACAATAGATCGCCTGTACTACAAGAACATTCTCTGATCTATGAAAAGGGGAAAACAACGTAACACCTGTCCAAAAACAAAGGTTGAAGGGACAACATCTAATGATAGATATCAAGCATCAGGTATCCTTCTCATACAGCAGCGGTTTCCTGGAGAGAAGGATTTAGTTCAGGCGTTAGCACATTGTAACAAATTTCCCGTGAATTTTACGGTGTTTCCCTGGCAACTGGGGTGCCAGGGAAATACTGTAAACTTTACGGATGACCGTAATATATTTCTGACAGTAAATCTTAACTGTACCAAATCATATTTTGATAACGGTTCAAACCTGTAATATATTCCTGATTCAAAATTGTAACTGTAATAAACTGCATTTTGATAACGGTTCAAACCTGTAGATATGAAGGTGCCCTTTCACCCTTTAAGCATAGGTACCAGCTGCTAAGCTACTGCCATGAGGACGGGTGCTGGTGGCAGTGCACACCACTGGGGGACAGGCGCATATATTTGCCAAAACTCATAATTTGAGTTGGTAATCATGTGATATGATGAATAATCCTAAATATTGCATTTCTTTTGAATAGAAACACTAGTTATGATGTCATACCTACATTCTGTGAAGATTTGATGAATAATGCTCTAGTATATCCTTGATAAAATAATTTTGTAAATGTTGGAAAAATAATGCCTCCAGGCATCAAGTGTCATGAAAGTGTTAATATGCATATACCATAAATCCTGTTAATGAGTCTCTGGTGCACAGATTTATGCAGGAGATATTTGATACACGAATACAGTAGCTATTTTTTTGGTGGCTACCACTATGCATTCCTAAGCAGCATATTGGTTTATCAATATAATTGATAATTACGATATTTTCAACTCTCATGTTATAAGTGCAGACTATATAACAGGAGTATACATCATGATCTGACAGTACAAGGCTGCTTTTCATATGGTATGATGAAGTCAATACATTTTAGAAATGACCTTTGAAAGTGGTGTTTAATCATCTGAATAATATCAATGTCATTAAAACCTGGGAGTGAATGTGATTTAAATGGCAGAAACCTTGCAGGAGATTAGTAGATATCTATTATACATTTTGATGAAGTTAACTTCTGGATTTTATTTACTACTTTGATTTATTGCTGATATTGGCGTTATTCTATGTGTAACTAATGTATCCATATTTACAGTTTTGTACTGTAAATTGACCATATATTGGATGGTTTACAGGACTGAATATATTTACAGTTGAATACCGTTTTTGTGATGTCAAATATACGGTTTGGAACTGTAGATAATATTACGGTAGTATACCGTCCACGTTTACAGAAGTATCCTGTATATTTTACTGAAATTGTTTACAGTGTAGCACAGTCAAATGTTCAAAATAGACCCGCTGTTGCAGCACAAAAGAATATTCAAGTACTATACTACCACATTATTTCTAGTCCGTGAAATGTCTGCCTGAGCACCACGAGTCATATCGTCTCGGACGAATTATTCCCTAAGAATCTGACCTTTATATAAAAGTGTCTAAACTGTTTCACCAAATCTAAAAGTGCCTAAAAACTAAAGACCTGGGATCCGTTTCAATAGAATGCGTCACTAAGCCACTTAGTGACATGACTAGTGACAGGAATAGTGACAAAATTTAAGTCTCATTTCATAAGGCATGTCACTATAGGGGAGGTGTGTCTTGTCACTGTTGTGGATGTGTCCCTAGTTTGGGACAGCATAGTGGAAAAACATGTGGGGTACCCCATCTCACATACTCATGTCCTACTGGGAACAAGTGCCATCAAGGTGAAGGTCATTGCATAAATTAGCGACAGCGCTTGAATAATTCTACACTGGCCACCAGAGCAGCATTTGCTATGACAGAATTCAAATGTGAATATTGTTGGATTGCATGAGCTGATCTCCTTCATATTTGGCATGTTTATATGTTGTATGTGTCCCTAAAGGGGATAAAGTTTCATAGCTTAATTCCTACAGGAAGTAAAGTTACGCATTTGTGACAATAGAAGTGAGAGGGTATACCCTCTTGCTATTATAGACACAACAGTGGCAGCAATAGTGACCGGACATGTTCTTTTGAAATGGTACAGCCACTGTTTGTGTCTGTCTGAATTTCAGTGTCACTAAATGTGTTGTCATGAAACTACTGAAACGGGACCTGCCGCTGTTGTGTCGCAAGGCCCAATAACGGACGTCTTACAGACTATTGAAACGGGTCCCTGGGAATAGTGCAAAACTGACTATGGTAGATGGTCACAATGGTGTCCAATACATGTAGTTCGGGTTTCCCCTATATAGGGATTGGTCTTTTTATATGGAGTCTTGAGTGGCCCTTCTCGTGAGCCCCTATTCATAACTGTTGGTCACTACATCGGTGGCAGTAGTAGAGTAATTAGCAAGTGCCTGTTGAATAATATATGCTCGTACATGAGGACCTTTTCTGGACGCCAACGAGACACAGGAACGATGTGTGTCAACTTTATTCAACTCTTATGGACGACCTTATGGACAGCTACGACTGTCTTGGCGAACGAACGTACATATTGCTAAACGACAAGCCTTGTACAAGGTACAGAAAGGGGTCTTCATGTATAAGCCTAGATTATTCAACAGGCAGGTTCTTAACATTTCAAACCAGTAAAGGTTTTGAATCTGGGAAAGTAATTGTCGAAAACCTGTGTATTCTCTCTCTACCGTTTCAGCAAAGAACCAGTTTCACTAAAGTTACCCATCACATTTTATTTCTGCAGCTGCTGTCACATACCCAGGAAAGCCCTATACTTTACGTGGGCAACGTGCAGACGACATTTAAGGAGCACCATGGAAACTGGTTCATTGACGAGGATCTGGAGACGAAGATCGGGCTCCCACGATACGACATCACTGACCTTGGCCGCATTTCCCGGATTCGTCTGTGGGCTGGTGATGGGCCAACGGTAAGTAGCGTACTCTGCTTAGAGATCGCTATTCATATTAGACTGGTTCCCCGTCCTAATGAACTATGGTACAGCTATGGTACTATCGAGAAACCAAACAAGAGTTAGGTGTGTTGTTGTTTATTGCACGACGGCAGTAATACGCGATCTTGCCGGAATGGACTTTTTACACATTTTTTTTACACATATAAACATTTTGAAACCTATCTTTGGAGAGAGGGAAATAGGGTCACACCCGTATGCCCCCTCCCTCCAAAAAGACAGATCCCTCTATATACCCTTGTTACTAGTCTGAGGCATGTGACTCCCTCTCCTCATAACACAATCCTTGGTACAGATTGTATGATCTATCAAAATCAAATTTTTCCAATATTCGCGGATAGCCTTAGGTGTGTGACCCCCCTTCCTCAAACAAGACACGTATCAGATTCAAGTACTTTTTACTGGGCAACACCAGAAAGGAGTTTTCATCAACTGGGGTCCAAAAGCCAGGGAAATATTTGGAGGTTCAATAAAAGACAAACGTTGCAAAGAACTAAGGCAGACATAAGTAAAGTATTCACCCCTAATTTAGAGGTTAACAGCTGTCCTATGTAGACAGGCAAGGGTTTCCCAAGTTCCCCATATTTGGCTTAATTTTGGTTAGTTGAGACAAATTGTGGCGTCTAAGTTGGGTATATATATTTGTCGATTCAAAATGTTGTTCCTGCATCTCAAAGTGTGCGCTGTTAAAAATGACGGTTGGTCCGCTAGTGCATAGTATCATCATAGTGCATCAGTATGGTGAGGAACCCAGCCCTGTTTGGGGAATAACAGGGCTGGGTACACTGGTTAAGGCAGACAGACAGCTAGACAGACAGAGAGACAAACAAAGGAAAATATCTACAGGTACACAAAAAAGAAGCCAGAAAGGCAGAAAGGAATACATAAGTATAAGGATAGATAAAGAGAATCAAATAAATGTAAAGAGTGAAGGGATGAGATGATACCAATTTTGTTTAATGTATGTTTTGTTTTATAAATTCCTACCAGTTCTGCTACGAAGAGCAATTATTCCACTAATAGTTCGATGAAACACAATAAATTATAATCTTGGAACAGAAGCTAGAATCCAGCGCTAGTACTGCTTTACACCAAAGATCCATTATCCTCCAACAGTTTTAGATTTTTGTTGCTCGCACTGTGCTTCCCATTTACACGTATGAATCGATCCTAACGAACAGCTAAAATACAATCACTCAGCCATAAAACTGTGGAATGAAGTCAGATGAAGTGCTGCCGCCTATTTACTGCCAATGGAAATCTAGGGCCGCTTTAGGCCGAATGGCGTGGGGGCCCCAGTAGCAGGTAATTAGGCACCGATTAAATTGAGCAAAGAGAAGTTCTCCAGACGTGGAAATCGTATCTAATCAGCTTACCATCCAACTCACGGCCCCTGCGGTCCACCCTCGCCAACACCCAGTCCCCAAAATATTCACGAGCTACCTGTAAACTAATTGGTGTTGATTATCGCCATTGTCTTCGGTCAATTCAGGCTGGAAGAGAAATAGTAGGGTTGAGGCGAGGGGTCGGTATCGAAACGTAGTGTCTGATAAAGAGATTACCGTGACAACCGTTTACTGGATCTTCCGTCGCATCCCCCACCCCGACCCCATGCCTATATATCAGTATACAGACCCGACCCCATCCCCACAACTCAATATACAGCTTCAACCCCGTCCCCACAACTCAATATAGGCGCGGGGTGAACGGGGCCACGAGCCGGCCCCTGCGGCGACGACTGGCCGCCCGTCTGTTGTCAGCTGCCGGTCTAATTGCATCCCGGGTGTCGGGCTTGTCGCCAGCACTCAGCTCCGTCTGGTGTCAATTAGCCGAATCACCGCAGGCACGAGAATCGCGCGAGACTGTGCGAGACGGGCGAGGGAAACCTTGGGAGGTATTGGCGACGACCAAAGGGGAAATGGGTCCCGGGATCGGAAAGACGACAAAAGTTTATATATGATTGGAACGAGGCAATATAAAGTAAATCATTCTAAATTTGAGCAAATGATATTTCTCTTTCAAAGCAGAATTGAGTCATTCCTGAAAAAAAGATAGAACTAACCGTGAACGAGCTCTAAATGCTTAGGTAATTGTATACAACAGTATAGATAGTATTCATTTACACATGTATTCGGGATATCTATGAATAAAGCCTAGATTATCTGCTTATTGTCATATGTGACTTGACGTGTTATCAAAGCCGGTGTTTTATGTGGTGATTGCCCTGAAGGGAATCATCATTTTATGATGCACCACGTCTGACTGAACCAATTGGACGTTAAATTACCTAAACAAAGTGCATATCTTTTCGTAGTAGGTGAATGGGATTTTCGCAGAAGTCATTTGGGATGCAAAAAATGACCTGAATAGTTCATATGCAGGGGGGGAGGGGGAGGGGGGCAATAACACCATAATAACACAATAAAGCGGGCTTTCCCACAGCTGACTCCATTGCCTGCGAGTGTTCTCCGATAAATCACTCATATAGCTGGGCATTCATACGGATATTCATGGGTAGTTCTTTCTTGGTGTTTTATGATATATCATATGGGAGAAGCCCGGCTGATTGATATTTGGACGTTACCTGATTTATTTATCACTTGTATATATTGGATAGGTTTAGCATATAGACGCATCAATTGCCCAAACGGAAAACAGGTTTCTTTATACAAGTAAAGTATTGGCAAAATTGAGGATTACAGACCTTGAACTATTCAAAACAAGAAAATGATGTGCATACCTGAACGACAATATTTTGTATCTTCAAGACACCAGTCCCTGTAGTATTTCTGAGAGCGGACTAAACCAAAGGATCTGTGCCCAGAAACTTATCAACGTATATCACTTCTAGTGCTGTATCAGATGATCCTGCTAAGGATCCATCTAAGGCTAACTTTGTAAAGATCACTTGTGTGAATCTCTTGTGTAAAATAGAAGTTTATCTCCCCAATAAAATCATTTACGTAGCCTCCGGCTGTCAGAGTGTGACATCCACACATCCATCACAATGATGGCACCTTCCATTTGTCAAATTCACATTGAAATTTCACAGAGAATTTGCTCCATTCATCGCTGACTCGTAACCAATTACCGCAATGTTATTTTCTTCATTGTTCTTCTGACCAAAACTGTTTTGCTGATGAGAGAGCAAAAATAATATTCACTTGGCGATCGTGTTCTGTTACAGCATCTGTTCTGCACTTTACAAATCAGTTATGCTGTATTATGGTCATAGTCTACCTTGTACTGGGCAATTCATTCATCCAAAGCGCGCACATACAACATAAAAGAGCAAGGTTATACATTGTACTTCACCTTCTCGTCCCCTATTTCACTTACGCAAGTGGTTCAACAATAGATGTTATGTTCTGTTAGCATGTTAGTAGACTCACAGTATTCGGTGATCAATTCACAAATATATATCTTCGTCATGATATCTTTATAGTGGTCCATTCACATATATTTTAACCGCATTTACTATTGATTGAACTACATTCACATTCATATCGGTAAGACGGCTTTTCACTTGTCCATGTGGATCTTTGTAAACATTGACTCCCATCATTTTAGAGCGTACTTGCAGCCCTATATACGTTGTCTAAAGCTTAGAGTTGTCACATATAGGCTTCCAGCGTACTGCAAAGACACTATCCCTTCACTGTCTTTCTCTATACTCGTTGGTGCTACTAACTGTGCTACTGTTAAAGGAGCCGGGTGCCAGTATCTCAATTTATCAGAAACGTGCCCAACTGACCATGGCCAATCACTCACGACTGAAATACCTGATTGGCCTCTTGGTGCTTGATATATTTGGATTCTAGACTCAGGCAGTTGAAGAAATGGCAAGTTGACTGTGTTCAAGTGGGTTAAAGAAAACGATCCATATATATACTGAATATAACTCAAACCTGTCAATTGTAATTCATTTATAATTGCATACTCAGTCATCAAAAATGAACATACTATTTACTCCTAGTATGCATGTGTCTGTATGTATGAATTTCTCCCTTCTCCACCCATAAACCTTAACCCTTTCAGGGCGAATGATGCACTGGGGCATTCCCCAGCACAGGACGAATGATGCCTTGATGCATCATTTACATTATGTATGATATTATTGTTTTATAAAGAAATAATGGATCAATAAACATGAAACTTGCCGAGCATATACTTATAATATGATATATAACATTATTAGGTAAAATAAATAATAAGATTAAATTAGGCTAGCCCCCTAGCATTATACCTGTCCCTGTACCTGTCCCCACCAACATGGGTCTGCCACAGACCCCCGGCTTTAATGGATTAAACTGCACCATTCACCCTTTCCTATATCTTGTTAGGTGGAGCTGGAACTGGAGTCACATGACTTTAACCCGATGATCGTACGCTGGGTGGCGCTGCCGGAGGGCTACGACAGGCTGTGGCTACGTCTGCCGGCCCAGGAGGAGGAGCGGGTGTTCGGGGCCGGCGAGCAATACTCCCGGTTTGACCTGCGCGGATTTAACTATCCAGTGTGGACCCGTGAGCAAGGTGCGTCCAATCTGCATATAACCTCGTTTCCATTGGTCGACTATATGGCACCGATGTATGTATTCGGGAACCACCGTTAGATTTTTTGGATATACCGAAGCCAGATCGTTGAATGGAAACGAGACTTGTAGACAATACTCACAGATTAATTTTGTCTAGATCATGTAGCAAGGCCACCACCGACGGATTTTCTCACAGAAAATATATGTTTACATTGAATATACAGTAGAAACAGTGTATTACTTTCACCCTCACCGATAAATTGATATCGATATACAATCGGTGGCACCACCGACAGACTTCTAGGGTACCTAGAAAAATCTGCCGTTTTCATCAGCCAATGGAAACGAGGTTTATAAGAAACACTCTCCATTGGCCGATTATTTGGTACTCATCTGTAGTCGGGAACCACCGATCGATATTTTGTGTACACGAAGGCAAGATCGGTGAATGAAAACAATCTGACATTTGAAAGGTCGCCGATTAATTCTACATAGAGTATGCAAAAAGGCCACCACCTACTGACTTGGTCAACGACCAACAGAATCAAAATGTGTTGATATCATCGGTGAGGATAAAGGTTTCAGCATAAACCTGAAATCGGTATGGGCATGTGAAATGCAGGAGAAACAAGGTAACACCACATTATTTTATACCGATGTACAGTCTGGGGCGCGACCGACAGACTTTAAGAGGAACTCAATTAATTGGAGCCGTTTCCGTCGGAAAGTGGAAAATCTCTTTATTAGGCATTTTTCACTGGCCGATTATTTGGCACCGATCTGCAGTCAAGAACTACCGATTGTGTTTTTTTATGCCGACGCTAGATCAGTGAATGGACACGGTTGGCATTAGAAATGCAATAAGGTCCCCACCCTCAGATTTCCATCGGTATGAACATGTCAAAACCAGTCATCTACTGCATTATCGGCGACTACACATGTATTTGATACCGACGTGCTGTCGGTGGCACTACCGACACATATTTAGGAGAACTCAAATAACCGGTGCCATTTTCGACGGCATATAGAAAATTGTTTTTTTAGTCTCGTTTCTATCGACTGACAAAAATGGCACTGAATTTCTGAGTTGTCCCAAAGGTCTGTAGGTGGTGGCCACTGACTCCACGTCGGTAACAAATGATCGGCGAGCGTCAATGTCATCTGTTGGTACAACAGTATTGTTAACATTTTTGATTTGCCAATGTACATAAGCAGCTGGATGGTAATGACATGTCCATTTTGCACTAAACCTTGAGGATAATCGATGAAATCAAAGCGTTTTCATGTTGTCAGTCGTTCACGAAGTCAGTCGGTAGTGGCGTCACTGCATAATCTTCGCAAAGAATGCTGTTGCAATTTCAATACCGGGTCGTTTCTATTCATCGATCTTGCGTGTGTGGTTCCGGACTGCAGATCGCGTGCAGAATAATCGGCCAATGGAAACGGGTGCAGTTGTAACGTTTTACCAACATATTGCCAACGTTTATTAAATGTTTAAATTGTTAGCATCACCCAATATTAGCCTGATAATTTCTTAAATGTTTGCCTATTGTTTACCTAATCGTATATACATTTGATGCCAGGAGGGAATTGACTTCATCTTTTGTATATTTAGATTGATATGAATATATCTTTATAGATGGGCTTCTCCAAACATTTATCTTTAAGGAGTCATCGACAGGGTACAATTACGTCAGGCTCCCCCAGCACTTCATAAATGTATCTCACTTAACTACTTCAGTAGGACAGCTTATATGTAATTTCTGTCTTCATGGCAGGTGTCTATTGATTAAAATAGCATGTAAAATCTGAAATGGTACTGATCATTGTTATAATTTCAACACTGTACACTGCAGGCGTTGGCAGAAACAAGTCTTACCCTGTGACGTTGATGACGGACTTAGCGGGCAGTGCCGGCGGAGACCACCACACCTCCTACTTCCCTCTACCCACCTTTATGTCGACGAGGAAATATTACTGCCATGTTTCTGGCTCCAACTATATCAACTTGGATTTCCGTCACGCCAAATACCACGAGATCTCTATCCATGGGGCGCCGGAGCCCGTCTTCTTTAACGTCGACAGCAGCTTGGAGGCGCTCGTTCGCTCCATGACCTACTTCCTGTGGCGTCAACCCCGACTTCCGGATTGGGTTCACACCGGCGCCATCTTGGGAGTACAAGGTGGAACTAAAAGGGTCAGTGTTTTTATTTCAATCAGTATTGGGTATATACATTTATATATTTCATATCATATTGTAATTAATACAAATCATCAAGATTAACCAGATCCATCTTACCTTACTTGCTTGCAAGTGCTACCCTTGATTTCAGTATGCAACGCCCATGCTCAATTTTCTTGAACCCTGAAAGTACTATTCTCAATTCAATGTGTGCTACTGCATTGATCGTCTATACCATCCGCTCTATACAATTTAACCGGGAGAATGGAATGTTGCCCAATAAACCAGTGGAATGGGCATCTAGCTCCAAAAGCATAGACAATAACAGACGATTTTGTGGACAGGCGGCCGTAAACCGCGAGTGGTTAACCAGTAGTAATACACTAGCGTCAGGTAGTCAACCTTGAGTGGTTTACAGAGCTGCCTGTCCGTAAAACCATCGTTTGCTGTATCTATTATCGATCTTGCTATATAATTGAGGAATTGCTATATATTGAAGCATATATCAAGGGACCTTTTTTTTGCTTTGTAACAAAAAGGGACTACTGTCCCGTATACGATGGCTTTGAGGCCGTATACAACGGATTTGTACCCTTATACAATGGTTAAAGTATCTGACAGTTCTTAGATTATTAGTAACGTTTTTGTTTTGGATAATAAAGCTGCCTCTAAGTAGTATCACAAACCTTAATCTAAGACCGAGGCATACCAAGCGAGTGAAGGAAATGATTTCTGGACTCGCCAACAAAAGCCGCCGATTTTCACTCGATAATTCTGCTCGCTTGGTGGGTCTTTCTCTTTGGTAAATGGTCAGCTAGTGAGGAAATTAAGTGAGGTAAGCAAGTAGAAAGATATGTAGCTAGGACGTAATATGAACATACATGCTTACAATTCTAAAAACTAAAGCAAATAAATTATACTAGATCAAAAACTAAAGCAAATAAATTATACTAGATCAAATAAATTCAATTAAATTTAGCTGAAAATTCTCACCCTAAAATAAAAATAAAGTAAATTGAATCAAATATACAGATTAAAATTTAAAATTCCTCCATATAAATTTCCAAATGACTCATTCCCATTTGTTTTTATTTTTACCTACTTATTCAAATTATGTTTTTATTTCCCTTTTTTGATTCTATTTATTATTATTATTTCTTAATTTTTATATATATATGTATATTTTTTAACCAATTTTATTATAAAAAAAAGTTTGGTTTTTAATTCTACTTAGTTAAAATTTCAATATATATAATACACTTTTATCTATTTATTATTATCATTTTACTTATTTGATTTTTATCATCATTTATTCTCTATTTTTCTTTTTTACACATCATATTCGATGTAATTCTAATTAAGTATTACCTTATAAATATATTCAACTAATTTATTCATTGCATTCATTGAACAAACTTTCTTTATTCTTAAATTATTCATTTCACATGTATTTTACATGTATATTCAATATCAATTTCTCTTGATTTATATCTTAATATTTCAAATTTCTACTCAACATTCTTGAAATAAGAAATAAACTGTTGCCAGTACACCAAGGTAGTACACCATTGTATACCTAAATACAAATCATACATATCTACCGATAGACATACACACTTTCTTTTCAGAAAATAGTACATTTCATTTATCTAACATTAGGCGCTCGTCAATACAGAGCCCAAATCATATGTATGATATGATTAAGCATGCTCTCTAACGTCGGTAACATACATACAGCAAGGATCCTACTAGTTCACCATCAAATATGTTCGTTTCTATTTAGAAATGAATGAAAAGTCTGAATCCCCCATTACCTTTCCTATGGCAAAGCCATGACATGTACATGAATATCTGATATCAAAGTCCCTCTTTTGCACCCAAAGTGTGCACAATTTGGCATAAGATGCCAACATTTTCTACCTGAATCTCTGAGAAGACTTGCACTTCTAGCGTGTCACATTTATCCAATTCATTTTGAATGTTTAAACTTGCAAATATATTGGAATGTGGTTCAACTATTTACTAAACAAATGTACGTAGCCTAGTTCTAGTTTTAAAATTATGAGCTTCAGAGGAGATTGGATATTAGGACATCCATGTCATATGATTCTACAGGATATATAATACACGAGAGCTTCACCCTGACACTATGTGATCTACATCCTCTAATAGAATAGATCAGTCCTTTCGGCTACACTCTCTTTTACTGTGACGCCCGCTGGTCTTATAATCCCATCCAGGCTTGTACCGCATCTCGACCAAATATGACCCGGAGCGGTGGCTCAACGCTTCGCTCGTTCAATTAGGGTTCGACGGGTTTGTTTCAAGTAGCATCCGCTTTTTGTATCAACTTACAGTAAGAGACAGCCGGTGGCTTGTTTACCGCTATAGCAGTGCCAACCCTTTTTTCGTGAGCATAATATATACGTATTCCTATGTGTTAACTACATCCTTAAGAAGACTACACCATAGCACCTTTTACTACTAGCCTATTGAAATCAGTTTGATTATTATATATATTTAATAAATCATATGTGCATACCAGGTTATTATTTGCCAATAAGCTAGTGCTGTTTGTAATATATTGTGAGGTGTCTGCATTGCTTTCCAATAGAGATGTACTCACTGACTAGGGTTTTCAAAAGTCAGCCAGGTGTCGTGTTTCCTTCAGCAGCACGTGTGTGAAAGAATCATTTGAGCGATCCCCGCAGGTGGTGCTAGGACCCACGGAACGTGCTCATCTTCGAGTTCCCTTTGTAGGCCCTCCCCCAGCCTGAAACACGTACCGGCAGCATAACCTGCAGGAATATATCAATTTAAGGAAAATTATGTCGGCCTAACATGAAACGAGCTATACAGGCCTGGTGCAAAGTTTACAAACAGTCATGCACCACCCTTTCTAGGTTTTGCGCGTGTGCATGCGTGTCTGTTATATGACTCGCGAACAGCTTGGGCCCGGAGCTAGAGTTACCCTTAGTCATCATCAACAAGCATCATTTATCATCGCTCTTTAAGTTCATGTCCCGCAATAATGGCAGCTTACTTTCCTGAAGTGACAGAAAAAAAAGGTGTCACACATCAGCTCAAATGTTGTCAGGATGGACTCGAGAAGGATTTGTTTACAGATCATCAGCAGACCAAACAAAGCCTTCTTTTGTCTTCTGAGTTGATGGGGGTCCGTGTCTACAGAGTGCGATGGGAGTGGAGAAGGGCTCGAGCATCCTGGGTTGGCCAGGCAACTCCTAACCCCTCCCGTCTTGTCCACCACACTCCTACCTACCCTCCGTGCTTTTATAGGGAAGTGTGTTTCGCTGTGTTCCTGAATGGAGCAAATGATACGTGTCTTGTTTTTCACTCATTTATCCACTTCCAGAAATAGCTCTATGACTTTGTGATCACTTTCAGAAGAGGTGAAATACCAGTTAAATACAGAGTTGCTCATGTAGTTGCTTCCTTTTCCTTCTTAATGTACTTAAATTTGCAATACACTCCTGCGGCTATCTGGATGTTTCTTTACTGTGTCGCTAGGAGAACACTGGAGACAGGTATCAATAGAAACCGACATATCACATGTTGCAAAGCGTGCAATACACCTCTGATAACCTGGTTAACGAGCAAAGGGTATAAGAGGTCGGCAGTACGAATCACGCCCGGGCAATAAACACTGCACCCTATTTTACCTCTCCCCCACAAAAACTGGCAATTTATAATTGACAACAACCGCCGGAGCCATCCCGTCAAAGCCTTTGGGGGTGGGGGTGGGGGGTCTAATATTTGGGGACAGTGAGTAGGATAACAAAAGTGATAGGAGAGTTCGTGGGGAGAGCAATTACAAGGATAGGAAAGTGTTTGCGTTATTATTTAACTAAATGTTGCCCGCATTTTATTTTCATATCCCTTCTCTGTCTTTTCGTTCTCCTGAAAGTTTATGATGAAAGCCATCCTCTCATTGTTTGTTCTTTGTGCCTATCCCAGGTGCTGGTGGGGCTGTCTGGCAGGAAAGACTGGTAATTAGAAGGTCCTGGGTCCAAACCCTAGACAAGCCCAATATTCTTCTTTTGTCTTTAGAAACAAAATGTTATGTAGGTGTTACTTAGGCTACCAGCTTCAGAAAGGACACCTATTGTGATGTTCTTCCGAAGGGATAGTTCTCCGGATCGAGGCGAGGACAGTGACAGTCTTTGCAGTCATTTTAGATATCAAACGCCCCTATCTCACTCTTGCAAGTAGTATATGGAATCATAACATTAGCACTGGGAATTCCATGCCAAGAATATATGGAGTCTTAAATTTTAAACCACCTTGAAGAATCTTCTGGTCAGCAAGAGGCGTGATATAAAAGTGTCAAATTCAGTCCTCCAAGGTCTGGTGGCGTGTGCGATGGGGTCAGGACTAATGTCTGCTCAATATCAATTCAGTTGAGATGTGTAGCGTAGTCACATTATCTGATTGCACCGCGTGTTTGCATGGCTTATTCATCTTGGCGAATAGGTCCTGTAGTATCGCAGTGTCACTAGCATACCGTCAACCCTGCTAGCCAGTAACTTATGAGTAAGCCCATCTTGTGCGACAAACCCTGAGTGCCTGTGACAACCACCCACCCCCAACTCCCTCACACACATACACCTCCTTCCAACAAAGTGAATATTACCACGAGTTATGACGATGGAATGGTCAAGCTACATTTCCAAATGAAACTCGTGACAAGCAATCGACTGAAAAATGCTATACTTCGATGGAGTCTCAAATTTGTATATACAAAGCTCACATAGTGGGCGCGATAAATGTACCACTAACAAACCATACGCAGGGATTAAACAAGGGGGGCGGATTAGATGCGATCACGCTTTTATTCTATTAGATACCGTTATCAGTTTCCTTTGCAAAGTCTATTTTGTATTTTAAAGGAAATCAATTACCACTATTAAACGAATTCGGTATTAGGCCCTTTGCTGCTCATTCATTACAGTTTTTTTTAAATATTGTTTGTATAGTTTCTATGGATAATATAGTCATATATTCCTCAAATGTGAATAAGAATATTATATGTTGAAGACTTTAAATGTATTAACGCTGAACACCTAAAAGACAAAGATTTGTTAAGATGTTCCTACAGACAAATTAACAGGTAGAATGGACAGTGTTTATGCATGTACCCCTGGATACAGTATGTGAAATCATATTCCTACCCAGGAGTAGATATTAATCTATCGTAAGGTTTCAGCTACATGTACAGCGATTGATTATTTAATAATAATGATATCGAGACTGAGTGATGGTGCCTGAAGGAAATCTATTTATTATTGCTTTGGCTTGTTCTACGTCTGAACACATAGCTCAGAACAGATTTCATCCAGACACCCGAACCCTCTTCCTGTATACACGTATAGTATTAGCTTTTCCATGGTAACTTCATTGTTGATGGTGGAAGCCCGTTCTAACCATGTAAATATGAACCTGACATGAGTGTGGTGATCTTGTACCTATTGAAGTATGACTATAACCTTATAGAAGTTAAGGTATTTGAGGAATATAACGGGTATTTTAATTGGCTTTAATTTTGGAAGACTATCACAACCTAACATGACATTTACCTCCGTATCTTGACATTGCAGATGTTGGAATATTATGAGGAGGCCAAGGCTGCCGGCGTCAAAGTGAGCGGCCTGTGGATCCAGGACTGGTCCGGAAACATCTACACGCAGTTCGGCAAGCGCGTTTACTGGGACTGGGTTTGGAACCAAGAGCATTACCCAGGTACACATTACCCTTGTTAGAGGTTCATTCCAATTACTTCTTAGTCGTTAGACTACTAGAGCCTGTTGAATAATTTAGGTTTGTGTATGTAGACCTTTTGATGTATCCCAATGTGACCCAGGGAATATGTTGGTCAACATTATTCAACACTTATGTGTGACCTTCCATAGGCAAGGACTACCTTAGTGAACGAGGTTGAATATTGTATGATGTCTCCTTATACCCTATATCTTCATAGGCAAACGTTATTCAACAGACACTAATTATTCAACAGGTCATCGTCTTCCTGTAGTGCCTTCCTATTCTCTTGTGAAGCGAGTGAAGCGCATGCCCACCTCCTCATCTGAATTGTAGGGTTCCATTTCCCTGAGACAATTTTTTCCCTGCAATTGTCAGCGTCAATTACCCCTACCCAGGTACAGAATCCCATGAGAATTTGATTTTAATCACGTTTAAGATTCATATGGACATTATGGTGATACAAATTAACCCTCTGGTGAGTCGCCGACTAAGTACCTAAATCAACCAAGAGGAGGTCAGCAAGCGTGAGGTACCAGGTGTGTCCTTCCAAGGGAATCTAATTCGCCACTTTTAATTGAGACTTATAAAATCACTTTGCCATAGGAGAATTGTCCGAGACAAGGGGAAAGGTGTGAAGTACAACCGTCTCGGGTACATTAGTCTCTGTGATTTAGATTTCCCATGTGTTCGTGGATGCCAGACTAAAGCGGGTGCTCAACCAAACAGGCTCTTCACAGGTGGGTTTTAGCTTTCAGCCAACGCTGCTCGCCGGTCACCTCCCGGCCACCCCTACCTCTGTAAAATCTCCCAGCTGTTGCACCGATTCCCCTATTTTTAGCTGATGATCACAAGGTGCACATACACCGCTCGGCAGGCGTCCAGCGAGTGTTTCCCCCGAGTCTGGTAGTGCTGGCTGGGTGATGAGGTGATGCTACTGCCATCTTGGACCTGTTTCAGTAGTTTCGTGACATGTCTAGATGGCATCTGTGACACCACATGGACAGATCAACACAAGTTGCGACAAGACAGACCCCAAACATGGTGTGTCCAGTTTCAAAAGTATTAGACAATTTCACTCTTTTCCCGTAAGAATGAAGCAATGAAACTTTAACACGAGTAAGGGATACATATCACCTATAAGCGTTTCAAATATGAAGAAAATTTGCCACTCTGATCCGCTGATAATTGACTTCAACTGTGACATGCTTTTTGGAACCTGACAAAATTTTCCCGCTTTTGCTTGCACTGTTGGTGCCGCTGTTGATGTCTGTCTAGGCCTAATGTCACGAAATTACTGAAACAGGTACCTGGTCAACGTTGGCTGCATCATCGTGCTTGGCTTGTTTCCCATTCATTTGGTAGGATGAGTGCCAAGTGTGTTTCTACACCTACACAGCTCAGGCTGCCCAAAATACCTGTGTGAGCAAGGCAGTGTGCCGCCATGTTGGGATATGTACTGGAATGGCACCTGGCAGCTTGTCAATATTCCACTGAATGATGCGGTTAATAGAATACTGCAGGTGAATAAAGCTAAGCCTTGATGTTATGAATGCTTATAAATACCTGACTCTGGTTCTAAAATTCTGCCCAGAGTACCCAAACTGTCGGAATTTTCTGTCTCTGCTCGTGGGTTAGCACATCGCAGGTGTCGCCCATTCATGTTGATGGTGTTGGCTGAGATATGGACCAGTAAAAGTCAACACTGATGCCAGCAAAACTCGCAGCATCAGCGGCCACCTGGCCGGCCGCTGCTAAATATCTATCAAAATAGATTTTGAACAGGTCAGCCGACGCTGGGCCAGTGATGGGGAGACATGGCGATAGGTCGGCAGTCAGCGGCACTGGCAGAGACCAGTCCAACGTCTGGTGTGAAGATGTTATGATCTGTTCCACTGAGCAGATCATCACTGCCGATGCACAAAATGGGTCGGCAACTGTCGGCGACGACCAGGGCTAATGTTGACTTGGTGGAGCAGCCACTTATCAATATCTCATGACATTTTTAATGATTTATCGGTATCCATACTCACACCAACGCAAATTACAGACGTAGAGAAGGGAAAGCATCTTTCTATTTAGATAAACAACACTCACACAAATTCAAAAGCTGGTAAATATAAACTCATATCTAAACACATTTAGCCCAATACTCATTGTTATTTGTTTATCAATATACATATTGCAGATACATACAGGGGCACTCACACCCACACACACAAACTTACATACTGTCAGAGAAGTATTCTCATAGCCTACATCTCGAGAGTGTCCGACAGCCTCCATTGTGCAAACAGAAGGAATTTAAAACCAGGACTCTTTAAAATTAGATCCAGAAAATGGAGGCTTATACTAGACCTGACTAGGTCGCAGTGGGGCGTCCGCAGTCTGTCTTCCTATCTTCTGTCTACAGTCGATTCCCGTTTCCCCAAAACGTATTTAAACTGTGGCACGTCCATGGAGATAGCAGCGTGAACGTGACTGCGGACTTACACCCGCCGACAGCCCTGGACAGAACGTGCGCGTAGATCTTTATGAGAATGTCCACAAGCTGTGAACCTGTTTAAAAGCGAATCGATGTGAAGGTCCAGTATCTACTTCAGTCTGCTGCCTCTCCACCACAGCCTCTGAGACATGGTGACGCAGACTTCTTGACGCTTATCAAGAATGAACTATTGATATGTCTCCCATATTCTGTATTGCTGTTTAAACCTGGTGTCTGTGTACATGTACTTCTGTGTGGGCGTGTTTCGGTGAACCTGCGTGTATGTGCTTTAAGGACTGTGTATGATACGGTCTGAACTTTCTTTGTGTATATTCATTTTGTGGGCGTGTATGTTTTCAAGAGGGCTTTGACGACGTTATTTGTACACATGGTATACATATGCCGTGTGACTATAATGATCAGCCATATATATATAGCTGCGTAGGTATCCGTACAGGAAGGTTTGTTGTACGCTATGCGTGGGGCAGTTATAATGTAAGGATTACAGTCATCTAACCTGGACACAGTCCCTGGGCCCATGATTCATTCAACCCTTTCCATGTCTTATATCAGCTCTTACTCCCCGGATGACCACGGCACTCAGCCAACTCTCCCTGAGGTACCTACTCGTCTATCTTCATCCACTTATCTGTCTTTTCTCCACTGGCGTGTCGTGGAAAACAGTTCGACTAAAGGTTCAACCATGTCCTTTCCTTTATCCACAATTGTATCATCCCCTCTCTGCCCTTCTGTGGTTTTCTTTATTTTTCGTTCCATACAGTTGTCATTTATAGAGTTTCAAGCAGGTGCGAATGAATCAAGAAAACCCATATTCAAATAGTGAATTTATGCAACTGGTCCCATGTGAAGGTTTAATATACAGAACTTGTAGTACTAGTAGGAGTCATCACTTAATTTCTGTCCCACTCAAATCAGCTAAGGACAGGAACAGGTGGGGTTCCGGCATGGCAGCCTAGAAGGTAATCCCAGCTTGAATTGTAGAGACGGGATTAGTTTTGTCAGTCCGACAGACCACATCAACTTTCAAAACTGATTAACTCACCCACCAGCGCAGGCTGCGTCTACATCCACGATATTCGCCTACGCGATACAGAGACAACTCCTGCTATATCTTGCGAGAGATTAGTGAACGTCAGGAAACATGTTTTGGCTTTTTTACATCATTGGATGCCTGCCGCACCATCTGCGAGTCTATCTGTATTCCTAGAACTGTCATTTATAAAATGACCTGTTTTCATTCTTAATTTACAAAAATCACACTAGATGTGACCACATAGAATTGAGATTATGATTCTGGCCCACGCAGCCATTGGTATCTGGACCAATGAGAACTTTTCCTTGATAGATATGTACTTTTTTCATATCATCGCTGTGGTTGCCCAGCAGCGTGTAATATAGGGAAACAACTGGGAACAGATTACATTCAGGCGCCGTCAGTCTGACTCCTTACTGTCATATACCTGAATATCATTAGAAAATGCCATCGAATGACAGAAAGGTAGCTGATGAACAGGGACCAACTACCCCTAACACCCAGCTTGTGAATGAGTAAGAAGACGTCCGACTGGGTCGTACTCATTGAATTATTGTATGTAAGTAGTAATGTTATATATATACACTAGTTTATAAAGAGAATATATATTAAGATATAATAAGATTGATATGAAATTAATGTAATATAATGTAAATACCCAAGCCGGCTAAGAACTCGGGTATACAATAGTGATAAGGATTGTTGGTGTGTGGTGGGTGGGATAAAATAAATAGATGAAATAAAGAGAGATGGGTGAAAGAAGAATTTGATGAATAGAATTGTATATAAATAAGAATTGTATATAAAGATTGTCTATGTGACTATTTAGTTGGCAGTCGCTGTATTGAGTGTAGGATTGCTTGCGTCACGGGGTATCGTGATGTGCTGCTCATATACATTTGAGCGCCATCCACCATACTGTTCTATCTCAAGAGGAGATACCCCGGCTCTGAAGGCTGCAGTTGTGGCTCCCTTCCACAAGGACTGGAGGAAGAATATGTTGGGGTCTTTCTCCAATTTCCTTAAATCCCTTTACCCACTTCTTTTTGGGAGTGACGCTTGAATGGAGAACATGAGGAGCTATACTAGTTAGTCCAAGTCGTGCCTGGTAGGTAGGGGGTGGTTTTTGTTTTTGTAGCTTGCTCGGGGCACATCTCGTGGGACGCACCACTGGGGATGATGATTGTCTCGCTCTGGTCATAACTCTGAATATTTTTTATGGACGCGATGTGGAGCCTCATGCTTGCAAGAAGCATTGTCATGCCGCTTCTTGTGAGGTGCTTTGTAGGCAAGAATCTGCTCACCATGGTTTGAATCATGTCCGATTGACCGAGAGCCACGGCTGGCCGACCCAGCCTTAGTATCACAGTCCTGACGATATCTAGTGGTATGGGCCATTTCTTTGTTTAGGAAAGCTTGGACCTAACAGAGACATTCCAGCACACTTTTGTGATTCTTACTATCCGGTGTATTCCTCAACAGGCCCATCTATCCGAGCGGGAATCCAAATTTCCAGAAATCCAGCAATTCCCAGGATTTAGGGTCAAGAGGCATGAGGCATTCCCACATCTGTTGGGGAGGGGGGGGGGGGTCAGGCATGTTTTTGATGTTCCTGCGTGTGTTTGTTGTTGGTGCCTCAGTGCTGGTGCATGGGGCACTGACTAGCTGTTCTCTTTTCCGGTTGCATTGCTTGTTGGAGAACTTGCTGGGGTCGCTATGGAGCTGTGTGGATGGCTGCATTCTCCTTGGCCTTCCATCTGCAGGTAGTGATGCTGTGAGTGCAGTTGCGGTTAGCTGTAGCGATACTGTAAGAACAATAATGAAAGCAATGTCGTCCCCCTTCTTCAGTAATAGGGAAAGTTATTACTTTTTCACATTCATTACATATCATTATTAATCTCATAAACCCCTGCAGGTTCGATTTAGCTCGAAACGTCGTTTGGCATGGTTATGGTCGGTACATAGGGTCTATACTCATATTCTTCTTTGCTTACTTATTATTTGTACTCTTATCACAAGAGTTGTACACTATTGGTTTGTAAACAGTCCGGACGGATCAATGCTGTAAAACGGGATTCACACGGTGGGATTCATGTACCTCACAGGCCGTTTGTCTGAGACAAATCCTGTTGAGATTCGGTACTGGAACACAATCTCCTCGTGTGAATGACAGGCTTTCATTTTGCTGAGACAACTTTTTTCTCTTGCAATTGTCGGCGACAATCGCCCCTAACAAGGAACAGAATCTTATGAGATTTTGACTTTAAACAGGTTTAAAATTTAGAGGGACATTTTGGTGAGACAAATGTACTTCACACGTTCTCCCCCAATCTGTGAGTCTCAGCGGTCTCAAATAACACCTATTCACACGGGGAAGTACCCTGAGTCGGCGACTGTGTACCCTGTGTACCCTGTGTAGGGGTGTAGGGGTGAGACTATGTACCTGTTAAATCTTCTCATGTGAATTGAATCCGCCATGTTCCCCTGAGACTGTAGAACACCCCAATCTGTGAAACTTTGTTCCCAGTTGTAAATAGTAGCCGACTGGTGCAGAGGTGTGAAGTACACCAGTCTCAGGTCCATTTGTCCCACCGTGTGAATCCCATTTAATGGAAGACCATCTCATATGAAGTGAATTATCTGCAATAAACAAACAAAAAACAAAAAAAAGAACATAGTGTGACTAGACTCAGGTCTGTGGTAGTGACCAGGGCCTGGCTATTATCATCCGGGGTCCGATTTGAGGATCATGCGTGTGAGGTGGGGGCAGTGGCAAGCATTACTCTGTAGTTCCAAATCGTTTTTGTTCAACAGACCATGATATCTGCCTTTTCTCAATCTTATTCCAGACAATAATTGATTAATGTAATCTGCCGTGAACTGCTACATGTACAAACTTTGAACTTCCAGTGGAAGAACTGCCCGCGTAGCAGAACTGGCAGAATGAATAAACAAACAAAAATATTCGACCACCTTCGGACTCCATTCCATGGTCAGTCCATGGTGTCAGCTGAGACTAGGTGGAGGTGTGAGATGATAAGGTCGCTCTGACTGTACACCCACCTGTCCATGGGGAAGGCTAGGATAACATTTATATACTCAAGCCGGCCTATCTGAGATCAAACAGCTAGCTTTGATTTAAGTGTATGGCATGTTTCTGGGTTGACGTTCATATATGGCCTTGGTAATAATTGGTCTAGGAATAGGTCATTTGCTACTGCCACTTTACCTTCAGTCTGCTGGAATGCTTGCATTGGAGGTAGTGGCTTATGAAGCTGAAGATCGGAGTCCTGGAGTGTATGTGAACAGTGTTCAGGGAATGTTGAATGGGCTGTGTATGGGGATTGGGCTCAGCGCCTATTGATCCTGCGATGATGTTGAGGTAAGTGCAGGAGAACCCTTATCTAGGTTTGCCTCGATGAGGATATTTTTGAGTTAATGTGGTCAACTTTTTTATGAACATCCTACATTCCGACCTCATGCATGCTGAGCCTCTCCCATACGAAATCTGTGTCGCTCAACGTCACCTGTGATGAGCCTGAGGCACTGGAAGTGTTGGCAGGGATGAAAAAAAAAGATATCTCACTGTCTACCTACCTTGTACAACAGGTGTGGAAGACAACGGAGGCAGTGAAGTGTGCATGAGGGGTTGAACCCTCTTCCCCTGCGACACTCCCGTGTTGTTGTCCCTTCTTTTCATGGCAGTTTGAGTTGCGGTAGACATCATGGTATGTGAACAGTGTTCAGTGAATGTTGAATGGATCAGTAAAGACATAAGTGTTGCGACAGGTGCCATGTATGTGGTGGCAGTAGTGAAACAGCCTAGGACGACAAAGACCCAATGCCGACCCAACTGTGATGAATGAAAGCCATAAGCCGACCCTTAAATGTGAGACATTAGTGCACAGGCATGACATAATAGTGTTTTCCAATTAGCGTTGATGAAGTGCATCTGAAAGACCGATTTGCAAATCACAATATTGACCAATTTAAAGTGTTTGTGCCTGATGTTCAAGATGTTTAAAACATGATCAATGGAGATGGGGATAGGAGCTTTCTGTAGAAGGCATTATTCGTGCCAATCGTCGTTGGTATCAATTTGCCATACGGCCAATTGTACAGCATTCCCACCGTCACTTTATCAGATCTCGTGCAGAATGAAGCAGAATAAGATCCATAAAGTATGTATGCAAAATTCCTGAAAATGTTGACTCACCCCCTGCCCCCAACACCTCAATCTTGTAGGCAGTGGAACAAAGACGGAGCAAACACAGAATTTCTGAAATATTTACCCTACCCCCACCATCAACCCCCCCCCCCCCTCCCCACCAGTATGTATAAAATTCCTCTCTTTGTTGAAAGGTTTAGCAATAGGAATAACAATAATTGATTATGAAAAAATTAATTCGCCAATCGAAAAGTTGTTGAATATTATTTTGAGAGGGATATTGGTCATTCCTATGTCTGACATTTTGCGAGTGTCTTGTCATCATTTTCATGTATGTATTAACACAGCCATACAATTTTTGGTTTTGTTTATTAAGTTTACAGAGTTTACTCAGAATGGAATGTTTCTTACAATGACGTTTACTGTGTATCGCTAGTAATAACAAAAAATACTGTCTTTGCTAGGATTGATGGACGAGATAGAGCGCCTGAAAACAGAAGGAGTGCGGGTCCTAATCTACGTTACTCCTAACCTTCACAGTAAAGGCACCCTCTTCAAGGTAGCCGAAGCAAAGGGCTTTCTGTTGAAGGATAAGTCGGGCAATACCCACCTACAGGACTTCATGGAGTTCGATTGTGGTACCGTCGACCTCACCAACCCAGCTGCTTTTGACTGGTACAAAGGTAAGATGAGACTTCATATGTAAATGAAGCCATAAGTGGCTCGTAATGTATCTTATTGATACAATTTAGAAACAAAAAAGATACGCATAGGACAGGGACAGCAAAACGCACCAAATATAAATATGTGATTATTGCTTTTTCAAATCACTGGGGGACCTCTTTAGGTACATTGTTCAAAGTAGGAATAGCCACCATGAATATAATAGATCATTCTACGAATAACCAAAGTTCATGTCGCAAAATTATATTTTCTTCATGACATGAGGTTGAAATTTTTTATCACTTGGGAAACCAGGCAAGTCCGTACAGCGCATATGGTTATTCGTCTTGGCATAACTTATCACCATTGTTAGTATTAAGCCTGTTAAACAAATACATGTTGTTTCGTGTGACGACTTTAGTAACAGATCAGATTTCAAGACACTATACAGAAATCAGGCCATCTCTGAGAGTAAACTACTATAAGAATGTTAATTAGGCCATTATGGTATCAACACCGTTTACAGAATGTCATGGAAAGGGGACATATATCAAAATAGTTTACGGACCTACATCGTTGCTGATCTTATAAGCAAGAGACAGAGACATAGTAAAACATGGTCAGCTAAGAGAAAATCATAGCATATTTTTATTTCTGTAATTTTGGTAACACGATTCCAAAGCATCTGAATGCCACGGATAAGAGAGTCGTGGGGGTCTGTTAAAGCCTAATGCAGAAGGGAATAAATCCAGTACCTAAATACATTGCCAGATTTAAGAAAACCCCGTAACAGAGTTCATTTAACTGGCCTGAGAACCCTGAGTGCTCATCGAAATGATTTCATGATTCATCATCAATCATTTCTCACCTGTTTTGGCGTTCAAATTAATTTGACATGCGCTTTCTTGTTTTTATCTGAAAAACTCAGGTTACCTGAGAGCTGCTTTGAACTAAATAGAATAAAGGCATTGTCGGGGCATCGGTTATTACCCCGCTATTTTCAAATACGCCTAATGGTTTGATATAACCACTGCGTGGCAATATTCAATTCTGTGCTACGTCGTTTACTTATTGGCTTCTATTTTATTGAGGTTTTCCTTTTCACGTTATGCCAATACCTCTTCCGTTTTTTGAGTTTTTATCTTTACGTGCTGAGCCGTTCTGCTTATAGACAGAGCCCTTCCGTTCGCAGGCTGAACCGTTCCGTTCTCAATGTAAGACGCTCAATATATTCTAAGCTGTGCTTCACCGTCTGGCTTGAGCTGCTCCTGATTTGCTCAGACTGGCTCAACCTAAATCACGGCGACCGCCCGGCACTCTGCCACGCGTCTGGAGATTTCCGGCGTCGGTCTCACAGCGTCCTTAAAACACTAACTCACAGCTTTGCCTAGCAAGCAGAAATAAGTCTTGCTAGACCGACGTTGTTTCCTCCATGACAGCCTGGACATGTTCACTCCCGCCCACCTTATGTGATCTTCCTAACGCAACCCATCCCTCCATTGTATGCCCGGCATCACAATATTTCATATGATTTGTAATGTGGATGCCTATAGTACTCAAATATATATTTTATGTGTATAAATCCTAAAGGATGACGTTGGCACCATTTATCTCACCCCTTGTGCAAGTTTAGTCATAGGAATAACATTAAAAAACGATCACCTCAGGAAAGTGACAAAACTACGCCATGGCTGTGGCGTAGTGAATATGAGATGACGTCATATGCGATTGACCAACCAGCAGCCAGGATTTCAGAGAAAAGGCAAGACATCAACATGGAGATTTAAATGTTCCTAACTTTATTTGCGAAGTAATGGGCTTTAATCATCACTTAGCTTCATCTCGATGATTATTGCATCCCATGCAAACTCGTGGAGTATTGTGTATTTATAGGTTCATGTGTTTTGCTAGTTTTGCTCCCCTTTTATATATGCCTCTATATCGTATGTTTAAGGATGTAAGATACCAAACTAATCCTAATTTCTTGTATGTATATATCAGTCCATACACTTTTATCCTACTTCCATTGCCGGAAGTGCATAAGCACCGTGTTAAACACAGCACAGACTTTCGACTTTATGTATGTAGATACGAATCCCGCCCCAGGCCAGTTTGAGTTATATATATAAAAAATGTTCTTTTTTTCTCTTTTTTTTTTATAACGCTTTTACTTTCAAAATACCATTGGTCTGTATGATTCAGCCTAGCCTTGTTTATAGAGCAGGAGCTGTCAGTTGACTTTATCGACAGACGGTGGTTAGAGGCGGCGGGGTCGGAGTCAGGGTTTGGGTCGAGGTTAGGGTTGGGTCAGGGTAGAGGTAGGGGTCGTGGTTGGGATTGGGAGCACGGGCTTCAGTGTTTTTGTAGGCGCACACGCTTCAGTGTTGGTTTAAGCACGGTGGGCTGGTCAGTGTTGGTGTTCATTACCTGCAGCTGAGAATGTGTATTTAGGGTACTGTGGATAAACTTTATCTATATTTATGTATGCACCCGCGTATCTATAGTTACATGTAAGTACATGTATATCTAACCGGTATCCAATACAGGCGTATTTATATGAAAGCATTAGTAGATAAAGCCTATACTAGCGTCTATGCCATGATATTAATATTGATAATCCCAAATTTTCGTGCTGTGAAATTTCCTGACCACGTACACCATATCCGTACATGTATTTGCTATTTCAGTATCATTCTGCCTTCATGTTAAATGAAAGACAGGAAAATGGAAATAACTAGAGTTGTTTACATGGAGGTCTGGCTCACTTAAAACCTCATGTCAATGTATGAGAGTTCTGATCATAAATCAAACCTCTCAGAGATGAGAAATAACAACGACTCCGCGTGTAATCAATAGGCAATGACAGATGATCCCTCCTACCTACAGGTGTGCTGACCACCAACCTCATCGGGCTGGGTGTTGGCGGCTGGATGGCTGACTTCTCCGAGTATACACCGGTGGAGGCCGTCTTCCATAACGGCGTTGACGGGAGCCAGATGCACAACCGTTTCCCCGTCTTATGGGCTCAGCTGAACCGGGAGGCCGTAGCGGAGGCGGAGAAGCTCGGAGACATCATGTTCTTTATGCGAGCTGGGGGCACAGGTGAGTGTGTAATATGAGGGTTGGTGATTTGTTCTGAGACAACGGCCGTGAGTTCCTATGTAACACGTGACAAACGGGCCTCGGCACTTCCGCCTGCCGGCATGGTATGGGCCGTCACGTCACATTTACGTCATTATTAAAGTCCCTGGTCTTGTATCAATCTATATGTCTTGATAGAGAGGGTGGCGTAGGAATACACTGTGTTATACAGGCATGTGGGCATGTAGAGTATGCACTGAGGATTATCTATACCCCGGCCATATTTCCAAAAGTCCAAATGTGTTTATTTGTATTGTATATCAATCCATCTCTTTTTCTACGTGTAAAACATTATTTAAATACCTCCTTATATAAGTTAACCTTACTATATATATTATGTATTTTTTTCTTTGAATCACAACATCTACATATATACATAGTTTATATAATATATAACACATTGAACCTGTCCAGGGGAAATATGACAGTACGGGCTTAAATATTGCATATACATGTATTCTAAAACAGTCAGATAGCTACAGAATATAAACGTATAGTAAAAACATATATGGACACAAACGTTGGGAAGGGATTACATTATGCATGTTTTGATGAAATATTCATTACCAATATAACGTATTTTGCTTCAGTTAGAGAGAGGAATTGAGGTCTGAGGGTACCGCAGCCGAGACCTGCTGCATAAGGACATTCCAGAACCTAGAGCTGTTGCTCCTCGGCATGTTTCCCGGAAATGGATAAGCTTCCCCTCCCACAGCTAAGCTCCACGTTCCCTCAGATTCCGCTGCTTAAGGAACGATAAATAAGCAATAAACAGCTGAATTTCGGGAACGATAAATAGGCAATAAACAGCTGAATTTCAGAGCAATTGAGCAGTGAGGAACGTTTGTTCAGAAACCAGTGTCAATGATGATTTTAGTAATGAATCTCTTGGCGGACCCCTTCAGGCAGACTGGTAATTGAAATTTCAAATCAGGAATAAAAATACGTGGAAGCAACACATTTCCTCCCTCTACCCGATAATCCGAGATACTTGAAAAATCCTTCTGGAAGTTTCTAATATCGGTCCTAGGCTTCTTGTTTTTAGCTCGGCCAATTTCTGAAATAAGAGAGAGCTCAGATTAAGAACGTCTTGGTACGGGTGGTAATTAGTCCTGAGATGCCGATAGGCAGATTAAGACAGTGCTGAAATTGAAATCAAGCGTCAGGAGGAGGAGGGTTTTCAGCATCAGGCGATTAGAGAAGGAATAATAGAGTGAGTCAAGGAATCAAAGAAGTTCTATTTAATAGAATTCCAGTCTGGATGGTCGTGATGTCTCGGGACGTGAATGAATGGTTCTTTTAGGAATTAGCTGTAAAGAGAGGTGCAGCAGCTGTGTAGTATACCTGCTCCATACTACGCATTGGGTAGCTCAATATGTGGGGGTGTCTTGTCTGCATCAATTACATGCCAATTCAAAGGGGACACAGAGGTGGGAACAGATTTGGAAACCGTTTCCCAATATACTAATTAGTATTGGGCTTTGCATTATCTACTCTGGAGAATCAGTATCCAAGCGACCCCAGGCTTCCGGCTGGTTGCTGTTGGGCCTATTTCCCAGAGATATGCAAATTTCAAACCTCGCCTAAGATTACAGTAAATAACATTAGTGGACTGGACATGAATATGTGTCATTCAGAGCCTACAGGGATCGACTCCAGTTCTCCATCATTAAATAAGCATCATTACTCGGCAATTCTCTGTGAGATTCATTAGGAAGCAATAAGTCAATTCCAATTCTTTCATTGCCGTGTGGTCCTGTACTCGGCCCAGACTTTCCCCGTCCATGAAAGTTCCTTCGCTTACTTGAATTAATTGAAATCCAAACTAGAGCCTCCATTCGCTACTGCAGCGACCAATCCGTCAGTCATGCGACGTTATGAGAGGCCCGGGGCGCTATTTAGTAGCAACTGGTGGTCATACCTCCTTCCTCACTATGAAAAGAGAGGATTAAGATAACTTCAGAGGATGGCAACACACAAAACTAAAGACCCATCCCCAACTTGGAATCAAGATAGATGTTGCTAATAGAGACAGGTGGTCTGTGGATACTGCAGACGCAGCGCCACACACAGAAATACAAGGACAGCAATAGATGGATGGGATTGAGAATCGATGGTAACAGTGATTACCGAGATGTAGAACTGCACCTGCAAACAACGTACAACACTGTAGCAATGAATGGCTTGAAAATAAGGGACATTGGCGTTTTTTGTAATATATAGGCAAACGACCACAGCCTTGCAGCCATTTCTGTCATTCGATGCACTGTCCCTTCTCGAGGTCAGACGCGAACAGTTTTCCCTTTTGGTTTCAGAGTACGATCTATATATTCACATTATATTTACAGCTGTACTGGTTTTCAGACTGACACTGGGGGAGTTTCCTTTAGTGTGAGAGTGAAGAGTCTATTTGTAGACTCCATATGCAGGACGAGTTCTACATAGTCATAATAATATTCTAAAGCATAACGCATGGATTGCGCATGAATGAATTAGCCCTGTTTCCCTAAGCACTGTGGTGCTTAGGCTGGTAGGTACAACAATTCCCCTCCAGTACTTGGTAAGTACGACGGGTACATTCACGAAGGAGGACATCGAACAGAGAGAAAGGCATAATAATGAATACAGAACTTTATACTTCACACAAGGTAACGTGGGTATGGGGGAATCATATCTAAGAGCGTATACATTTTGGAATATGACACATCATGCATTGGAGGGCCCGCCACATGATTTTTCTACTATAATCCCATGGCACCCCAGTCATATTTCATTTATTGACGAGTGCAAAAAGAATTCAATTCTCATCAAAGATTAAATCACGATTAGTTCCCATCCCTGTTCACGCCGGCTGCGGAAGCTTACCACGGGGAAATAATTGCGACGACAAGGAGAGAGCTTGTTCTCGGCATGTAAAGTGCCTTTTTATTTACAGCGCTCTTTCTTCCCTTTAATAAGCGCGGAAGTACCGCCTTCGGAATTGTATCAGACCTCAGTGATTAAGTACACTCCAAGCTGATTCTGTCTGCGGCCACCGGAGCTTTGCTTCAGGATAAGGATGTTATGGACATGTACCTACTTCAACTTAAGGCTACGCTTATGTGGTTATGTCGAGCTTTATATATATGAACGCATTCAAATACTTCATATCTGACTTATTTCGTATTCATTAGAGAGGGTGTCTTAAGTTGCATGAATGGCATCTAGATCTAGCGCGGTTTAGTCCGCAATATGATGGTAAGGCCCATATAATGACGTATTTTAGTGTTTTATGTCAGACTAGTTCACAGCACGTACTTCAAACTAATACTACGGTCGAACCTTTATTCTTGTCGTTTTTATTTTCTCCCTTATTTGTCAGGAATCAGGCCCTGAGTAGACGATGGGCATCAGACCAAAACTCCTACTCTTCACGATTCCATTTTCATGAATCAGTTCAGTGTTCGATGTACATAAGACGTATATTGTCTGATGTCAAGAATATTGTCCTTTGAGGTAGCTATAGGCCCACATCGTCATAGAGAGGTGTATGCGATTTCCTAGAGTCTTTATATCGTGACCAAGGCTACCGACTTTTCATGTTATTTGATCTTAGAGAAATAGCAAAAAGATAAACCCACTAAATTTCCTAACAAATAAAAATCAGAGATACTGAGCATTGTTAATTTTATGCAAATGTGAGGCACCTGAACCTACCTGTGTCCAGACCATACATGAGGTAAGCTTAGCATAACTCTAACGGAGGATGGCGAGGAAGTAATTTGCTAATCACCTTCAAATTCGCTAATTAGGCAGGGGAATGCCTAAAGCCCATAAGACAGCGACATTTTCCACAGATTCTCCCCGATCCGATCACCGATTATAATCGGGAACAAGAATGTCGCTGTATTATACCCTTTGCTGATCACACATCTCCACTTTATGACCTTATACAGCGACCCGATTGAGATCAAAGAGAGCCGCCGGGAGCCGAGCCGGGGTGAGCCACGGGCCGCTGGTGTGGATTCATAGAAAATAATTCAAAGTTTGGATCTAATTAAGATATTCAGAAACAGTTTTCAGATTCATTATCACCTCTGTCTCCCCTACGAATCGGTATAAGGCACTTGTAAATCGAACTAGGGGATAGGTAGCATCGATGCTCAAATGGCATTCTCAGAATCCGGAACAGTCGGTGAAGTGCGTACAGCGACACGATTATGGTCGGGCAGAGTCGGTCATTACCCCCGCGCTAGTAATGCCCAACCCGATTAAAATCGGGTCTGTGAAGTGCGTACAGCGACCCGATTCTGACCGACCCGACGGGTTCGTTGGGCAAAGGTGTGATCGGGCACAATGGTCGGGTCGCTGTCTTATAGGCTTAACAAGGTTGTGATACTAGCAGACTGAGGCTTATAATATAAGGATGAGCCGCGGCCCAGACAACCATATCCTACTGATATGTCTCGGAAGACCGTATCTCCAGTTCCCTTGACTTGTGTCTAGGATTGTTTTGTGTTTAGCCAGGGCAGCTTACCTCGTATGCTGTGACATACTGCCCTGGGCTGCTCTGTATAGTCTCGAGTCGCTGAGCAGTCAGGGGACACTAGTATCATGATTACAATTCTTGGTACTTGGTGATCAGTACTGGTTCATATTCATGATTCATTCCAGGATTTCCATGTAGAGACGTGTCAAAGAGACCAGCCCAGACGTATCTGAGCTAAATAATACCATTGGGAATTATTTAACATTGGTTTGTAAATGGGATATGAGGAGGTTGGCGTAACCAAGGAATATATTTGTACAAAATCAGCCAGTTCATAGTCCGATGGCGAATCAGTTGACTGATGAAATCGCAGTCTTTGCTAATCAGACACGATTGCGCTAATGATAGCCTTGCCTAATAGGACACCACTGTCTAACGAGAAAGGCTTGTCGTATTAGGCATAGAATGTCTAATGAGGATCCATTATGTAACGAGATAGAGGTAGACTTATGAGACAATTATTGTTGAATTAGGCAATCTGCTTAGGTCTCCGTAGAATTAGAGTACGTTTAGATCTACGGTTTAGTGGTGTTACTGTCTAGCCATGGTCAACTGAGATTACATTCAGATAGATTGGATCTGGAAACAGGCTGTGATGGTGAAGGCTGGTTCCTCATCAAAGCTGGTATTTAGAAAACCACGTTGGTGGTGTCTCTAATACGGAGTCAGACCGATGCCCAGGAATGTGAGATACTAGCATCTACTATCAATGATATACAAAGTGCCCATCGAGAATGTATGGAGACTCAGTAATCCCATACTGTCAGATACCATATCCATGGTATACAGATTTCAGACACAAGCCTTGCGACAAGGTATACAGACTTCAAAACCATGGTATACGGAAAATACACACTTTAATCAGACATCTTTGTTTGCATCTAAAGTGCTATGCTATGGAGAGCAAACATATAGACACAAATGATATAACCTATAATATGCCAATTCCTGAGGGTAATTTATTCAAGAATATAGATCATAAATACAAGTAACGATGGTTTTGTTGAGAGGTGGCTTTGTAAACCACTCGAGGTTGACCTCTTGTGGTTTACGGCCGCCTGTCCACAAAGCCATCGATTGTTGTCTATATCACGGACTTATATCTTATATCTATGGATAGGAAACGCGGGCCATTCCCGTGTTTGTTCAACGATCTGTTCGCCTCGGCTACACTTGAGTGCATATGTGTCTATATGTACAACACCTAATGGATGTGACAGGTAGGTGTGAGAGAGTGTGATAAACTGGGCCTTCACAATGGTCTGTGAGATGAAGTAACATTAGTGTCTCAGAGGTGGTGGTGAGAGTGGCGTTATCTGGCGTGAGAAGCTGGCGTGACCTTAACGTAGCGGGGTGTGAATTGGATACTGGGTGCAGGAGGAGGCACAGCAGCAGACCTACAGGCAGCACACGGGGTCTGCGACTGGGTATTTAACCGACTGGGCGCGTGTCGCTCTAGTAACGAATGGACCTCAGGAGATGCTTGCAGGTAAATGGACGGCTGCACAAGGATGTGCCCCCATCCACCCAGGGGATGGCATTCGGCGGCTCAGGGGATGGAGCTCACTTTGTGATGGTGAATGAGATGTGGGGCCCAGGTTGGCGACCGGTAGCTGTTAAACCTCCACGGGTGTGAGACTGTCTGAAGAGGCTGCCCCGTAAGGAGGAAGTGGGTGTGAGAACATCTTCACTGCGTCAGGTTCTCAACGGTGGTTGCTGTGTGAAGGGTGGAGCACTTAGAACTTGACGTAAGCGTCATGGTGAACTGTGCCGCCAACATTCTTGTCGCAGCGTAAAGGGCAGTGTGTAAATAGTACTTGACGTAAAGGTCAATGTAAAGGCTAGTCTCCTGTCACTTTGTGTGTAGATATGGTGAAAATAAAATATGACTTCGGGATCACGGAACTAAGGGCTACAGTCTCTATGACTGTTACCGTGTTCTTTATTTTGATTACCCGCCACTCGAAAATCCCAGATTGTATTTACAAATAGTGGTAGCTAGAATATGATGTCAAGGCCTATACACGGGGGCTGTATATATAGGCAACATGATATGGATGTACCAAGTATTGTCCAGAATGGCGCGGCGATGATATTTATTAGGATGTACCAAGTATTGTCCAGAATGGCGCGGCGATGATATTTAATAGGATGTACCAAGTATTGTCCAGAATGGCGCGGCGATGCCAAGGGCAATAATGGGTTAATTCTCATAATGTATTAGCCTCTGAGGGTGGAGACCAGTGAAGAAGCTCAGGAATGATCAAAAGGGACAGTTATCTCAGGTCTAAGGCAGGTTTTGCGATCTTGTAGCGATGGCGAGAGTCATATCAATGAGGGTGGCTCTAAATATCCAGTCTAATGTGGCATTTCCCCTGCCGACGAAAACCCCGCCGATTATGTGCACCAAGTATTAAGATCGGTCGGTGGTCCTCCTTGAGAATTTGTCTGTGCTAATAATCTTTAACTCCAAAGCCCACACTATGTCTCCACCTGACGACCGATTATATATGTGCACCGATTATTCAATATGTACAGGATCTGACCGGCCTAAAGATTAACCCTCCCTAAATTAGCATAGACATTTTTAGACTGAGGTGGTCACCAACCGATTGTTGGTCGCCGCCGATTAATGCAACATGGTATGATTTCGTTGGTGGCCTCAAAAGTCCATCAGTGATGCCATATTATGAAAAGTTGGAGAGAAAACAATCGTTGGTCCTTGTTTTCACCTTTATTGAGCAAAAAGTATCATATATTCAGTCGGCGGTGATGCCATAATCGATGGTCATAGTCGGCAGATGTAAGCGCCACGTAACCTTTAATTTTCTAATGTAATCTTTATTCATGCTCTAGTGAATTTTTCCTGAATATGCTGCAGCATTCGTCGCTCAGGTTTACATGATTGGTAAATACAGCTGTACATGTTACAAAATTCAGGAAGACCACAATCACTCTATATCAATAGTCTAGACCTAGAGTCGGTCCAGCATCAGTTAAAACAATAATTAATCTAACAGTGGTTTTTGATGAGAACAGATCAAAGTACTAACATTTAAGTTTGAATGAAATACAGAGGTTAATAACAATCCTTCATAAACCTGTAATGTTTTACAAGTTGGATGTTACGTGCCAAATCAGATATAACTGTTGGGTTTATACCTAGGACAGGTACATCTTCGTTTGTTTATGGAAAGGTAAAGTTAAGATTTTACATTGGCTTTTGTTTTAAGTACTTTCTCTAGAAGTACATCATGTTAAATCTCCCAATAGACATCAACAAACACAGTCTGCCGTTTAGAAAATTGTATGAATTTGATTATATCAAAATTAGGCTACTTATGCACTCATTCCTATTACTATTACACAGCGGACTTCATCATTATTGAAAATCGTTATATTTCATGAATATGGAAGAAGACACTAACATCTAACACATTAAATCACATTATTGGACAGGTTCCCAGAAGTTCACGACAATGACATGGGCTGGTGACCAGAACGTAGACTGGAGTATGTCTGACGGACTGCCCAGTGTGATCCCCGCCGCCCTGTCCCTAGGTCTCAGCGGCGTTGGACTGACCCACTTTGACATCGGCCTTTACACAACGCTGGTCCATACGCATCAGCACCCTCCAGTGTCTGCCACCCTCAACATGACCCGCTCTGCCGAGCTGCTCCTCAGATCGGCGGAACTCGCAACGTTCACTACGCTCATGAGAACACACGAGGGTAAGTTTACGTCACCATACGATGAAATATCAAACCTTTTATCTTTAATGACTTTTTCAGCAGCAACCCGGTTTTTTTTCCGCCGAAGACATAGACAATAATCGATGATTTTGTGGACAGGCGGCCGTAAACCACGAGAGGTTGACGCGTAGTAATACACGAGCGTTAGCGAGTGTATCACGACGTCAACCTCGAGTGGTTTACAGAGCCGCCTGTCCACAAAATCATCGTTTGTTGCATTTATTATCCATCTTTTCGAATAAATCAAACCCAGTAATTGCCATGTTGAATGGTATAACAATAGGGACTATTTCTTTGCTCTATAGCAAAAGGGACTATTTTTCCCGTATACCATGAATCTGTATACCACAGTTATGGTATCTGACAGTTTTTATACAATGGGTCGTGGTTTACTGAGTCCCTTTACATTTTCAATGGGGGAATTGTTTACGATGGATAATAAAATGTGTCCATAGTAAAACTGTAGGAATTCTGTTTGGACATACCCGGTGCTTATGGATATATGTTGCGATAAAAATGCGGGGGGAAAATGTGTACGGAAATTCAGTGCGTAACTAAAACAAACTTAAATCGACACGCCACCAGTAGGATCAACGTGGATGTTATATACATTACTATATACCCATGCCATATTTACTGTAAATATGTACCGTTTTGACATATAAAATACTGTATGGACCACTGGTCCGTACACTAAAATACGGACCACCTTGCCAAACACGTTTATTAACATATCGGTTGTTAAAAATTAGATTAATGATTTTTTTTAAATTGTGGGTATATAGTAAATATATAACGTCCAACCATGCTTGTACAAGTCACAGAACTCGATGATAATTTATGGTTTGTACGGAACTCGGCATAAATGCCTCGTTCCGTACAGACCGTAAATTACCATCTCGTTCTGTGACTTGTACAGCATGGTCAGGACGTTTTATATAATTACAGACTGGTGACAGATAAAAGCGGTCGTATGCTCCCGGGGTTGGCCCTATGCAATATCCTTGCATGCGCCCGGATATTAGTACGAGCCAACTCCTCGGACCATACGGCCGCTTGTATCTGAAACCAGTCAAGCTTCCGACAAGCTTTCAGCAAGGGTGAGACTTCGGCATAAGTCGGGTGCACACCTACTGACATTTCCCCTGCAACAAAGGTATCGTTTTCCCAGAGATTAGAGACGTGCACTCAGCCAAACAAATGTACTGGTGGCGTGCACTGGCACAGTGTTATACGGAAACTGGCTTACTGTCTTCGTACGTCAAACATACGTGGTGAAATTATTGATCACATACCTCCCGCCTTCATGTTTTAGTCCTGTTGCAAGCTAGGGGAAGTGTGTTTGAGAGTACATACAACGTTTTATGGTTGTTTCTCCTGAATCTACTGATTCCGAATCTGCTTCATACCAGTTTGTACGGGCTCAGCATTTTGAGATATGAGCGTTCTAAATAAAATTATGAAAAAATTAAAAGATAATTAAATAATATATTTTCTTCAGAGTAGATCACATTTTATGAGTTATTCGCAAGAGGAATCCCATATTTGATAAACAAAATTACAAATGGAAAGATTCAAATATCAGATGAAGGTCAAATTTTGTCATTTAATGCAAAACTTTAAAATTTATCACATGAAATGCAATAAGTTTGTAGAACAGAATATTTCTACACTATTGCTTAAAATATAGACATCTTACCTTCCATACAAGAGGTTTGGTAATGATTTCAAAGCTCAGAAAAAGGTCAAAGAAGGTAAGATTGTATGGTTTATGTTTATTGACACTTCAAAATGTGACATACTGCAGAAATACTGGACCAGGTATCTATATACATTAAAACCCCGCTTAAGTGGACACCCTCCGTTCCGACCAAAGTGTCCCCGTAAGCAGGGTACCCCTGAAGTGGGGTCTTCAGTCTACTCATGTTTAGGCTATATATTTATAGGAAACGACCTGACCATGCTGTACAAGCTACAAAACGAGATGATAATTTATGGTTTGTATGGAACGAGGCATTTGTGCCGAGTTCCGTTCAAACCGTAGATTATCATCAAGTTTGTAGCTTGTATAAGCATGGTTGGTCGTTTTATATTTACTATATACCCCAAATCAATAAAATGATTAACTTAATTTGACTAATAACTAATATTCTAATTATTATTTTAAATAGCGTGTACGGAACAGTGTTCCGTACTTTCCTTTACAGAACACTGTTCCGTACAGTATTCTTACCTTGTGTGGCGAAACGGTGCGTATTTACAGTATATACGGCATGGGTATATAGTATTAAATGATATCTATATACAGGTGATAACATGGCCTAGAGACACTGTTTACTGTATACCCCACAAACACCCAACAGACACCTACCAGATGCCTACACGAGCCTACGCAGGTCGTCACCGGGTGCCTGATTATCTAGAATGTCTGAAACGGTGGATCTAAGTTTTCATGTTCATAAATAGAATTAGATATTCTTTCAAACTTCAGATACAATGTCTATAGTTTCTAGAACCCGAAGTACATTGAAATTCTAATGTTCACATCCCTTATTTAATAATCATGTTGACAATTCAGGTTTTCAACAAATTGAGCATCAAGGTAAAAAAAATGCTTTTGAAGTTTCACTGCATCCTGGGCAAAAACTAATTATCAAGCTATCAGTATTTTCATGGTGAATGGTGTTATGGAATTAACAGAGAATAACTGAATATTCTGGGTTTTTTTTATTATTCCAAACTATCACTGAAAGATATACTAATAACATCAATGGAATTATTCAGTTGAGTGATATGAACCAAACAGTTACCATGGCATGAACTACTGATACCATTCACTTTTTATTCGCCTGTTTCTCATTGCATGTATGCTGTTTATATCTACTTATTACCCTATATGCTGCATGCTTACCAATGACATAATTATAATGTATAACTTAGTAGAACACACTTTCCTATCTGCGAACTAACTGCATATTAGTTGTTTGTTTGTACATGCATGGTGGATGCTGGTTTGATGCCTAGTAGCTATTCTCCATAGCCTTCAATAACCTTACTGTGGCATATTTCATAGGTCAGCTATATGTATTCAATTTTGGTGGTATCTGCTTATTATTATATACCTATGCACAAAGTCAGAGTAAATACATACTGCTCCTGGGGGTATAGTAACTATACACAGAATGCACTGGTCCGTGAAACGTTGTACTGGTTACTTTGGATACCTACATATTGCACGCTTTGAGTGACAAAATGCACACTTTGAGCCTAACCTGCACGCTTTGAGCTACAGATTCACGCTTTGAAGAAATAACGCATTTTGATTTGATGATTGTCCGACAACAGAATTCTAGGTGCAAGATTAAAAAATGGCGGATCCCTTCACTTCGCGAGTTCTGTGGCATAGTGCAGTATCCACGGAACGAGTTAGTGTGTACATTTATCAAACATCGAGGTGGAATACAAGTACGAATCACGTGAAACACGTTATATAGCTTAGATATGCAATAAATATCGATTTCGATATGTTCACGGGCTGAGCGGGCGACTCATCGATGTCAAACCTGTCTAAACTAGGCAGCATGTGATGTCATTGTCACTGCATTGCTCGATTACAGCTCTCCGATGAGACGGTCAAGCGTAGCAGGATGACCCTGCGTTAATTTATGCAGTGGTATAATGTATTCGCACCTGTGCGGTGATCACTTCCGGTTATCAACATCCGGCATATCTGCTAGTGTACACATCATGCTTGAGAGTTGTGCCAAGTCACTTTGACGTCAAATTACAGTCAGTTTTAGCGAAATAAAACAGAATTAAGGTATATAATAATATGAAACCATAGTGATGGTGCCAATACGGGGTAGATTTATGAGTTGTTTCGGAGAAATTCGTTCTGAACGAGCCGGCACCAATACACCAATACGTCGCATTATGGCACTATACTATAGCAAATATCAATTGACAGCTATCTGAATTTTTTTATTTGAAATAGAAGTATTTCTGTTGTTTCGTTTTGATAACTTATTAACAAATCCTTCAGTTAAAGGGGTCCGCCAAAGTAGCAAATGTGATCAGCGAATAAATCTTTGGTAATAGGTCATATGTTCGTCCTTTGTCAAGATGAGTTTATAGACAAAGATACAGAGAGTCTCCTTTTACCAATAGAATAATCCTAATTTTGTATCATTACCCGAAACTGAAAATAACTTCGTTTGGGTTGATAATTCATGTCATATTTCAATTTACATAATTTGTATTGGACCATCAACATTAGATTTGTTTTGTACAATGGACTTACCAGATAAATTCTCTACACATTTGTTGCTGTCATGCTGCTCTGAATTCCTATCGTTACATGCAACACTAAGGGGTTACGCGTACAGAACTTAAATGCATCTAGATTGTGTACTAGTTGGATTGGTAAATTTTATTATGATTTCTATGCGAATTACATACGTAACTCCTTAGTCCTATATCATATACTAGTAGGCAAGATGGTGTTCTTTATATTGCGTCTATGCAGCGTGTTGTGACGCGTCATTACGTTTGCTTCAGGATGATGTAGAAAAGTAAAGGCAAGTTCCTTGTGTTTGTCGACTCCAATACGTCTGGCACTATTAATCTCATTTCCTCCTAGTATTTGCTCTGCTCTGAGACCTCCCCGTGAGATTACTGAAACCGACTTCAAACATTTAATCGCGTTTATAATCTGATGGCTGCATTGCTGACTGACGGGGGGTCGCCACTTCATCTCCGCACAAATTATGCTGGCAATTTTCTGGTCGACAGCTCATGCAGGGACAGCATGTCAATAAAATGTATTTAAGATGTTGGGAAACATTTAATGTGATCATTACAAGGGCAACGTTTATACCCTTTAATCACAGAGCTCTGGCGCCATACCAGCGGCAGCGACATCGGTCCTCTTAGTGTAATTAGTGCAGCCCGGAAATGCTTTCAAATTTGGTTGACAGGGAGGGGAACCTGCCATCTTGTTAACACTACACGGACATTGCATTAGTGCTCCACGCTCTGCTGATAACTCAATCCCTGTGGGTACGGCCATCTTGCAGGGAATCAGCCTAAGCGGAATTGGCAACTCAACTCAAGCCCGGAAACTTTGCAGCGTTTTGCCGCCCTCACACGCATCTACTGCCATCTGGCGGACTACCGGAAAGATGTGGAGCGGGAGCAGTATAGGTATGTATTAGATATATGTATATCAGAGGGGTGTGGGTTGGTCTATGAGAGCATCATCCTTCCCAATTATAGTGGCATGACCAGAAGATGAACACAAGTATCTCAACGGAAAACATATATAGGGCCCCAACGATACGTTGCTATTCGCCTAGACGTATTCAACAATGGGCTATAGTGTGCGATAACACATGGTGACCTTCGGCAATATCAGACTTAAGTCTAACTCTTGTTACTGGTCGGTCGGAGGCCAACGGAGATGTAGCTCTCATCGGGTACCAGCAGTGGCTTCCTCGTGGTAAAATCACTCGGCAGTGACTCACTTCGGTCATGCAATAAGACATTATGATTGCCTATTTGGCACATTTTGATATAATGGACTTTGCCTCATGATTTGATATTGATGTTGAAACACGTACGATTGTCCTGAGCGACTGTTCCTCAAATGCAAAGATACTTTTTTTCGTATATGGAAACACGCCACAGCCACATGTATGGGAGGAGTTTTATAAATACGAAATAATTTGATATTGAGATTTTGAAAAGAAATTCCTTTCTCGCACTCAAAGCTATCGGAAAAGGTTCATCAGTTTGAAGCGTAAATATAGTTCTCTTGATATAAAAGCTCTTCAGCCCAAAGAACTCTTTGCAGTCTGTAGCTGGTGAATACGACTCTTCTCATTGCTTTACTAATTGTTGTCTAGCACCCTGTCAAAGATGACCTTATGAGGTGGCATTCAAGACTCTGACCTTCAAAGGTTGTTACACTTCTGAGCACATGATACAAAGAGGTATAGGCAGGACTTATCTCCGTTGAATTTGTCAGGAGAGCCCTCCTTTCAGCATAAAAGACTACTGTCTTGACGATAACAGTTCTTTTAAACCCATTGTGCTGTATTGAAGATATAGCTAATCTGAACTACTGCATCAATGTATATGTTTCTAGGTTATCAAGCCGCTATCTTTGCAATGTTAGTTGCTAACATTTGTTTCTTTACTACAACATAGTTACCTTAAAATTCCATTTTTATAAATCAAATGATCAAACATAGGATTGAATACATTTTCCTGAGCTTACTCCCCAGTAAGTGGTGCTGACAGGAAATATGTGAAATGTAAAATATGCTTTGTTTAAATTTCATCCCATGGTAATGTAGACACGTCTGCATCTCATCTTTCTTTCTGCTTTTAACTTCCATCACACAATGACTCCGTCACTACCCGTTTGACATTTGCATAGAATTGTATTCATTGTTGTGCATTATAAAGTTTATCCACTGTTGGTTTTTTCTGGTCCGATGCTATTTCATGCATAAATTATTGGTCGGATTGAGCATTCAATATTTCATTTTTGTTTTGGTCAATTGGCTGTCATCTCTCTTCACAGGCAGCTGTTATCTGACATTGAACCATGGTATACCTTAATTATTTTGATTACCCCGTTTACTAAACTGACGTCCTTCGTCCTGTTCCACATATATGCTCAGGTGAATGTCCAGTAGACGGGAGAAGTCCTTGAAGTAGTTCTACGACAAGTTTTTTCCTTTTGATGATGGTAACGTCTTCAGTCTTGCAGGCACGGTTACAAATATCTCTAATCACACCCATAATTATCCTCCATAGGCCTCGTCCTCGTCTGACGACAGCTCAATATTAATCAGGGCAACAGCAGCAAGCGCAGGGCTTCCATTGAGTCCCCCCAATCCATAAATCATTCTCCTTCTGTCACTAAAGATGGGTCGTTCAGAGTCTGCGAGGTTGCTTTTTCTATAAAAGATATCTAGAATTGTCTGAAGCGCTCTGGTGAGACGTGACGTCACTACACAGACGCCGTACGTCACGAGACAGTAACGTCAGTCGTCATCTGGTATCTATCCTGTGGTTAATAAAGCTCGACTATGGTATCAGTCACGGGGTCATTTAAAGTCATGAGCTGTCCTTATTACAGCAATGATTATTGGAGAAATGTAGTTAATGCGTATATGAGTATAATCATTTTCCTATTTAGATTGGCCGATGTACAATAATTTTATTTTTATATATATATATATATATATATATATATATATATATATATATATATATATATATATATTTTTTTTTTTTTTTTTTTTTTTTTACAAAATTTGAACAATTCTGTTGGGTTTTTTGTTGTTGTTGTTGTTTTAGGGGGGTTGTATTTTTAAGTGGGCGATTTCTTCTTCTATCTACTTTAGGCTCTATGATTATATCTATTTGGTCCTTTGCAGAGGTGGCCTGCCGATGCAGAGGCCGCTGTTCCTTCACTACCAGGAAGACCCGGAGACGTTCGCCATTGGCTACCAATACCTGCTCGGCCGTGAGCTGCTCGTCGCTCCAGTCCTGGAGCCTGGTGTGGTCACCTGGCGTGCCTACCTTCCCCCGGATACCTGGGAACACCTGTTCACGGGCGAGGTATTCAAGGGCCCGCAGTGGGTGACGGTGGCGTCACCGTTGGGCCAGCCCCCGGTGTTCTTCCGGGCGGAGAGCACCTGGAGGGACACCTTCGTTGGTGTCAGGGAACTTATCACACCCCAAGACACCATGGACAAGCATGTAGAGCTGTGATACTGACCATAAGACTCCTTGTATTATAGCCCCATCCTTGGGGATTGTACATGAAATCCTTGTATGTAAACTAGGGGCAACCCCAATCACCGCACGGCGTGTGGTTGCCATGTCATTCACTTCATCATTCCATATACAGTTGTTTCTAACTTATTGCGGTTATTCAACGTATAGAAGTTTATCAGTTGGCCTTCTTCACATTTTCAGTTTTGTAATTTGTAGTTTAGGCATTTGGATGCTTGGATGATACAGAGGAAACCGATTGATAAGAGTAGGAATGAATGCTTGTTTTTTTTGGTTTTTTTTGGAAAGGTAGTTGTGATTGTTTACGAGAATAAACTGAATTTCTATTATATTGTCTCCATAATTTCGTAATTTACGCCCATTAATGTAATTCAACTAGACTAAGGGATGTTAATTGATGAACTTAACTTATTAGACAAAGACCTGTTCATAATTGATGTAACTATAGACGTCATGTATATTCCTCTGCCTTTTTATCGGAGGCAAAGTTCTAAAACGACATGTTTTTGTCTAGTGTGACAACAATGTCTGGTAACTTATCTTGATAGATATTTTTGACTATATAATCTGCCCCTATCAGACCGTATGTGTAAAGTGGCAATACTGTGATACAGGTAAAAAAGTAAGTAAAAGCCGATGCAGGGGAATAGCTCATTAGATGTCCATAGAGATCGCCATAAGACTGCATACTGGAGATGCTAGAATAAAGGTCGGTAGATATAAAACTAAAGATCCCTCTCGAAGTTCATTTTTCCCCATCTTTGTCATACGTGACAGCCTCTTGCTATAACAGCCTGTCGGAGCTGAGAACGTGTATGTTTTAGCTGATAGATATCCATTAGAGAAAATGACGCCAAGGAAGCTCTGACGCTTAAATCGTATGGCCTGCGCTGCGTCGGGAACGCTTGTTTTGAACACGTCCGGTCACGTGACATCATCTGCCTAGATCCGCGAAGCGCTGCAGCGTCAGTGTTTATTCTGATGTCATCCCGAACGAACGTCTAATGGCTAGGGGCTGTGATACTCGCACATTAAATATCTGCTTATCTCTCTAAATGGACGGCCTTATATTCGGTCTAAAATGGTCCTGGGGCCTACCCTATTACGTGAGGAATGCGGAACAAACAGATTTTATTACGACCAATGACAATCAGTCAACATTAATGATATGAATGTCTCGCCCTGCACGATACCCAACGCCAGCCTGAACTTAAATAAGGGCAGCCTAGTAAAAACAGGTGTGAAATCCATTTCCGCACTATACTTAAAAAGCCATATTCTTTCGACTGCCGATTTCTTGGGATTATTTGTATGTAATTCCAATTTTAAACATTCATGACATTTTCCAGAGAATACAAAAACTATGAAAGGAACTTCAGACCTTTGGGAATCGGGGATATTTTGCTGTTGTTTCTTACCTCGGTGCAGTTGGTAGCAACCCCTTTGGCTGTTCTCCTCAGGGCATGTGTTCGGTAACAAATGCCGACCGCCTACGCTGCACCATCACCTCCTCACTGTATTACCTTGGAGGGCCATCCGGTGATGTGCAGGCCCCACGCCCTGCTGGGGAGAAATCAAAGACGTCGTACTTCAGAGCCAAGACAGATGTAGGCGCCGGTACCTGTGGGAACGTGCAGCTCCAACCTTTCCCCTTTTTGCGACTGATGGTCTGGAGCCTGGGGAAACGTATAAAGTCAGAAGAAATGGGGCTACGTACGGAACACGCCAATATTGCCTTTAATGTAGATGTAATGCACTATAGGGAAAAGGGCCGTTCAGAAATATAATACAAGCAACACTTACATACACCCATGTATATACATGATTCATACATAGTCTTGGAATATGTACTGTACTTGAAAATAATGTCCATTCTATATACAACAGTATATTTCCTTCTGCTTACAAATGATTATTTGAAGGGAGTCAGTCTTTATGATTGATGTCACGGACAGTAACGCGCCTGTACGTAAGTATAAATTGTTCCTTTACAACATTGATTGCTGCTATTATCATTTCCTCAGGCTCTCTACTTAAGTCATTCTTGGACGAGCCTTTGGAATAGCAAACAAATAATTGATGTTTACAGGATAGATTAAAAAAAACACTATTTCACGACTGTATTCACTGAATGAAGCATGACTTGTAGGAACTGAACAAAAAGGGCAAAGAGAATGTATTGGACCAGACACCATCTGCTTCTACCCTACAACAATAGATGACAAAGATCCTCTCGTTGATCATGTTTACACAAGTGTATCCAATAATGCATCACCGTTATGCCGGCAATGCTAATCTGTGATGTTTATACGATTTGTATCGTTTATAGTACAGATAGTTGTACTAACAGGAATGTGTGTGTGTACAGTGTACATTTGGGACATACTGTCAGTAACAATTGTGTGTGATCTACACCTTGATGTGTTGGATACTCAACGTATTTGGTGACTTGAGACATAGCGTCAGATTAGTTTTCCACACTGGTCGCTCGTTATATACACATGAGTGCCAGGGAACAGTCAGAATGGTATATGTCTGTAACGTTCATCCAAGACCCGAGATATGCTGTCTTTAGTACTAACATGGATACGTGAGATGTCTGACCAGTTACAGACATTTTAAACATGCCTGTGTCGTACAATAACAGGCAGGCGTTTTAACGCATCTGTGATACATCCTTAGGACTTAATTCGAGTACCGGTAGTCTATTATACATGTGTATACACTTGAGTCAACGGTGTGTTCTTGAGCTTGTTCATGGTGGATCTGTGATATATGCTTCCTATGCAAGGTCATTACAGTACGTCTCACTCAGCACATGGTATGAACGATAGAAAGTGGCGGCCGGTACACCAATGAACAAGATCACCGCCTCAAGCCTTAAAGGCGGGAAAGCTCTCAGGTTTTGATCTCACGGCTCATGGAGGAGCGACTTGCGGGGTTGACAGCGGCTGAGCAGATCTGAGCAAATCCGGTCACGTAGTGTCCGCGAGGCGCTCGGGCTTGGCGTCTTTAGCGGCTGGCCTCAAGTCGGGAAGCAAGCCTGCGCCGCTTTGATGGACTCTGCCCACCTCCCACTCCACCGCATCCTAACCCTCCGTACCCCGCAGGCCAGACGAGCAGCCTCCCCACTAGGAGATGCTCTGCTAGCCGGCCCATCACTGCCGTGAGTCTGGGGGGCGGGGGGTCTTGGTTGGGGAGGGGGTGAGAGGGTAGGACCAGGTAGCGCGAGAAAGCTTTCAACGTAGCTGTTTCCAGATTACACCACCAGTGTAAGCGAGAGGGGTCTTTCAGGTAGCTTTCAACACGTGGCCATTTTGCACCGCTTGGCGGGAAGCCTATCCCTCTATTCGTGGGCCCGTGGGCGGAACACTTCCGGTTGCCGTCTGTTGGTGGTGGACGACGCCACCGGTGGCGCCCTCTGACACGCTGATCTCTTTGGAGGCCGACAAGAAGCTCAGCGGTCGCTGGTTGCCGGCAATCCGCCTGACGTCTGTTCTGCGCCTTACCTCGCGCCTGCGCGGGAGAGCATCTAGAGCTTCCCCTCCGGCGTTCCCTACGCCTGCCATTAGACTAATCACCGCCTTCTTTTGAGCAGTGGTCCTTTTGAGCATACGCACTGAGTCGTACTATTTCCTTTAGCGGCGGGAGTAATGGGCAGGCTATTACTCGGTGTCCTAACAGTGGATAGGCTGTTGCTGTTGTGTGTTGTAGAACATTTTAGACCTATTTATTGGCCAGTAACGCCGACATCCGAACATGAAGCGCCGGTTGGATTAAAAACAGAGGTAAAATAAATGCCAATGCCGAAAAAGAACTCGACAGGGTATTAGAATACGTCCTGATTGGTTGTGGTGGGAAGCTTGCGGGATTTTACATTGTATTGCCGAGATTCCCGTCACTCCTATGTTGCGATTAATGCGCTCTCCTTGGTGACAACTGTTGATGATGGTTATAGTGATAATTGGCCTACACCTCCATCCTACGCCTAGTGCTACTATTTCAATGCTGCCTTTTCTCATAAGCCATAGGGAGCCTTAATTAAGGTTGAAAATCGTGCCGCTTGTAATTAAACACAAACCCTTCCTTGATGCCCCTCTGATGTCATTTTGCATCTCGGGACGGTGGGATATGGGTGGCTTAAAACCAATATGGCCGCCAGCGCTGAAGACAACCTCTTTGGTCATGTCGCGACACCAAGTGGCGCCTCCACATATCATAGCCCGCCGACGTCCGATTAACACTGACGTCACGTAGGCGGCACGACGTCATCAACCATGCGTACGCCTACCACCACGGACCAATTAAGTCGCCTAGGAAACCCGACGTCGTGGATTCGGCAGTCTCCGGACACCTCATCGGTAATCGTCGGGATATTCAGTAACGTTTCGGAAAATGGCAGTCGTCACTGTCGGGGCTTCTTCACGGTCTGTGGAGACGAGGGCGAACTTGAAGAGGACCACCACGTACGACAATGTTAGCCCGAACACCTGTCAATAGACGAAGAGGCAATTAGCAAGCAGCATACATTTCTATCTATATATATGTATACGTATTCATGTATTCCTCCAAATACCCGTTCGAAAATTCTTCCATTGCTCTGTTAGCTTAATAATCAATAATAATCAATAATTAACATATTCCTTCCTTCAATTAATGCTTGCACGCATGCCGTCACTCAATTTGGTCTGCCAGGCGGTGTCTCGAACGCTTACAGCATTGTAGACCACGTACACCTATAATCCAAACGGTTGTCTTTGTGAAATAGGCACAGAAACATAACAGTAATAGACAGTCGCTGGATGTCTGGAAATTCGCTCATATAGCGTATGTTTCCGCCTGTTCGGAAAGGTTGACTAAGAAATTTTAAGATAACCATTTGTCCAGTGACTTCATTATACTCCCAATACTGTAAAACGCAGACTATGAATTAAATACCTCTCTAATGTAGATACAACTCTGTACTTGAAGGCAAATTACTCCACCATGAAACAACAAAGGATTTTCAAAAACTATAGTACAGAACATATACATATCCGCGCATGAGATTAAGTAGTATGGTGAAATGATTATCTCGGCCAGATTAATACAGCACACTCTCCGCCTTTTCCAAGATTTGTATAGTAAAATGACACCCGATGAAGATGAAAGTAAAAGATTAGATCTGATACGTCGTTATACATCTATGTCGCAAACAGATTTATTATCTATGAGTGTGTAAACCTGACACCAGCATGGGATCAGTGTCAAGGAAATATGAATATACATGGTGATATCTCCCATGGTACTACAAAGGATGTGGCCTATCTCATGTAAGTTATCAATTTCTTGCTTAGTAAACATCTTGACTAGACCTTCCAGGTGATTTATTAGTAGCTATCTGGTGTATAGTTTTAAGGCAGTTTTCAAATGTGGGTCTGGTAATGCCTACAAAAAAGTATCAATTCACTGTATAATTGAAGACAACTGTACGTTTTAATGATGATGGCAAACGTCTTTAGTGAATTTTATAGATACCATTCCATACTATGCTCAATACAAGCCTCCATCTAACCGGAGTATTAGATTTATAATATATATAAGTATAGTCCGAGGTGAATTAATCTTGCCTGGTCTGTTCGCTATTAATAACCTCTATTTTCTGCTTTCAAATTGTTTTCTGGACTTTCTTATTTGTCATATAAATCTCTCTGCATTGTGTTAATTACAATCCCCACTTCTTTCAGTAGGAGGATCCTCCTTGTGTCTTATAATGATTTATTCGTGTTGTATAGAATGGAAGCAGGATAATGATTGGTTCATAAAGCATGGGTAAGACTGCATGTCAGTTTACAGTAAGTGTGTTTAGACGGCTATATAACGTCATTAGTGTCAGCAGTCCTGTGCCTCAAACATGTGTATAATCAATACTTGGTTGTTTCTTAACGTACAGCCTTGGCGTAGCGAAGTCTGCCAGCTTCAAACATGGATAAATGTAGTATGGAAACCACCCACAGCCAACCAACAGTTAACCCAAGTCCGGGCTTGAACTGGCCGTTTAGAGGTTTAGCAGACAGAGTAGCCTTAACAGTCTTAAAGCCCAGTGTACACTCATAACAACACAGCCAACAGGACATTTATGAAAGCAAACTAAGGTACTACAAACAAACTGATTTGCAGATGAACTCATTTTCTGTAGTTGTAGGATAAATTTATGTCAAAATGGTATTACGGAATGTCCAGTTAGGAACACGGTCCTCGGTCCACAGAAAACACATAGCCAGCACTTAGCTAGTAAATCAGGTTCACTGAGACAATGCACATGACGGTACAACTATTAGTGCAACCAGAACTTGAGAAACTGTCCAACTCATAAAGGTTCAAGGCCACAAGATATTGATATTATATTGGCAATCTTTATCATTGTCACACTATTGTGTCCAATGTCGAAACCCCCTGAGTAATTCATTTGACACGTCTTCATTAATGCTGAAAAAGAGGGGTACCGTATGAAAGATGACAAATCCACTGACAATCAACTGTCTGATTCTGCCCGACCAATTCGTCAGCCTCAATTGGGTCAATGTAAGCACTTCACTGGAACGATTACATGAGCCCTTCCTGCGATAACAATCGGTCATCACCTGCTTGTAGGAAATGACTAACTCTGCCAGATTGCATTTTCGCAATGAACGCAGAATACTCAACTGTAGCCACTAATTTGTAACCCAGCCAGCTAATCATTGTTGGTGTGTATTCTCCGGTATACTAAGTTGAATGGTGATAGCAGATTTGAATATTGTTTCCCGATATATTAATTACCCATTCTAGATCAGAAAGTATTGAACTTTGCATTACATTCGACGGAGGCCGTTAGCACAGCCCCACCCGGCCTGGCCTGCAACCCTACCTGGATATAACAGTCGGTCTGCGATACCAGGGTATCATCCATCGACATTTAGGTACAAAATTCCTTCAGATTATCTGATCGATATGGATATGAATCGGGGGAAATTGTCCATGTCTCGCGGCCTTTAAGGAGCAATATCTGAATAAACCCTGGCCTCCTGTACTGCAGAAAGCTGGGATTATAATTGAACAAGCTGACAGTTACGCCGCAATTCTGAAACAGAGCAGATAATACCCCAGCCAGGACAGCAGCCACTCTGCCGCTCTATGTTGTAGTAATACACCTAACAACAGCCACAAAAAACTACCCACGCTGAGGAAATAGTCGCTGCGAGTCTATGACAATAGCCGGCCACTGTATTACGGCAATCTACTTCCACGCGGGCATTTATCAGTGTCATCTGGCTGGAGTGTGGCCGTTATACCCGCCACCACCCCGCTACTACCACCTACTCACCACACAGCCACCTTTTACGACGCCCGCCTCTGATGTTATATTCATGAAACACGCGGCGAAAATTGCACCTCAGGGCAGGTGTCTGCCGCGGACGGGAAGGAGGTGGGAGGAAGTCAGCAGCACCCGACCTAAAGTAGGCGGCGGGTGGTTCGTAGGGTAACAGGTAAAGCATATTAACCTAGGTCTTTAACAATCATATGTTTGGAGTACATCGCTTCTAATGGTTTCAATGTACGATGCCCTTGTATCCGATTCCAGCGACCCGAATGTGATCAAACGCTCGGCCACGAGTCGGGCAGAGACGGACATATCCCACGTGCAAGTAATCACCATAGGCATAAAATCGGGTTGGAGAAGTGCATGCAACGGACCTCAAACCTTTGTCATATTTTGGCATGCGATAAATTTGTCGGCCATCACCGATGGATTTATTATCATTTTTGTCAGTCGTCCGCAAGTGGAATCGGGAAAAAAGAGTCGGCAACCGATTCTAATTTCTTTTTCTGGTGTCTTTTGGTGCCACTTCCCGACAAAAGTGTCGCTGATCAATTCAATGCGCATTGACTTTGCCGAAAATTGGAAGTTGTACAAGATGGAACAAAAGTCGGTTAGCAGATGGAAACAAAACATCAATAAACAAAATCGCCTATCTTTTACCCTCCAATATTCAGATATTAGATTGTGTGGCTGTTAAAAATCGCCGATCATTTTGTTGGCCAAGAATGTCATCGATTGCCACGAATTCAATAATATTGGTCGGGTCGGCGATAATCGGCCATATCGATATCTTATAGACTCTAGGGTAGTAGGAGTGTGAGTCGTGGGGGCTGGTTGATGGAGTCTGGATTGCGGGTACGAAGGCATAATATGGAGATGGACAACCAGCAGGATGGTGCATGGAAGGTGCACACGGGAGAATATGCGGTTATTAGAAGGAAACCCACGAGATGAAAATAGCTTGGTCCGTACTCCACCGAGTTTGACTGCAGAGTAATTCACGAAGCGAAGCTGAGTGAATTACTCTGTGGTCAAACGAGACCAAGTTACTCTGTGGTCAAACAGACCAAGTTATTTTCATCGAGTGGGTTTCTGATTTTATCTTACCCCGTTCATTGATTAAATGAATCACCAAATTAGCCACTGAGTATTGGGTACACGAGCCTCACAACCGTGGAGTACGAGTTCCTAATGTTAAGCCTGTGGAGAAAAATACCGGGGTAAGATAAGAATGGGTCCATGGTGGCAGGTGGCGGGCGGGCAGTGGGTGAAAGTACTTTAACAGAATCAGAAAGTCAGGGGCGGTGGGTTGGTAGGCTGTGGGTGGTCGTCCATGGGTGGTGGGATGTGGACGGGAGGCACCGGGCAGTATGTGGAGGGTATTGAACAATAAACACCAGGTATGTGGTGGTGAGTGGTGGGAGCACGCGGACAGGTGGTATTATATAGTGGGTGTTTGGGGAGTGGGGAATCTAGAAGATGGCTGATATGTTATCAGAAGAGGTGAGCTCGAGGAGGGGAGGAGGGCATGGCAAAAACTGATGTCTGGAGTAATGGCAGATGTTTGAATATACAGGTATAAACAGCCGTGATGAATCCCCAACCCCCCAGAGAACCCAACAAAGCCCTCCTCTGGGATCCTCCAGATGGCGCTGTTGCCGGCGGGGGAGGCGGATGAATCGTCGACCCCGACCTGCAAGCCGGGTAAAACGATTAGCGGGCTTCCGGCGTCGTCGATCATTGTTAATTAGCGCCGCCTCAATGACCGCCGCGCGCCGGCCACGGGCTATTGTGTACACCGCAGCCCCACGCCTCGCCCCGCCCACCCGCCCCGATGACAGCTTCAATTAGGTCCGCTTGAATATCGTAAAGTATCCACAGTCTTGCCTCACTATTTACCAGTCGCTGCCCGCAGGTAGACGTGATCTACGAGACATTGTCTCACCCCTGGTATTTTTGGTCCCATAGGCTTAACATTGGAAACTCGATCTCCATGCCCCTACGAGTATTGCAGTCCGTTCTCCATGGTATATGTCCTGTACATCGTCCTTTTTTAGTGCGTAAAGGGGTGAGATAAATACAGAAAGCAACTGTTTTTGGTCAAAGTCGTTGTTCTCCATCTCGTTTGAATGCAACGTAATATTCACTGGTCTGAATATTGCCTCTTCCATATCGCATTGCATCAAACTCGTGGTGAACGATGACTTTGACCAAAACTTATTGGTTCCTTTCTTAGTCTCCATTCTCCACTGACTAACCTCGGATCCCAACCTTACAGTGTTCCACATCCAAGTACCCCCACCCAAAACCACCCACCCAAAGCCCAAGGGCCATCACCCATTGACCACTCATAATTATAAACGCAGATCACATACTACCCCTGACACCTTCGAACCGACAAGCCAGATTGTCATGGGGTTAGATACATGATATATGTTAACCAGAGGATTCACGGTAAACATATTCAGCCATGAGTAGGACGAAGGATTGTACCAAGTGCCCTGACAGTAAACCTGGTAAACATTTATGCGGTTACCTTTCTATATACAATTAGACAGACTAACAGTCTACCTACAACAGCAAATGTAGTGAATGAAGATAAATTACAGTATTTACCAACGATTTCCTTCTAGGGTCATATTCGTAGTGTAAAATAATTGGCACTGGTGGACAAAGTACCTTATTCTTTATTTAGCCACGAGCATCTATCTGAATCTAAGCATTGATAAATACGGGGTGGGGGTGGGGTGGCGTGGATGACATCCAACCGCCATACCCAACTGCCCACACGCACAATTGGCATTTCAAAGCTTCAGGACATGTTCCCACATAAAACACACGGCAACGGTCCCCATAACAGAGCACAACGGCCAAGCCTACACTCCATAGCATACTCTGCCTAGCCGGATAATCGACTCTCGCCCCACGCTCCAGTAGAGTTGTTCGGGAAACAATAGGCTAATTACAGCTGTGTTGTCTCCCATACTTAGTGAGCCCCGCGTATTTGGTCATAAAATTGTCAGAAAGTCCCATACAGCGATGGGTGCTTTCTGTCTCATCCGTCGCGAGCTTGAAATGTGCCTAGAACAAATGTGCTTTTTTCCCCATGCACAGACAGAAGCTTGTTAAGAGCAGGGAGGCGTTACATAAACAGTGAACATTGTCTGGCCAGTCCGTCCCTGAATGGGGCACTAAATGATTCAATGAATGAGTGAGAACCACTGCAGCATTACGTGTGATAGTCGATATGGCGATGCTTTATTTAGTGGACTTTGTGAAGGGATCTAGCGGGCAGTATCATAGAATACTACCATTTTAATTCAAGAACACCATCTTTTATTCTGAATTAATCTTAGACGGATCCCCTAGAGGGATAACACAATAGTGAGGTGGATAAATGACACATTATCAGAGAAATCTTTATTAACGGTTGCTATAACTATAATCAGAACGATGAATTGCTATATGATTTAAGGGGTCTATTTACACATCTTCATAGGTGTAAATCCCTAATTAAGAAATTGTCATCTACCCCCAATTATTTGCATTTACATTGGGCGTTTATTTGATCTCTTGATCTCAAACTACACTTATATGAACACTAACAGCCTTGGCCGAACATTGAAAAAGACTAATAGCCGATGATACTGCTGGAGAAACGAGAATATATCTTGACAAAGATTTGAATTCCGAATGCCTAATAATAGAGTCGCGAATAATTCTGAATACCTGTTGACATGAGGGAAAGTGACTTGGATTGAGGTTATAAATGAATAATTGCAGAGGTTTTTATGTGTTATGATATAAGGTGTGGATACCTAATAATCAATGCTGTGGGACAATGATATGACATTTAACCGTTGACATGATTGTAACAGCGATAATTCAAGTGTAAAAATTATATATTGATAGAAGTCCTAGCATCTAACAGAAGTGTGAATATCTGCTGCCATCTTATGACATATGTGTAATTTTTTTTCATATTGTGAAGATACTACCTTATAACAGAGAGGTGTGAAATCGGGATGACTGATGTGTGAATTCCTATTGACGGAGGTAGGAATGCCTCGTGGGGACATTTAATCAGCGTAACAGCCCCTCACGCGTCTCGAGCTCTTTCACGGAGACAAGGCTAGAGAACTGCAGACACAAAGTCAACCCCGCGCCTTCCTCCTGGGAGAAGACTTCTCTGAATGGCAATCACCGCGCATGCGCCTGCAGCCATTCTCAATGAAGTAGGGAAACTAAGTCAACGATTAACTGCGGAGACTTCTCACGCGGCTGAGCCGGCTTTACGGCAAGTCATTGTATCATAAAATGCGCATTGCATGAAGCAGGCAATGATTAGGAGGGCCGGCCGCTGGGCGCGCTGATGACCTGAGCCGGTCAGTAGACAGGATCGGGTTTTAAAATACCCGTCATCCTCATAAAACAGGAAGCGCAGCCGCAACAAATGGAGCCCGACAGAGCTTGGCGACCTCGGAATGTGCGCATTGGGCACCGCTGGTCGCGGTGGTCCTTAACCTGAAGCCGTTACCAGCGGATTTGGACTCCCGCAATGACTCCAGGGGCCGCTACGTAGCAAGGACCCTATTATCCCCCCACAACCCGGGCAAGGTGCTGCAGCAAGGCGTGGCCATGGTGCGGGGAGGTAGATATTGGAAGAGCGAGAGATGGGTGTTGTTAGAGGTGGGTGTCGTTAGAGGTGGGCGTGGTTGGAGGTGGGTGTGGGTGAGGTTAGGATTTGGCGTTTTCAGAGATGGGCGTATTTAGAGGTGGGTATGGTTTGGGATATGTTGTGTTATTGCAGATAGGTTTGGTTATAGAATGGCATTGTTAGAGATTGGCGTGGTTAGAGATAGCTGTGGTTAGAGATTGGTGTATTTAGATATGGACATGGTCAACATGGACGTTTTTTAGAGGTAATCGAGGTAAGGGATGAACATGGTTAAAGATATGCGTAGTAAAGAGTGTCATGGATAAAAATGAATATTGTTAGAGGTTTTTCTCTATTGCACCAGAGAAGAGTACGGCGATGGGATTCTACTGAGCAGGTATTCTGGCCATCCATTTCAACAAGTAACATTGTCTCTTACTGGAACTTCCCACTGCCATTTTATAAAAATGTGAAAGCGAGTAAAGAGATGTAGTTAGAGAGGAGTGGGGTTTAAAAGAGTTTATAGCATATTAGGACTTTATTTACACAATATCTCGATACCTTACCATTGCACATAATGGACAAAAAGCTTCATCTTAACAAACAAACCTTTTGAACTGGCACAGTGTTCCTTCTTGCACTTCAACTGGTAGACTGTTCTAGGACAACACACCAAAATAGATGGGGCTACTTTTAAAGAAAGATGTGCTTGGTTGCTTGATGCCTAGTTTGAGGATCACTCACTGGGGTAAGCTTTAAGCCACTTTCCTCAGATAGAGATTTAGATATTCACTTGAGTTACTTGTTTCTGCACTGTCTAAATTTGGTGTGAGAGGACGTCCCAAAAAGGTGAATACGTTCTATTAAAATACTTATGGGGTTTGATCTTGGGTGGAAGTGGCTATTGAATAGCGATAATTTTGAAAGAGGCGAGTTTGAGGATGGTTGAGGATGATGATTGGTTGTACTGAGGATAGCTGAGCAGTAGGAGATGGACAATGTAAATGATGCTGATGGGTTGACAATAATGGACAAAGGTAACCGGAAGATTAAATTAGGAGATCTCAGTGACTGATACAGGTGAGAATGGGTGGAACTGGGATTGTCGGTGTTATGGTGGATGAGGATGAGGCGGAGTGATAGAAGGCCAGAGCCGTGGAGACATTAAGATAAAACTGAAAAGGCTATAAGCAAGCACTACCCTCAGGGTTTTATGTAGTGTGATTAAAAAGAAAGCGGGATATGCAGGCTTTCTCACTAATCTATATTAAGTATTTTGTAGGGCTTTAATGGCAGATCTAAAGAATGAATTAAGCCCCCTCAGTGAACATTATGTTTATCAATATGTCAATAATCTCCCCCTGTGTCAGGCTGATTTAGAATGGTAATCGGAAATGGCGGAGAGCAAGCACATTAAATCAAGCACTAAATCCTGGTAGTATCGCCGAGAGAAAATGCAATGAAAAGGAAAAGCCATTATGGCAACCCTGAATAATCCTATTTAATGGACAACTACAATAAATACAATTCAGGTTAGCTCAGGGCATGTGATAAAAGGCAATTGGCGTGACACAACCTTCATAGCTAACCATCATTGAATCACAGATTTTGTGAATGAGCAAATTAAAGGAGGTCGGATAGAACGACTGATTTCCAGGTGAATTATACAATGACAGAAATTTACAGATGTACGCTGTAATGTGATTGCCTCTTCTATCCTTGTATGCGTATAATACGAACAATCCTTTTCTTACGCTAAATCATTACTGAAGTCATCGTTTCTAACTTATAAGTTGTAGGGTATTCAGTAGAGATACTAGGAAGTAAATTTGAGTATATGATAAGCTAAAAATACAACATGCTGAATACGTAGAATGTGCACGATTACCATTATAAGTAGAGTTCGATCTATTCGCACCAGTTTCCAAGCCGTCAGCCCAATATGCTCCGTCGTTACTCTGTTTAGAAATACCTGTAAATCACGGAGAGAGAGAATGCGTCATATAAGTCAGAAATCATACAAATATATCATTCATGTGCTGCACTTGCACGCGCAGAACATTACCAGGTTACTGATAGCGCACCTTAGACCAAGCATGGCCCATAATATGTTCAACCTTTGAATCAGCAAAATGTCATTTAGTGATCTGCAGTTTTCATAATGGTGCATACTATAAAACTGTAATCAATGAAAAACGTCTTCGTGAACACAAGTTCGGAGACTCATAAAACGGTTAAATCTGCTTTTGTACATACAGTAGCCATTGTGTTGGATAAATGAACCAATGTAAACGGCAACATTTTATTTGAACGCTATAAATGGAAATGTCAGTGTCCATGAATCCTTTCTCTTTGTTTATTATGAAATTGAACTGAGCTGTTTATTGTTGTCTGTGTATGTCATAAAACCCCATTGATTTGTATTGTGCGTTATGGTTTACTGATCAGATTATTATTTTCTCTCTCTTTCCCTAGTTCCCCCCTCCACATTTCTCTCCAATCCACTATTTCTATTTTGCATTAGAAAAAATACGTCTTCTACTAAATATAATGGCCGTAGGTGTTCATGATATATTTATCTGTTGATACGCGTATCATATCACTGGGCAACGCTAAATGATATATTTCCAGCGGGTAGGGACACAATAGTGACAAGGTTATGTCATTCACGTGGTATTGCTATTCTTTTCATACTAATAATCGTGTATTGTTTCTCAATTGCCTCATCTACACTAATGCGACTGATAGGAAACAGTTACGTTCGTATTCTTTACGGTGTATCATATCCACGCTGTCATAGCACTATTTTACTGTTCACCATAACTTTTACGACAAATATTGTTCACCCAAAACAGAATGTGATTCATCGATTTTTGGGTCCTTCAAGAGACACTCATGCACTATAACTGCGTCACCTTTGCGAATATATGCATGGTACAACGTGATCAACATACTATGTCAGTACTCAGTTTTATGTCAGTTTATTCATCAGATTAGAAAGAGCGGTACCTGGACGGAGATGCCTTCCTGTGTGGTGCACGATCGTAGGTCTACGTCATGAATGATCGCCTTGGGCACCTTACCCTGAAAGAGCAACAGAATCACTTTAGTCACACAGATATTTATGTAAAAGCACCCATTTACAATAAGGTCGAAGCTTGTTCTAACATGACGACCGAAACGTTGTTTGGAATCTGTAGCAGCCGTGGTCGAATCCTTATTTAAGAATGGTCGTTTAGGGATGATGACATTGGTATTTAATTGTAGATTAATAATAATTAATGCTGGAGTGTATATTATATATTCTGAATGAATTACTGTAGGTTAAATGCGTTTTATGATATTTTGACCGCAAATACGAAACTTGCTGTATTACTCGCGTACGGCCGTCTATGGTCACATGATCTCTACCTATCGCCTCACGCTTTTCTACCGGTGTGGACGTGACATTTATTCTCTCTAACGTGCGAAATGTAGGAATAGATTTATGCTAAAAAAAGGAGTAAACCCCTTCCATTGAAGGGGCACGCTTGTCCCACTCGATGGTAGTGTAGCTTTGTAATCATATCCCGAGAATAGCTTGGTTCTTATCTCTCTAGATAGGGACCCGGGAAGATGGGAGTAATATGATATGAGCGGTTATTTGCAAGATCGTGATATAAAAGGAATCTTTTGATCAGTTGAATACATAGCAGAAGTATCGTGATTAGACATTCAATTGCAATTTAGAATACGTTGATAGTTTAGAATCAAAACAGATGGTATAATAGATTTAAGATTGATTGATGTAGAGAATGCATAATACAATCGATATCAAAATAATAGAGTGATATCTAACGATAGAGTTTGTAAAAGTAGCCACAGTAGCAGACAATGGTGGGACATATCCCTTTGGGGAAATAGAGATAGACATTTAAAGGAGGCGGGTAGGAAATCAGTCTTGTAGCTTGTACCAATGTGGCGTCATTCCTTTGTGTGTTTTCCCGTCCTGGGCGCATACATACAGGTCCTGAGAAATACATACTCCATATATTTAAGGACATACGATTCCAAATGAATTCCAATCATTGCTTCATTGAATAAAGGTACAGAAAAATGTAGACCGAATGTGAAAGATTATTAAAGCAAGACACTATAGAGAGAGAAAGCCTTATTTGAAGAAACTCTTTGGAGGCACATTGTATGATTATCAGAATATTGGACGCACATTGGTGTACCTGTGTTTTATCCTACCCCTAATAAAAAACGCCATAGGCTTAACATGGGGTTTGTTTATGTTACGGGTGTGACATAAAGTGTTGTTGATGCCACTACTTTCTGATACTGAAAAAATATGGAAACGGGGTAGGATAAAATCTAGACGCCACTCGTTTGAGTTTGAGCTTATTCATGCCACTTATTTTGTTGGATCCATAATGTCACTCGTCTTCGACTCGTGAAATTATGGAGCCAACAAAATGCGTTGCATGATTAAACTCAGACTCAAACTCGTGACGTCTCTTGATAGTATCATACTGCTCTAATACAAAAAGCCTAATATGGCAGACCTACACTATTGTCTGTGGATTCTGGCAGAAACGATTCCCTGCTCATTAAAGGCTGGACTTGGCTTGTGAAGCTTCTTCCGAGATAATACATGGAACTTGATCCTATTATTTACCTTATGCCTATAAGCATGGATTGAGTATATGCTTCATTTTACTTTGACAGAGATATCTGACCTAACTGATTGTTTGTTTGACTGCGGCAGCTTTGCCACTTACTTTTGTGATTACCCTGAAGTATGCTTAATATTCCAAACGTATGGTTCGGTTCGTGATAACGGGATGCTGTCCACAAAACTTTGAATGTCATGAATCATGCCTCAGCGACGTGCCAATATGTTTAGTAGGTTTGGGTAAATTCCCGGTCATTGACAATCTACCTGGATCCATATAATAGTAACGGATGGGAAAGGCACCATTCCAGTCATAATTTACAACGGATACCATTTCATTCAGCCTAAACCCGTTTTATGCAGTGATATATCACAATTGATATTTTCTGGCGAGGTAGGTATACATGCGAAGGCGACAATGAAGGGTTGATACTGCATGCCATGAAAAGCTTCAGTTATAGTAACCTACATGCCATCCTTCTCCACCCTTTACTCAAGAATCGGAATGTCTACTATTCTCACATACTTGACACCGACCATATAGCTGTGCCCATAAGATGTGTCTAGTTAGAGTGGAAATCAAGGAACCAGTTTACCATTTATTTCTTACCTTTTATGGGAATACTACGTAATTATCTGTGGGACAAGGCGTGTTCTGCTCAAATGGACATAGTACATGATACGTTTCCGCCCTGCCCTAAAGCTTGTCATTATTCCAGGACATTCCACACACCAGTACATAGATAATAAACCACAGCCTATTTCCTGCTCAGCAGTTGGACCTACCAGAACGTATTCATTGATCTGTACGGATGCATAAATACATCCTCATATAGCGCTGATTTCCGCAGACCAATTGCTAATTTGGCACGTTACCTAGTGCCTGACATGACCCTCACATTACAGCCGCTCCGTTTGATAGATTAGTTCTTCTATAGTGGTATTATTCCCGTTAAGAACATTGACTGTCGTTTATTGGGGACAAGCCAATCGCTCGATGGTGGGTGGGAGTACAATCAAGAGGGCAGTGGTACAACTGGCGAATCCTACAACAAAAAACCGTATGGATAGAAGACGGTGGCAGGATGGACTGTTGAAAGGGCTGGCAACCACTACACAACACCCCTTGTGAGACGTCTCACCCCATGCATTTTGTATCTAAGTTACATTTTACCTTCAGCCCCTTTTCGAAAGCAATACAACGCAGCGATGTAGGGTGGGGACGAAGGAGGGATGATGCAGTATTCAAGGCACCGATCCATGGCCGCGGGACAAAGACACACCGAAGCAGACGTATTGTAGGCGGCATGGGGTGACTTACAATGACCGGCTTCCCCGCCGCCACGGTCCGCCCCCATTCAGCACTCACTGCTTTCACTGTGTCCATGACGACTTCCTGCCCGAGCTCGTTGGAGGCTATAAAGGGCGAGCGGCTCACGAGCGATTCGCATACAGCGCCGGTGGATTTCACGAGGACTTAAAGGTGGTGTCACATGCAGGGGCGTCTGCAGGGAAGAGTGCTTTGACAGGAGCTATTCCGCCGCTTCGGAAATTAGATGTATTTTTCCACTGTGAATAACTACCTTAGCAGTTCTGGCATGACAATGTCTTTTATATACTGCCCGAGATTTTGGGATGAGGTTTTTTTTGTCAACGTACTTCCGTGTTCCTATTATTTTCCTGTTGTTATTGTCAAACTGAATCTTCCGGCAACTCAGATGTTAATCAAGTGAGATAATGGAAAATGAAAATATTCATGTATTTGTTATTCCCCAAAGCAGGATGATTCTGGAACAATATTGTCTTGTTTTTAATGGTAATGAAGTTCAGGAAGGTCTTCTATGTAAGTCCGACAGATAATTTGTCCTGATATAAAAAAGAGTTGCACCTTGCTAGACTGCTCCAGCGAGTAAAGGCCATAAACAGGAGACACTTAGCTACAGATTGATATCTGCTACGCTGCTTGAGGTTATACGTTAGGTATACGGCCCTTCTTTAATCTATTGCATAGAGGATGAAGAGTGAAGGTGGTTGGTAAAATATTCAAGAAATCCTGCCATTCCTCATCCCTATCCAGGAGAGCAGATGGGTGGATAGCATCGGTCGATGATGCCCATGGGTAGGTCATGAATGGAATTACATAAAACATCAATCATCATGAGCAGATATGTCAGAGGGCCAATCTTGGAGGTCACATTTATATAAATACCATGGGAACCGTATCCCAGGTAATATTTCTCCAGAATGGATCTACTTCTTAAATAATGAGTACTGTGATTTCTACCTTTGTGACAAATGTCAATGAAATCTGGCTTAATCTAATAGGTTATTAAGGCAAAACAGGACCCTTGTCGATAGTGCAGTTTCATTTCTGACTCAACCAAACAAAGCAAAAATTGTAGCTTTATATTGTCTACCCAGTTGAGTGTTATAATCTATGATTCGGAATCATAAGCATTGATAGGTCTGCCATTTACTATGGGCAGATGGCCATGCATAGGTGACTCAACACAAATACATACCCTGCATCAATATACACACAGACAGGTATCTTTTTCAACGAAACACACCTTTCGAGGAGATCATTTGAGCTACCAGAATAGTAACAACAAATTAGCCAACATTTATGTGGCTTGGAAAAGGGCATCCCACTCCTAACAATAGCTACATTATGAACATTTCGAACTGGACAGTTCAAGGAGCCGCAACATGAGTAGTTATACTGTGATACCAGTTTGAGAAAGCACACCTTTTGCCTCTTTGAATGGGCTCTTTGTAGGTATGCAACCCTCTGTTCCTGACATACAACACACTCAACTAAGAGACATTCTTAACACTATCACCTTGCCCACTTTATTTTCATTACTTTTCTTGTGCGATTTAAAGATACAATCCATTGTACAGACTTGGCATACTGAAGTATTACGCCCGTCTATGATTGTAATCAATAAATGGGAATGGAAATAAACTGCTCTTTAAAAAGAAAAAAGAAATCTTGTGCGATTACAGTTTGGCTGGATTTTCAGGGATTGTCGGCCCTCATTAGTGATATATCAAGGGGCCTTGTTCCTAATGTTTGTTGGTCTGAGTCAGGAGCAGATACAGGGTTATAACATCATGGCAACCAGCATATGCGGTCATCACAATTTCCGTGTAATGGTTTTGAATATTGTGCTTGTCAATCCATCTGTTATAATCTGTAATCATACGGGTGGGAATTTTTGAAATAGTCAGCAATATGGTCGAGAAAGGAACTTGAAATTATAGTATATTTTATTATGTAAATTCCGCCTGAGATCAACATTGATTCACTGAATGAACCGGGACCCAATCGTGACTGTGTTTACCCTATTTTTGTGCCTGCAAAGGCGTTCCGATGGCCTTCGATAGACACCCATGAATCTATGATTTGAATTTTCGAAGACCTACCGATAGACTACGATTTTGCCATTTCTAATCGTAGTGTATCGGGAGGTCAGTGGTAGATAATCTTAAATCTTTAATTTTAACAAAATCTCATCGTTGCGATATTATACCACTGCAGGAACTGCATGGGATAAATATCTTGACTATAGCAGTAGATAATACAACAATATTGCTTAATCGGAGCGTTGGTTGGCAGATATGCGATTACGGATATTTACAGAAAGAGATTGCCTCAGCTATTGCCGCCGGCGTGGCTGAGATTAGCAAAAATAAGTGTACATTGCGCGATGGGGTAATTAGTAGGAATGTCAGAAAGGAGCGACGATGCAAAGACAGACAGGAAGAGAATAGGCTAGCGCTAATATAAGAGGTTCCATCCCAATATCGATTTCGACGCAACCGTTTTGGGGCCAGGTCCTTCAATTAAGCCTCCGAGATAAGGAACTTTTACAGACAATAACTCTTTCAGTTTCAATATTGAGCCAGTGGAATTCACCGTACATCAAAAGAGCACTGTAAAATACATTTACCCGTGAAGATGTGAAGTGGCTTTGGATTGAACAACTCCAGTGATCAAGATCCCCTGTTCTTAATGTTATCTGTGAAATCGTGTCCTTGACCAGAAACCTGGAGTGTTTAACACGTCTGTTGCAATTTCACTGTAATCGAAATTTAATCTTGTTTTGAGTGCCTACGATCCTGAATGAATACCAATTAAGCGGCTGGGATTGAGCTGGGGATCCGTTAGCGGAGGCGAGCTGCTCACTGGATCCGGGAGAGACGTGAGCAGCTCCCTGTGTGTTCTACGCCCCAAAGGACATCGAATTTAACACGAGTAGGGAGAGAAGCAACAGTAGATTTCTTGTTCGGTTCGGAGACATGGGACAATAAGCTTAAATCAGCTACATTTAAGTGTTCAGAGTTTCAGTACAGTAGGTTAAAGAGATGATATAATCAAATCGCAATACATTTACCTTTTTCTACTTTTTTCTAATAATCACTGCAAAGCTCTTATAACATGTATTAATCTAGATGGGTATACAGTACTTATATAGAAAGACTCGACCATGCTGTACATGCCACAAAGCGACATAATGATTTACGTACGGTTCCTCCGGAACTCTATGTAAACGCCTCGTTCTGTACGATTGCTACCACATAATCATGTTTTGTAGCTTGTACAAGCATGGTAGGTTGTTCTATATTCATCATATACCCGAAATTAATAATAACTCAATTTGGCCTGACAATAAATGTTTTAGTCGGCGCGTACGGAACAGTGTTCCGTATTTTGCCGTACGGAATAGTGCACCGTACGCAATTTTTACGTTATTTGACGAAAGTTTGCGTATGTGCAGTATATACGTCATGGGTATATAACAAATCATACAATGCCGAAGACAGTTTTTGTTACCTCAGCAAACGCTGAACAATGCCAGCTTATAGATAAGTCAATATTTGACAACACAGCAAGCCATGGAATCAAGATATAGAAGAAATCATGAGACAAAATGATATAGATATTCAGAAGACGCGGCATCGCGCACATATATTGAAACAACAAGGCAGAATAGAAAGACAAACACTCAAATGACGGGAACAACGCAAATACACGAACTGCTGTTGGTCACATACAAATATTTAATTGAATAAACCCTTAACACAAAGCACTATAGTTACATATCACTATGGTACTCACGCAGATACATCTGCGGTATTAACAAACGATGTCCTCACTCAGTGTGACGAGTCAATATACTACTATCGTTATTCAATCTAAATGTGTGCTTATACTGGAGCTTGTCTTGCGTAAAAAGTACGGGAGCTGTACTGTGCAAGAAAAGCACCAGTCCTTGGATATCGCATTCTGATTAGTCACCAGGACAATCAGAACACTCCAGTGAGTGTATAAATATAGACTATACATAAGTCAACTGTGCCTGGTTTATGGTCTTCTGTCCGGGTTACAACTTGTGACTTTAATATTGATTTTATCAATGATTCTTGGTTATTTTCTGCTAATGGTATAGGTATGGGTATTTATCCCTGTTTATCACTACTCTTTGTTTTCATGAAACAAGAAGTGTTTATTCATATGATTTCTTGCAACTGTAGTCATTACTCTTGTTTTCTTGATTGCAGTCTCTCTATTGCTTCTTGTTTCGGATAGCACTAATCGCACAACTGACAACAATAGTTCCATTTTCTATGTACATATATATATGCTTTTTAGTTTTGAGGCCAGTACGCATTTCATCGACACTCATTACCTTTTAGCAGCAACGCTTTGCACTGTTTTACAATACCTGAATACAATTATCGTTGATGCAGTGATCACATCGACCATTTGACACGTAGTCTCAATGTCTTTAGTCTAAGTATTCTTGTCGTCAAGAACAAATCGTTATAAAAGTAGGAGGCTCTTGTTAGCAAGAGGCTATTATTTTCTCCTCTAGAGCTTTGTTATTAATAGGGGAGGCGAATGGGCTTGTAATTCATCAAGCTATTGTGCTTGCGACAAAGTCTGTCCTCCCCCCATTTCTACCCGAAATAGCATTCTAGATAGAATTGAAATTCAGAGTTAACATGTGCATTCTAGTAGTTATCATAGCTGTAGAACTTTTCGGTTCGTTGAATTTTACTCGATCGCGTAAACGCAGCTATATGCCGAATAATAATGTTTCCATGGGTATATGTGCATATTGGGCGCCCGCGTAGAGCGTATACCACTTATTTGATGTGCGTATATATACGCGCACATAATGGCTGTATTGGGCGTTCAGGGTATAGAAAAGGTTTGCCCACAGTTCACCATGCACACGTTACCAGATAACACCAACTGTCCTCACACCAACCCAGGCGACACAAAAGTAAAAACCCGATCCCCCAACCCCTGCCGGTACCTTCTTTCGAACTCTTATATCCCACCCTGTTATTTTGTCTCCATAGATTTTACATTGGGAACTCGCATCCAACGTCCATGAGATATTTAGGAAAAATATCCAATGGGGGATTATGTCACTAATGTTAGCCCATTACTCAATGTGAAGGTTGAGACAAATTCAGAAACCCATTCCTGTTTTGGGACAGAGCTCCATCCCATCGAATTTGAATAGCGTAGTAATTCAGAAGGCGAAGCTTCGTGTATACGTAGCGCATCAACCGAGATGGTGTGTGACAAGGCTGCTTCGCGACTAGCATCATCATCAACCGAGATGGGATCGAGCCCCGTTTCCTAGGTTTCCTCTATATCCTTTATCTATTTTACCGAAAGAATCTTCGGATGTTTGTTCGTAACATCAAGTTAGAGTTATTACTATATACCTACTGCCGTAACTAACGTAAATACCACACGTTGCTATGTATACGGTAACTATGACTTTTGGCACTGCCGTGTAGTACGTTAAGCCTAAGGTCTTAGCGGATGGATAATGGCGGACAGACTCGAGCGGCCCGTCGACTCAACCGTAGTCATTACGATATATGGCAAAATACAGTAAATATACATTTCTGAATGGATAGAATCCTAATGGCATTCGTGAATACATCAATACATTAAAGAAATAATATATATAATCGGCACTCACCTCGAAATCAACCCCACCTCAAATCGCCAAAGCATCTATTTCATAGTATTTGTCACATGCTGGAATTCAACTAGCTTCTGTCAGCATTGCATAGGCAGCTCATATCCATTCGGTGTGGCCGTTAATATTAATGTAAATCCGAATAGACCACACAGATCAGTGTCTTTGTGTCATTCCAGTCATAGTAAAGTTATCCGATTAGTGTAGCGGTTTGAATTGAAGAGTCCAGCACGCTTACAAATAACTGTGAGTCTGTGCGACGTTGCGATGATGACGTCAGATTTTCAAGCCACTCTCCAGACATAGATTCTTAGCCTTACTTTCTCTACGGTCAATTTCCATAATCTAGCATTGTTGCGTTCATTCAGATCGTTCGTATCATATCACTTGCAGTATGCATGATCCGTTCACTTCCCGCTGGCCAATTAAAGATACGGTAGTAAGCTCATTACGCCCAAATCGGATTATAAATGGCTCCTATGGGTAGAATACGGCAAATATCATCGTGTTTTTGAGATATATATAGTAACTAAGAAACACGATACCTGTGTCCGTAAGTTTCCAGTTCCTCACTTGTTTCCCCGGAGGTTTAAACCTCGTTCTAAAGAACTCGGTTTAAACCTCCGGCGAAACACGTTCAGAAACTGGAAACTTACTCCACAGGAATCCTGGTTCTATATAGTACCGTTAGAGCATAGCTCACAGGCAAATGCCGGTGTAAGTTGAACAAAATACTTTGTCTTCCTCAAAACCAGCTACGCCATGTTAGTAGGTGAAATACAGGATACGGAAATATCAGGTTGCTGGACTTCTGTCACTCAGGGCTTGGCCATGAACAAGGCTTCACCTTCCTATTTCTATTGGAGGAGAAATATTATTGAAGTAAAGTAACTGATTTCTCTGTAATGGTAGTATGTCTTCAGCAGTTAGAAAGACACCATCATTAGAAAGACAAATTCATTCATTTTTGGATACGCCAACCAATAATGTTTTTCGATTTGATACGATTTCGATTTAATACCTGTATTTTCTCATGGTCTCCAGTTCGGAAAGCTACCTTGGGATATTACAATTTCTGAGATTTTAAGTATTTCAATTGAATCAAAAACGGGAATTTGATTCGAAATATCATATAAACATAGACAAGTCTTTCTACTCGTTACTCGCATACGCTATACAGGGCATAACAAAAACTTGTTATCATAACTTAATCCCAATCGCGAGAGCAGAGAGATTGCCTGCAAATATACATTTCAGCCGTAGAGGATTTGGGTTCCATATCTGCGAAGGAGGTTTTGAATCAGAGGAGATAGGTTTATCGTAGGCTTGATAAATCATTAGTAAAATCAATCGGGTTGCTTAGTGACATCGGGTAGAATGATTTATTTTCATCGCCTGAATTTGTTCTGTGATATGTCTCTGGTATTTCTTAAGGTGTTTCAAGTTGCCCTGTTTATTATTCAAATTAGGACATGAGGGTTTCAACTGTCGTACCTTTTACAGTGGCAATATACACCGTGCTACCTGCGAACTAAATAATGTGTGACGTTTGGGTGGAAGGCCCCCGCTACTCATCTCTCTCGCCACTTTGATATTAATATAATTACGAAATGCCGTCTGCAATCGTTCTAAGTGCATATAATTCTCAGGAGCCCAAATAGTTCTGATTTTGTGTCGGGGAAAAGGGAGTATGAGGTTTTCAATTGTGATGAGTCATAAACAATGGAGTGCACGATCCATGCATAAGCAGACGACAATCGTACAAAAGCAGCAAAGATCTGAATAAACTTGCCAATATTATTAAGAACCTTTTCCTATTCTCTCTATCTCTGTGGATATGTGGGGAAATGAAAAAGAAATGGCCATGCCCTCCGGGGTATTTGGGCCTCATTTCGTTTGGAGAAATATTTTAAACTTGTAAATATGTCGTGTTTACCGTAAACGCACGATTCTAGACCTTCAACAGTCAGTGATGTATTGATCAAGCAGTGACGAAGTGGCAAAGCGCATCCAAACACTATATTAGATTGCATACCCATCGTACGTAAACAGATCTCTGAGTTTATAAAGCAGATCTATGATAGTATTGATATGCATTTAGGATGAAATACGTACCCAAGGACTGCGAACCAAGCAGATGTGGCACTTTAATTATGACTTGATTGCTCATTGTTCAAACACGAACTGCTTTGTTGATGTTATCTAGAAGTTAACAAGCTGGCATTAACATCTGATAACCTTCACAGGAGGCTAAAGAACGATTTCCTGCCTTAGAGTATGCATTATCGTGTGCATTAGTCTTCGACAATTAATAGGATTTAACTCTTTAACAGCTGCACACCTTTCCAAGAGCATTAAGTGCACTGCAGTGCTCGTAGCAAATTACCGCTATACTACGGCAAGTAGCCTCACTTATTTTGCCGTTTTGCGCGTCAGTGTGTATGGGCAGCCCGATGGTTTCGGCCCTTAAATTCAATATTGAAAAGAGGGACTATATCCCATAGAGTTCAGTCCTTGTGCATAGTCCTGCACATCTATCATATTAGGTAATAGGAACATCATATTCTGTGATACGGGAGGGATTTTGGGGTCAATTTCTCCCTGATATTTCCCTCGGTGCAGTGGCTGTATCGTGAGGTGTGTCATCTAGTTTTATTCCCACAAAAAAACCTCCTGATGCATCACGATATGAGCAATGTGTATCAGAAGGGTCATTGTAATGCATCGAAGTAAGTGGGGACGAGGCCTAAGTCACCCTGCTTATGCAACAAGCACTGCACGAAACCTACCGCTTTACATATGTATCCGAAACGCGTCTAACAGTAGGATTTTGCGTCTAGAAGTTAGACCTGTTATCCGTCTCGTAGATGCCTTATCTAGTGGCGTATATATACATGTCCATGGTGCGGTCTTATATACGTCATATATACGCCTGATGTCGTTGTATATACACCACCATCCAATAGTTCCGATTTTTGCAACTTGGGGACACTACTGGTAGCATATTTCATTTTCCATTAACCATCCAAGTCTGTATTATATGAAAATTGCAATTTTATATTACCAATTTATTCTATAAAAACCTAATTAAGTATAAATTGATTAATTACACATAGTAAACCTTGCATTATGTTGTTTTTTTAATTGTTTTTCTAATAGATCTTACTTTCAAACACCATTTCAATGTGTGGACAATCAGGCTTACTATATAATGACCCTCTTCACACTTGAGGTTGAATCATGAAATCATCTTACCCCCGTGTGAATTCGGCCGCACACGTGTGAAAGCGGCCGCACACGTGTGAAAGCGGCCGCACACGTGTGAATGCAGCTGCACATGTGTACCCGGCCCCCACCCGACACCATAACACCTCGCGGCGGGCAGCGGTGGGCATGGGCGGGCGGTGGGGGGTGGGGGAGGGTTTCCCACTGAGTCAACCTGTACAAACGCGGCTGGCGGTGGGCGGTGGGCGGTGGGCGGCGGGCAGCGGAGGGCTTCTCACTGAGGCTGGCTGGGGGTGGCGTCGGGTGGTGGGGGGGGAGTCGGGGGGTGACGGGGGGTGGCAGGAGACGGGGGTCGGCTGGTCTAAAAACAACAACGGGCATGGTGGAGGTAGCAGACTTTATTCATTTTCAGTACACATACACATACGCCTGGCGTATATATATCATGCAGAGCATGTTTTATCTTGGATACTCCAGGCGTGAAAGACAGCCAAGTCGCGCGCGTCTACATATGGAAACTGTCTCGTAGACGCCCGAAACGCATATGCGTCTAAGAGGCATATATAAGTGAAAATAAGTCAATATTCAGCCGATACGTGCGTTATCACGATGGCGTATATATATGTAAAATGGTGGTTTTCGTGCAGTGAAGCTAACAATTTGCTTATGATTCTAGAAAAAACTGATTTATCAATGATCTAATCATTCAATCATATCGACAATATTAGTGTGTAGTGTTTCTATTAATATCGTTAACTACTTATTTTGTCTTCGACACTTACATAATGCACTTTTGTACATTCTTCTTGCTTCACTAGATCTTTCCACTTTACATCTGTTGTACTTAATAAGATTGCATTTTGACTTGTTTTGATATTGTTCTCTGTGTTCCCATATTTGACATTAATCACGTGTTAATCAAATGTCGATTCTGGATGGCTGGATTTCAGCTGCCAAAAGTCGTTGATTAGCCAGTTGCAGCCACAAGTATGACATTGAGAAAAATTAATTTAAAGACTAAATAGCATTATCATAGTTCATCAGTAACTGAATATCTCCAGTAAACATACTTAGAATTTGACAAGTGAAAATATCGTCATGACGCTAATACGCTGATACTTATTCGAGGTGTAGGACTCGTTCTGAACGAATTCTGTCCTACACCTTGAATGAGTATCAGCGTATTGGCGACATGACGAGGTTTATTTTATTATTATTATTATTATTATTATTATTATTATTATTATTATTATTATTATTATTATTATTATATACCTTAGATTGTTTATGAATTGCCAAAACTGATCGTAAACTGACTCCAGTGGCACTGTCACTCAGCGCACCCAACGTGGTAAATACATCACCATATTAATCCGGAAGTCAAAAACGTCTACACAAGTTATCTTCCCTCTCTAAACACATAGTTCTTTTGCTCAATGGCTCATAACAGACCTTCACTCCGCTTGGAGAATGTGAACGCAATTGCCGAAGCTGAGGTTAAAATGATATTGAGAATTGATACACCTAGAACAGAAGAATGTGGGCATCATCTACTATACTTGGGGGGGGAAACTGGTGCAAAATTTCAGCGTTTGTCCAACGAATTACTAAAGCAGATGACATCAAGATGAAAATCTAGGAAATATCGTCTGTACACTTTTGACATATGATGAAGAATGTGAATATGTAAAACATAGGAAATTGTACCATAAAAATTGTTTTGTGTGTCACCGGTAGGGCCTGTTCGTAGTGTTCAGTGTGCTTATGTGTTTTTATGTGACTCCATTGTGGAAGATCGCCCAATTGCACAGCGACTATTGTGTGTGCTTGATTATTTCTTGAAATAATCAAATTCCAATTGTGTATGAGTGGATTGTATGCGTAACTATTGAATAAGCTGTACTGTGCTATCAAATTTCAATAACAAGAGAGAGAGCTCGCCTATTTCATTAGATAAAGGTCATTCCCTATCTCATGTTATGAACGTCTTACCGAACCTACCTTGATAAATAATCGCAATATTCCTACATGTAGACACGAAGGGCTTGGTTTACTTACACCGCCCCTGAAGCGATTGGTATTTTTGTGACCAATGTAAACACGGAGCAAATGAATATGTGTTAGACGGAACAGCGCCATTGCAAGAATGAACATATCATTTTGATGTCAAAACGCTTGATCTTTAAAAATGTCTAATTTTAAAGTATTTAGTTTCATATTGTTTAGATTTGACAAGTGCTTATATTCATAGCGTTTAGGATTTTGAAGTGTTTATACATGAAGTGTTCAACATATTACTAATGCAGTAGCGGGAGAGAGGGGGGGGGCGTCACCAGGGAGTGCACACGACACCCATCCCAGAGAGACACGCAGATGGCACCCTCCAGTCCTCACTACTGATCCCAAGTACTCAGCCTCATTCTCCTGCTCTGCTGCTTGGTACGGTCCTGCTCACCTGCTCTCTGCTGTAACCTGTCCGCAATAATGCTGTAGCTCTATCTTCCAATAACATGGGCAAACCAAAAGGCTACTAAGGGGACTCCGTTTGGGTAATAAACTACTGCGACTGACTCTCCGAGAAAGATACCTGCAGTAGACAGAGATGCGAGATGTGAAATACTCGAGGTGGATGCCTTATGGCCAGAGTGGATGCAGCCGAGGGTCAGCAAGAACCATTTAACTAGGTATCATTACCTACACGCACACTTCTAGCCCAAGGGTTAGCTCACGCCCTCGCATAAGTCAGCACGGTCAGGTCTACAAGGTCTACAAGGCACCACCCAGCCGTGCACATGGTCCCTTTGTCCGGGCAAACTCCAACGGTCGGCCACCATGTGGCGACCAATGACACGACTGCTGGTCCTGCCACCTCTACATTCTACCTCCAGCCATGGCTCACAACCCCCTCGCCAGCACAGCAGGTATGGACCATTCATTTCCTCACCGCTTTGTGACCCGAGGTCTGGGACGAGGTAAAATCTCTCTCCGGTTTCTCACCCTTGCGAAGTATCTGTACGGCCTGCTCTCTCTAATAGATGCCCACACAACCCCAGCTTTCATTAAAGCCTATGTGCATCCTCACCTACACAAGTGCCCATCAGAGGAGGTCCTCACAAACATCTCGGAGGGTAGGATGTCCTGGTCCAATGGGACTAGGATATAGATCCTACACATGGGTATGGCGCACTTAGTTATAGCCCGCCTGTATTTGAGCCACGTGGCCTTGACCTAACAGCCACAATGCAAAGATGACCACATGCCCGACCTACAACGCAGAAGGAGGCTGTCAAAGATCAGATGAACACTTCTGCCTACACTGCCAGTTGGCTCTCGGTCTGGTCCACTGACATGCCGAGTGAAAGTGAAGGCAGCAGCTTAGGCCACCCCTACCTTTCAGTCAGGGAAACATTGGCCAACCCAAATGCCCTGAGGGGAAATCATGGGGCTGCCAGGCTCACTCACTCCCCTCCAGGTCCCACAGACCACTGGCCCCCTCGAGATCACCACACCCATGCTCAAGCCGACTCACGTGAATGAATTTGTGAGGATGAAACTTTTGAGATGTGGACTCAGGCCTCCCCCCCCCCCCTGCTATCACACAAGAAACAGAGCCCTCAGAAGGGGGGGGGGGTCATTATTGATCTTTCTTTTTCAAAAGGTGTTAGCGTGAACTCATTCACGTTCCCCAACGTACGGGAGGGTGAGCTCTGAAAGTACACTTTCCCCTCAGTCCAAGACATCATCACAAGTCCTTGGACTCTGTGCTTACATCTGGAAGACGGCCAGCCATAATGCCAGCCCTGGCTGACCCCTTTGACCTTCTCCCTCCTCGGCTTCCGCCACCGCGACTGGTGCTACGTCGGAATCTGCCCCAGCTTCGATGCCTCGTTCTCCAGCGCTACCTGCCAGAGGTCCACAAATGCAGTTGTGTACCTGCAGCAAATTGGGGGTGCGTGGTCCCTTATATACCTGGTTGACTTCTTGGGGGCAGACATATCGGACATGACCGTTGCCATCCTGTGCGACAAAACTCTCAGCCACCCTTGACGCCTGGCTTTTGTGCCTGACCGTGAAAAATCCGACGGGAAGGCTCCATCATGATCATCTCTACCTTGAACGCCCTCGTTACGTACCGCCCCCAGAAGCGTACTGCCCAGGACCAGGACACGCGCTGTGGCTCCTTCAAGGGTGCATGATGTCTTACTCTTTCTGTGCATCTTCCAGGGATCCTTGAGGCCAGGGCGGCTCACTCCCTGCAGTCAGCGGTCACTCAGTCAATGGCTGCCAACCAGGAGAAGCAAGCTACTGCATTGAGAACAGTGTCCTCCCTCGTTCAAAGACCTCGCCATGTAAGAGGTGGCTCAGATCTGGGTCGGTCTAGCGGCAGGGTCTACAGCCACCTTCGACTCCCCACTCATATGGACATGTACCTGGTGGTATGGAGGTTGACAGGTATGGAAGTAGGGAGGTCAGAACGTGGGGATGTTTGGAGGTGTGGAAGTCTGGAAGTCTGGAGGTTCGAAAGGTGAGAGGTCAGGAGGTCTGAAGGTTGAGAGGTCGGAGGTCAGGAGGTAAGAAGGTCAAGAGGTAGGGAGGTTGACAAGTCAGGAGGTAGAGGTAGGAAGGTCAGGAGGCAGGGAGGTAAGGAGGTCAGCAGGTAAGGAGGTCAACATGTAGGGAGGTCAGCAGGTAGGGAGGTCGAACAGTATGGAGGTCAACAGTTAGGGAGGTCAGCAGGTAAGGAGTTTGGGAGGTCAGGAGATCAGCAGGTTGGCAGGTCTGAGAATGGGAGGTAGGAAGGTCGGAGGGTAGGGAGGCTGGAGGTAGGGAGGTTGCGAAGTAGGAAGGTAGGTAGGCCAGCAGGTAAGAGTGTCAGGATGAACAAAGATTCAGTAGATAATGAAGAGGTGAACGGCCGAATCCTCTATTTAAATGTTTGCTTACCTTAAACAGTGATATACAAACATTGATACAGAGCAGCAATAAAGAAATGAGGATCTAGATGGTGATAAAATACTTTTAAAAATACTTTTTAGAGCGACGATCGAAAATTGTCGCTAATAGTTACAAGGGGAATTTATCATCAATCATATATACTACTAAAGAAATTCTAAAAAAAGAGAGATCTCTCATATAATTACAAAAGAAATTCTAAAAAAGAGAGATCTCTTATATAGTGGGCTTTCAGAGAGACTGGTCGGCATTGCCGAATCCTCAAAGGAATAACTCAGTAGCGACATCACCCCTATTGGTTTCGTTACTGTGCACCAGAGCAGACGTTTGCTAGTAGTTCTGATCAAGATACATGTGTTCTTTCTGTATCTGAAGAGTTATCAACGCCAACATTCATTTGCAGAAAAAGTTATTTAACAATTAGATAATCATACTCCACTCTGCCCTGCACCCACACCCCATTTTTTCCTGCACCCATACCCCACTCTGTCTTATACCCACAACCCACTCTGCACTACACCCACATCCCACCCTATCTTATTCCCACATTCAACTCTGTCCTATACCTATATCCGAATCTGTCCTATACCCACACCCGATTTTGACATATACCCACATCACACTCTCTCCTACACCCATACTCCACTCTCTCCTATACAAACACCACCCTCTGTACCACCCCTACAGTCGCACTCTATCCTACACCCACAACCCACTCTGTCCTACACCCACACTCCACTCTGCCCTACACCAACACCTCACTTTGTTCTACACTCACACCTTACTCTGTCCTACTCCCACACTACTCTGCCCTGTACCCACACCCTACTCTGTCCTATACTCACACTATATCATGCACCCAGATTCCATTCAGTCCTACAACCTACACCCTACTCTGTTCTACACCTAAAACTTACTCTGTCCTACATTCACACCTCACTCTGTCTGGAGTGTATGACTGTTGGTTTTCATGGGTGTTATAAAACATTATAGGAGCTATCCATAAAGTTAGTACGCACTGACGGGTATAGGGTGTAGGTGGATCAAAAATGTCCGGAATTTCGCGTGTGCTCCTCATTTGTTCTATTGCTTAAAAGAAGGGGTTGGGGTAAAAATGTCGGAAATTCTGCGAACGTACTTTATGGACGGCACCCTTGTTCATGTATCAATAATCGCTTGTGAGTTTCCCAATATTGTAGCAGTATATCCCATTCTACCACAAGTTAGTCAGGCGTCTGTATATCAATGAAAACCAGATACTAAGCCTGCTCAGAGGCCAGCCCAATGGGACCTGAGGGAAGAAGCTGGCTTCTGGCATTCGTCAAAGGTGTTTTTCCCCCACGAATGGGGATATTTGAATCGTCCTCTTCTCTTTATCAATTATTCAAGAAGTACGTCTGGGTCTCGTCATTGCTAACTGTCCTACGTACTCGTCTAAAAAATCATGATACTAAATATTCCCATAGTAATTCAGTTGTCATACATATTCTAGTAAGAACTAAACACAAATATAAAATGGCAATTGCAATGGCTGCATAAACCACTAAACACAATGATGAGTCGGTTGTGTAAGAGGTATATATATATATATATATATATATATATATATATATATATATGTATATATATATATATATATATGAGAGAGAGAGGGAGAGAGAGAAAGATATGGAGAAAGACAGCGAGGGAGAGGTGATAGTGAGAAACTGGCGATGCCTTTGCTGGTATCAGGAAAGCGCACACTGATTTGTCTGAGCTCTAACACGATACAGAAATATCTAATAGCCATTTCTTTCAGCTCAGACAGCCTAAGATTATACTGCAACATAATGAGCAAATTTAAGTCACAGTGTTATGGTGTCTTACAAAATATAGGTGTCCATGTATGTAAATCCATAAAAAATATTTACAATAACTACGTGTATATTCTAGTTACTTTTTGCGAATTCTACCTGTAGCCAGTACTGCAGAGCTTTGGTTTCTCTGGCAGATAATGTATATGGAGCCTGCCATGCTGAGGCCTCCGGTCCTCTCAGGTTGCTGAATATGGGTGGATTTGCCATAAGGCTACGGCTGATTCTGACTAAAAATCGGTGGCTGCAGGCCTTGGAGACCGTAATATCAAACTCTACAATAACCTGAGAAGCGCCGTACCTGGAGATGTATAACGTCAGGGCAACAACATATTTGGTCTTGTTACTGAGCTGGGTATGGAACATTGTGCAAGGTGAAAAATAAATAGTTTATGCATGTACATCTTCTTGAAAGAACTTTTCCCAGATATTTGTACAGCCATCCACCTATCTTTATAAAGGTCCTAATGAGTATTTTGACGCATACGCGATCATGGTAGTGATGAACATGATGGAGCCTTCCCATCGGATACTTGTATAGAATATTAACCTAGAAACACTGCACGAAAACCACTATTTTACATATATATACGCCATTGTGATAACGCACGTATCGGCTGTAACGTGGCTTGTTTATACTTGTATACACCTCTTATACGCGTCTGCGTTTCGGGCGTCTACGAGACAGTTTCCATATCTAGACGCACGCGACTTGGCTGTCTTTCACGCCTGGCGTATTTAAGATAAAATATACTCTGCGCAATATATATACGCCAGGCGTATATATGATCCCCCCCCCCCCCCCCCCAAAAAAAAAATAAAAATTGCGACCCGCGGCCCGCCCCGTCCTGTGGTTGTTGGTAGAGCATACACCAACACTGACTTGTCACCCCCGACCTCCCAACCCCACCCCCTACCGCCCCCCCACCACCCCACGCCTCCCCCAGCCAGCCTCAGTGAGAAGCCCCCCGCTGCCCGCCGCCCACCGCCACCGTTTGTACAGGTTGACTCAGTGGGAAACCCTCAGCGGCCGCTCGGCATGTGTAAGATGTTTTTAGTCCTGAGCGGGTGGCTGAGCGGGTGGCTGTGAGGGTGGCGGCCGCGTTCACAAGGCAGAGTCGGAGTCGGGGTCGGGAGTCGGACTTCAGGTGCACAGAGACATGGGGGGAGGCGATTATATAGTAAGCCTGACTGTCCACACATTGAAATGGTGTTTGAAAGTAAGATCTATTAGAAAAACAATTAAAAAAAAAACATAATGCAACATAATTAAGTTTTTATAAAATAAATTGGTAATATAAGATTGTATTTTTCATATAATGCAGACTTGGATAGTTAATGGAAAATTAAATATGCTACCAGTAGTGTCCCCAAGTTGCAAAGATTGGAACTATTGGATGGTGGCGTCTATAAACAGAATCAGGCATATATATGACGTATATAAGACCGCACCATGGACACGTATATACGCCACTAGATAAGGCGTCTACGAGACGTCTAATAGGTCGAACTTCTAGACGCAAAATCCTACTGTTAGACGCGTTTCGTATACATATGTAAAATAGTAGTTTTCGTGCAGTGAAATATCAGTGAGCCACGCTGTTTCTTCCGATGGATTTGGGTAAATTTACGCTATGATACAGGTATTTCGTGGAGCAATGTAATTGAGATGGAATCAGGTGACAGGAAACACGTGGATACTACCAGGAATTTGCTCATTACCACATTTCAGGTATGTTGGTTCTGCTGGGAGAACGAATCTTGCCAGGCCAATCCGGGTAAGAGGGCAACCACAAATTAAATACCGGAACGAAACATTCCGGGTCATTTTAATACTAGTATGCTACACGTATTGATCAGGAACTGAACTAGAAATATGCGCGGTGTAGGATTAGATTTGGGTTCTCTTTGTTAGGAAATAACACCCGGCTTTAAAAAAAGACGCTGTTTTACGAAACAGAATCCCATCGCCTTACATATTGGGTTCTGTAAATGGCAATTATGATCTAGATAATGAATTCAAATTCAAGCATAACTGACCCCAATGAATATGACATTGATTAAAATTGATATCTCCTCCGGTTATCACTTACTGCCTGTTGATGAAAAACACGTAATTCAAACGGGATTTTTCATCCATAACATGTTTATCTCTTTCCAATGACTGATTATACACACCTATGGCGGTATATAAAAATGTATCAACATACTGTGAATGCGTGTTGTGATTAGCTGAGGTAAATTCACCAACCAATCAGATTGGACAGCTTCACTTCCAGTAAGATCTCAACATAACTACCAGCACACTTTGAAGCCAGCTTAGACGCTGCAATGTTTTATCAAGTATTTTACCAATTATTCATTTATTAAGGTATATAATAAAGGCAAAATGTATTAATCTTAGTGGTACGTACACCACTCATTCTACAAGCTCGTGGAATATTAATGAAAGAATCCCAATAAGTTAAATACATTTTACTATGTTCCTTTATACCTATGGCCGAACACTCTATGATTACATCACTCTACTGGGGTCGAATAACTTGCGTATACTGCCCTAGGTTAACGTTTACTACCCTCGGTTAGCTTTTAGACCAATCAGATTGTCTCTTACAAAATTCATATGAGAAGTGCAGTGGGCAGAAAACATAGAGTGTCAAGTTACTCGATAAGGTTGGATCTGGCTTCGCATTTGATGGAGGGTTAGCAAATAACGCTATATCTTTTTTGTTAAACTACATTTGAATAGGGAAACCAAGTTTCCCTCTATTCCTACTGCAACTGCAATTCAATACTTTTAATTGGGAATGAAATACTAGGCTTGCTGTTATGCAAGAACACAATATTATAGTAAGGAAAATCAATAAAAAAAGATACTGATTAGCTGATTGAGTTTCACGCCATAGGTGCAGAGATTTAGTTTTTTTCTCACTAATATTGATACGTATCTTAGGTATTTTACGATTAAATAGTTGTCTTGTTTATAGGGGCTATTAGATTTTTGAAGTGACACCTGCGATCCGCCATTTTGTTTCTGACGTTGTCACGTAACGAGATCTCGTTTTTATGACGTTATTCTATCGTTAGTACGACGTGTTAATTGACAGCGGGCACGGACATTATTATTAATGCACCCCTAGCAGCGGTTAGTATATCATACATGTTCGCCCATAAGTATAAAATTATATAGAACTGCATCGAGAATCGTATAAATAGACAATACTCCACGAGTTTGGCTGGGCCGCAATTGTCATCGAGGCGAAGCCGAGTGACGATTATGGCACAGCCAAACGAGTGGAGTATTGTCTATTTTAAGATTCGAGTGCAGTTCTGGATTAATCTTACCTCTTTCTATGACATCAAATATCATCACAACTTCAGAATAATCATAATATACTTAGCAAATTCACTATGCCACTGCCGTGGCGTAGTACTGTCACTTTACCAGGGTGATCGTTGAGTATATTTTTCTAATGTTATTCCTATGGCTAAACTTGTACCAGGGGTGAGATAAATGATAATAAGCGGTAAAAGAGCAGATCCGTGGTCTCTAGCTTATAACATAGGGAATCGCACTTTGCGGGCCCGATACCCGACGATCTTTCGCCGTTTTCGAACCAAACCATCGATTTTAACAGAATGAAAAGGCTAGATTTTGAATCCGGACATATTAATTACCAAAATACAAGCTTATTTACCTAAAACTAACCGTTATTTTCGACGATATGAGTCAACAAAGTCGTAATTCTGATTTTTCGAAAACGGCGCCATGTCAGTGTAAACTTATATCAATGCATAGCCGAATCACTCACTAAAACCTAACCCTAAACCTAACCCTAAACCTAACCCTAAACCTAACCCTAAACCTAACCCTAAACCTAACCCTACTCTAAAATAGGGTTAGGTTTAGGGTTAGCCTTAATGCTAACCCTAAAATAGGGTTAGGTTTAGGGTTAGCCTTAATCCTAACCCTAATGGGAAAAAACAGAGGTTTTGCCAGGAACCAGCTTAATTGAAAAAAGATCCGGCCTTTTTAAAATGAAAACAAAGTTACTAAAGATAATGTTCTCCAACCCATCCCGGCGGAAAAAACGGTTATTTACAGGTAAATAACAACGTAATTTGGCAATTAATATGTGGAGATTCAGATTCTGGCCTTTTTCCCGGTTAAAATATATAGTTTGGTTCGAAAACGCCGAAAGATCGTAGGCTACCCGGTGCGTATCCTATGCTTTAAGCTAGAGGCCACGGATCTGCTCTTTTACCTAATAAGCATCCGCCCGAATACAAGACATGTTGCAGGAATAGAATGAAGACAATACTTACTGCTGCACAGAGGGACGCTCCAGCCACGGTGACGCTGACGACGTGGGTCAGCGCGATGACGAAAAAGACGACGCTGGCCGTCAGCGCGAGAACGTCCTGCGCGAACAGAGCCTCGTTCTTAATCAGCACAAATATAAAGGCACAAATGGTAGGAATGTCAAAGAGGAACGTCAACAGGTTGAACAACGAGAACATGTCATCTAGCGTGTCCGTCACCTTACACAGCAACAGGTGACGCTGCCGATATCCCTCAATATCGCCCGCGCTGCCGCAGTGCGGGCGCCCCCTGTTGTCCGGCGTGATAAGCGTGGAGCGGAAGTTGGAGGAGAACTCCTGGAACTCCTTCTTGAGCAGGACGCAGACGATGACGAGCACGATGTTAGGTTGAATCCAGCAGAATGCGATGTAGTAATGGAAGGTGAAATAAATGGCCGCCACCCAGACCGGAACCGGAAACGGCACGCTGAAGGGGATGAGGAAGACGCTGGTCAGAGACGGCAGCTTGATGCTGAAGAGAGCGATGCCGACGGCAGCGAACGACAGCATCATGATGTTGATGGACATGGCTACCCGGCAGGCAAATCCTTTCAGTTTCTCCGTGGGAACCCCGCCATAGCGATCCTTGTAGTCTTGCCAGAGGAGCAGGAAGTGGTCGACATGTTTGTAGCTGACGAGAATAAACACAGTGACGCTGAGGGCACACTGCAAGTTCCAGATGTGAATGACGATCTTCATGAACAGTCGAGTACCGTGAGAGTCCGGCTGAGCGTACGCAGCAAAGTAGCGCAGTGCGTTGAACCAGAGCAGACAGAGGACGGCCACGCAGTACACCGTGCAGAGCTGCACCGCTCGACCTTCCCGTTCCCGGAACACCAGCCCGTAGCACTTGAGACTCAAGAAGAGCGGGCGCATCGTCTGTCGCACGGTAGGCAGACCACCATCGTCCGGGTCGTCCTCCGGGTCCTCCCGCGTCTCCATGGCCAGTACTGAGTGCGAGCTGTGTTCCGAGCCGAGGCGCTCGCCGAGCGTGTCGAGTGGCGGCGGCGGGCGGCGCTGGGCGAGCAGCGGGGTGCCCTGAGGGGGCAGCGGGGTGTTGACCGGAATGGGCCCGCCGCCCCCGCCCCCGCCGGCCGTTTGGATGCGGTGCACCACCTTGCCGTTGACGTTGACGTAGGTGTGGCGTGTGGTCATCTTCATCGGGCCCTGCTCACAGGCAGCGCCCGGCCCGGGGGGCGGAGAGGTCAGCGGGAACCAGTCTACCTGATCCCGACCTGCCTCACCCTCCCGACCCCCATAGGGTAGGAACAATCTATGCAGGCCCGCCACGTGTGGGCCAAGAAATTGTGACAGTGATTAATCAAGGGTGTGTCTCTCCTTTGCTCACAAGAAAGATGAATAGAACTGTGGTCTGCTGATGCGGATGACCGTACTAGAACTAGGTGTGGTAAGACCAAGCAAAGTCCAGAGACTTGGCAGATCGGACATGGATTCAGATAGCTCCTAGTGATGATCTGTGTATAAAGTCAATATATATAGCATCTTATGTCAATTCGGTCGTGACAGTCTCAGACATACAGTTGTTCAGCTTCGGTCAGTAGGCGTTGAGTATAATGTCCTGTTGGAAAGAAAGAAAGAATATGTTTTAGAATTTGCTATTGAATTGATTTCAGATTGTAACCAGAAGCAACATAACCTGGGGCCCGTTGAATCATCTAGGTTTGTACACGGAAACCCCTTTCTGTAGGCCAAGGAGACCCAGGAACGATGTGGGTGAACGTTATTCAACAATTATGGACGGCTAAGACTGTCTTAGTGAACGAACTTGAATATCATTAATCGATAACCCTTGTACTATGTACAGGAAATAGTCAACATGTATGAGCCAGGGGGCCGTTGAAAAATAAGGATTATTCAACGGGCCCCAGAAAAAGTCGGCCATATAAATTAATGGAAATGGTGCTGAGTAAACAACGACCATATTGACTCGAAAGAAGGTTACTTATAATGACAGTATTTCACAGTAACTAGAATTGCAGTTTAACCCTATAGGCAGCTAACATCACTGCCACCTGAGTCGACCAGAATTTTTTGCAATGTAATACGGTGAAAATTCGCTAGAAAATTACAACGAAGTTTATTGAAAGTTTGACAGAATTACAATAGCCGGTGTTATTTTATGTTCATTCTTGATGAATTACATTTTCTATACGAGTAAGACGTCACACAACATTGCCAATTTTGCTTGTCCCTTACAACAAATAATGATGAACAAAAACCTCCAAGCAATTGATCCAATGTAATCACTGGGAGCACTAGATCGGATAGCAAGATTAACTTTGCAGTCTTTCCTATTATGCATGTCCTTTTCGGATGTAACAATATCATGTACAATCTCTGAGCCGGGGGTTGTGGAATTATTCATAAAGCAGTACAGACATCGCCCCAAATGAAGGTATTATGTTCCCAAGAATAGAATACTGTGTGGCTCAGGTAATTCCCAGAACAATATCTACACTGGAGTTAACGATACAAACTACCTGCTGTATATTAATCCGTTTCTGGTTCAAATAGATGGTGCAGCTGTTGTATTATAACCATACAGATAGTGTTATTGGAAGTAAAGAGCAAATTTAAACTCTCCACTGTACATACCAATTTAAATACTGTTTCTGCAGCACTGTACACTATTTATGGATGACACTGATACCCATATGATACCCAGAGATGCTTTGCTGATTCAAGTTGTGCATATGCAATAGACTATAGAAAATACTACCCTTCGTATTGAGTGACAACGGAAAAGTGAGTAGTAAATGGTGATTTGAATTATTTCCAGGTATATGATGACAAGGAGAGTGTGTCTGAGTTACATCTGTTCAAGGCTGTTGTTTTGTCGCAAATGTTCACCTTGTTCTTCTATTTCCTACACAAATCAACATGATTCCATTCAGCAGCATTAACCGTGTCTCCCTCTATATTACGTATGTATCTGTGCGTGCATGTATGCACATATGCTGTACATGTGTTTCTAGTCCTATTTGTATTTTGTATTTTCTTATGGTAGTATTAGAATGAAAATGTGAAGCAACATGTTTTTGCACATTACATACAAAAATAGAGGCATGACATTTGCATGACCCTTTGCATCAAACAGGATAGAGTTACTATAGGCAATCTTATTTTTAAATGAAAATGTCATATCTTTGCAAATTAATTAACTGAATATCAATAAGATTCCCAAGTTATTGCCCTGATACAAATGTTGACGTCTTCAAAAAGGGAGTTGAGAAATATCTGTGAATATTAAGATTCTACTAATGTGAAATTATCACTTCATCCCGATTTCATCCATCACTACTTCTCTTGGCTTTTGTTGCCATTTAGAATTTTTTTATCTAGATGTAAATACTACTGCTGCAATTGTAATTTATCGTATCTTCATGGATTGTATCTGAAAAAACTCGGCTAAGACCGAGAAATGCTTCTTACTAAATAATCTATAAAAAAAATACTGATGAATAAATCATGTAATACAGTGGCGGCAGAACATTTTGAAGGGGAGGGCAAACCAGTTGAAAAAGTGCTGACTGTGTCCTTTTACACGTCAAAACTTTGTATTGCCATTGTTACACACTAAGAGACCTAACTTTGACATTGTTACACGCTGGAAAGAATCAAGGATTCGCCATTATTACAGGCTAAGAATCAGATCTACAATAGTCTGCTTTTAACTGTTACGTCAGTATAGATCTTTCCATCCAATCTATAATACATGATACATGATATTTTCACACCGTGAATATATCATAAGGTTTGAATACAGGCCATGGTGGCATCATTTCCGTTTTACCATATATGGTAGGCGTGTAAATATTGAACTAACTTACGACTAGCGGATAACCTAACAAAGGAATGTTAATGGACTGGAGGTGGTCACATGACCCTTGCGCAAGGAGCGTGTGAGCCAGGATCCAATGAGAGTCTGGTGCATCCAGGCGTCTCTGCTGACCCTCTGATGTGATGAGGGATGATTGGGGGATGATGAGGGACAAAGGAGATGAGTGAGAATAAATGGCTGGTAGATGAGGCTTCAGGCAGACTCCGTGCAACCATCAAAAGCGAGGAGAGAGCTTATGGGCAGGAACAGAAGTTTGTAAGGACTGGGCTGTTAATTCTGCTGTTACAGCTATCAATAACTGTGACTCTCTGGCTCTGCGCACACACTCTCTTGTTTGTCTCCATATGTACCAACCTCAATTATCCTGAGGGTATGCAGACGTTAGGGCCCACCACCCGAAAGTCAGGACGTTAGGGCCCAGTCGAGACCGGCAGTGAGAAATTTTCGGTCGGGCCTCGGCCGCAACGCGATGCTGCGGTCACACCTGTGGCGGCGGGAGGGAGAGATAGACCTAAATGGACGTTAGGGCCCACCTAATTTTGCAGAAATGTTTAATGCACAACAACTCTTAGCACACCTGATGAAGGCACCTTTATTGCCGAAATGGCGTGTCAAAATGTAACTAGAGAAATAAGTACTGAAATATAAAAAAAAAAACATCACTAAACCTTCGGTTGCGCGTCGAGAATCTCTGACTGCGTAAGCCCTCCCCTTCATCCTCCATTCTTTAAAAGCGAAATTCCCCTTTTATACAAAGTGACCCAGATCTTACCTTCTGTATGTTGTTTACCAAATAGATTGAAAAGTACATAAAACACAAATGGGTCACCAGTATAGTTTTACATGTATGAAATATAACGGGATATTTCATAACGCCCCATGGAAGGAAATTTATACTTTCCAGGCAGAGACAATACATTTTAACCGAGGCCGTTCACCTATCTCGATTTTGAAATTAATGCTCTGCACAACCGCCGATTAATCATCGATATTATATCATAGAATTATTCGATTAGTCGGTGACTCGGTCCACTTGGTGGAAATTGTCCATTAGCGTATACCGATATCGTTTACTGGATCCAGGATTTGGAATTAAACATGACTACTTTTTCTGAACACACAGGTTCTATTGAGTTATGGGATCCTGGCTTTGTGCGGTCGTCGATACTAAATCTCACTCGCACAATCTGAGGTTTGGTAATGTGGTGACTTTGGTATTGAGCTAATTGTTTTTCGGATGACCTGTTATCAGACGGTTGTCTCTGTTTAAGAAAAACATCAGCTATGATTGATGATCTTGAGAGAGAAAGTTATTAATTCATTTTTCATCAGTCTGATAATCCATGGCTTATGTGAGGGCTCAGAGAATATGAAACTGTATAGAACGGTCATACGTATTCGGAAGAACTCACCCCTGTGAGAGGTGCAATAAAGATATATATTTACGCCTTCCCCATGTACGTGGTTTTAGCTGTTACACAAAACAACTGTTATTCAAGAAGCTCACAAAGAAAATCATGATGGAAACTATCCCCAATATTTGACTCTGTCGATTCCTTTTAAACCACAACATATTGATATATACTTGTGTAATGTAATAGAGTATAATATATTAGAGCTGTAATATGGTTATTTGTCTGCATGCTGACTGTGTTGGGGGCTTCAATATGCCTCAGCATAGGATTGTATGGGTGTTGATGGAAACCAGTGGACTACCACTGACAGCATACCCACTTTTATCCTACCCCTCATATAAATCTCCATAGACTCAACATGGCGGGCCTGTATGCCACGGTTATGCCATAAAATATTTATATGCCACTGGTGACATAGGAAGTTAAGAATATGTGACAGGATAGGATAAAATCAAAACATCACTCAATTTCATATAATTGTTCACATATAAACAATCATATGAAATTTCGTGATGTTTCATATGAGGGCCCGAATGGAAGAACGGCTCAATAGCCGAATTCGGCGACTGTACACACAATATTCCCTTATAAAAATTACAAAAAAACAACAACAAAAAACAAAATTATTGGTGGACCTGGAACTATTGTAAGACGCCTGAACAAAAGTGTAAATTAAATATTGATCAATAAAAAAAGTTGTGGGGGAAAAAAGGTAATAGGAGAGCCACGCTGTTAAGGGACTTGACCATCTTCCTCACCCTACTCAAACATCCAGTCCAAGTTTCGGGTTCGTATCTATAAGGATTCTTCAGTCCTCTGAGTGGTGCTATATGGCATCACAGACTCTCTTTCTTTACAGAATACTTGATTCACTATACCATTCAGACTACTTGCAAATCTATCTTGTTGCACCCACCTTGTTTACATTTAATTCCGAATGACTAATGACGTCTTTATCAGAACAACAACATTGAAAAGAACAACGAGATCTATAGCTCCTTCCACCGAGCTGCTCGCTCAATTTCTTAACTAAAACGCGTCCAGCAAGTCGTAGATAAAAGCTCCTACCCGTCATTCAAGTAATGGGAATACAATTATGACTCATTAAGTTGGTTTCTTTGTTTAGTTGATAGGAATTTCTTGTAGAATTCAAAAGGCATCTTTCACCTTGAAATGAAGACTCACAATCGTATTTCTTTTATCAAAAGAAGTGTTAATTGATAATATGTTGACCGCTACGGGTTAATCTTCCATACATCAGCATGAACGAGGACAAGCACAGAAATCTGGCTCAGCATTCATTAGAAGCCAGCAATTGATCGCTAAATTGTACTATAGATAAGAGACTATTTGCCATTGTAAAATCCTGCAGCTTGAGAACAATCCACTATTAGGAAGAGAAACTCATACCCAAGCATCGGAAGCGAACAAACTAAAGGAACAGCAGAAGGCTACGGACTAAATATCAAATAGCTGTAAGAAGTATAGAGAATGGACCTGAACAAAGATCCTGCTTATGGGACTGGTTTTAAATGGTAAGGACTGTCGTCCACTCAGCTCCATATTGTCTACGACAGGCCTTACGATGTACCTAAAAACCGGTTATGATACACACACCAATGTTCTTAATTAATCCAGATGTTTGTCTAAGTTACATGGTTCACGATCGTCTCCGACTTTTAACATTCTGCATCGTAGTGCAACGGGAGGTCATATGTAGCCCATTGTAGCAGGCGAACGATCCACTGAGCTTTGGCTTTATGATGCACCTCCCGATAAAAAGATAAATATCGCGTCGGAAGGTCAGCTATAATTGGGTCAGTTGATCACCTGTATGTAATGACCCTCCGATGTACACCGCCCGGCTATGATTAGTTCCAAATGAAAAAGCTGTAACGTTGGGTTTTATGACATTCAATCATGGTTGAATTTGTAGACAAATCGGGAGCATCGTAGAATATTCTGAATATACCACACTATAATCAGTGCGAATTTCACACAAACAAACACACCCTGCACCACATCCATATTCCGCACTCCCGTTTCCCCCACTCTCGCGTCGCTGCTCATACAACGCACACTGCACATATATACATTTTACCCACCCACCCACATCATTTCATTCAAATTCGCTAATCTCTCATGGCATTTTACTATAAATATTTGTTTTTAGTCAATCATCTTATCAACACTTACCATTTTAATAGTCTCATACATCTATGATTATTAAAATGTATATCATACAATTTCATACACAAAATTACAATTTTATTTTCCCAAACTTATCCCCTCTCTCCTTATTTCGCGCCGCGTATAGCTTAATGATTCATGATCATGCAATATTTTCTGATTATAGTGTGGTATATTCAGAAATGAAGCTGCGACCTCAGGATCTGCATTGGTGTTCTTGTTGTATCGTGACGTATGTCGGGACTGTGATCACCTTTTTTACCTAAAAATCTATTCCAAAGTCCGATGTGAGTTGATTTACGATACAGACTTTCCAGATAAGACCACGATTTTTGACATTTTTATCGGAGTGCATCTGTAGGTCTTTAATTTTGATCGTAGTAGGTGGACACCGGACCTTACCCTAAAAACAACGTTAGGGTGGCAATCTACTTAACTAGGAGAAAATGTTATTTCCGTTTATAATGAAATAGCGCGGTATACCTAAATCATTTCATCAAATAAATGTAAGAGAATATCATAAGAAATCATCAATCAATAAGTCATTTGTATTGAATAGTATCAGGAATGTTTCAATAAACCTAGAGAATGGATTCAATAGTTTTTCTCAAGTACCATCAACAGGGATATTTATTATGGTATAGAAATCTACATGTGTGAACAGATTGCAACCGATTACTTGATTAAAATCAGTGTATCCTATTGCATTAAAAAAAATTCTTAATTAAGTTGTATATCGATCTAAGTGTGACAGATTCAATAATCTCCTCAGTGGAGGAAGGTAAATCTGTGCGAGGGGTTGCTAATATGGAGTCACTGTCTCTGGAGTAGATATGGTTTGAATGCTATGTAGTCAAGTCTGTCATTAGATATGATGCCATAGAGAATGGTCTGTCCCATTAGATTTGGATGTTTCAATGCTACACAGTCAGGTCTTTTTTATTAGATCTGATAGTTTGAAATATACATTTATTGTGGAGTGAAATAGTGGTAGCAGAGATGTGAACCAGAACAAACAGGCTCTTGAATGTGCCTAGTAGTCTGTAGAGGTAGATGGGGAGTGGTTGTGGGAGGGGAGGGGGTGAAGCTGCTATAGCATGGGTTAAAATAGAGTGGCTTTAGTCCCAGAGTGTTGTGACTGGTAGGATGGGAGTAAAACTAGTTTTTCAGGTCTGGCTCATATGGGTATGAATATCAAGCCTGTCCATTCAGATTCGAGTGTGAATATAATACAGTTAGGTTTGTCCCACCAGATTAGAAAATATAAATATCACATTCAGTCATTATTATCATCTAATAGTTTCCTTTTCTAGTAGCAGATTACAGTAATCATAGTTAAGTGTTTAAATTCAATGAGAGGAATGACATAGTGAATCCTTTGCCTTCAAAAAGACTAGAAATAAAAATTTCTATTTGAGGAAGCAAGTCAGTAGTGGGGCAGGGGGGTATGGTAAGGCTGGATACTGGACCACTGCTGATTTAACCAGGCCTTTACATTTGGAACATTGATAATGAATGGTTAAATTCTTTGCAGTAAGCTGTATGTCTATATGGGACATTCTAACCTGTAGGTCATATATATGAGCACGTTTTCCTTCCCTCAAAAAGGGGGATACTAGGGAAATGAGATACAGAAAACCATAGGCTTCTAAGATCAGTAACTGAAAGAGAAAGTGAGGGACGGGGGAAATATTCTTTTTTGAAAAAAAAGAGCAATGAACGTAACTGACCACTTGAAATCATGTTTATCTAAATATAACAAACAAGGCGTTTAGATGGATATGTCTAGCTTCAGACAATGGAAAAAGATGTCAATGATGTAATCTGAAAAAGGAAATGAAAATATTGCTCGTCAAAAAGTAAATATATAGATAAAGATCCACGGCTATAGATCGTCCAGCCAATAGTCGTCAGGTGGTACTCGATTACGGAATATTGGCCGCAATAGTCGACTAACCAAGAATGTCCTCAAGTGTTTATGATAGATGACTTCATATAGAAATGTTCTGCCTTAAAAAAGTCACTAACGTCAAATCGTGTGCATGATCGCCAGGTGGTGCCAAATTGTGCAATCTGATGTAGTCAGAGGATCCGTAGTCTTCACTCTTTCGGCGTTTGCACTAAACCTATCCCTCTACTGTTGAAAGCCGTCAAGTTGTGCTAACCATTGAGTGAGCACGCTGCAACAGCACATTATAATTATAATCTATCTATGAATTACTTGCTCTCGGTGAAAGATAAAGCTATACGTTGCTAAAGGTTTGATGCGCCATTTGGGAATAGGTGATGGTCTATAGCGCATGGCTATAGACCTGTGGTACATGGTTAAAGACTGCGATACTCAGATAGAGATCGCTTGGTACCTTGTCTTCCTCCCCTGTCTGACCTTGTGCCGTTACGACCTCTATCTGCAGGTGTATAAATGCACGGCTTTGCCGGCTCTGGATGACCCCGCAAGTGGGAGGTGGGAGCAGGGTTGGGCTGGGCAGGTAATTACTGGTGGGCCTATTGAAAGGTAAGCTGGCAAGCCCGCCAGGCTTCGGGGACTTGGGACCGGCCGTTACTCTGATTGGTTCCCACCTCTATTGCCAGTTTGTTCAGGCTTCTACCCAAGTGGTGTGTCTGCGGCACTGGCGGCTTGGGAAGTCAGCTGGCTGAGAAGAACCACTCATCCTAGTCCCATGTCAGCGTGGTGCTGGTCTTCAGTAAAGGAAGCCAACCCGCTTCCGCCTTCAACCCTCAACGGCTATAAAATGGATTCCTTTAGACCAACCTATTCCCCATGATAATATACTGTGGTTCCTTTTCACTTCTATAGTGATTTGTAGCAGTTCATGTCCGTTTTCAAGAAAGAAAAACAATTCTACTTATGGTTTCCCAACTACACTCCTATGGGTTAAGACCAGGAACCCACTGGGCTCCTGACACATTACGATAAGCGTTCCGACACACTACATCACAGAATTCTTTAACATTCCGACACAGCAACGATGAAGTCAATTTTCGTACTCTGACATTTTATGTAACCGAATTTTTCAACATTCTGAAAAGGCAATACTACAGTAATTTTGATTCATAGCTATGTCGTAGGCATATATAGCAAGCAGTGGGTGTCTAGCATTAGGCATTAGTGTATTTACTAATCAAACCTGGATACGTTGGTGAAATGAATGCGTCATAATCTTGCATCTAGCACTATTCAAGATTTTACAATAGGATTGATATTGCGAGAATTGTTGTTATAAGCAAAAAGTATGCCTTCTACTGCAAATGCTATACCTATTGTTCACTATCCCTGACATAATACTTCGAATCTATTAAAGGCATTCATTTTCCCTTTGTTTTTGAGTCGTTAGGCTATACAGTCTTTACAAATGCAACAGTAGCTACACATAATGGAGATCGTGCACAGTCCTATATCATTATATCCTGATGCATGTTAATCGACTACAATTGTTCATTTGGCTATCAATATGCTTTTCGAATAATTAAAATGGAATTCTGCCATAGCTCATTTCATCATTGCTTACCCGGCAATTCAATAGCCCATTTGGTGTCTGTTTAAAGTGTTATTGTTCAGGTGAGCAAAGAGGTTTAAACATGAAGGGCCTTGTCAGTTTTAGTTATAGAAGTCAGTCTATTCAGAAATGAGTCATAGTCCTGACCTGGCCGTTTATCCTATTTGCTTAATGTTCGCACTGTGTGCAACGACAAATTAATGAAATCACTTTGAACACCGATGGGATTCACTTTTAATATTTCATACCTAAATCTACTATAGTAAATCACGAACCCTGAGAAAGCACCTTTCCATAATTCAGTAACCGTTATTGTGTATAGTTATAGACTATTTTGACCGCTTACCTTTGAATTGACATTGCTATCCATGTTCAAATGTCAACTCTGCAGGAAAAAACAATATAACTGTTGTTTCTGTAAAGAATAGGATAATGGCTTGGATCAATGCCTGAAAAGGTCACGTATTGACACAAAGCTTCGAAATATAAATTGCCTCAGGGATTGTTGATTCACAATGCATAATACATATATAGTTGACGCATGCTCAACGCTCATATTGTGTGTATGGAGACAGATCAAACTTTGATTCTACGCTGTATTTCATTATACCTCCTAATACCATCCCTATCTCTATTGTGCACAACAATCACTGAATTTGTGGATGGACTGCCATAAACACCGAGGTATAAATGCGTAATGATATATGTGTGACACAGCGTGCGTAACCCGCACATCATTACTGTGATTTGCAGTGTTTACCGCGATCTCTATGTTTTCAATTGAGACTTTGCAATGAGTTGATAATAAATGTTAGCTCATGGAGCGTTGTTGTAAAGAATGCTAATGTTATGCCTAATCTAGCAGAACTACGCATAAATGAGGTAGCTTCTGAACTCCTTTTACTGCGTTATATATTATACCTTTCGCCTCTATCTGGAGTTACTGCCATACATGGAATGATTTAGAAAAATGAAGGAAGTAAAATAACTTCGATTTAGATTGCAATTCGAAATATGGATCATTTACATGGTTGGAAATGTCGACAGAGAACGTATCTGTTATCATTTGAGCCAACCGAGTTCAAGTTCCATAGATTACATATACTGTGAAAAGCAATTTTAATGCTCCCAATTTGCAACAACATATTGAAAAGTACAATTTAAGATTTATTGCGAATACAAACATGCTTGCATTTCTTTTCGTATCAGAGAAGATGCATAGTATCATTATCTCAAGGCCTTCCATTTACTTTTCGTCTTTCGGGGCCAAAAAATATATCTCACGCCATATCAATGATACATTTCTTGGGTATTCCCAACTCGATACATGATATATAGATCTACCCTATCTACTTTATCAAGGCGCCCGTCCAAAACCCATTAAGCATCCCAAACAACGGAGGAAATAAGGTAATTATACAAGTAGATCGATCAGTCTGTAGAAAGACAACAAAAACTCACTCAAGTCTATCAAAATGGAAAGCTGCAGCTGGTGCCTGGGTCCTCTATGATAATGACAAAGAACCGGCCCCTCCCTCTTAGGCCCTTGAACACCCTAGGTCTCTTATATTACCCAGAACGCGCCTACGTCGATAAGCTATCTTGAAGCTAACCTGATCTCCTGGTATGAATTAATCTCGATTTCTATTGTCATCTGTAATACAGTAAAATTCAAATCAGACCCATGATTTGCAGTTGTAAACCTGATTTCATCATACTTCCTATCATACATGTACGTGATGGTTAAGCTTATACATGCTGTATGCTGTCTGCGGTATACCACCCGTGACGTAAGTGAAATTAAAATGTGTTATTTCAGGTCTGAAGAGTGAACGACAGGGGCTTTACCTCTACGCAAATGTTACGTTGTTTATTATATATCCATGCTGTATATATACTGTAAATACGCACCGTTTCGCCATATGACGTATAAATCCCGTACGGAACAGTGTTCCGTACGGCAAAATACAGAACACTTCTCCATACACTTCAACTAAAGCATTATAATTTACGGTTCGCACGGAACTCGGCATAAATGTCTCGTTCCGTACGAACCGTAAATTATCATCTCGTTTTGTAACTTGTATTGTATTCCTTTCTCTCAACTGTCTGTGACACCTCACATTCTCATGGAGATTTGTTGATGATAGTTTTTCGTACGAGAAAAAAATCGTTTTGTAACTTGTACACCATGGTCAGGTCGTTCTATATAAGTATGAGTGTTTATAGAAATGGCACTCAAAGCGCAGGTTTTATCTCTCAGTGATATGGATTTAAAATGGCAAGTGTATGCCTGTATGGTGCTTGATAAAACATTGCTTAAGTAAAAGGCTGTGTCCCACTGGGATGATTTCTTAAGTGAAGGATGGATTTCGATCGTGTTTAGATGTCCGATTCGATTCTGGCGGTTTCTGATTATTAGCAATTGGTTGTCATCGGTACAATGGAACAGTGCCCAACATCCTAACTCGGTGAGATCGGCACAAGCAGGGGCGGTCGGGCACGTGATTCCATTGCTTTTAACTGTAAATGTAATGAAGCCATATATTACAGTCTACAGAGTTCTGTGGGAACTTCGGCGCGATTATAATCGGGAGGAGTCGGAGAATTCTTACTGGATTCATGACAGTCTTGGCAGCGTGGCAGAATCAGAACAGATGATACCAGATGCTTTCATGCTGGTGATTCTAGGCCTATCCTCACCCCAAATTGATCAACATCCAGCACAGAATTGTTGCTGACGCTTCCTGGACCAGCCCGGACCAAGCCCTGATCAGAAAAGCGCCGTCGGTTTTGATGGATCAACCGCCTGAGGTATATACCGATGATGTGAATCTATTCCGTTTGAGAAGTACAGAGGTTTCCTTCTTCCAAGAAGATGTCGCCATTATCGAGATATAAAGCATTAGGAACTATCCAATGAAGGACAAAGTACTTATTTGTATATGATTTCTTTGTTAGTCTTTTAGCATATAGATTGGTGTAAGGTACTTAATCAAAAGTGTTGAATATTTACATTGGGGTAGGCAATGGCGATGGTAGACTTGCTCAAGTGTGTGATTATGGACATTCATGATTAATCAAAATTATGATAAAGTATGTCGCAGTGTGACTGGTCCAGGAATCAAACCTGTATCAAGGAGAGAAGGGGTGGGGTAGGTGGAGGGATACAGTGACTGGGGATAGTCTATGTTGATGGATCCGTGTTGGATATGTGTATTTTGCGACTGAACCATATATTGGATGCCGGTGCATGTGTTTGGTGTTCTGCTGAAAGCATGTTGGTGTATGGAGTAATAGCTACTGTTGACTGTGTAAGATATCCTGCATGTGGCACATGTGGATGCAGGGACTCCCTGTAGGTAGTCTGTAGGTTGAGAAGTGAAGGGACCTTCCATCCCTTGGGCCGGCACTGCACAGCGTGAAGCAGTCTGACAAATGAGGAGAGATGTTATCTGCCACCAAGCACCCGGCAGACGGATACTCAGCAAGAGTCTTAACGGAGACCACTTACCACTGTATCAGAACATGATGGAAAGCCATCTAAGTTTTATGACACTAAGGCCAAGGCACATCAACCGCCTTCGTAGCTTATGAAACGCCACCGAAAGGCCAACTGTCTGTTCTGATGTTCCCAGCACTATAATACCCTTCTAGAAAATCTCCATTTCGTTAACGTCGTCTGGTAATCGTCTAATCCCTGTCAAGGCATGCTTAAGCAAATTAATTACAGAGAAAAGGTCCTGTCATCCGATGTACATATGAAGTATTAAGTAGATTACAATCACTGTCTATGTCTTCCTCTCAACTATACTTTAGTGAACAGAACTATAACTTTGGTATAATCTGGGGAAAAGCTAAGGTGGTAAAAGTTAGAATTCAGCTGAATATACAATAGATCACGCATAGCATGCGACTTCTTATGTGTATAAATGTTGTATCTGGCGGCAAAGGATTATCAAGTGGCAAGAGACCTTCCCAGCTTTTGCAGCCACAACAAAGAACTGCATATATGCGCCTATGAAGACGGCATATGGTCTTTTCGGAAGCTCTCTTGGAACGAATTTCGCTATTATACACTGGTTGAATTAATATGACACTCGTGTAGAGTTTGAAATTTGCAACACAATGTCTGGCAAATATCTGCAAACATCCATCAATCATATAAAGAATACATACACATAATCCCCCCTTATATTACATATGCATACCGACATTGGCTTTTTATGCAAATTACAATTTCCTACCTACTAAAATATGTGTATACATATCACAGATCCAACAAAAGTAAATTCTAATTCCGTCCTACACTATAGGTCAGGAAGGCATATTAGGGACTATGGTGGGATCCGGATTCAAATAGTGTTTCACTAAAAAATCTTATAGATTGACTCGTGTCGCATATCTAATTAGTTTAAGTAAGCATTTGGATGTAAATGATAACTAAAGGAAAAACATTCTCTGAAATTATAATATAGAAATATTGATTCATTTCCAAGCAAGCCTTTCTTCTCCATTTTCTGCCTACCATGACAATGCTTTGACATATGAAAATCTCGACTTGATTAAACTGGGTTTGCATTTTGCTTCCATATGGAATTCTAAGGAATCTTCACTCATATTCTAGAAGTCAAACATTTTGCCTAATTTTGAACATGGTTTCAGAGAAAATACATCAAAAATTAAAACAGATAAATTATTTATATAACTTGAAAATTCATGTATGACAATAAAGCCCATAATCCCTTGTTTAATATGGTACCTTTTGCGAACCTGTACCTTTTGTATGTTATGAAAATTGGTGTATATCAAGTCAAAAATAACTAGTTTCCAGTCCCCAATATGGTTGCACGACCTATAGGGTTCAAATTTACAGGAGAGACAAAATACCAGTCATAGGACTATACAAAGTGATAATCGAATCATCCCAGCTAACCCCTACCTTTACAAGAGGGAAATCCTGAATGAACCTACCCGCAATTATTGTGTCTTCCTCTGCCCCTAATAATACTATTTGCAATATTATATATATTTTTTCACTAAGTTCATTATATGTCAGAAACGACTATCTCACCAAAATAGCATGTTATATTGTATGAATGGTGTGTTAAACTATTAGCGTATACATCTGAAATGGGATAATTTTGTCACAGAGTTGGAAAACCCTAACAAATGTAACAGGTGGGAACGTATTTATTACCCACATCAGAACCTTCCAGAATGCTGTAAAAGATCAAAGGTTAAGCCTAAATCAGTAAAATGTAATTTTTAAGATATTCTTCCAAGCAAGTTGTCCCAAAATGTATACATTGAGTGTCATACCTGACTCACACATCCTTGTAGAATTTGCTTGTCTAGTAACATCTACTTCCGTCATTGTAAAAACTGTTGTATCAACTCTTGTATGAATCTTATGTCCAGTAGTTTTCACATTGTGCAGATGAGATAGATGTTGTAATAGGTTTGAAGCTGATATGAAGCAATTACTTCATGAGAAATGTCATAAAAAAAGCCCGCCCCTCACACAGTGAAGGCAGGCCTTTGTGTATGAGGTGGTCAGTGCACCTGTCTCACATTACTGCAGACCGTTATTATATTGTGTTTGAGGTTGACAGAGATACACACAATTACATAGATGCAAAGAGATAAATGAATACACAGAGAGACATATATACACAGACAGATTCAGTCACACCCTGACATGTACACTCTCAGATACATACAGATACATACACTGACATATACAGACAGGCAAAGACAAACAAATACAAATAAAGATAAATAGATACACACATATATACCCGCCTCCCTACATGTGCAACAAATCATGTTTACAAATATCCTTTGCAAGACTGGTACAACCTTGACCCTACCTGTCATGGCTCACTGATCTGCCTCTATTTTCTTACCTGGCCTTGTAAATTCATTAAAGAACATGCAAACTACAGTAAGACTAGCTGTGTAAATACAGATACACATACACAGATACAGGGACACAGATACACATAGATATTGAGCATATATTGTATTAGTTACCATATTTTCTTGTTGTGGTCATTGCACTGCCTATAATGCTTGCCTTAATCAGTAATCACGGCTGTGCGTGCACTGCTCAGTGTCAGGCATATTTGACTGCCCAGAGCTCTCTGAGTGTCAGTTTTATAACCCCAGTCTGATACCTGCCGAATCCCCTGACACCCTGCCCATACATTACCATTGCAGCAGAATAGACGACCAACTGCCTCAAAAGTCCTGTGTATACTCACACAGGGCTCTCAGTGGTCACCAGCATTGCCCCACACTACTCCCAGTTCCCTGCTAGCTCCGCTCTGCGCACGCTCAAGGGCGCCGTGGGCGGAGCCTACTCTTTGGGATTCGTTAACTTAGCTTAATTGCCTTATATCATCTTTAATGGGTAACTTACTATAATGTTAAATAATCTCATAGCTGGAGGTAGTTCGATTTCAAACTGAAGCTTATCTCCAAGTGGGAAATTAAGAAAGGAAAGCAAGGTGTATCACAATCCCAAAGTAATATTTAGAAGGTGTGGGGCCATACATGAAGTACGCACGTACTGAGAGGGTGGGTAAAATGCGTTGGAATTGTACGTATGCTCCTTCTTTGTTCTATTGCGTACAAGACTAGAAAGGGGATGGGGGTCCAAAATTTCAGAAATTCTGCGTACGTACTTTATGGATGGCCCCTGCGTGAAACAAGACATTTATAACAAGACAAGGCCTGATCTACTACAATGCTGTATACATGATTATGAATAACGGAAATGAAAGCTACTTGAAGCAAAAACACGAATTCCTTCCGGAGCCCATATATAACATATACAGGAGAACTCCATTACCGGTCAAAGTGCCTCTTTATATGGGGTGCCAGCTTACACGAGATTAAAATAAACAGACGCTAGAGGGATCCAATCAGAGCAAAGGTGTCTGTTAACGTGGGGTATCCGCTTACGCAGGGTGTCCATTAGGTGGGGTTCTGCAGTACTCACAAGCACATTCACAGATATGCACTGGCATTGAAACAATAATGATATATCCAAGTAAAGGAAATATAGAAATATTTTCACGAAAGCTTATAATATACCTTTCTAGTAAATACCATGGGTAATAGTCTCAGTTCCCCTTTTGAACCAAAGGAACCAATTTCCGGACCTTCTTCCATGAGAGGGCGTTGCATCCAAAACCGGACATGCCCAGCCCGTAGGACAGCACCTGACGAAGGAGCAGGTGTCGAGGACAGGTTTTCTGTTTGTTTTTATCGTGTGCAGATTTCCTCAGTTGCATAGACCTGCCGCTGGGTGGCAGTAATTATGAGTCACCGGATGACAAAGTGCGCATGTCTATTGCTGCCCCTGCGCGATAGGCAGGCTCGCCCTGACAACAGGATGTGGTTGGTAGATTAGGAAAGTTTGTAACCAAGACCTTTCGGGTCGGCTGTTTTTACAGCTTTGTGGTAACTCTACCCCACCATGTGTGTTTGACAGAGAATAGTTAATTAAATATAAGTTCCAGCAAGATAGCTTTTATGATCTATTCATCCTGCAATGAAATAGCCCCATCGATGCAAGGTCTACCTATTCTTATTGGTCAATTTAATGAGCGAAAGACATAACTGGGAAATATTGGCTTTGCAGAGAAAGCAAAGGCAAAAACTGAACCAATTTCACGGGAAAAGAATAAGGAAACCTGAAATTCATGAAGCATACAACTTATCTGATGTGTGGAAGCTGTACAAATGAACGTGGTCTGTTTTTCAAGCCATCAGATGTCATCCGACAAGTGGAGAGCTGGGTTAAATGGTCACTCAATGATCAAAATGGCGCTGCCGGTGAACCTTCATCAGTTGCCAACTTTTCCTCTGGTTGGTCAATGGGTGGTATGGGAAGGTCGAAGTTATGTCATAATGTATTACGATATGACATGTGGTGGGGTAATGTCGGGTATTATCGTAAAACTGGATGAGTTTTAGTCTTGGCCACCGTATGCCACGACTGGAGTTTGGCATAATGATTTCACAAGGCGAAGCCGAGTGAAGTCTGGAGCCAAAACTCCAGGAGTGGAATGCGGTGGCCACGATTAAAACGAATCAGGTTTTGATTTTATCGTACCCCATCTCCTCAATTTTGGAATATTACGTGATAAAAATTCTGTATGCCACTAGTGGCATATAAAACTCCGTATACCAGACAGCGTGGAATACGGAAACTCAATGTTAAGCCTATGGGATTTTATATTAGGGGTAGGATAACAAAGGTCTTATATGTATGGCAATGTAGACTGAATATATTGTCAGGAAAGATGTAATATCTTCTATTATTAGGATAAGTTGACTTTATAAGTATCCCCCTGCACAGGTTGCTACTAAACTGTTCACATAGAAGAACTGGGGCGTCTCAGCTTGAATAAATGACAAGTTTTCAATAAAGACGTCCATTGTCTGTCGTATAAGGATGGCAGAGGAGAGAGTAGTGCTTGAAGTGGATGAAGGGACAGAAAGACAATAAGGTGCATGGTGCGATAGGTGTTATGAATACGTGTTGAATGCGCAGGTGATAGGTAGGAACGAATGGTGATCTGGGGCCGATGTGGATTCCAGAATTAATCTATGGAAGAAAAAGTGTTGGGGGTATTAGTTTTGGAAATGTGATAAAAATGCATGTTTAGAAATATGATACAAGTGTTGCTAAATAGAGTTTAGGTCGGATCTGTTGTTAGAAATGCAATGGGCTGAAGTGTTATACGGAAACCTTTGCGCGCTTGTGGATGGATGGCTTTTAAACGTGATATATCCCGTTATTGTCCACGATTCTACCACTTGACAATTATTGGCCTCTGCGATAAAATATCATATAACTAGCAAGATGTCCATAGTCTTTTCTCTTTCTTACACAATATGGCACCATCCAACATAGTTCTGATAAACATAGGGAATGGATTTTTCACCCGTTATCACTTACTAATGCATTTCCTGCATATATTATGCGAGCACATTCATAGTGGTGCGAAAATATCCTATGATGTTAGTATTAGCAGTAGTAGTAGTAAAGACATTATAGGTACGACCGCAGTATGACTGAAAATAGAGCTCGAAGACATTGAGCTTCTGAATGTGTCCCAGAGGAATGCTCCCCGCACTCCCCTCTTTTTCTCACGCGTATTAAGCTTTTCCACTTGCAGGTATTCCTAGTTTGCCCTTCCTAACCTGGCTTGAACAAGTATTTCAAAGACTAGCCCGTCATGGACGCTGGTTGATGTTGGCCAATATCAAGACGAAGCTTTAACCGAACAGGGCATACAATAATGATTCACGTTTTTGTAGGATGGCGATGAAAGCTAGTTTTTCTCTCCCAAAGGCACGGACGGAAGCGGTCATTATTTTAATTCTCCAGAATTTCCAACAAATTTTGATGAATCCTTTCGAAACTTGGCGACTGCGATATGAGGTAGCAGTGAAGTGATTTGCTGCAAATACAGCAATTGCCAGGATGTTTACTACCAATATTTTGTCATGAAATGTATTTATCATGCAGTTGTCATGGAAACAGAAGGACCGATCGACATCGTTAACGAACCGCAATGCATAGAATCATCTTCGGACTTATGAAGGACCCTTTCAGAAATGCTACATATTAAGCATTGATAAGAACAAAACACCAAATTATGCGTCAGTTTGTTGTTGATCCTAGACAATCAACAATTATTTACGTTGTGCCATCCAACTTCCTGTAATGATACATTAAGATAAGCACTATAAATTCCCTTTAAAGGTGGATAAGAAATGTTACCTATTTATGCTGGCTGCCTGAGTACACAAGAGTCATTAGGTCTTATCTATAGGTATCCCATATACTCAGTGTGTCTATGCTGACATACATCAGACGCACTGCTTCTGGTAGTCCGGCGTTGTTATTCAGGTAATTTCTATGTCCATTTACCCCGCTCTGCATCATATGATAGCAACTGAGGCCCGGTAATTACCTTTTACATCTCTGCCGGCGCTGCATGGCTTTACATCCAGATTAGGAACGGAAATGGCATTGTGCACTGTCATATGTCATTGTTACCTCCCATCTGAGTAGAGCATTTACATCTGACATCTTGGCAATGGGACGTTTCGAGCTGGTCGTGAAATCAAGAACAAGTTTTCCTTTGAGTAATACCAATGTAGTACTTAAAGAACTTTTACATTCTAAATCATCCCATATACGATTGTTTGATTTTTAATGATACAAAATGAATGCACAAATCCCCATAGAAATAACATATATATATACTCAGCCACCTTGCAGATTTGAAGTGTTAGCTCTCGTATGTGACGGGAACAATATTTTTATAATCCACCTATAAGGCAACTATTAATTGTATAGTACAACTATTAGATGTTTAAGGCACCTGTAATCCACATATGTACGGCAGATTTTCACAACCCATAATCTCCAGTAGGAGATTCCGGAAAATTGTCCCAGCCAAAACTAGGTCTAATTATCAAATACTTTTAGTATAGATAGGATCCTAAAATGTTTATGCCATAATTATCAAACATGTACTTAATCAACCAGAATAATTTCATTTACTCTCAGAAATTATGGTCATAAAATGTTTTATGCGCACCGACAGCTTCCGAAATAGAACCACCGACCGACATTTGTACAGGTTGCATATAATCATTGCCATGGGTTTTTATACAAACCAAAGTGTCCGGATGGGCAGAAAGAAATATTAAAATACTTCGCTAGATTATCTTAGATATAGCTTAATTAAAATGTTCAGGAATATCTTTAGGGTAGTCTCTTCACGGATTTGTTGAGAGAATCTTCAACGTAACTTATTGACAACGTCTCATTGTGCTGAACTAACTCCAAAAAGTCGGATTGTGCGGAATGTGTCGAACTGTCTTGGATGACGCCTCTCCTCCTCTCTGAACGAGGCTTCAAATTCCATAACAATGCTACTGGCAGTCTATCACTAGTATGGCTTATAGCTTGACAACTAGACAACGTGGAGTCGCAGACCAATCTCAAAATATCCCAGAAAGCGGAGACGCCAGCTGCCTATATTTTAAAGCCATATGGCCTACAAAAATGCAGGCATTTATGGTGTGGTTGGTCGTTCGTTAGACATCTACATATTCCAAGTAGAAAGAGTACGATTTAAGCGATTCAGTGTAGGAAATGCCCTTTAAATGATAACTTAGATTTAACACCATAGAAGATGTATTCAAAACAGGAGCAGGTCGATGCTGTGAATTCACTGCATTAGTATTTATTCTGATTATCCCGACACTTTGAACTGCCAAATTGATCGTCGATTTTTACCCTTATTAGAATGTAAAATACCTGAAATGCTTTTCCCTTTGTTCTCTACAGACGGTAAATGCCTAAAACGTGGTCATTTCAGTTTAGGCACGATACTCATTATGTTATCGCGAAGAAGTTCAGACGATAGAAGCAATAACAATTCCAACAGTAGAAAGGTGAATATTCCAAGTAGGCCCTAGAGAATCTGTCCCAGGAGACAAAGCTAAAGTGAACAAACATTTCCACGTGATGAATTGCTGCGATCTGCTCTATGACTCGGGCACCAATAAACTAACGGACAAAACAGCAGCATCTCACGCAGAAAAGAAAATGGCTGACAAATATTCCTAAAGGAGGTCCCCGACAGCACCATAGATGGTGCTGCTGAAGGTTTGTGATCATGGTTATGGTTTAAGTACTCGATTTCGGTTGTTTACGGTAATACTATTCATTCGGTAAAAGCCTCTCTATGCGTTCCCCTGTCCGACGAATATTTTCCCTGGCCTCACTTTAGAATTGCGTCATATTTTCTCATATTTCTTCGTATCTATCTGCTGTCAAGGTACAAGAGACATTTGCTCTTCATTTACAGGCACTCAAATAGGTCTTGTATAACGAGATACAGACGCAGGAAATATCACACTATATTTAAATTAGATGCATGGCTGATGAACAGCTGATTTTCGGGGAAAGTGTAACAAAATTTAAATCAAATCAGGCCTGGATCTGAGAACAATATGGGACTAGTTGGTCCAGGACATGGCAGGCTTGATATCAGGTCTTAAAGAAGGGAAACTAATACTACGTGCAATACCCAAAAAAATATCCATCAACACAAATGATGGTGTGTATGACCAATTAGGGACCATGTAGAGGAATTCGAGATCGCTCGCAAATACTTAGCTTACTTTGGCTTAATGGGGGTGGTAACTCTATCTTAACTAGTTTCGTATTTACGGATATCCAACTATACAAAATGCATTCAATTATTGTTAATTGTTTTGGATGCACGTTTCCTAACCGGACCAAAATAACAACCCGTTTCTATAACCTGATAATGAAATATCCATTACGGACGGAATCGTCAACATTAGGGGGACAAGGGACGGATGCGTCATTATTGTCTTTTGAGTCTCGAGTGCTCTTGTATTTACGCAGAGAATTCTGTTGTCACAGAGTTAATCGGATCTGGAGGCTGATCCCGATCCGGTGAGCTGAGACTGCGAAGATTGTTAAATGACTGTCTGCTGGCCAGTCAAGGGACACTGGATAGGTTGATAAATGTTTAGTTCGATACTCCACCCCTCCGACCACAATTAGGAAAATTGTCTTCTTCAGGTCCCCGCTGGCTCTCCATGTTCCGTGCAGAAAAACAGCGACGACCACAGGTGGGGGGTTCAGGTCTGGCCATGACTCCAGGGGGCCCGTAAAGTAGCCGCAATTGGCGGCGAGCAGCTCAGGGGGCGTGTCTCAGGCCCGCGTGAGCAATCCAGATTAAGGCACCCATCCATTAAGTATTTAGGTGCCGGGGAAATCCGTGGTAATTAAGGACCGACCCTTAACGCGGATACCTAATAAAAAGATGGCACGCAGCGGCGGAGGTGCCCTAGTTATGTTCAATTTGCTCCTCGAAGCAGATCCCTTGGCGGGTGGAGTATGTGGAAGGACCAGGAGACACATGGAAGGAGTGGGTCAAGACAACCACACGTATACAACACCCAGCCGCCATCACCCAGATAGGGTATTGGAGCCTGGCGAGCAAACAGGCCGAGTAATTGCTGGTACCAAGCCGACATGGCCCTATTCGACACGTCATGATCCGGACGGTGATACGCTCGACGGGAACCGGTGTCGGGCGTTTGAGCTGCTCACAGACGCTGAACGGGACGCTGATTGAACGTAATGGCGCCCGCCATCTTCGAGCGCTCTGGAAACACTGGCGACTGTAGTTTGTTTGCTTTGGTTTAGGTACAGTGGGGTCTGGTGACCGACATGAATTCAGCTACTCTCTGGTGGTCAATAAATCGAGCACCCCCAAAACTAAACACACAGAGTAGCTCAGAGCATCTGCCACAATGCACATACGGTGTGCTCTGTATTCTTTATACGCGCTATGCCCAGGTGATGTACTGTTAACCCTTTCCCTGCAGCACCCGGTTCCCCGATTCAGCATTATACAGCAGGCATTGTTATGGCAGGCACCCTTTTTTAGAAATAGCATTGTCATGTGATGTGTCATGTGATTTAAGTAATTTATCTTGGTGACTGATTATATCTTGTTATATACCAAATCAAAGGTCAATATGCCTCTTATACATTGTCAAAATTTCTTTTAAATCAAACAATTATCTTTTTATCTATTGAATTTTGTATATAAGTATCAATGATTCCTCTAAAATGCCTTGAGGCATCTTCCTTCCGTATCCAGGGGAATGCCTGGAGGCATCTTCCTGCTGTTAAAGGGTTAACCCGTATATCACCAATTAAAAAATGCATAGCGTTCATTCATCGGGAGTGCATTTGTGCTACACATCTTAACGTGTTTGTATTAACGCATTGGAAGCGTTGAAAGGTTCAATTATGTTCACTGCCTTTATCTAGCAGCGTCATAGAGATTCGTAGATGATCAATTTATTATCGACAAATTCTGGCTGTCTCAGCATGCCATTTTCCCGAGTCTCTTTAAAGCCCCGCGCATATTCTTCTATCTGCCTGTATACGCTGCCATCTACTATGCCCTTTAATAGAGTGGGTGCAGACTGCGTGTTTAAGTAGATGTTAGGTGAGTAGTACACTCGAAAGTGGAATTGTAGCAGGCGAAGAAATTGCCATGAATTAGGAGAGTCCCACACGCCTACAGAGCCACCTTCTTTGCGGATTAAGACTATTGGAAATGTGACGGCGGTAATGGTCGGTGGACGCTGAATGATTGATATCAAAATCTCAGTCGACAGATTCGAATGGCCCCATTACTGAGTGCACCTTTTCTCTCGCGGAGTGAGGTTTCCTCATCTGGGATGTGGAAATGGGACACCATACGGCGCTATACAGACGCTATACAGACGCCACGCCGCCGCCATAGTGACGTCACACGGACTCCTGGTGGTAAACACATAGATGCCATCCACAGCCGCAATCGCGCTCTCTTCTCCAGAGGTTAAGAGGCCGGCCAAAACATCATTGGTTCGCAGCACTAATTGAGGAAGATTTGTCCATCATGTGGGCGGAAGAAATCACCCACAAAAAGATAGAAATAACTCAATGAAGGAAAATGCAGGGGTTGAACAATAAAAGCAGGGCGAATGGAAGCTGATGGCTGAGACTTCGGATATTCCCCGACCGCCACACAAATCTCCCTTTATCGCTCAGTGACAGAGAGTCTGTGACTGCACTAACAGGGGGTGGCAGTCGGTCAGGGTCGGCAGGTCCATTCGTCAGGAGTCCCAGGCAAAGGACGCCTGCGTCTCGGTGGTGTCACCCCTACGTATAGAATCCCACCTCCGACGTCCATTCTTACAACAGTAGGTCCTCCTGGCGGAGCCACGTGGAATCAGGGGACGCTGGGACCGACCACAGACACGTAACGGAAGTAGACCCGTCCAGGGCGGGGTTTATACCCTAGATGGAGACAGCCGCTAGGGGGCGTGTGGCTTCCGGTCTCCGGCGCAGAGCTTCCCACAGCGGCCATTGTGCCATACAGCCGGGGCCCCATGCGCATACATCACCTCACCCTGCCACGCCCTCACGAGGGGGCGCCACCCGCCCGCCCTCACCGGAAGTTGTTTGATGCAATTCGGTCGTAAAATGCGCGTCGGACCATAGATCCGACCCGGATCAAGCTGAATCCAGCCCCGAGACGCCCCCTGGTGGTGGGCCCACCTGAGGGACGCTGGAATAGAGCCAAGGGATGTGCATTGCCCCCTCCCGCACCCTTCTCGCGACCCCAGCACACCCCCGATCCCAGCAACTCCCCGCTCTGTAACGTCAGTGCAGTTCTCTGAGCCACTGGGGAGGCAGGGGACTGGACCTGAGGGGGGGTGGGGGCATCCGTCATCCTCCACCACTCCACCGCCTGCTCGTTTAATTAGGAATGACGGAACCTCCCACTCCCGACGTTCCCTGTCAGTACTTCGTTGTGTGCCAGGAGTTTAAAGAAAACCCGAGAGACGGCCGGGATGTGGGGACGCCATCCTCGCTATTAATTACGCTGGAGGAAATATGATTCGCCGACATAAAGTATGTGGGGTAAATAGGCACGGAGGTTCACCCTGTCATTAGGGCAGGCTGACGGGAATGTTGGAAGCTGGTAGGGTTGTTTGTAACATACTCTTTCTAAGTTTGAGGTGTGTATGAGGCAGTTTAATATGCATTGATAGCTTACACCGACGAAACGCGTCGAAACATTATGGAGCAGAACGCGCCTAATGCCACACATCACGTTCGGGGGTAGAACCCTATACTTTTAAAGTTTCAGTATTTTCCTATGAGTAGGCAAGAGCTGTACTTTTAATCCACTTCCTGTACACCTAACCCGAGATAACGTATATTTAGAGCGTATATAACTGCAAGTGCCTGTTGTTGTAGTGATTGGCGGTTCGCTCTTATATCTGATTTTAGTTCTCAGACTGATGATGCTTTGTGGTGAGGCCGAGCATGACCAAATGAGTGTCCTTATGCGGCTTTGATTTAACTGTGTTGCTGATTGTATTCAATCTCCACATTTTGGCCCAATTTGTCTTTCAGAGATAAAAGCTAACTATTTCCATAATTTCCAAGGAGCACTAATATGTTCCCTACAGGTTTTTTTAAATTTCCATTTGCACTGTTCTGTGCATCACAAGTATTAAAATTCACAAGTGAACAAATCTGCCATGCAAGTTATTATCATTAGGGAATTAGTACCAGCCCTTCCAAATATATATGTGTGAACATGAACAACGACCTCATGAGGTCAATAAGAAATCCATTTCTGTTTCATCTTAACGAGTACTTTTTCTGAATAAGATATGACCAATTGGACTGAGACTTTATCCTATCCCTAATAAAAAAAACGGCATAGGCTTAACATGGGATTTGTTTATGTCACGGGTGTGACATAAATGTTGTTTATGCCACTACTTTCTAATACTGAATAAATATGGAAACGGGGTAGGATAAAATCTAGACGCCACTCGTTTGAGTTTGAGCTTATTTATGCCACGCATTTTGTTGGCTTCGTAATGTCACTCGTCTTCGACTCGTGAAATTACAGAGCCAACAAATTGCGTGGCATAAATAAACTCAGACTCAAACTCGTGACGTCTCTAGATATTATCCTGTATTGTCTTGTTCTCTCTTTCATCATCGTGTTTTGGAAACAAACGCCAACCAGGTACTATGGAGTAGATTCTTGTTCTCACTACAGATTATTGAATTTGAAAAATCTAAGTGTTAGCCATTGCTATTGCCCTCCACTCTGAAAAATGAAATGTCATTCTAAGGGTAGCTGCGGGAGATTTCAAGTCAAGGGGACTAAACCCATGTCATGGTATTAATACAAATACTTTGTATCTATATGCATCCAATCATATCTAAAGGTGTATCTTATGCCTATCATTTAACCTACTTCAATATTCAATAAGCTTTGATGTTTGTGAAGACCATCTGAGATATGGGGACCTTGAACAAATTTCTATTTGTCTTCACCCGCCCCTGCATCATGACCTCCACACCGGTCAACGTGCATCGTTTACACATTCCTGTAGACTGTGCGCTCTAACATTCCTCCATATGTCATATCATACATACAGAAGCCTCCTCGGGTTTACGCTTTGATAGAGTTAAGAGGTTGAGAATAAAACATGAATTTAGAAAGTGTCCAACATTCCTGAATTCAAACGAATGAGAATGATGCATGCCATTTGATAAATCACCATCCAGATTTCCGTGGACAATAAATATCTATCGGTTCAAAGAGCAAAGGTATATCCGAATAAATCCTAACCCAAGAAGTTAGAAGGTGATGGCAAACGAGACCTACCCCTCTTGAAAAATGAAAATGGACTCGCAGCAATAACCTTGCAAAACGCCCTTTTATTTTAAGTCCCCACCCCCGACCTTCTTTCCTTCATTTGAAATTCTCACATAAGCTTACCCTCCTTTTATGCCTCGATTTATATTTATCTTATCACCCCTCATCTTGTTCCCTTTTCTTTAACTAATCCTTGGTATTCTTCAGTCTATCCCTCCTTCTCATCCACCTACCACCTCGTTCCTAATCCCATCGCCTTTATCTCGCTATGCACCCATCTGAATTTACCGTTTTTCCTATCCACATGTAGTCTTTACTCTCTGTCCATTAGCTACTAATACCTCTACATTTGTCAAACATCTTCGTCTTTCAATGACTCTTTCCTGTACTTCCTTCCCCACTTTCCTCCCAGTTCCATCCCTCCCATTCTCTTTCATTCCTTACTAGACTTGCTCAAGTTTTTGATCATAAAAATTCATTAAAATGATTCAACAAAATCAGGATATCAGGATAACCCTCCCCTTGACTGGGCTAGGAATCAATGCATCGCGGAGAGGAGGGTGGGATAGGTGGGGACTGAAGTCAGTCTAGTTCTCTACCAGTGCCTATCCCCTTTTCCCTCCGCTCTCAGCCCGTATGCCCTTTCCTTCTTCCCCTCATACTCCCACCTCGCCCTTTATGCTATGATACTCGTATAATGGGCTGTCCATTTTAGTGAGCAGCCTGTGTAACTCAGGAACTGCAATTTCAGGATCTTTGCCGAAAGTGATCTAAAACCTCACAGCGTGTCCTTGATCTACTAAAAGCACTGACCTGCGCAGATGGAGCCTCGCTGCCCAGGTGTCAGCTTTGAATGGGCGGCTAGGTTGGATACAGTCATAAAACCGGGGAACTGCTCTATAAAGTACGGTTTTAACCTGGTATGGATAGAAGTATAGGCTCTGATGGGGGATTAGACCGCGTGCTGAGCCAGCATCATAAACGCTCAGTTTATCCAGGCAACTTTCCCCTGGCTAAAGGCCAGTCTTAGAGAATCTGCTCTACCTCAACAACGTGGCAGACACACCAGCAGTGACACATTTTTGTCAATAACAAGATTCTTCGTATCATATAGGGACGGGATAACTACACTGCTTAAATCGGATGTAATCCTGGTAAATCACCCGGGGAGCACGACTCTCGTCAACCGTCGGTTTCTTCCAACCCACTGAACTTCGGAGTAGGTTCGAAGTTGAAAAGTTGAAAAGACTGGTTCTTGGTCTGTGCAACTTCATGATCTTTTTACAGTCACCAAATTTGTTGTCCAGGCTTCTGGTACAGTTTCTTTTCTAAATGCAATATTTAAACATTTCACACAATGACAGGTAGCATTGTCGACTTTCCAAAGTTTTCACCTCACATGCTTTATGCAAAGCCTTTACATTCGATTCACCCACGGGCGATTTAATGCAGATTCTAAGACCTCCATGCTACCTTGTGGTACACTATTCCGCACAACCAATATGGCCGACGACAAATTGACGACGATCTTTCAAATACATTTTCACCTAGTTCCCAAGTTCCTGCTCAATTCCTTGTACTCTTAATTTATTTGATAATTTTGAATGATCGACTCGATAATAGGCTATGCTAAAATCTACGAGTGCACAGACTGTGAAAGGCACCTAATCCCATATCTATACATATTTTGAACTAGTGTTAGAACTGCGTCTAAATTTCCCCTCGTGGATCTAAAACCATGTATGTTTTTTTTTAATCAAAATAGCTTATTACTCTCTACATATGAAGTAATTTAGCGGTGCACTAATCTTTCGAGTAATTTCGTTCATAGGGGGAGCAAGGACATAAAGGTCTCCAGTCGGTCATTTTAGATCTGCTGAAAACTTTTGGGATAGGAGTTACCTCTGCAATAAACCATGTTTTAGGGAATATTGCTTTGTCTAAATAGAATTCTGGAACATCGCTACTATTTGGTGGATCAATGTGGTAAGAGTTTCTTTAAGTATTTCCGCATTCATATATTTCACACCACTTGATTTATGAACTTATATTCATCACCAAGTTCGACTCTAAGGTTGTCAAATCTGCCCGGCTCTTCCCTAATTTCCCATGTGAGGGGAAGATACATTATAGTCACAAAACGGAATAGACTGAACCCTACACTCATTTCTCAGTTTTATATATGTTCGCCTTTATATTCGAGACAGACGTCAAGACCCCGTTCCTTTTATAGCACCTTACATGTATATGAACAACTCCCTCAAAGCTGATATGCGCATTCGTTGCAGTCGTTGCTCTGTCAGCGCCTTTCGCAGCACCTCTAGAAAGAAGCATCTAACCCATTTGACATAATACAATTTTTCGAGGCGAACACATTGTTGCCCTCTGGTTCGTTATAACTTGTGAGTAGAGGGACCTTGTGGGCAATATTGTATCCACCAGACGCCGCTAGAGTGACCTCATAGGTCATCGCTATGCCTGCCCAGACCACAAATCACACCATTTGCGTCGATATTCTTATTTCAATACGTCCGCAGTAATGGCGGGAACTGATGTCTCTAGTCGCTTACTGTCAATTCCGCGTCAGTATGCATTCCATACAGATAGGGTAATTTACATAATACGGCTTGAGTCCAGGTTTGAGGTTCGACCGTGCCACAATGTTACTTGCTTCTACCTGACCGTTACTAAGATGCAAATCTCTACTATAAAACAAGCCATATTTCTTCTGCGTAAAAACGTATGAAATATCGGCTAGTTGGGTCAGACCCCAAGTGTCTGTTTGGTCCGGGGTCCTAATATCACCAAGTGTGATCAAGTCTTTATTTACACTGACATATAGTTTCCCGCCAGTAGAAGTCCTATCTTACTTCGGACGCAAATGCGCTTCAGTCTATAGACCTTTAAACTAATTAAGGCCATGCTCGGAGAACCTTTTTCACCCAAGGAACTGTCAGACAGTAATTTACTGCGACACTGTGGTACTTCCCCCGTACTCCGAGTCGGATGTAGCGTCGTATTAGCAACTAAGTGGATCTAATGTACACGTGACCTCTGACACGAAAATACGTTCAAAGGTTTAGCTTTAACTAAGCTTACATTAAAGGGGGGCGTCCACCAACCACGACAAGGCTATGACAATGGCTTCCCGTCAAGGTCCACAATTGGCCTACGATTGGAGGCCTTGTCGTGGTTGGTGCACCCCAGTTCCCGACAAGAGTCTACAACAAGGCCACGACAAGGCCACGATTGGAAGTTTGTCGGGAGCCTTCCGACAAGGCTACGACAACATCGAGCATGTTCAATTTTTCCCATGACTGGACCCTTGTTGTGGAGTGTCATGGCTTGTTGGGAGCGTGTCTCTGAGGTCTATGATAGGAAATATTGGTAGAGTGTGCACTTCCTGACATGCCCTGACAATGCTGTCATAAAGCCCTCCTTCTTACAACAAGGCTGTGACAAGTGCCGATTGGAACTTTCTTGTCAGCGCTTGCCGTAGCCTTGTCATGGTTGGTGGAAGGCCGCCTTAAGGCTCCACACCCACTAGTTACGACACGCTCCGGCAAGCGTTACGACACACTCTGACACAGACTTTCTTTGTCATAGTCCAATCACAGTACTCTAGTCGGAAAGCGTTGAAACATGTCAGGGCGTGTCGTAACGCCTTTTTCTGGGGGGGAAAACGGAGACCATGGAGCCAACACGGTCTACAACATGGGCTATGACAGAATACAGTTTTCTGCAATTCTTTCAAAGAAAAATCAGTGACTTATGATTTTTAAAAACTAGATAAGTAGTATTATGCATATACTATGTTCTGTGAAAGTTTCAAGAAGGTGACTTGGGTTTTACCAAGTGAAATTGAACTTGAAATCCCGATAATGATGTCAACACTAATACGGTCTATGTTATGATATGTCGGAAGCCTCCTGACAAGCTCCAACAATTCCAACATTGTCGTAAGTGTGTCGGGAGGCCTGCAACAAGGTGCCGAGGTCCACTACTGCGATAAATCACACGCTTCCGACACAACATTCAATTCTGTGTTGGAAAGCCTATCGCAGTATGTTGGAAGTGAAATCGTAGCAAGTGTGTGCGGGGCTTCATAAAAAACGCATCAGATAGGGCACAGTCAATAATTCTTTTATAATTCCAGTTCGCCCATGTTTTATAATTATCATGGATATTACGTTAATCAACAAGTCAAACTCCATACACTGATCTGTGTGGCCTATTTGGAATGACACAAATCTTAACCGCCACATTTAATGGATTATAGCCGCAAGCCATCCCAAAAGGAGCAAGTTGGATGTCAGCCTGTCATCGTAGTGTGGCCATTGCAGGATATTGCAAATGACGCCTTATAGTTGGACATCCTGGCAGGAGCAAGCTGGATGTCTGCCTGTCATCAGAGTGTGGCAATTGCAGGATATTCACAGACACTCTTATGGTTGGATTTATATATCAGAAATCACAACGTCAAACTCCATATACTGATCGGTGTGGCCTATTCTGATTGACATTAATTTTAACTGCCACGTCAAATTGGATTTGAACTGCGAGCCATCCTGAAAGGAGCAAGCTGGATGTCAGGTCAGGCATCATAGTGTGGCCTGAGCCTGGTGTGACAAATATATTGCTTCTGTGAACATGACCTTGTCAGGAGTGTCGCCATGGCCCAGCCTCAGGTTCTGGCCATGTGTGATCGTATCGGGATTTTGGTGAGATTATATAGACTATATGCAAATTTAACATGCATAAGGTAAGGCCAGGTATCATTCACAAGATGATTTTGAATTATGATCATGCTGCATTGCCTTACGCAGTGTGTAGTTCATCTTACCCGGCGTTTATATTAGACGACTAAATATGTGGTGACTGTAGATTGTCAAGCCAGTGGTGGCAATGTCCACTGCAAAAGTCGTCGACCTCAGAATGCGCCTGACCGTTTACACTGCCGATTATAAGTTTCCACAGAATCGCCGCCTGTGTAGACGACTAATTCAAGGCCGCTTGAAATAGTCGCCGGCATCAGAGTGTGACCTATAGTCTTGAGGTGGTGCCGAATTGTGTAATCTGATGTAATCAGACGATCTACAGTCACCACGCGCTTGGCGTTTACATTAGACGATTTCTGTCATTTTGCTGCTGAAAGTCGTCAGGCCGTGCAAAATGCCAGAATCGCGGCCAGAATTGTCTAGAGTAAACGCCGGGTAACCCAGCGTTTACATTAGACGACTGAATGTGTGGCGAATATAGATCATCAAGCAAGTAGTCGCCAGGTGGTGGCAATGTCCACTGCAAAAGTCTTCGACCCCAGAATATACTCCAGCGTTTACACTGACGACTATAAGTTTTCACAGAATCGCTGCCTGTGTAGACGACTAATTCAAACTGGCTTGAAATAGTCGCGGGCGTCAGAGCATGTCCAATAGTCGTCAGGTGGTGCCAAATTTAATAATCTGACATAATCAGACGATCTGCAGTCGCCACATGCTTGGTGTTTATATTAGACTATTTCTATCATTTTGCTATTGAACGTCGTCAGGACATGAAAAATACCAGGATTGCCGGCCAGAATCGTCTAGTGTAAACGTCGGGTGAGTTTGACAGTGTCACCGGCAATCTACGTTGATCGACACAACTGTACCTTGATTTCCTTTGGTGCTTTTATATTCTTTTAAAATCGTAATGGGGTTTGAGATGGGCCAGGTAGCTTAAATCACTCGTAATATTTTATATCATGTTAGAAAGAAATTGAATGGGCAATTTGAGTGAACCGGAACTTTTTTCGTTGTACCTCACGTTCTGTTCACAGATTGCTTAATTCTTTGGTCACGTGATTACAATTCCGTATGCCACTAGTGGCATATGAAACTCCATATGCCCATCAGCGTGGCTTACAGAAACTCAATGTAAGCACTATGGCATTTCATATTAGCAGAACGATAAACAGGCAGGCGTATGCGTGTTTTCTTATTTCAAGGGGATTCCAATTGCTTACTGCACTGAATATAAATGTGACACGAGAGTTTACACTAGTGATCAATGTATGTGTGGGCGTTTCTACTGTTCAGTCCCATTTCTTTCTAACCCAGGTCTCACTTAGTATTAGATATAAATTGGACGCCAGGGCCCCTTTAAATAATCGAGGATAGTACATGACGACCCTTTTCTATACGCCAAGGAGACTCAGGGACAATGTGGGTTAATTTATTCAACACTTGTGGGCAACTTTATGGACTGTTAAGACTGTCTTATCAAACGAAGTTAAAATCTATTAAACGATCACCATTGTACGAGGTACGGAAAAGGGTCTTCATGTATGATCCTAGATTACTCAACGGCTCAGTTCTACGTCGGATAGTTCTTCAATACCAATATGATTTGCAATATTGCTTTCGCTAGGACCTGAGATATAGTTCCGGTAACATGGTGACATGAGTGTGAATCTGGGATGAATACGAGAGCAAAACGCCTGAAGGATGATCCCTGTACCATGCGCAATCCAACCCCCGTCTCGACGTAACGAGCTGCTCCTCTATTCGGTGCGGCTCGTTGTGCACGGGGCTACCGATCACTGTATCTGCCATAGCCGGCGGCTATAACGAGGATCGGCTCACTGAGGGCCTTCATCCCAGACCATCTTACACGCTACTGCAGCCAGCAGGAGGGCTTCTAGGTGTCTGAGGTGTTTTTCCTTGTTTAGTGGATGAATGCCCGAGATGCGGTGGTGATATTGCTTCATTAGAGGATAAGCGGGTGGGAAAAGTTGTTATTCATGGAGCGAAGGGCTTACGCATCAACCACTGCATCGACACCGACAGGTTCATCACCTGTTTGCCAGTCGGCGCCGTGCTTTTCTAGGCTTACAGCACCCCCTGACAGATAATCCAGGCTGTTGATGGTGTTCATTGAGTTTCCAGCAAGCTGGTGGTTAGTTGACGGCCAGCACGCCGATAAACACGGCCTGGTTGTGAGTCTGGTTATGCGCATTCACGAGAGCACTCCCATCCAAGAAATTTGCAAATTTCCCTGTACATTATTCAGCAGCTCGCCTTCCGTATGGACGGATCTGCAACTTTTTATGAAGAGTGCATGCTCATGTTGTTTCCATTCCAGAGATATGCGAAGTTTCCTGTGTGGTAAATAAATTTGATTAATGGCAACTCTGTCTCTGCTTTAAATTCCCAAATGTTGTTATCAAGTTGCTACCTCGAGTTTCTGGTTGGTCTTGGTAAAAGATGGCTTCACAGAATGTGGTCATAAGTTAACTGAAGATCTACAAATTATGACCAGTGTATGTATACCTGGAGACCACACACATCCTCACCTGTAAATTGTCAAATTTGAGAATATTTTGCCATGCTGGGACGAAGTTAAACAAGTGTGAATTTCTTAAATGCGCCTATAATGTCGTGGGAATTCCCACCACACATGGAGTTCCATATTTTAGTCACAGTAGTTATATCCTCAGTTTCATTGCAAAGATTCCTGTCTTTTTAGGAAAATTTGTTCCAAATCTAGCCACGAATACGCGTTTTGGATTATCTATCATCGCCAGTAAACTGAGTCGATTCAATGGTGGTCAGCGACTCCTATTTGTATATTGTGGCAGTTCAATTCCATAACGCTCTTTACCGCTAAAACCTGTGGGGATCGTTCTATGGAGTGCTTTGATCATGACTTCCTTAAAGAAATCAATATAACAGACAAGCCTAAAGCTTTGGAAAGAATTCGACAATCCCCGAATCATCCTGAATGACACCTGTGACGTCATAGCGTCGTTCCTTTTCATGGCAGACCACTTCAGAAGGCTATGGTAAATATATGGAGATCTCTGGTGATGGATCTGTTTGGCAGAAGGCGGAGCATGGAATCTACTCTTAGAAATCAGGGAGAGGTCTGAGGATTTCCGGATATCTCCCAGGAAGCATACCACGTGACCCCTCTCATGGAGATAGTGCCGGGCAAGACAGACGCTAGGAACACAGCCTTCTTACCTAGGTCCATCTGTATTCTGTCCTGACCAGAGGAGGTTTGAACACCGCTCCCATCTGTGAAGTAAGGACCTACTCAAACTCGGCAAGATCAACATTTATATGTTCTCCCATCAGTTGACTATTTACATTCATCAAAAACACGTTCTCCGATTGGCCAGTTGCTTGCACTCAATCAAATGCTCTCCTACGGGCCACTTATTCATTCACAAAAATAAATCGTATTTCCTAGTTATTTATATATTTAACAGCACATTTTCTGGCTATTGATATCAACTGAAAACCTTCTCCTTCTCCATGTGTATATCTACACTCAGTAGTAACATGTCCTTCTATTTCCTGCACAGATTGTCAGATTCACAAAATCATGTTCTGCTGAAGACAGGCACAAAATATTCAGTGGGGGAGATGGCAAGGTATCTCCAAATACTTGTCCAATGCGGGGGACACAACAAGCGAGAAACGCAGCGATTTCCAGAGCCGCCAACACAAAATGGCATGTATATGTGAGCTATTATTTCATATTTCACCTGATTATTGCTTCTAAGGTGCTAAACTATCGATGGGAGATATACCTATGAAATAGTATCACACAAATACGCCATTTTGTGTTGGTGATTCTGGAAAACGCTGCTTTTCTCGCTTGGCGTGTCTCCGCCTTCAAGCAGCCAACCTATTCAGACTTCCGATTACTTAATAAAAAATAACTCAAGAGTGACACTAATGAAAGGAATCATTTGGGCTACCTGCAGGTTTGGCTGGATTCCCATCTGAACCCACCATAGGGAGGCCGGTAGAGGTTAACGTAAGATGTGATGTGATTGGTTGATCACTTGTTCTTGAGTCTATTATGGGGGAAAGTGGCAGAGGCACTTGGTAACATCATATGGAAGTTCCTTCACTATTTAAGATAAATTTTATTGTGCTATGAAACTAATCCACTGTGAGCAAGTCAATGCGATTTAGTACATTTGAAGGAGGAAAACTGACAGTAGAGGAGTCAGTATCAGGCCCTTGTTGCCGTGGGCTATCTCACTGCTGCCCCCTGTGGCTTGGTCACACACTGATACTCACATCACCATGTCAGCTGCATCGAAACATACCAACCACATATCCCCACATTCCACTTCCATCCGCTTCAGTTCGTTTGCCATCTTTCAAACTCACCACACAATATCTATATTTTCCCAATTACAGTATCATGCCTTTGTTCTTTCTTCTTGGGGTGTGTGAAATCTAATCGAAAATTACGTTGCAACATTTGGTGGTAGTGGGAGATAATAGTGGTAACACACTTGATGACGTAATTTTCAAATCCGTTAGGTCTAGAAGAGATTGTTGATGTATATATTTAAGAACAAGATACTGGTACATCATTTCACCACTAGATTTGTGCCATTCTATAGACGGACAAAAGGCGGTGCCGTGTATGTAAGAGCCCACATTCACCACAGGCCGAGTAGTCTGTTATTCTGAATACCCTGGCTGATGGGAACCAGTGTACCTGGAGTGTGTGAGCGGTAAGTGGTGACCCCCAATAGTTTGTGGGGCCATCTCCACCTGAATATATAGTCCTCATATTCAGCACATGAAGAAGTTTTCGTGCCTGGAAGGTAGGAAACACATAAAGTGCTGATTCTACCAGACTCAGTCGATTTACTTCTGAGTTTGACATTTGTTGGACATATATCAGGGTGATATCAGGCACCTGCTATGTGTGTTTATTTGTTCACACCTTCTTGTTATACACCATCATCATTTTGGAATAAAAAGGAATCTTTGTCGATCCATGGATTCCTAGGTAAAAGCCGGGCAGCTGAGAATTTGTACTGGGAAAAGATTTTTGCGAGTCTCTGCCAAGATTCTCTCCATGATATTTCGAAACCATGCGGCGCTTAATCGCCGACAAATACAAGCTGCCCAAATGGCCAGAATCTGCGTGCTGGAACAGGACCAACAGCAGATATCTGGCAGATGCCTGGCAGATGTAACATAGGCCTATAGCAACGACGTGGATAGTAAGCCTGTTAATACAGCTCCATCACAGCGATTTTAGCGCCGACAAACATATGAACATATGCGGTGCCCTGGTGGAATCACTACTGAACAAGTAATTATTTAGATTATCAAATCTTTAACAAGATACCCTTATCAAAAAAACTTGAGAAAGAAAAAATGTCAGGCCTTTGGAACCTCTAAAAGTAGCAATCTCTGTAGTTCTATTTTCGCATCGTTAGGCCCGGCGTCCACCTACTACGATAGAAATTTAGACCTACCGATATGGCACCGATACAAAAAGCGAATATCGGAGACATATCGGGAAGGTGGAAAATCGTAAACATCTGTCTAGAAATGCCAATCCACCAATTTTATGGGTTTTTTATCAGTGTCTAATCGCAGAAATGTGGTCAACTGCCCCGATATTAGGTGACCTTCCGACGCGATTTTGATTTTGTATCGGGAGGTGCATCGTAGGGCATATCGGTGCCATATCGTAGTAGGTGGACGCCGGGCCTAACAGTTGAAGAGATGTAAAGACCATATATATACCTCATGTATTTATTCCCAATGTATATAAGTGATATACATGTCTTTAAAGCTTCCGCTTTAGAACTCCCCCGCTATAGTTCTTCCTGTGATTACTAACTGAGGCGGGACCTTTTCAATATTATTGGCTGAATGGCCTCCTTGATCATAATCCCACACGTGGAAATGTGACAGTACTGCCGAAGTGATGTGCTTTTCGCTGGCCCCTAATGCAAGAACAAATATGTGTTTGATATACATCCCCTGGTACATTGTTTCGTCATTTGAAAGCTAAGGTCCTGGAAAGTATTGGGGACTTTGTCTCTGTATGAGAGTATAATGGGTGCGAATGAGCTTAATGCGTCGTCCCCTTTATTCTAAACGTCCGTGAGCGCCTCAGAGGGACTCCCCTGGGAGCTGGGATGACACTGCAGCACTCTAAGCCGGTCTGACGTTGACGGATAACACCATCCATTAGTCAGAAATAAGCCCAGAATTATTTCATATTTCGGACATTTGGCGCTTTTCTTCGGTAGTCAGTATTTCTGTGTTATTTGATTTGTTTTCTTTGTATTTTTTTCTCCAAATCCGTCGTGCGTTGGCAACAGAAAGAACTCCGGAAGCGAGTAGCGATATTTAAATAACTGGTCAATGGGTGACCAGGTGGTCACATGCATCTCTCATAATGTGTTCCTTATTGCTAATAAAGTGATGTAAACTACTCGAGAAAGATGAGACATTCGAAATAAATCAGAAAAGCGGAACCGTAAATAGGAATTCCTTCAAGACTTCCTCGTGTGTACCCTTTTTCTTAAAGTGAGCTTATTTCGCTATACAGGAGATGAAATGAGACGGGTTTGGCTCACGCTATTACATGGCTGTGGATAATTTTACTATACAGTCGACGTTAGAGGGAATGCACATCCATGTCAGACTCCATTGTGTGCCGGTCTCCCATAATATATGCTGCTGGAGAGATATCGCCGGGAATCGTCCATTGTGAGACGATGGCACAAAGATTATCGATATAGTGACAGTGCACTTTCACCCATAAAATTATCAGAAACAGAATTACGGTTGACAATGGGGAGCATCGGGTCGGGTTGACATGATTGACATGAATTCTATTTCTATATTACTTTGACGTATGATACGACCATTTCTGTAAAATCGTGACACGAATTAACCCTTACACCTTATATCTAGCAGTAATAAAGTTCATCAGCCCCAACATCCCACACAAAAGAAAAAGACATGTACAGATCCAGCTGCGCAGGAAAAGGGGAGGGGTATATTGTAGTTGTGTCCTTCCATTTACAATGTGAGATCGAGGTTACTCCCATTTCACAATAAAGGAAATCCAGCCGTACGCGATATCTAGGAAAACAATGCAGATAAATGGGACTGAAATACCTCTGCATATCGTTATTGATGTAAAAAGGACAGCTCATTATATGGTAGAACCTTCCATGAGCCTTTGTGTGTCCATATTAACTCCTGATTTTATTACATAAAGAACTAATTGAAATCTGAATTTTGAATAAGTGTGTACATGTATTGTATTCTATATGAATAGAGATATCTCAAAGAACAGTATAGGATTTTCGATGAGGTTTTCTTTGCAGGCAAATGATTAATGTACCGATCCACAAAAGCGAAGCGGAATCCCTGAAGATGAGAAGTAAAGCTTCATCAGGATTTGGTTTTCTCAGCTCCGGCCAAACTGAGTATCAGCATTTAACCAGCCGCTAGAAACCATCAAGTTTTAAAGATATCACCGGGTATCAGCACCCTGCTCAGTGCCGGAAGTCGCCTTGTGGACGCCACATTAAAGCCGCACGCCGGAAATGGTGAGGCGACACCGGTAGTCAGAGCGGCTGGCCGGTGGTGGTGCTGTGGAGACGAGGTTTGGTTATTCTGTTTGATGTTGGTAGTCGTTACGAAGACCTGGAACAAAGTCCACAGCGTGTGGACAGATATCAGTCTCAATGACTCCAACTCCAGACCTCTGATGTAGACCATTATACCAGTAGACTATGGTATACATTTAATATTACTAGTTACGTATGGTGTATTGGTAATCATTACTTACAGTGGTTACACATGTTTTATTGCTGATCTAGAATTGCAATGGTTGTTTATGGTATATTGCCACATATATGCGGGCGATGTCTTTACTTGCTCCAATTACATTTCCTACTAAGTGGATATAGCTAAACTGTCTTTTTACCAATTATATATAGCATATCGCGATGTTATGATTACAGTCGTTAATTTAGGAGTAAGTTCTTTTGCTCTACCTTATGTAAGATATTTATATAGCTGGAGCAACATTGTTGATGTATTGTAGTAGGTCAGATGGGGTTGACTGTCATGTGTCAACGTGTTCTATACAGTTTCTAATCCTATCCCTCATACATATCTCCATAGACTTAAGATGGTGTACCAGTCGCTGGGCTAGGGTATTCACCTAGCCGTGATGGTCAGGCTAACCAAACAGGCTACCCTGTGATTCGCTGAGTCACAGGTTGATTCAAGGTTGGATAGAACCAGAGGACTTCCTACACACATTAAGACTTGTAAGAAAACAAATAAAAATAAACAATAGTTTATTCAACAGTTTGTATAGCTAAATGCTGGTACATTCCCTAGCTGAAGCTAGGTGACTCACAGGTTGGTCGGTACAACCAACCAAGGTTGAATAACCCAGACCAAGCCACCAAAAGAGTAAGGAAGATCCCCACTCATTTGTTAGCACCGAGGTGTGCTCCTCTGTCGAGAAGCACTACAAGTGAAATGCTGGGCTAGCTGCGACCAGACTATTCATATAGTTGGGTTACGTAACAAAGGGTGAACCCGTGGCACTTCTGTGCATGGGCTCAACTCCACTACTCAGAGCCCGGGGCAGACACGTTGAATCCTCTGACAAGATATCCATAATCCACCACTCCATCACCAAATATGTTATGACTGTATATATACACAGATATACAATGAAATATTTATATGACACAGGTGACATATGGAGTTCAAAACATGAGACGGGGTAGGATGAAATTCTCAATATCATATAATTGTTTACATGGCACTTATTGTCTTTTGCTACAGATATCACTCAGCTCCACTACGTCAGATCATTCCGTAAAAACAACTCACGCCATATAAACAATCTTATGAAACTTTGTGACATTTCTTGTTAATAAAAGTTGGGTGTTATATGTTCAAAGTGAGGCTAGCTAAGGAATTAGCCAATCAGATTACTTCACTTCTTCATGGATGCTACGTGTAGGGAACCCGGTTCCGTATATGTAGCAACATGCAGCCAAGTATTCCGTACACTGCTATATTCTGGCAGTTATCATTTTACTGACACTACAATATGGACTCAGAGAGATAGTAGGGTGGCAGATATGGAAATTTGCAAAAATCCATGACACCCCTCAAACAAAAAATGGCTCACTACTTTTGGGTAGTAGAGACCCTGGGCTATCACGCATGGCCCATATGAGAGTTAACAGGTCACCAAATTTTGGCAGTTCAAAAGTTTTTGAATGGGTTAGCTCAAATTTTCAGAATTGCTAGGTATATATAAGACGAGGATTCCCCAGAGCCTGGTGGCCGGGGCCCAAGATCAAGGTCACTTTTTCCAAGATCAATTTTTGAAATTTGACCAAAAAAAACTTGGTTTGCTTCTGTTTCAGTTGCCATCATAACATTAATGTACGACATTGAGGTTTACAAGAGAGCTCTCTCGAAAATGCATCAATTTCTCTTTCTTATAGTACCAGCATTCATTAAGTCAAGTTAGAAGTTACCATGGTTACCGCTAGGCTGTTACCAGACCAGTCTTTTGGATACTTTATTTTCAAATGCTGTCCTTTTGTGCTGTCAAAGGTCTCCAGGTTCTGGCAGTTCAAAATGTTTATAGTTACTTTGATCTAATTTCAACAGTTTTTTAGTGAAATGCCTCAAATTTTTAGAACAGCTAGGAATCTACAAGGCAATATTTCTGCTGAGCTTAGGTGGCCTTGGGGCAAGGTAAAACTAAATTTTAAGACTTTAATGTATACAAGTACAAGTAAGTGATGGAAATAATTAGAATCAAAATAATTGAGTCACCAAAAGAAAAGCATGAAACCCTCCACAATAATTGACATATTAGATGTGAGCAGTATCGAGAGGGCATTACCACGCTTACCCGTGGTCCAGTCCCAACTGAACTTTTCCAATGGTGCTGAACAAACTGTCATTGTGTTTAGGTTTCGAAATGTTCATCAAAGTCTTTCTTGTTCATATAGACAAATTTACAGTTGCTTACTTGTCATTCTGGAAACCTTCCTGAACTGCCAATGTCAAGGCATCTGTTTATTCACTCTGAAAACGAAACAGAAGGAAGCAGTTATAGCCTGGTAGCAACTCTTCAGTCAAAGCTTGGGATAACATTTGAAGTGCATTAAATATTTAAGAACAACAGCGGATGTACGTGACATGGGCTGGAAGGATCTCTCGCCGATTGGCCCAATAAAACATTGGACTCTATTAACGATGAGTTCATATTATAACCTGGTTCTGTAAATGGTTTATATTTACAATTTAATTCACAGTTACTGGGCTAGCAGGTGTCGGGTAGGACGGCAAGGATAGGGTCGATAGAGGATTCTGATTGTAGGTTAGGTAACTGACACCATTTGTACTGCATGAAACGTGAAGGCCAATCGAGAAAGGTGAAAAGGGACAAGAACATCCTAAACATCGATCTCTGAAGACGTCACTGATCTGTTCGCTTCATTGTTTTAGATTAACACAGTAATGCTGGGTTAACACCATCACCCCGACCATAGATAGGGTTTTAAATTGTTTTAAACCTTTACAGTTGTTCACCTTCTCTGGTGGTTTACATGTATGTATGCATATAAATTCAACATATTCTCACACTATGACTGTTGGAAGTTGGAAGTTGGATGAATATCCCGGCATTCCTTGAAATCTACCCGAATACCAAATGAAACACAATTCCCAAGGTTATAATCACACTGGCCAGTTGGCCAGCCGATCATCCAGTACATGAATTTTAAGTTGGACTCTAAGGGAAACATGAGCAATTCTATTGGTATCTAATGAGAACTATAAACAGTATGAGATACTGGGCACGGGGGCGGGCAGGCGCTGCCTGAGGGATGGATGGCTGCACGACCCGAGACAAGAGGGAATCTGAGTCTTATCGAGTCAGGACGTTAGGCAGAAGGATGTTAGTCATGCGGTAAATGTTTCCGTCCTAAGATGGCCGCCGATTTCCATGGTTACGCGCCACCACGCGCTCCATATCAGAATAAAACAGCCAAACACAACCACGCGGCCATCGTCTACGCAGTCGAAGATAGCTTGTGCATTAAAGTCAATGTATGTTTTTCACTACTGATCTGCAGTCAATTGTAAGATTGCCTGCTGGGCACATGGTCATGATGAGGTAGTCAGTCTGACAGAGGGTGAAACAAAACATTCATCGGATATTGTTTTGCTGGTATGATAACTTGTAAATTGTTTCTGTTGTGCTGTCTACATACTTCTGGGGCAGTGACGTCCTCCAGGGAGCATTGTGGAATGTCAGATAAACCAACATTTGGCCTGGATAGTAGCCTAGGGGTATTTAGTATTGCCCAATAGTAATGTATTCTTTCCTTTAAGGAAAATAACTCAGGCATTCGGGCACATTCGGTATTTTCATAAGAAACATTTCTAATAATGATAATTACCATAATATGATATTCAAAAGAGAAATAAACCTTTTCTTCCAAAGCCCTTCAATTTGCAGTATATGTACATGCTAGAAATAGTCCAATAACCTGGGACCCATTCAATAATGTAGGCTAAGGGATGTACAAGAAGGCCCTTACCTGTACCTTGTACAAGGGTTATCGTTTAATACTATTTAAGTTTGTTTGCTCAGTCAGTCTTAGCCGACCACAATGTCGTCCATAAGTGTTGAACAAGGTTGACCGACTTTATCCCTGGGTCTCTTTGGAATACAAAAAAGGGTCTTTATTATGGGGGGGCCGTTCTGGACATTCTCCTTCAGTCCCTTATTTCGTCGTATACTACTCATTTCATCCCATACAATCATACGAGCCAAGATCATTCAACAAGCCTATACTTATCATTCCTGCTTTGCTCAAAGATGCTTTATTTTTCACTGTTTCGCATTTCATTAGTTATAGAACAACCCAGAAGATTTGTCGAAAGGTGACCTTTCAGAATAAAAGATCTATTTATGAGGATTTTGTCTACAAGGATAATAAGGATATATTCTATTGATAAGAATTCCAATTAAAAGGATTGTCATGCTATTTTCACTAACTGACATCGATCATATGTCCAAGGAAACATATGGGTATTCTTTTGTTTGCCATTATTCACCAAATGTGTTCATGAATCCATACTCAATTTTTATGTATATATCAAGGACACTATATGAATCATAAGCCTTATCATCATATAATGATAGAATATCACACTCAAGTTTGTTAGTATTGATATTTATAGTATTGTACCGAGTTTCGAGGTTTTGAAAATTTTGCCGTTGTTTGACGTGGTGGTACTGGTGAGTGAGAGCTGGCTAGAACCCGACTACCCGAGTGCCAACATCGCTATAACCGGCTACTCATTGGTGCCTTTAGATAGAATGCCTTATGTTATAAAACCTGATCGATTACTAAGATGTAAGGGCTATATGTCCTGTCCCAGTTTACTGAAATTGCCCTTGAATATAAAATGATTACCCTCTCCCTTAAAGTCGCAAAAGAATCACCTACTGGTTAATATATACAATCTGCCAACTACATGCCCATTTTCAGCATGGTTTTAGAGAAGAGGCCTATACTGAGGGTAGGACATTTCCACAAGTTCCTATCATCACAGCAATTGAGGAAACATTTAACAGATAATGATGACTGGTAACACCACATACCTACGCTTATGTGTCATCTCAATCCACAAGTTAAGAAGATATTTGACAATTACTGAAAGAGACTGTGAGTCCAGCTGTAACCAAGAGGATGTATATATCATAGAAGTGAATGTGTTTGCATGTTGTTTAGAATTGGTATGTAGCTGTATATTTAGTTATGATATATGGTATGAATACATATCTGTTTACGGTTATCTGTCTTCTCCATTAAGAATAGAAGATATTCTAGATTCCAGCAATTTCCAGAGAGAGCAGGACCTTATCCTAATAAAAGTTGTTTAAAAAACAACCGTGTCTATGATATGTAGTTGGCATTTATTCAGACCGACTTATCGTCGATTACATGGACTTTGTTAAGGTATAAGGTATGAGGTTTTAGTAGAATGTTCTTAGTGAGACGTTCGTGTTACTCATTTAGTTAGTTTATCTTTAGAAATCGATTTTTGGCCCAATTTTCACCTGTAGTGTTAGCTGTTGGTTGGACTATAAGGCAAGTAGACCCGTGGGGTTTGTGAAGATAGGTTTTAATGGTGGGTTTAACATGACATAAGTAGTTTTACATTTCACTTGCCTGGCGTATATAGGTAATTACATTTAATTAGGAAGTAGATTAACAATGTGAACAGTTGAATTAAAACATTCGTATTAAATGGTTGCACAGTTCCTTCGGTTTAAAAAATGAATTATGCAAAACTGTCACAATTCAGTAGATCAGAGTTTGGTGAGATTAAATTAAGGTGCACAGATCTACACAGACCCGTCCTGGCACAAGTGCGACGGAATTATGAGGCACTCACTGTCTGTCGGAAATGTCTTTGAAAAGAAGACTCTATTAAATAATTATGGCCATGCCCTCTGGCAGTTTGGGTTTTCCCTGTCGTTTAAACCGAGCGATTTATTTTACTCCTGTGCAATTAGGTGGAGACTTCGATGGTCGCTCAGCAACAGGCGGAAGGCTTTGTCACCGAGCATGCGCACAATGGCCAGGTAAACAAGGCAATGTGGGTAGACAATACGACTGCTATGTGGCGGAAAACCCCCTCCCCTAGACCATTTGTGAAAACGTTGCCCAACGTGTTGCCATGTGGACTGGCGTTGTAATGCGTGATGGGATGAGGCCCGTTGTCACCCGGACCCAGCGTATGTCGTGACTGTCGTCTGCTGCGGGAACCTCGAGCAAAAATGTAAATATTTGAACAATGGGGTTTGAACTCCCTCGAAAGGTTAAAGCCATTTCCATTGGCCCACTATGGCCTTTTGTCACTTCAAGGAACACAGATTTTATTAAGTTTATTTACTGCCGATTGGGGAGCAATTATGGCAGTCAGAAAAAGGAATAACGGACAAAGAGATGGTCTTGTTAACAAATTGAATGATTTGGACGTTTTTCTGCTATTTGTTACGTAATGATTAAAATATAGAGTATAGCGTAAACTATAGTGATGGTAGGATATTCAGTCCCCGCATCATGGCTCTCTATTGGTAGTGTATGCAGAGCCGTGAATCTGATCCTGCGGGGTGCTGGGTATAAAAGCTGTCCAACCAGCGAATAGGGTCAAGGTGCCGTGTTCACCAATAAAATCAATTGCTCGGCCAGGGAGAAAATAACTTCCCCACACCAGGGCGAGACCCCATTGCCTGCAGTCCATCCTGGCCGGCCGCATTATGTGCCTCAGAGACTGTTTACCGCCTTCTTGCCCTACTCTGCAATTATTTCTAGATCACATCAATAATTTTTGGGTAATTCATTTAGTATTTTGTTTCTACGTTATAGATATCGATCACGCCAGAGAAGCACAAGAATTAGAAATCCACTAGATACAGTTTAGCGAATGATTTCCCAAAGGCTTGATTTAAACTGTAAAGTGATCTCAGAGTCTGCCTTAACGTGGAAGAAATGGTCGAAGGCATTTCTTACAAGGAATCCACAGTACATTCCTAAATGTGTAAGAAAAGAGCCAAGCACTAAGGGATTGATGGGGGGAAATAGGAAGGAAGCGTGTGTTCAAATATCATGATAAAAAGAGCGAGTTCCAATAAACAGGAAGTTTCTAATGGTAAAGTTGGTGAAAAGGGAGGTGGTATAACCCTACTCCTAACATCCACCCCTCCCCCTCTTGATTCATCGTGCTTGATTCGGCCCTCAGTACATCTAGATTAATCCCTGAAACGTCCTCCCGGTATTCCGGGACAAACTTTAAAGCAGAGAGGCCCACAGGGAAATTCAAGACAAAACCAGAGACCGCACTATTTCTAGCAAGCTATTTTACAACAAGTATTCCTATGATTCGAGGAAGATTAGAACGCGTTGATGCTCCTTCAGGCGCCTAAGAAACTCATGGATTTGTAGGAAGTTTTGTACAAAGACAGAAATCCCCAGTAGGCCATCTGACCGATCTTTACCATTGAAGACAGCGTAAACTAAGCCCTGTACTTGCAAATTACATGTACACCAATACCATCAATATGCATCGTTTAGTGGTAACATGACGTCAGATGATGACGTCAGCAGTAACTAAGGTGAGTATTAGCCATGTTGTGTTAGATGGTAAGGCCTCTGGTACATATTTACTGCCCGCCTGGGCCGTCTGGGTACAAGCTGCTGAAAGCGGTAGTGGAAGAGGATCGGGGGTGGTTGGTGGTTTTAGTGTCTCATACATAAATCTAAGTACAGATTCCGAAGGTGCAGGCGGGTCGTGGGCTTAAAGACAGAGGAAAAATAATAGTCCACAAACTACTCATACATAATTTCTGTCTGTGAAGCCTTTCTTTAGCAGAAAATCAGCAAGAACCATTCCGTTAGGGGAGTTATAAAAGCATTCTGTTCTGGCGGCCATTCAATATATATTTGGACAATAAGAAGGATAAGTACAATGATGGGAGAGTTTGTGGGGGAATGAGGAAAAAGCTAAGTGAGTTAAATAACAATTCGTTAATATTTTATTGTCTTAACCTTTCGTCAGTATTCTCACATTTTCCTGACCTAAATCCTCCAGAGGGACAGTTCATGATGAAAGCCAGCCTGTGATTGATTGTGCTCCTGGGCGATGGTGTGAGTGTTTTTGTCAAAAATTAAAATGTCCCGGGTTCAAACCCTGGACAAGATCAATTTCGTTGGGTTTTCTATATCAAAAAAGGTCTTTATTTCTAGGAGAATTTTTTACACATTTTTATTGTTAGATGCTCTGAGGTATACTATTCAAGCATGAAAATAGATTACATATGGGTTAGGAATAGAACCAGCGGGAAAGACACCTATTGAGGTGTGCTCATGAAAGGAAAGCTCTCAGAATCGAGGTCAGGATTATAGGAGATTTATCAAAAAATCTACATTTCTTGACTGTCCTTTGAATGGACACTACATGTTTATCAAACGGGTACCATTCTATGCACTCTCCTAGGACTGTCATATGAGAGTATAAGAGAGAACCGTTACATATTAAATGGCCCCCTTTGTCATGAGATAACCCTGAATAAATCGTTCAATACGCTGTGAGTTGCAAATGTGAACGCTGTCCGACCCAAATGAAATTTACTGAATATAGTGATGAGACTGCCCACCCCGATTTCTTTTTATTCGTTAATCGTGAACGATGTTATGAAATGGAATAAGGCAGGGTAACGGTGTTGAATATATTCAGTCGACAACAGTTAATGCTAGTTGGTGTTACCTCCCCAGGCCGTTGTCAACTTACAAATGGGAGTTGATTTGGTAGCTGATCACTATACATTTAAGATCCCTTTTACCAGCGTTTATGTGAAGGCCGTAGCGCAACTTGCACATTTAACATTAAAGTAAAAGCCCCGTCAAAGCAGCACTATAGATTTGAAAATGGTCCAGTTGTTGGACTTTGACTTCTGGTGCATAGAGAATTACCACACGGGTTCTGGAAGCTGCTGGCAATACTTTCAGGCTGATTCAAATACCCTCTGGCGGCAGATTCTCCTACGGGCTCGTAAAAAACAATGTATGGATATTTGCCTCGGTTTATACTGATTTCCCCTCAGATTCTGATGTACACAGAGTATAACTTTCATCCAGTTTGTTGTGTGTGTTTCTTCTCATTTATTTAGCAGAAACATCCCTCAGGAAGCCCGAATTATTTCAGGTACTCGTCGGCAGCCATCATTACATTCAATGAAACTACAGGATTTGACATCTAGCTCAAAAAGTTTACAATAATATTGCCTGAATGGTATAAGCAGGGTGAATTAAGTAAAAATGATTTGACTGATTCACGTTTTAAGAATTCGGATACAGCATTTCCGTAATCTTGTTTTTTATCAATCCCTTGTACGGAGGCAGGTAGAGAGTTCCAAGTCTTTACGGTAGTAGGCGAGTTGATCACTTTACTGCATAGTAGTACTACTTCCAGTAATGTCAGTCACGCCCCTATGCAACTCGTTTATTGATTCCCATTTTGTGTATCATATAGATACATAAAGACGTTCTAATTCTATTACACTCTATTCTCATGCACGAGATCTTGAAAGGTTGCGATTAATGTAGGTATTGTACTGTGGCTACAGTATCTAAATATAAGGTAAAATTGTGTGACAGGAACATGTTTGACATCATGGGATCCCTTATAAACTGCCATGCTCCTCTTGCCTTTTGGTTGAGTTTTGTCAATACTCATATACATATGTGGGATGTTGGACAGAGTAGGGTGTGACTGAAGGACAGAATGGGGTGTAGGTATAGGACAGAGGGTGGTGTGCGTGTAAGACAGACTAGGGGGCAGGTGTAGGAAAGTGGGGTGTGGTGTAACGCAGACTTGGGTGTGGGTGTTGTACAGAGTGGTGTGGGTATATAACAGACTGAGGTGTGGGTGTAGACCAGGGTAGGGTGTGGGTGTAGGACAGAATAAGGGTGTTGGTAAAGGACACAGTGGGGTGTAGGTATAATCAGAGTTGAGTGTGTGTCTAGGACAGAATGTGGTGTGGTGTAGGACATAGTGGGGTGTGGGTGTAGGACAGAGTGGGGTGTGGTTGTAGGACAGAGTGGGGTGTGGTTGTAGGACAGAGTGGGGAGTAAGTACGATAGTTTTGAGTGTAAGACTTCGTCGTTGTAAAAAGTAAGTACCATTTTCTTAATGAAAAATTGGATATGATTAACTCATTGTTCAATGTCTTTTTCTCCTCTAATGTTGGAGTTGAAAAGTCGGATACACGCCATTTTGTGTTGGCCATTCCGGAAATGGCTGCCCATCTCACTTGGTGTGTCCCAAGCTTCAAGTTTTACTCAGCTATGACTTTTTCAGGATTAAGGAGTGAAATAGGGATCTGCTATCTCTCCGTTTCTTTACCTAATGAAATAGATAAGGTATGCTATACATCATATCCTACGCTTAGTTTATTCAACCTATATGTGGTAGATATGTGTAGTATGACGAATAATCAAAATCACAGTTAAGCAATGCACCGCGTCAACCTGATCCAACGTGAGAGTAATAGTATCAATGTGATATGATCAGAGCCGTCTTTCTTCATACGTGATGTGCCACTCCCCTGGGCCTCGTTGCGCAAGGATTACGACAGAGTCGCGGATCGCAGAATAGCGATCCGAGGGCCAAAACGTTGCTCCTGAAATTTTGCGGATCGTGTCGCAATCGCATAGGCGCATCGCCGCGTAGAATACGGCTTTTGGCGATACTTTTTACGCAGACCTTAACAGCACTGCGGATCATATCGCTGTAGGTTAAATTCAGCCTTGTCTGATGTTTCAAATAACGATCCATGGGTGCACCACCAACCCCTGCCCCTTGTTCTTCTACCTATTGGAAATAGCGATCCAAACCACCAGGTTTCAGATCAGTTTTAACTATGGTGCCATCTTATTTAATTAAATTAATCTTCCCCTGTCTCATTCAATATGTGCCTCTAAATTGTTGTATCGTAATTGCATCGTAGAAATTTGCGATACCACGGAAATATAGAGATACGATCCGATATTACTGGAGCAACGCCTTTTTAGTCGGATCGTTAAAGTAATCGTAAAAATAAAATTGCGATCCGATTGTAGCTAGCGATACCACAAAAACAGGAGCAACGGGGCTCTGGTGGGCGCTGGGGAATGGGTGGGGCTCCACCACGTGTAGTTGTCTGTTCTATCGAAAACACAGCGTTGCCACCGATGTTTCCGAAGCAATGTCTGTCGTGGTGTTTATTTTTACCTCTTTTACATGCAGTCTTCTTACACCTAGGAATCAAATCTGGGTGTCAGGCTGCCGTAGCAGCTGTTATCGGAGACGAACTGCCACCTGCCTGTCACGTTATAAACCAGGTTAAAACATCATGTAAAGAATACTGGATTAAAAACTTGGTTTGCCGTGAGACGTGTTTTATTTCACCAACGGTTGTTGTTTCGGGACGGTAAGAAATCCATCATTTTATAGTGGTACATTTAACAAAACTTACTCTAATAATTAAAGGGGATCGTATTCCATTGTAGGGCTACAACATGATATTCATGGTAAAGTGGTTGTAAGTGGGTGCTTCTGAGGTTGAGAAAATTTAAGAATAAAAAAATAGTAAGAACCGATGGGAATTCATAATGATTACAGCATTTAATCTAAGCCTATACATCTCTCCCAATACAAAACCATGGGACAGTTTTGATAGACGTTTCCATAGACATGAAAACGTATAGCATGTGTTAAATTTGGTTGAGAATCAAAAGTATCCTACCTTCAGTGAAGTAGGGGGTTTAATTTTAGACCGAAAATGCCCAAATGTCAGCTTTGATGAAGATGCAGATCTCACCACTTTCCCCTCTCCCCCATCTTTCGATCCGGCAATGTATTCAACGTAAAATGCCGTATTTTTTAAGATAGAGGTTGTGCAAATGAGTAAATGAATGATATAAGATAAAAAGTGAGAGGTGAAAAAAATCAGATTCTCTATTAGCGGTATGGTGAAATACAGTAATCAACTAGTAGTAGCAGCAGCAGCAGTAGTAGTAGTAGTAGTAGTAGTAGTAGTAGTAGTAGCAGCAGCAGCAGTAGTAGTAGTAGTAGTAGTAGTAGTAGTAGTAGTAGTATTCGCAATAGTAGTGGTCCTAGTAGTCCTAGTACTAACAGCAGCTATAGTGGAAGCAGTCATGTTAAAAAGAAAGGTCAGGCCACCAGTGGCATAGTAGAGGAAATGTGTTTAGTGGACAGTATGAGAACACATGAAAGGAAGTAGTATCATGAAACTGGTCCTTACTTGTGGCCAAATACAGGACAATAAGTAAAACACACACAAATAGATTCACCGATACATATCTAACTCATGATATTGCAGGCCCCGTACACGTAGGAAATATGATATACACATCTAGAATATGACAGTTTTGTGTGATGAAGTCACCAGTTATGCTTTATAGAATAATTGGATCGACATTATTGACGTATATAAAGACTCGAATCCCAAATGAGGGGGGGCTGCATGGAACTATCACATTACTGTGTCATGTGACAATTTCATATGAGATCATTGTTTTGGTTCAACATGAGCTACGAGTGACTCACGCTGATATGACATGTGAACCGTGCTTGCCTCGCCCATACAACTGCGACAGCATTATGTCGGCAACATACACTTCGCACATGGTAAAAACACACTTAATCATGCCTATATTAAATAAGGAATATGTAACGAGGTGTGGATTTAAACACAATCCCACCTCCATCAGTATTCTGCGTCCAGAGATGTCGTTCCACAAAATCAATTAAGGCCTCTGATAGCTACAGGTTCTTCGGGTAGGTGAATAAATCAACTAGGATTATTTAATACCCTGACACACTGGTTATTTGCTAAGAGGATCACTGATACAATAATTATACACGCTAGAGTGTGCGTGTGTGGGGGGGGGGCGGTTATAAAGGCAAATCGAGTACGTCTTTATTAGAGTCAGAAAGTTAGAGCGTGCCCTCAGTGTTAGCCTACAGTAGAGCACACACAATGCACAAGTGATGGCCTATAGAACACAGTGGAAGCACTCATTGATGGCATATAGAACGGACAGATCATGCCCTCAGTGATGGCCTATAGTACAGACACGGACTGCCTCAGTGATGGCCTATAGTACAGACACAGAATGCCCTCAGTGATGGCCTATAGTACAGACACAGAATGCCCTCAGTGATGGCCTATAGTACAGACACAGAATGCCCTCAGTGATGGCCTATAGTACAGATACAGAATGCCCTCAGTGATGACCTGTAGTACAGAAGGAGCATGCCATCAGTGATGAAATATAGTACAGACATTTAATGCCTCAGTGACGACTTATAAATATGCGCTTATATTGAAGGACAGCATGCCCTTAGTGATGGTCTACAGTACCAGGAGGATTTTACCAATGATCGCCCAACGACAGGGCACACCGTCATGGATGGGCCTGAGCCTAGGAATCTGCATCAACCGATTTGCTGAAACCTCACGATGAGTGTTTTACAACTGTTTGACACGTGAATGCAATCCAAGCCACCACTTTATTGGAGCCCATCATACTTCCTCCCAACCAGATAAAGTATGTCTTGATGAAAAGTTGTGAGAATCGTTATCCGCAGTTTGTAGCAGCAGTTTGCTTCGGTATGTCTTTTTTTTAAGTTTCAGGTTGTCCTCGCTATATTAGCGGTTTTACCACCCCCGCCTTTCAAAATCTCTCCCTGGGGTGAAATTCTAGTCACAATCCAATAAATACGCACTTCAGCTAATTTCACGGCAGGTTTCACACAGGAGGACAGGCTTCACCCAGAGTGTACGTGATGTAAAAGGAAATAGGGGTATTTGACGGGAGGTGAAGGTCCGGTTGTTAAGCCTGGGCTCTGTCGTTGCTAGGTAAGGCAGGGTGGTAGATGATATCCATCCGTCTGGGCTGTCAGTGCCTATCGCCAGTCGCACTACATTTTGATATAAAACAATCCACGGTCGTGCCTTTATGGGTCCTGCACAGGCACGTCGGAACGAGGAACCGCCAGCATTATCGACACGCCTTACGATTCGTGTGAATACATTATGGCTTGCATTTGGTACAAACACGGTATATTACTCATACACACACATACATATTATATATTTAGATATATATAGAGAGAGCGAGACATACTTTATATATATATATATACATACATAAATTACCATGATTTCGATCTATGTGTCCTTATTCTCCGCGTAGTTGACGCGTTGTAATATTCCGAGCGATACGGCTACTCAGATCGAAATCTTGGTTATATTGTGTATATATACATATATATGTATATGTATTTTCTGAATATATAGCATTCAGAAAATTCTTCCATAGCTCAAGTAAACCCTCGTATCTGAGATAGATGAATGTTGCCCAATTCAAGGTACAGCTGAAAGTTCCACAAATCAAACTTCAGATATTCTTGAATTACATAACGGCCTCTATTTTACCCAAGTCCTATTTCCATTGGTCCAAGAGAATTATTGTAAAATACTGTTATGATATAGGATCATACTATATGCCATAGAGACCCAGGGACACTGTAGGTCAACTTTATTCAACACTTATGGAGAGCATTATGGGCTGTCAATTCTATTTTAGTGAATAAAATTATATTTCATTAAACGATTACCCTTGTACGAGGTACAATAGACTGATATCGTGAATCTGCCGTAGGTGTCGGCCGTCATCAGACACATGCAAACTTCATATATCTCAGCTAATACCATAGAAAAACACCGACACCACATTTATGACACGGACTAAGATATAAGCTCCCCCAATGTGCCATACCCTGGTAGACATAAGATTTAGCTCAATAGATGCAGGCACAGCCTTCAGTGAATTGATACTATATACGTCACATTTCAGCGTGTATAATCGTCACTAATACAGAAGTTATCACCCATGAGGCAATACGCCACACTAATCAGTAGGCATAGACGCCATTACCCAGCAAACTTACGTGCCCACACATAGCATAAGTCAGGCGTCCATAGATTCAAGCGTCATACTATCGAGTACATAACTGAGTGATTACCGAGAAGATCAAAGTGTCAGTGTAAAAACATATCGACAACGCTTGAATTCAGCGTTCTATATCATGGGAATTATGATGCTGACCAGTGCACCAACGTGATTTCACCCCTGCTCTTGCATCGAAAAGCTTGCAGGAGGGGAGAAAAGACGGGGCTGAGAGGAGGTTGGTTTGATGCGGGTGAAGCATTGATTAGCTGCCAGCCCCCTGATTCACATCGACACCAATTACCCACCCTTCCGGCCCGGGCACCACGGGCCAGCACTGTTGACGCATATGCGGTGGCCGACGGCTGCAGTCCTGACATATCTGAGCGTAAATCTGCGGGCGTGCGCAGAGAAGCGTTGCGTGGGCTGAGTGGCAGGAGACGCTATGGGACATGACGACGCATGCGCGGCAATGGCGGGGTTGACGGACGTTTGCCGGGACGCTTCTGTGTCTGTGATGTATGTAAAATACCCACGGAGAGTGGAGGGCGGAGAGTGAAGGGAGACTAGGTTCTTATTGACAGGGGCTTAACGGTCTAGGATAGGACCTTACACGGGGACTAAAGCTTTACCGACCGATGTGGATGTGAACCCCTGACAATGCATCATTTAACTGACATATTCTGCATATCTCCTACTTAAGGCAGATAACTAAATGTTCACAAATCTCAGAAACTTACCAGACATGCATAGTTTTCTTTAGTGTTGAATTGTAATTTCATAGTTTGACAAAAATAAGACGTCGTCTCTCTCCCGTCATTGGATTTTTTTCCGTAACGGGAGAGAAACGATATCTTACTTTTGTCAAAGGACGAAATCAAAACTATAAAGGTTTTAAAGACAAATGGGACACTGATTGGACAACAATGAAGAAGGCCAATAAACTTGAGCTTTATGGAATTCGTTTCTGTTTCTCTGAAACATGAGCGGGGAGAATAAAAAAGAGCACGTCAACAGGAACGAACAAGAATACATGGCACCGCACCTGACGAGACCCAAAACTGGGGCGAATCCACTATATCAACGGAGAGCCATCTCTGTAATAATATATGAACCCATACATGAACTCTGAAAATGCAGCGAAATGATAAGGAAGGCTACACACACAAAAGTGAAAAGAAAAGTGGGACGAAATAAGAAAACCAAATGCAAAAGGCAGGGGCAGTTACATAGATAAGGAACACTACACACATAAAAATCATTAACCGAGGTGGAACAATATAGGGAAACCAAAAAACACTACACTGGCCGGCATAGTTATACTATGTTAGCTGTGGTCGGGTTAAATCCGCAGTCACCTTGAACCATTAGCTGTAAGATAGACCGACCTCAGTCCCTGTGTCCACTTCCCCCTGTCTGCCTAGCGTCACTGCACTCAGTCCTTATTCCTCCACCTATACACTCCCCTCTGCCTGGCCTGATTCTTAAGCCTGTTAAAGATGACCTACAGAAATCACACAGAGAGGGAATAGGCTTGTGTTTATGGCAGCGGTTGCGACCAGTCGGGTCGGCAGCAGGACTGGTCAAGGGGTATATATAAGCCAGGTGGGAGGGTGGTTTATAGGCCACTAATAGGGGGTAGACCCATTGTTAGTTCATGAAGCAGTGACTTGGTGGCTAGCAGTATGGCAGGCCCTTTGGCTCTTTGTTCTTACGAAATTCAACTGCCATTCAATGTTTTACCATGGTTCTCTTGAATCTCTACACCCATCCCAGATCAGGATGAAATAATGATTAAACCCAGGACATGATATTTTACACATGGAACACTTTATATACATATGTGAGCAAGGCTAGAGTTGCGACACTTCCCAATTATCACTCACTGTCTTTGCACCTCCATTAGTGAAGAACACCTACTTTTCCCCCACCTCGCCCACCCAGTGACACTACCAACACCAACACCACCAGTACAACCTTGAACATACCAGTCATGGCTCACTGTTCTACCACCCCTCTATCTGAGTATCTCTCCCTCTCTCTCAGATTGTATACATGTGAGAAAGCATGCAAGACAAAGTCATCCTCTACTATAAATGTTGTTGTACGTATATTAGATATGTGTCATGTTGTGTAATTGTGTATATCAGCCTTATACTGTAGATTACAGGGTGAAGGTGTTCACAGTGAGACTCAGAGAGCCAGTGAACCGTACAAAGTGCACAGAGTGTTATATAGGCGGCGTGTGGCTGATAGCACAGGTCACCTCGTCGTGACACCGACTGTTTTCCTCAGTATAGAGGAGCAGAGAAAGCACAGGTTCCCCTACCTCTAGTGTGCCAGTGTTGGTTCACACTTTGGTCAGTGGCAGTCTGCATGCCTCACTCTGCTCCCAGTTAAGAAATGTACCTGTAAGCCCCATTTTGCACATGCCTCACGACCATATAGGTGAGGCTTACTCTCTGGGATTAATTAACAAAGCTTTAGTTCAGCTTTAAAGGAACCAAACATATTGCAAAGGGACCGATCCTGATTAACTTTATTCATGAAAATTCATAATGAAAGACTCGAGCAAGTCTGGCTTTAAGAGTCTATGCAGCAGTCTGTCTCCTACCAGATCTTTTATATTGTTTAGAAAGTGTGTTATTTCGTATACTCGAAGCCAATTTACAATTTTGTTATTTACTTTCCTGTGTGGTGTTTTTTTTCCAATATTTTTTTTCAAATTATAATGAACATAAATCTTGGTTTCTTTATCAATTTGTTAATTATGAATATTTCATATCAAGTATGTCTGCTTTTAGAATATGTACACATAGAACAAAAGTATTTGGTTTGAGGTGCACAAGGCAGATACTCTATGTGATTTAAACTGACCAACCCCTATATAGTAGCTCAGCGAAGACAGGGGTTGATTACCAATCTACCCCAACCCCCACCTTCTCTATTAGTGGTGGTGTCGGTGGACTGAGTGAGAGAGATTTGACGCCACGTTTATCACTTTTGGTTTTTCTCAGTGTATTATTTCACAGACAGATATGGCCTTGGCTCTCCTTAAAAGAAACATTTTATTCAGCAGTTGTTAGGTTTTCTATTGCAAGTACAGGAAGTCTCACACGACTGAAAGATATAGCCGAACAGTTTTGAAAGAAACCTCAACGATATTGTTAATACCTGCCTAAATAGAATCAGTTAAATCGAATATTTTCCTCTCCTGTAGGCACGGCGAATACAGATCAAGTATTACTTACCTCATTCAGGAACGTTTACTTCAGAGATATTATCAACATGTTTTGGAGACATGAAAAACCAACAAACCTTAAAAAGGTCTGATGTATTCATCTCCTATCGATGCAATATTTATAAGAAGGATACAGTTGAGCTTGGATTTTAATTAAATCTGCAAATAAGTTCACTTTACAAAGCAAATAGGTCTGGAACCACGAAGACTGGGTTTTCGATGTAAATTTTGAGATCTAATGTATGAACCAAAATATTCTAATATCTGACATTTGGGACAAATATTGAGCCTGGAATTAATTGCGGTGATCTGTTACCTCTCCTTTATTAGTAGTGGCATTTCGTAAATGAAATATGATGTCCTGTAAGATGTCCTAATTTAGTTACATAAGGACGAGACTTGATTTTCTAAGACCTTTCGTATGGATTCCCCAAAGGTTAACCTTAGGCCCGCTTTTCTTTCTGATGTTCATCAATGACTAGGAAAAGACTCTAGATTATTACAAAATAAAACCTTTCGCTGACGATGATGTGGTTTCATCCCAGGTCCAAACATGGAAACCATGGCTAAAGAACTACAAAATAACTTGAATAATTTACATAAACGGTGCGATAACAACAGATTAACATTAATTACGAAGAAAGTAAAGGTATTGGCTTTTGGCTCACCGAACATCGAACAAACTAAATCAAATATATTAAACTAGATAACAACACCCTGGATCAAGTAAAGACGTTCAAATACCTGAAACATATAATACATGAAATAAAGTGTATGAAAATAGCCATCGTCTGTATTTTCTACCAATACTACTACAATATCACTTGCAATATGTTATGTCGAATTGTGTAATTTGAAATATATTGTGTCCGACTTTTTATCACCGGTTTATTCGAGCCCACCCCGTGAACACCTTGAACCTACCCCTTTTTGTTCCGATTGGTGGGTTCGGGTTAGAATAGGGTTGGGTAAGGGTTAGGGTTGTATATATATGACTATAAACCAGTATGAGTGCACTTTTCAAAGTTTTTACACCTAGAGGCTCACGGCCACCAAAACGGGGTAGGCTCAAGGCGTCCACAGGGTCGGCTCAAGGCGTCCACAGAAAGGCTCAAGGCGTCCAGGGCTCAAATCGTCCCTGGCTCAAGGCGTCCATAAACCGTTTTCGATATGTTCCACATGTGCATGCTGATGGATTTGGTGGGTGTTGGTGTCATTGCATAATCTTCACTGAATTATTCGGACACTATTCGGACACCATTGTAGTAAAATGGCGTTTTTGATGATTTCTAGGTATATATATATATATATATATATATATATATATATATATATATATATATATATATATATATATATATAATGAAAAGGAGACACAGTGAGTGTGTCTGAATTATTCTTATTTGGTTGGAAATATTCGCCGTAGTCCTTCAAACTCGGTGAATATTTCCGATGAATACAACTTCCATTCAGTCACACTAACCATGTCTCCATATATTGCTGTACAAAGATCAGCATGAGGAAGAGTCCCTGTTTATCCTAGGATACGACCATCCTCCTGTCGACCAAATGTCTTGTGATGGATCCGAAAGCTGCAAAAACCTAACCTAATTACGTCCGCGGGAAAAGTAAAAAGAAAGTGGCCTTGTATTGGATAAATGATTACCATCGCGCCGAAGGCTAAGCACATGGGCCTGCCCCACACCCTCACTAATCCTCTTGTCGTGTGTGAGTGTGTGAAGAAGCAATGGGGATATGTGGGAGCGGGATGAAGAAGAGCCACCAGGGCATCGACATTACATGGGCCATGGAATAAGGTTGCTAACAGGCTGGTGAATATTATTTGGCATCTTAACACGCCAAGTTACCACAGATATTAAAATTCGTTGAGTTATGCCACTCGAGTACTGATAATTTGTTTAGCATCCTCTCTAAATACTCCGATTTGAATAACATAGAGCCAAGGGAAATTGGGAGATAAACGTTATGGCGTCAGAAAAGAAAATATTAACAGTTGTGTATCGGCATCATTCTAAAGGCAGTGCACTCCAATTATGATTAGAATATTACTCTTGCTAAAACTAAAACCTAATTATGAGACAGTTTCTTGCCTCTCCCGAAGGGTCGGGCATCACCAGCATGTCAGATCTATACGACCGACTCTCACCAACCATACGATTGTCGATGTACGCATTTCAATCCCCCGATTCTATGCCCAAGTATGTTATATCGGTTTGTATGGGGTCAGAGGTCATTATAGATCTGAAAGCCGTTTTCCAATATCTTAAATAGAACAGAAGTTATCAAACGTTGCATTATAAGTCTACATTGTCCGGGTCGTTTAAAGAGGTTATAAGGGGGAAATGTGATCGGCACTAGTCTACATGTTGATGTTTTCTAGGTAAAAGACATTGAAATGTTATTCCCGACTCTCACGGAGCCGATGGTCAGGATGAATCGGAAAAAAATGCCGATGTCTAATGAGCTTAGTCCGCAGCCCCGGGATGTAATCTCAGACATAGCAGCTAGTACTCTACGCCGTATGCTGTGAAGGTCAACTAGTTATCCTATTATCATGTACCTCAAAATATAGAAAAGCATGAAGACATAACCTTGGTTCACTTCACGATCAAATTGCTTCACGAAAGTCACAGGGTCAAGCTGGGCTGCATGAGTTTCACCGTTGGCCATTTTAGTTTCACACTAGGCTGTATATCGAAAAAAGAACCTGCTGACTACGTAACTGTTAACGATATGTGGAGTAGTGGCACATACCAATACGACCTTCGTCAAAATATGTATATAAACATATACAATAATAAAATTTTGACCTGTCAATAATTGTTCGGGCCTAGTTTTCGCAGATTTTCTTTTTCGCTACTAGGTAATGAACTCTATGCATCATGCACTGTAATGAGGCGTTTCAATCTACCAAACAAATGGGCACCGATTATTTCGGCACTGTACAAAACTCGGTGGATAGTGGCACATGAGAATTGTTCCCTTCCTGCTATGTTTCCTCGTTTGGTATGTTTTTGAACGGTCAGCGAGTGAGGAGCCCCCCCCCCCCCCCCCCCTCCTTCACCTCCTCCTATCTCGTGAAGCAAGAGAGTGAACATCGACGATTCATGTATTAACACCTTTAGCTATAAAACCACATTAACAACTGAAAAGTGTGATTCTGAGTTGTATATCTCGGATGACAGAGCTAGAGTCAGATGTATGATCTGTGCCGTATTGTCTAGCCTTACAATCGCGCATTGACCCTTACACCCATGGCCAAGACCGTTACATAAAAGAGCACGGGTAATCTTATCCAAAGCATGTATATTCTATCTAGAAAATAGTTTTTAATTTCAGAGTGTGGCATTTGCAATCAAGAAGTATATTTTAGACCAAGGACCATGCTGGTCAGAGGTTTTAGACAGAATTTCCACAAGGGTAAACTCTACCCATACCGTGGCGCAAGGAGGAGATACAATCGTCCATGAAAAGAATGTTGAAACAATGATCAGAGTATAAGTAAGTATGCTTTCCAGAACTTTCACTTTCATACTTTTTATCAAGGTCTTCCAATTGTCTAATCTAAGGATGGAGAGTCTTGAGGGTTTTCCAGGATCCCGAGCTGTCTAGAACATTATCCTCCCCAAGCATCTTTCCATTCATGATAACATTTAGTAAATAACCGGTCCCATGTAGATGCCCTTATGGGATCATAGCTTTTCTGAAACATCGGCTGTCTCAAGCACAGTCTCATTCAGTATTATGACCTGCCTCCTGAAACATGACCGGTCCCAAGCACTGCCCCTTTGAGTATTACGACATCCCCTGCCCTGAAACATCATAGATCCTTTCAGAGCTACGACCTGCCGACTGATATATCCCCTGTCCCGAGCACAGCTCCACTCAGACCGTGGCCTCTCAAGGGAGCATCAGCCAACCTGAGCATAATCCACAGTGCCACAGTGCCCGCTAACTGCGATACTTTGCCCGTTGTTACGTCTATCAAATGCATGTGTCGTAGAGAGAAGCCAGTGGAAAAGTTACTTACATGAAGATAGATAGCAGTTGGTAGGTGGTGGGAAGTGTAGGGTAGAAAGTGTGTGGGAGGCGTGCAATGGGTTACAGAAGGAGGAAGAGAAGGACATCTGAAGGTCGACAGTTGTCTGAGGGTGGGCGAGTAGGGCAGGAGGTTATAGGAAAAGTAGGTTGGTGACATACATTTTGGAGGCTGGGGATAAGCTTGGAGAAGATTGAGGACGAGGGACATTTGACAGAAAAGGGGAAAGAGGAGAGCTGGAGTTGGGCCTCCAGGGAGGTAGACAGTGGGGTAATGTTGAAAGGCTGAGGACATACTCTTAGCAACAGGCTGACGGAGTAAGAGAACATGTGCATAGGAGTTTATTGGAGGGTGAGAGTTTTATGAAAGGCTGAGAGTGGAAGTGAGGACATGGTTATATGGCTGGGAATGGCTTTCATATGCGGCAGGAAATGAGCCTCTTGAAGGAGAAGGTGGGAGGCTGGTAATGAGTTGATGGAGGAAGGAAACCAGAAGGTAGGCAATATGCTGATGAAAGAAGGAAGCTAGGAGTTGGCGATTGGCTGACAGAGGAAGGAGGCTAGAAGGTAGGCAAGAGGTTGATGGAGGAAGGTAGGAGAAGGTAGGCTATGGGATGATGGAAGAAGGAATCCAGAAGGTGGGCTATAGATTGATCGTGGAGGGAGGCTGGAGTCGGCAAAAGGGCTGAGAGAACACGATAGTGACGTACGAGAAGCCTGTTCTTAGTACTGCTTTGGCCTATGAATCCCCTTCTCCGCCAAGTTCCTCGCGCACGTCAATATTTCAATCCCAGGCCCGGTGCTCCAGCGAGAGATAGTGAACCAATGATGAATGGAATCAGGGAAAATTACGATCTCATCGACCTGCCCAAAGAGATTTGTTCCGAGAAGAGGAAATGGAGACAAAGATATCTGCACCCAGCGAAGTGGTTTGCGGTTCACGCACTGATAACAAAATGGTGATCTGACCCTCTCTAATCACCGAATTCCGTGTGCACAGACACCAGGGCCAGAATTCTGGGAGTCTGGAACACGAAGGAGTGCCATAAGAAATCTGAAGCGATAAATTTCCTCGGATAGGATGGATTTTGCCGAACCATGGATCTTCCTATTGTGCCTTTTTTTATTAAACAGACACTACTGGGTCTGCCGTGCCTCTTTCACATGGATGGTCATTTAGCTCGAAACTCACGTAAGAGTATTTATTACTCTATTTAGGAGACATAAGTGAAATGAGTTATCTGCGAAAGGCTATGTAGGAACTTAGTTATAGATTTATGTGAGTCATCGAAACAGGGTATTTCTACCCAGTTCTATAAAGATTCGTTGTAGGCTCTCCTTAGGTCCTCGACTCTCCTTCTATCAAAACACGCCTCCCTCTCTCTGTTTAATGTTTTCTTAGCTTTCTTGTCTGTAGTGCTGACTGATATCCTCCTGCATACTCTTTCCATCTACAATACCCTCCTGGCTGTAAGATTACACTGCCTTCCTTAATTTCCCTCCTACGTCTCTCTATTACAACCTTTTCGTTGTTACCATACCCTCTAGCTCCAACTCACCGGTCATAGCACGATCACTACTTTCCTATTGGCCTTCCTTGTATCATGTTTACTCCATCATCTAGATGACACGTACTTGTTATTCGTTCCACCTTAGACAGTTTTCCATTTCCAGACTCCATTCTATTTCCACCATACAGCACTTTATCTCACCCCTGGAATAAATCCCCATAGGCTCAACACTTGGAACTCGTTCTCCATGCCCCTACGGGTATTGCGGTCCGTTCTCCATGGTCTATATCCTGTGTGCCATCCATTCTTTTAATGTGTATAGGGGTGAGATACAGAAAGCAACTCGTTTTGGTCAGAGAAGTCATTCTGCAACTCGTTTGAATGCTACATGATATTCACTTGGCTGTCGCCTCGTTCATATCACTCCGCATCAAACTCGTGGAGAACGACGACTTTGACCAAAACTTGTTGGTTTCTTCTTTACTTCCTCTCTTCCTCCTAGCCAACCCTTTTACCAAACCAACGTCTACTAATCCCCTCCTCCAATTCCCGCTCTCCATCCTTTTGTTTACCCCAACTCCGCCAACCACCCCCCTATATTCGCCTTCTGATCCCATTGGAAGTGGATGACACTGACCCCATCCTTTTCTTGCTAAAATACAGTCAAATCTGAAATTACGTTATTGATGTTTACCGCTCAATCTGCCTTAAGGCCTTTTGCAATGCCAACCCCTGTTTTGTGAGTCCTTTAAGCACGTGCCTCGTTACCAGAGACACGAATCACAGGCTGAAGTTTCTGTTTGATATCTGAATATTCAATAGGGCAGTCTTTGTTTGTGGAACATCGCTAACAACAACCTATTTTAACTCCCAGATACAGATTGGAAAGATCTACGTATCATACGGTCTATACTGAGCAGTAAAGTGCGGAGGTGCATTTACAACGATACATAAGAACAGTTTCATTCATTACAATGTATAAAAAAGTCAGAAGAAGACTAGAGAATGGAAGAGGGTGGGGAGTATGGGAAAAACTGATTTAGCTATGACCAAGGCAGCTGCCCCGGAGTTATTACTTAAAACTATGCTGCTATAAGACAAAGGGGTGTAGTGTAATTACTACGTGAAGATCGGATTAAAATCCCAGTTCAGATGATTATGACAGATGAACATGAAGAGATTAAAAGTAGATTGAGCCTGAAGGGATAGGGTCGATAAGACAATAGAACTGGGACCTAGCTAACACGTTCAGAACCATGGGGGTGCGAAGAGCAACCCTCTCCCCACATCTTGTATTACACAGTGGCTGCCTTATGGATAATACAAGCCCTAACACGTCAGGGTGAAAAACATACTTCTCAATGCCATATATATATAGCTTACGCGTATATATTTAGGTATTAGCAGACATGCAGAAAGTTAATCGGACTCTTTTCTATGTAAGAAATATAGAATATTGGATAACAAAATAATAAGCAACAATAGATTCATGGATAAATTCAAAACTGAACACCCCCGAGATAGCCGCATAACTCTGATGCTGGGACTGATCTGAAGCCTGATAAGAACAAAAATGCTAGACACATCAGCGACGCCCAGAACAACAAATTTTGACGATCCCCCGCTTACTCATGCACCTAATTTTCGAACATTCTAGAGGCTCAAACCTAAATGACGACCGGAACAACAAGAACAATAAGATCGTCATCAGAGATCAATCTACCAACGGTTAAACCAAGAATGGAGAAATTTTGACGATCCCCCGCTTAATTAAGCACCACTCTGGAACAGAACCCAAATGACCGACTCCAAAGCTACCTTTAAAGGAGAAGCTAGACAGACTTGAAATAGCAGATGAAATATAACTTCTTGTTGTACATTGACTCATGGAAGTGTTGTGAAATCGAAATCTGACATGGAATGTTTGCAATGTATTTACAATGTTTTTATATGATTTTTAACACCAGTATGATTAAGTGAATGCCCCATTTTATATGTTTAATCTAGAGTTTAGGCAAAGTTGTTCGTTGGCAGATCATCTAAAATGCTGGCAGTGGTGGAGCTTTTAAATGAAGCAACAATGTGTTTCATAAGCACAATAATGTGCTGCAATAAGAACTGCAACTGGGCACTTTTCAGTGGCCATCAGCTGGTCCACACCCTGGCCCGACTTCCTGACAACTCGCCACAGACATGGTACGACAGCACTTTCATACCATATCTTCAGTTTTCGTGGTGTCCAGCTCATTAACCATGCCTATTCTGTCCACATCCTGTCCTTCATCGAGCAGTCTTTTTAGCCAGACAGGTGCTTTAAATACAGTGCCGGATGTCATTGCCGGAATTCAATAAAAGAGTCTTTGTCCCCGTTACTGAAGTTTATCATACACCAAAGGAGCAAGACAGCGACGAGGGTGAGGACCAGCATCTTCAGCCTAAGAGGATTCAGGCTTGGACTTAGCCTCTGCTCCTGCATCATGATCTGTTTCAACTTCAGATTCGTGCTCGGGCTTTGTTATGGCAGCAGTAGCAGCCTCTTGAGCATCTGGTGCTTCAGGCTAGTATCGATGTATTTCAGCAGCAGTAGTATTTATCTACAGGCTGTGGGTCTGTCATCAATAAATGTTTAAATTTATCCGAACTTCACATTCTATTAACTGCCTGTGGTTTCTGTGTGCCGCCTTCTTTCTAGGCAAGACTGGGATGGTTCGACGTGGAGTCAGCTGTCCCCATTTTATACCATCTTCCGTAAGTTAATAATATCCAACAAACGGGTGAAGGCAGGAGGTTCGGATCGTCTGCTGTCCTTTCTCCAGGGTTGTAGACGCCCGCCTCAAGAGTATTCAACCTCCAGAACCAGGTGGCTTCTTAATAGGCTCACAGACAGGAGCGTGTGCCTTGTCTCCGTCAGAATTGATGAATGAAGATGGGTAGGTCCAAGCTACTCGCTAGAAACAGAGTAGCTCGATGAAGTCAACTAGCACCAGATGATATCATCAAAGCCTTGTGGTCATGAACAGTCATGATGAATTGCACCAGTGGGAGGAGGGAAGTATAGCAATACAAAGATTTAATGACCTAATATGAAACAAAACGGTCTGTTTCGATTAATAGAGAATCCTGACAGGGGATAGCTTGTACGTTTCAAAAAGGACAGAACACTCGAGGTATGAGTAACTATGCTGGAGAAAAATACTTTTGATATCAATTACAAGTATATTTCTGCACTTATACACCCAGGGATTTGCACCAGAAAAATACAGCTTTTCTTGAACAGATAGCCGATACCTTATCTCCAATTTCTAAAAGGTCAGGTGAACTCAGACCACTCTCATACCCAGCTGTAGTATGATCCAAAAGATATCATTCTTTTTCTACCTACAATGAACTGGCAGTCATTTTATGCCGCGACTATAGTGTCCCATGGCTCTCTCACTGTCTGATGAATTATTTATATAAATGTATTGTTCATGTAGGGAGTGGTAGTATACTCCTTCTATGCTAGAGAATGCAGTATACCAGTCTCTGCTGTGTGGAGATTCAGGTGAACTAGGACATGTAAGTGTCATGGATTCGCTCCTATTACGTAACTGGGCTTATAGAAAGTTGATTCTGCAGTGGGTCAACAGGTTACTTGTAGAGTTCTTTCTGTAGAGAAAGAGCCCATGGGATCTCACAGGTGGTGCGGTCTTCCACATCCTCTCTGTGTTTGAGCTAGGACCAATTAATTTCGCTTGATTGTGTCCAGCTCCCCCGTGCTGCTACCTAGCACCTGGTGCTAGGAGACTGATGTTGTTCCCGAGTTGAGCTTTGGCTCTGCTGTGGTGTATGAATTTTGTTTACCCTTAAAAAAACCGTGTTTTATTAAAGTGACTATGTTTGGTCTGGTGTGATTAGGGGTTACCAAATCACCAAGTTTTCATCCAAAAAACGAGCAGGCCTGTGGGTTAACATATCTGGTTACTAGAGAAGACCCGTTTTGGGGAATTAAATTGGAGAACCCATTTCAGATATTTATGGATAAGACAGTTTCATATAGATGGAAAGGCCTGACTAGTTATCTTTTAGGCAAATAAACCAACGGATTTAAAAAATAAGTCCAGGTTAGGGTTAGGGTTAGGGATAGGAATAGGGCCAATTATGAGGCCAAGATTAGATACTTAATACTAAATAAAGTATTTATCAAAATTTGTAATAAGAAATAATTTGGATATATTCAATATGGGTCAAGTTTTTTGTGGGTCGAGTTCTCCAGTATTCACATGTACATCCACAGAGTAGCACATCTAATCGCCAGACTAGATATACAGTCAACCGAGGTTAGAATAGATTGAATCGGTGACTGCAAAATTTAATTAATTTGGGAAATTAAGACACTGTAACGTAACAGCAGTAGCAGATAATAAAGAAAGTAAAAAAGTCAAAATGTATTGTTTGTAAAGTTGGCTGAAAACATACGATACTTATCGTATTTCTCAGGACCATACGCAGTCCACTGCAGATATATCGGAGACGTGCTACGCAGGTTGAATTTGATACTAGTCTCGCTGCAGAAGTAGTGTATTGGAAAGAGAAACACGGCTTACCATTTATTAATTTGATACCCTTAAGAGGGCCCAAAAGCCTGAACGTTGGTAGAATGTTGGTAGATGTACAAAATTCTAAGGGCAATTTTCAGATATTTGTGTATTAATTATGCATGCTGTACTCGATTTCGTCAACTTTGAGTGCATTGAACTTCCTCTGTAGTAGACAGCTAGTAAGCTGTATTGATAGACACTTGACAGCTCGTCAAAGAGCTCAGTACCGCTACACGGGAATTGTAATACAATTCTAGATCGTGAGCAGCTCGCAGTGCCCGATCAAGAGCAGTCCATGTTAAGCGAGATCGGTGGCCGGCGGCACATGAAATCACTCGCAGAATCAAAGTACTACATAAGGACCATAGTTCCAGTGAGCAACGCTTAGTACATAAGTGAACAAGGTTGGATACAACTACCTCCAGGGATTTAACGTACAGCAGGTGTTGGGAGGTTTCGATGGGCCCTGCATGAAATTCCGTGCGCCTCCTGGCATCAGCTGTGGGGTTCTATGGGCAGCTACAGACACCTGACCTAGCTGCCCAAGGGACGCCTACCTAATTGTGATTCTGAGCAGCGCGAGTAGACCTGAGCATTTCCAACAGTCCCCGAGCAGTACTTCTGGACAGGGTCTGGCCTGCCCGTCGGTACGTCGTCCCGTCCCAGAAGCCCAGAGGGCTAGGAGCCCAGAGGGCTAGGAGTCCCTGCGTAATTCTCACCAACACCAGGCGGCTCTGGATTGCCAACGGTACCAAAACCCTTCAGGCACTACGAGTAACTCAGAATGTTAGGAAAAGAAGGCAAGCTGTGAAGAGGGATTCTACTGAGAATAACAGCCTCGGTTTATGGGGGGTCCTTATATTCCAACCAGTTGATCTACTTGCTGATATATATACACTATAGAAGGGAAAAGCTGCCTGGTATTGCCTTGTCATGAATCATATAATTTCATATGCTCTTAAGTTCAGGTTCCCACAAATAACCTTCAGGCATTCATATAGTAGCCCATCAATGCTGAAATCATTAAAGGGTCCTACTTCACAGGTCAATGCCGAGGGGTTAAGCAGGTGATTATTTCTCTGTCAGAAAACGTTAGCTGCTCACCCACCGACACACTGCTAACCTAGTGTGAGTCTGGACGGATTCTATCGCGCATGCGCACACAGTGGCAGATAGGAGAGCCGCGTCGAGAGCGACTCGACGTATGCGGGTCAGCTCGGGGGTTAGATCGGGTTGTGGGGGCCACGTCTCAAGCCTGGCCATGAATGCCACAAGAACTAGAGGCCATTTAGGGAAAGGAGCTGCAGCTAGGCATGACACTTAGACCCCAATATCTCACTCTCCTCTATCTTTCTCTCTCATTCTTTCTCCCGCTTTCTTTCGTTAACACAACTTCCTTGTATCTAAATATCTCCCCTTCTATCGATCTTTCTTGTGATATATATATATATATATATATATATATATATATATATATATATATATATATATATATATATACGTTTGCATATATCTCTTTCTGTCAGTCTTATTGTTTTTGTCTTTCCTCTCTTCTCTCTTTCTCTGTCGGGCTAAACAAGAGAGCAGGATGGGGGCACTGTCAATACGTGCCAATGGGCTAATCCCGATCATGTACACAGATTCGTTGATATAGTGCTAGTGATGGTCCACCTACATCACACTCTTATTGTCTCTGTATACACAGCCTTACTCCTCACACCCCTAGAACAGACAGGTCATTGGCTAGCTCATTCGGATGGGAATACAAAACAGTCCCCGAGAGTGTTTGTGAGGGCGTGTACTTGTGTATGCGAGATAGCATGAGACAGCAGAAGAGACAGAGAGAGATGGTTTTCTCGAGTGGCATACATACAGTTATGCATTACAGGATGGCGAAACCGTTTTATAATATATCATATGGAACCCTGGAGAGTAGAATAAGAACGTCCGGGAAGTGTTGGTTAACTCATGTTGTGAATTTTATATGATCAACCTTAGTAGTGCGTGATCTACACATAATGGAGGGAATGAAATTGAATAACATGAGGTATATGCGGGTACGATCAAAGTTGATAATGACATGTAGAACATACATGAAGGCAATTAGAAAAGATGAAACAGTATTGATCTCAGCACTATTGATTCGTTTTAACGTAATCAAACGTGCATGTTTACATTAGAACAAAGCACATTGGGACGTTTGGATTAGTCTTCCTAACTAAATTAAGTAGCATGATACATATATTTCATTTCAGAGCGCATTTGAAGAATTGTATTAAGGCCGTACTTAAAGGGGCACCTTATCCGTTATTATAGAAGCAGGAGTATTTCAGATATTCAAGTAAGAATGTATTATTATCTCAACCCTGGTATTTTTGTCCAATAGGCAAAACATTGGGAACTCGTTCTCCATGCCCCTACAAGTATTGCAGTCCGTTTCCCATGGTCTATATCCTGTGCGTTGTCCATTCTTTTAGTGTGCACATGGGTGAGATAAATACAGAAAGCAACTCGTTTTGGTCAAAGAAGTCAATTTTCCAACTAGTGTGAATGCTATGTGATATTCACTCGGTTGTCGCCTAGTTCAAACTACTCTATATCTAACTCGTGGAGAACGATGACTATGACCAAAACTTGTTGCTTTCTTCTTAAGTTCTTCACAATCCAGTGCTCAGCCTTTCCAGATATTCAAGCAACGGGAATGAAAAGGCTTTATGGAGACCTATCGAGTTGGGATTCTTCAGTGTTAATTCATAATATGGAGTCAGGCCCTACGAAACGTAGTTTTATTTGAACAACTTGTTATTAAGTGGGATTCACACGATGGGAGAAATAGACCTGAGACTGGTGTACTTCACATCTTTGCACCAGTCGGCTACTATTTCCAGCTGGGTACAGAGTTTCGCAGATTGGGGTGTTCTACAGTCTCAGGGAAATATGGCGGATCCAATCCACATGGGAAGACTTATAAGGTACATAGTCTCACCCCTACACCCCTAAACAGGGTATACAGAGTATACAGGGTACACAGTTGCTGACTCAGGGCACTTGCCCATGTGAATAGGTGTTATTTGGGACCACTGAGACTCAGAGACTGGTGTAGAATGTCTGAAGTACATTTGTCACACCAAAATGCCCCTCTAAATCACCTGTTTAAAGTCAAAATCCCATGACATTCTGTTCCTTGTTAAGTGGGATTCACACGGTGGGATCCATGTACCTCACAGGCCGTTTGTCTGAGACAAATCCTGTTGAGATTCGGTACTGGAACACAATCTCCTTGTGTGAATGACAGGGTTCCGTTTTGCTGAGACAACTTTTTTCTCTCGCAATTGTCGGCGACGATCACCCCTAACAAGGAACAGAATCTCATGAGATTTTGACTTTAAACAGGTTTAAAATCTAGAGGGACATTTTGGTGAGACAAATGTATTTCGCACGTTCTCCCCCAATCTGTGAGTCTCAGTGGTCCCCAATAACACCTATTCACACGGGGAAGTACCCTGAGTCGGCGACTGTGTACCCTGTGTACCCTGTGTACCCTTTGTAGGGGTGTAGGGGTGAACGTCTTCCCATGTGAATTGAATCTGCCATGTTACCCTGAGACTGTAGGACACCCCAATCTGTGCAAGGGAAACAATTGTCTCAGCATAATGGAACCATACAATTCAGACGAGGAGATTGTGTTCCAGTACCGAATCTCAGCAGGATTTGTCTCAGAAAAACGCTCTGTGAGGTACATGGATCCCATCGTGTGAGTCCCACTTTAGGTTCCAACACAATCAAACTGGTAAATACCATCTGCAAGCCAGCCCAGTGTCAGATCAGAAGGACCTTACACAGCGGTATGAATACATATATAATTGCTATCCATAATGTCTGTAGATACATCCTGGAGCCAAATGTTGAGGATCTGTTGACGTAAACCGTAAAGGCATGCAGGAATTCCCTCTAAGATGCTGTTTTATGGAGGCTTAACGCCTATGGTGGAAGGTTTGGATCAATACTTTTACTGCGAAGAATCCATTGGCGTATTCCAATAATCAGCTATTAATCCTACGCTCCAAAGAGTAGGGATGAGATCTACCATCCATATTAATGACAATAAACTATCAATAATGCCATCTACAATCCCGTTCTCTACATTTCGTAAAACACCAAGACATGGGATTACTACAGATCAGTGAAGTATCCAATCTCCGCACGGATGTGTCCGAAGTGTGAAGTTATTGAAGGAAAAGCAAGATCGGAATGCTGGTTTTATTAGGATGATTACAGATGAACCGGTATTTTAACCGAAATAGGAAGCACTGGAGGGTAATTAATTTGACGCTGAGGCTTGCCGCGGGGGGATGGGTGGGCTTACTTGAGCAATTGAGGTGTTAAGTTAAATTCCCGCCACCCACAAACCAGAATCTGTCAGTTGTATTAAACTATGGATTGGCCTAGATATCTGACGCCAACACGCATGCATTTTGGACAGTGTTGTAAGTTCTCATATATAACTGATTGGGTATATCATACAGGCTTAGGATACAACAGCAACCGTGCTCTCAGATACACTGTATATGATGGATAGCCCTTTCTCACAAAGACCCCCAAGACACGCATACCTATGTCATCTCAATAGCAGACAGCCGTAGTGTCTCATAATATGTCGTAACGCAGCGCAGTATGTACCGTAATCCCATATTGAGCAATGTGTGGTTGGCCTTGAACATTGTCCTTAATAGAGGAGGAAACCCCTATATGTGGGAGATCCATATCCGAAATGTGTATTCATAATCGATAAATCTTCGTCGGCGATAGAAGGACTAACATAAACAATATCAAAGCGCCAATGTCATGCACCAATGGAGCTGTGCAGATACATAAAAATACTATTCTATACGACTTGATTTGCCACTCTTTTCTAGAAATGCAATTTGGGCATGCTTTTGCAGTGTGCTTGCAGCGCTTGGTACTGCTGGGTCCAGGGAATAACTGTGGTACCCGTCCATAGAGCAGGACAGTGAAACATTCTATAGTCAAATCAAATGACGTTAGTTGACTTCACCAGCCAAGCGGTGCAGTGAGATCCGGCAAGCTGAGCGGTCCAGTAGAAATACAGCAGTGCGGTGTGACGTGACCAGAAGAGACTCGCCGCTCAAAGGCCAGGCAATTTCTCGCCAACGCCGGGACCTTCTGCGAGTCCCTGCTGACCCCACAAAGACGCCGGTGTCTTCCTCAATGGACGCTGGATCGGCGATGACACGCGTCCGCGTCTGGGAGTCGAGTGCTCACGTGACAGCCTCCCCACTCCCGCGAGTGTGATTATGCTTGAGGGGTTTTAGAAGAGGGAGATGGGGGTCGTACTCTATATACCTTTACTTAGAACGCACAACGAGAGCTACCTAGGATGTGCCACAATGAGAAAGATAATCAAATGTATGGTAAATCCTATTATATCATATGGATTCAGTGGGGTGATTTGGTATTTTGTCAAGACCAGCTCGTAATTTGCAGAGACAATGAAGAATTTTTCCACTTGGTTGGAAGCAGGGTTGGTTGACTTGATACTACTAGCACAGTAAGCCAAATATATAACTAATTAACAACGTATTCATTAATGACAGGGAAGTCGTCATTCAAAGCAAAAAAATATCTTTATGCAATAGAGTAATCAACGAGAGTTAGAAGTCATGACAAGACTTGAATTAATCAGCGAAAATTAGAAATCATTGTATCGAATGATACGCGGTTCCAGATTCAAATTGTTGGTTGAAACATTTATATAAACGTTGTGGAGTTTTCTTCAGATGTGTGTCTGTGTAAACTCTGACCCGGCTAACAATTAACTTGCCTCTCGGTCACACACAGATATGATGACACCATTTGGGAAAGTTTCAATGCTCATAAATTGGAAATATATAGGGCTATCAGTGGTTAGAAGCAAAGACACACACTAATAGCTCTCATAACATAATATCAGTATGTTATATGTGCCCTACATACTAATACTGCATTTACTCGCGCTAAATGCAAGCAATTCTCTGCAATATTTAAGTCTTATGGACAGTAGTTCGTTGTTTAATTATAAATAGATTTCAATAATGCATGACGTCCGCTTGACAAATAAAAGAGCGGCAGTTCAGTTAATGTCAAGTAAGTGCAGTGCATTGACATATGGGATATAGCTATTATCTAGGTTTCAGGATTTCTTCGTTCTCGGGGAAATGGTCCCTAGCTAATAAAAAAATGTTGATGTTGAATCCCATCTTTCTATTCTTCATCATTTTGTGTTCCTTTGCACTCACCGTTAGATAAATATAAATACCATATCTATGTATGTATCTATATATGGGATAGATATGTATCATATATATGGTATATATACTATACATACATCAGTACTAGTTGTACATATATTATTGATTAAAGAAGAATGGTTATATAAGATATATAAGATCTTATATCTGATTGATAAAGGTCTTATATCCATTTGATAAAGGTCACCAGTACAATGACGATGGACGTCATTATGCATAAGTATCCCGCCCTCTTTTATCATTCATGTTTACTACACACAACACTCCACTGATTACTGCGTACACAGCTGCAGTACCCAACCGTGCACTGAGAGCTGGCCAGACAACATTCATAATAGGATTCTACACTGTCTCATAACGTGCCCAAATGTAGTAGTACATAAACACCATCGTCAGAGAAATAAAATGCTATGATTACCTAATAGGGTGGGTAGGGATGGGGAAGATGAGGCGATACTAACCTCAGGATTACCACCCACACGTCATCACAGCAGCAACTGGCATATAAATATTTATGACCTCTTTTTAGGAGGAAAGGAACAGAGTAGTGCCGACCCGCATATGACCTACAGGGGTCAAGCTGTGTGTCATCAGGGAATCAGATGTACATCTATTTAAAGTGGTGCGGTGATGCTGTAAGTGTGGTTGGTAGTAGCGATTGTAAGGGTGGGGGCATTGTTGTGCTGAAGGTGAGAGGGATGGTGGTACAGGTGTTTTTTTCTTTGTAGTGGCCTTTGTCATGGTTGCATCAATGGTAGTTGTGATTATGGCCATTGTTGCATTGGTGATAGATTGGTATTTTGGCCATGGCCACCAGGGTGATGGTGTTAATGGTGGTCATGGTAATCGTGGTGACTGTGGTTGCGGTTTAATTGTGGTCCTGACATTCATGTTATTAGCAGTGTCAGCAGTGGTCATTGCGTTAGTGCTGAGTTTGGTTGGGGTGGTGCTAGTGGTGGTGCAAATGGTCTTGGTAATAGTAATGTTAGCAGTGGTTATGGTGGTAATTGTGGCTGTGGTCTTGATGGTTTCAGTGAAATACAAGATGGTCATGGTATTAGTGGTGTTAGCAGTGGTCATGGCGGTAGCGGTGACCCTCTTGGTCATAGTGGCATTAGTGATGTTAGCAGTGGTCATGGTGGCAGTGGTGGTTTTGAAGGTCATGGTGATATCAGTGAAATACAAGATGGTCATGGTATTAATGTTGTTAATTATTTAGCAGTGCTTATAGTTTTAGTGCTGACTTTGGTCAAGGGGGTATTAGTAGTGGTGGTCATGATATTAGGGGTGTTTGTAGTGGTCATGGTATTGGAGGTGATTATATAGTTTTGCTGATATTATTAGTGGCGGTTTCTTTCAAAGGCATTTATTTACTCTGGATAACACTCAGCTCAAGAGAGCTGGTCTCAACGTGTATCCACCACAAAGAACAGCTGTGCTGATGCTGATGCCCACCCCTCCCCCTCACCCCCAAAAAAATAAATAAAATAAAATAAAGATAATCATGAATAAAAATCATGATACTAATAGAAGTGTAGAACCTTGGGGTGGTAAAGGTGTTTAATGGCGCGGTCATGCCGGTGCAAGTATTAAAGATGCAGTGCGGTGATTTTATGCACATTTAAGTAATAAGAGATGGAAGTGTTTATCGAGTGGTTCAAATGGTGGATTTGGGCTGATTGGTAAATGGTGTGTTGGGGTGAAAATGTAGGATGTGGTGCGGAGGTGGCTGTATGATAAGGTGGAAATCGGTAGGTAGTGGGGATATAGGGAGAGAAGTAGGCATTGTGAGGAGCAGATGGTGAGTTGGTGTTGATATGCTACTGCTGGTATGCCTACTTGATGGATGGCGTTGTGTAGAGAATTGTGCTGGCTACATCACTGTAGCTGTGCAAGCTAAAAGAGATCATTAATCCCAATCCCTAATGCTCGGCCTCCACACTCACATATACATTGGCCAACATGTAAAAAGCCCTTATCGATTGGCCCTGGAACAGAACAGCTAATGGCAAATTGCCGAATAGATCAGCCAATGTGGCACTAGATAGGCGTCAGCATATGGCGAATGGGGAGGCAATGGTGGAATGGCGAACGTGTGGAAATGATTTAGCCATATATATGTATCAGATATGTTGTTATCATAGAAATGGGACCATTGGGCGGAGAATCTACTATTAGCACACCAGAGTCTGCTGACCTATCATATGTATATATATATATATATATATATATATATATATGTATGTATGTATGTATGTATGTATGTATGTATGTATGTATGTATGTATGTATGTATGTATGTATGTATATATATATATATATATATATATATATATATATATATATACCCACATATAAATATTAAGATACATTGTGTGCCTTTTCTTTTGCCGAAGTTTCAAGCTCTGATCACACTACAACTCCGATCATGGCAAGTTAGTAAACGGTAATCGAGGTGGCTTCACTTTTCACATTGCACACAGTACCACCAGTGTGGCCAGATCTGCAGCTGTGTGAAATACAAAAGGAATTGTCACATCGAACGTATGAGATATTGTCATATAAAACTCGATTGTCACAGGAGTCTGTCCCCTATTATGGATACGTTGCAGTTTGTGAACTTTGCATTCTGTAAACACACCTATTTATAATGCCCAGGCCTGCCATTCAGGTGATACATCTATTTGTTATAGCAACTCTGGATGTAAAAATGGCAATATGAGACTGTGATCACTACTCTACTCACAAGTATCAAATCCAACTACAAGTCATATATATGGACTGTGCAAAGCTGGAGAAACTGTTGATATGAAGTAATATCGTAAAACTGGATGAGTTTTAATTTTGGCTCCCATATGCGACGACAGGAGTTTGGCGTAGTGATTTCATGAGGCGGAGCCGAGTGAAATCCGGAGCTAAAACTCAATTCTCTGGTCACGTTTCCAATGTCTTGTATGCTACTAGGAGCGTATTTTACTCTGTATGTGACATACCGGAGCGTACGTAAACTCAATGGTAAGCCTATGGCATTTTATAATAGGGGTTGGATAATGTGTAACACCTACGTGAATGGAATAAGATCACTTGTTATTGTACACTCGTATACATTTCTAACAATTGACCCATTAGCATTCATAGTGCTGTACATAGCAATGCGATAATGTACGCGGATGATCTCGTGTTACTAGTTACTGGGAATACAATGTATTTCTTTTTCATCTTTTATTTAAGCTGGTTCGAGTTCAGTACAATAGATTACTGGTTTATTCACTCGGCAGCACCGATTGACAGACAATCCGTTTTGCTCTTTGATATAAAGCATGGTGTGTTAGCAAGATATAGATCAGACAAGATACGAAGAATAAAGAAATAAGTATTTGTACAGCGTTTGAGTTTATGCACCACACCTCTGTTAACTGACCCCAACAAATGTATTCTCTTGAAATGTCTTGTATTTTGTCCTGTCATAATGTAATTGTATAGATGTTCTGCGAGGTAAAGTAAGCCTATCGGATGGTAAACTTTATTAGACAAATTATATAGGATATTTACACCATTGTAATCATACGAACGTAGCGTAATTATACATGACTGCATGATGTAGATGTACTACAAGGAAACACGCTCATAACTAAGTCACTGTACACATTCATTTTCCCGAATCAAAAATGAAATTAAATATTGTCAATTGATACAAATCCTACATTCGTTCATGGTTGTATTAGATGTCTACTGATCGTCTTCGGTTCAATCAAATACAGATTCCGCTTCTGAGTTCGTCTGATCTCGTTGGATATATTGCTGCACTCTGAAGCCTCTGAGCATTTGATACATCCTTCCATTGAGTTCAATAGGAATCCAGCGCGAGACATTCCTTTACACACTCACCACACCCAGACATCCTGTATTAACGCTCAGATCCAGAATTCACCTCCTCATCCCCACCTATCTACTCAAAGTAAGTATCACACAGTGCACTCACACCCTCCTCCCGACGATGGGGTCTGTGGATTGAAGTGATTGGCGGGTAGCCAGAAGGCCCTTTCGGAGCACCACTCCATCAGGTAGCCTTAAAGACTGACAGGTGTTTTAAGTGTCTGAACTAATCACGTGAAGAAGGCGCTCCAGGCTGTGGCGAAGTGACACCTGGCGGTCTGGGTGTTAACTACATGCACACGCGTCAATGGTGGTTTGTTAGAGGGGAATGGAGATGAATGGTCACTGACGGGAAAAACTGTAAATAAAGGTTATTATACACTTTGTGAGGTTGATACCCTAAAGTCATAAACCTACAGAATGTTGCAGACTCGATTCTGACGTGACAGGACTCGAATTTCCAGATTTCTTAGAACAATACAGACTTTACTCCATGTGGATTTAGTTGATGTCACACAGAGATAGTCAGACGTAGTCAGACTCTGTTCGTTCCTCACTAGAGTCGGACTTGATGTCATAGGCAAACTTTGAGACATAACATGATCGCTGGTAACCAACTCAATTAAAAATTAGGTTTTCAAAATGGCGCATGGTTGATTGAGGAGCTGTCCCATTCAGGAGTTCAAAGGAGGATTTAATAAAAAATAAAAAAAAAAGAGGGAAATATCTGCTGCTCATATGATGTGAGTCTGAAGAGTATGATGTAAGTTGTTAAATTCAACTGTTTTTTATTTCATGCCACTTCCTTTAAAAACGTTATTGTGCGAACCAATTTGGTTCGCAAAGAATCTCAAAGTTTGCCTATGTCCTTAGGTACAACGCCTGTAGGGAGTGCTAGGGGAAACACAGCGTTGTACTACGTTTAACTACACAGAGAGGACGCTGACGCTTCTTGTCTAGTCCCACCCAGTCTGCCTCCTTCTGTTAGGTTTACAGTATCCTCCTGACTTAAGATAAATACTCTAATCCGTTAGATCAGATGGAAGAGCTGGTGGTTTGGTGTGTACATCAGAGGCCTCATTGATTAGTGTGTTGCAAGGAAAAACCTGTGTTACGTGATTATAGACTCAATACCTCTCGTGCCTACGATCTCGTGCTTATGAGACTCGAGCTTATTAAATCAATGATCTATTTTAGAACCTGTTGTCAATGCACCCTTCATATTTTGTGTTAGTCTACTTTGATATATTGCTAGATTTACACTTTCATATACTAATGGAAGCTTGCTAAAATGACTGCAAAATCATCGGGCTGGAACTGATCAATGTCTTTATGAAAATTAAAGTTTCACATGATAAGCAGCTATGATAGCTGGCTTACGTTCTAGCAATGCAGAATATAAACATATGTTTCAGATGATCAATACATTTCCTTTCTTTAGAATGGCACAGAATGGCACACATGGTCGAGTCGTGATGAAAAAGTAACTTGATTACGGTGCTGCTTTACGTGCAACAGGAATAATCTAATCTGATAATATCAGATTTCTAGAGTACTCCATTCCATTAAGGTTGTGTGTTCCATCGTCCGGCTCCTTGTCTATCCATTTAGAACATCATAGTAACTTACTACTGAACATACAAGGCCACTATATTTTAATCCCGAGATGGGGGCCAAACAAAGGCTACATACATATGCGTCCGACTAGGCCCTCATATAAAGTCAGAAGGCCGTACAGCATCCCGCCAAAATTGGCATGCTTTCCCTTAATTTCGACTAAACGTAGACTATATGAAATGCACATATATATCATATGATACGGATATGTGAAGAGGACATATATATATAATACACAAACCAGTAAATAGGAAGGCTTCTCTGTGCTGGAGTATATATGCTCTGTAAGACAGAATAGGCAGACATAATATAGACGCCTTCACCAAAAACAACAAAGAAGGCCGAACTGAAAGCAAATTCTGCTACCCTTTTCATGCAAATGAGAGAGTTCTCTATATATTTTGGAGATGCCGATTACTTGAGTATTTGTGCTATAGCCATGCACCTTCGTGTTTGAGTATTTGCTATTTTGGTTTAACGTCTTTAGGAATAATAGACTGGAACATATCTCCTATTTCTACACCTACTCCTCTAAGGTTGATAAGATAAAACTTGTCTCTAGAAGTATGGTGAGCTTTCTGCGAATCATGTGCCACACTAATCTACCTCATGCAATTTTGAAATTAGATTCCCTCTAATCGATGTTAAAAGGAAAACTTAAATTGGATGCCCTTTGCAAGGATCCTCAACTTATCATGGTTACAGTAGCCACATAAATTGTGGTGAATAGCACGAAGGGCCTATTCTATCATATTCTAAATAAAGTAGGATATAACTGTCCTGAAGTTTTGGATTTACATAGCATCGGAGAATACAATACATCAAATGAGTTCCCACTCAGAGGAAATGCGCTAAAATCACTGAAGTAAGTGAATATCCGCAACATGTTCTTTCTCAGTGAGATGGAAGTTGGCGATGTATGAGCTCTGTGCCGCCTCCTCCTGTTGTTAACAAAGGAAACTTCTATGCTGTTACACATATACTCTGTCTGCTGTGCAGATGTGTGATGATACTGGATGTACGTATTACAAGGCATTCGTCAGTAGTTGTAAAGAGACTACACAGATGACGAATTACAAGGTAATTTCCATACCCTACCCCTCCCCTTCCACCACCCTTCCACCCCCACCCCCACCGCGCCCACCCCTGCCACTCCTCCCCTCGAGAGGACAAGAAGGAGGCAGGAATGGCATTAGACATATCAATTTATTTACAGTGATAATATGAAATATACATGTAATAGATAATAATATTTGATATTTGACGACAAAATGGATGATGATATATCTCAGGCCTACAAAAATTCTTCATTGCCTGTGGCGGGGCCCGTGTGCTGCTTTTGCGACATCGCTGTCCTGTTCTGTAGCTGGGACTCATGCAACCATATGCACAGGGTCGCTGATGTTATTGTTACACTGTTGGGTCAAAAGGGTATATTTCCTAAGATGTACTTAGATGACTTCATAAGGCTTTCTGACGACGAGACTGCTGCCTGGTGCTACTTTAACATAGCTGTTCAACTCCTACAGGAACTGGACGTTACATGTCTAAAAGCGAAACTTGCTAGGGGTCCTGCTACATATTTCTAAAGGCTTGGTCCCAGCAAGGCTCTTCCTAGGCTAGCTTCTTGAATCTCTATGAAAAAATGAAAGGTTTTTACATCAAAGAGACTGTCAACATGAAGATTGACCTCATGAATGTGGTTCAAGGAATTAATTGCAGAGTTGAACAGCATTAGCCTGCTACCAGCTCCAGAGATGATAAAGCATATATATCCGCTGACGACAGTGGGCATACGGCAGTCAGGTTACACCCATCGACGATGGAGTGGCTAACATCACCCACCTGGAGGCTATAGACCCCATCATGGTCCTCCACACCTTCCCTGACAGCAGTGACAGCAAGCGGACATGTTTTTGTACACTGTTACAATCAGGATAGTGTTACTTGAGTGTGCCAGGAGTGCCTAGATGATTTCGGCCCTACTCTACATTAAACTATCCTTCAACTTCGTTTCCCGAAGGGAGAACATCCCCACAGATGCCCTTAGCAGGACCCACATATCTGTGCACTATGACAATGCCACTGAATTAATCTGTGATATTAGCATGATCATGGTTGAATCATGTACTTATGCCATTGACAAAATCGATGTCGATAAATTTTCCAGATCTGGTGTACTGCTCTCTTCAGGCCAAGGCAGCTGCCTGACAGCTAGAGACAGGAACTCCAGGAACCCACATTAACAGGAGGGCGGGAATCAAGAATTACCTGCTCTTCTACTGTGGCCTGACACTCGACCACTACAACCACTCATACCAGCAGATATGTACCTTCATCGAAGATCTGGTGGAAGCCAATTTACCCCCACACACAATCAAGAACATCATATCCTAGGGCAGGTCGCACTTCATCCTCGTCGGTATGGATCAGACCACCCTGACACACAGGAGAGTCATCAGGGCCCAGGATGCAATCATGAGGACTGCCTCAAAACTGACACAGGCAAAGCCTGCCATGACCCCTATAACGATGAAGACAGTGCCTGACGTACATTCAGCCACCCAGCTTGGTTGGGCAGCCAAGAGTGTGACCCTGCTCATGTCCGTGGGTGTGCTCAGGCAATCTGAGGTGTTGCCACCATCCATCCAGAAATATATAAATATGATCCACCTTTCAAGAGGCGACATCAGTATTGGGGAACACGAAATCACAGTGTACATCAAGACAACCAAGATCCTTCAATGCCACCATCAAAGACAATATTCATTGGTACGGCTGCAAATCCCCGATACTGCCCCATCACTGTCCTAATGGCTGTTCTCAGAGAGGTCCCTACCAAAACAACAAACGATGCCCCTCTACATGTATCCAAGCCGTCCGCGACATCTAGGCAACAGCAATGACCCAAATATGAGAAACCTACGTGCCTTCACCCTTCACTTCATGCGCAAATCAGCCGCCCTTGCGGTTTACGAAGGCGGCAACCCCAAACTTGACATAAAATGCTTTGGCGGTTGGTCAAGTGTTGCGTAGAAGTCAGGTTTTACATCACTTCCAAAGTCTAGGGCGTGTCACAAAGACTATCTCAATCTACCTCAATTAAATCATGATTATCATAAAATTTCCCTTTTTATCTTTCCCACCTCCCTACAGCCAATATCATATCATTCTATTTGGCACACACACTAATCCCAACTAATCGAGTACTTGCCCCATTTTTCACACAACATCACACATACACATTCACACATATATTACACACCATTGCACCCCACCTCTTTTATTGTAAATGAATTTATTCACTTTACCAAATGAATTCCCCTTTCAGGGGATGACAACTCAATTTGATTAAATCACTAAACTTACCAATAAATTGCATTGCATTAATAAATCACCATCTTTTTGCTCTCCCGATTGAAAGTAACTATTCTCAATAAGGCGATGATTTATGATCTGTAGCAAAAGAGTGAATAGAAAGACCACCACACTCCTAATATAATTGTATTAGGAAGTTCCACACGTAATTTACGCCGATTAATCCTCTCTTCCGAGTCCAAACAGATTTTGAATAATCTTATTTCCAATTTTTTTTGGTTTTGTGGGCAACCTAAAAAAATTTGAAAGTCTACATCCTAGACTTCATATACGAACATCCGGAAAGTGACCGAGCAAAAACACTAAGAAATACAATCGAACACAACTGGATCCACCGACTACGAACAGTAGCACCATACGGTCTCAACACAATGGATAAAAAATATGGTTGAGGAACACAAAATGCCACGTCAAAAATTTTTTTAGGTTGCCCACAAAACCAAAAAAAATTGGAAATAAAATTTCACCTTTGTTCCTCAGACCAGGCTCACAACATATGATCAGGTAAAATTAAATCTTCAATCAATTTAACATTTACACAGACCCGACAGAAAAATGGGGCTGTGACAGTGTGGAGTGGAAGTCACTAACCACACCCACACAGAAAACATCAATCAATCACTGGCCCAAAAATAGCCAAAAAAGAAAAAAGAAGCACAATCTAAGCATAAAACAACCCCTCACATGAAAACAAAAGAGGTTTAGAGTCCCTTACTGTACCTGAGGAGCCAGAAGATGGTGAAACTGCACACAATTCATGAAGATTTAGGCAGCACATATCCATAAATGTAAACAGAACCGCCATGACACATGTCAGAGTTCAGCAAAGGTCAGACCAGGTCACATCCTGTACATCTGACCAACCACAGGCCTAAATCAATGTTGTGGACATGTAACCAAAGACAACCACACAGTAGAACCAATGAAAATCGATCTGAAAACGGAAATACGTTTTCCAGCGCGAATTTCGCTTGAAATTTGACTTACCTGATCAGTTGTGCAGTCGTACCTGGACCAAACGCCTCGTTCACACACAGATTTTGAATAATCTATTCATTAATTAAAAATGAAAGAATGATTGACATCGCCAGTGTCTATTTGTTTTGTTCAGAAGTTCAGAAAATCATAATAGTTTGGTATACAATACACGCATATTACACAAGAGATTTGGCAACAGGTAACATCGCTCAGGCATTATGGAACTACTACCAGAGGGTATAAGGCCCCCAAATGTTGCTATTTTCGCACCTCCGTTTTCCACATTGTTTTCTCACCATCTAGTGTTAAATTCTGTCGAAACCCCGGCATAGGAATTTTTTCAGGGGACGCTGTCTCCGTTTACTGGGGGGTGGAGTAGAAATGGGGTTATAATACTCACAATACAGGCTTTGAACACCACTCTACGCACAAAACCAGGCCATATGGAAAACGTCAGGATCCATCATTGATAAGTATCTAAAGCGACATAGAAACAAATCGACCCGCATGCGCAGTGCATTGTTTCCGGCCGCCTAGCGATGGGAGGACTAACTACGGCCTAGTCACCATCCTGCATACTTGACAGCCAACCCCTCCTCTACCCCCACAGTAGCCTATCGGAGAGGATGAGTTAGGGCGCTATATAGAATTTTATCCCTACCTTCCTCCGCGCAACCATAAACAAATGTTCCATCTTACATCATGAAAAACAATCAATTTTACAAGGGTTAAAACGAAGAAGGATACTCCTTCAGCTCAAATTACAATAAGGAAGCAAATATTAATTCACATACTCCTACACCTCACATTTTCACTTTTAACTCCCCCTCACCAGCCACCCGCTTTCCCTCGCATACATTCCCTCGATCCTTTTTACTATCCTGTATTTCTCTATTACTGTCTCTCACAAGATCGAGTCCTCTGCACCTCTGCCTCATTTTCACACTCGTGAGGTTTCGTTCTATTGTACCTCTATTGTGTTTTCCTGTCTTTCTTTCCCTGACCTGATTTAGCTGCATCCTTCTGTCCCCCAAGCCCTCTATCTCTGTCGATCCGCCTCCCTCTATAGACCACTGTTATCTGCAGAGCTGCGATTACAGGATATGACTTGTGCCCTGTGGGTCGCAAAAGCAAAACATAAAGTATAAAGAAATAAGACCCTAATCTAAAGACCGGAATACTTAGACACGGACGTATCTATATGTCATATCCATATAACAAGTTGGGATGACGTTATAAACGTGCGTAAAGGCTCTCATCCAGATGCCGCTGGGACCTTGCGGCCAGACAGCCTTTGTGAGGTTAACAGTACTGCTATAGATTGAGCGATGCTACAGAAATTGAGGCCCATGGGTCCAATAGAGACCCTTTTAAGTATCAGCATATGTATGGTTTTGGCTATTTGTTGCCAGCAAGGGGGGAGGCAACTCCTACCATCTTGATGCTGGCTTTTCATGTAATAACAAGACCTCAGTCTCCGCATGTTTTGAGACTCGGTTAATGCATTCTCTTCCCCAAGGGGCAGATAGAATATTACGCCTAACACATAAATGGGCGTAGTAGCGTAATCTAAGAGATTGTTACGCTCATATCAAGTCTGTTAATATACTACGATAAGTCAAATGAAATCCAATGACCAATGGTATTCATTATTAGGATCGTCTAATCAAAAATACACATAGTAAAATGTAATCAAAGGATTATGTACAAAGAACAAAACGCGAAGGACACTGAATGGCTTAGAGTAGGTTTAATCATAATCATGTTTAATTAATAAGAATATATCAGTCATTGCGTTATCAACAGCAGAGGCGAGCGTGAAAAATAAGCTTCCCCGTGGGAAATAAACTCATTGCCAAAGAAATAAGTTCGTTAGTTTGAATACAATCACCAATGAAATAAGCGTAGAATGCTTGGACATGGTGGGCGCACTAGGGGTAAGGGGCTCCTTGACAACAGGCACTTTTCAGAGACACACCATCGGTAGAAACCAATCAGAGAATGCATGCAATTAGGTAATGATTGAGAGCAATGATTGAAATGCACCGCTGTTATTGCTCTGTCCCGACAGGCCAACAACCAGACCCTGTCAGACTAATGATGGTTATATCACCTTATAGCCCTAGCTTCTCCAGACCTTGTAGTAGTTCTCCTGCAATTCCCATTAGGCCTACTGTTCCTTTCTCGCCTGCTATGTAGTGAGCACCCATATTATATCCTTGCTCTTCTCTATCCTAAAACGCATATCATTGTGCTGATAGAAAGGTAAGTATATACCGTTAGAGAGGAATATCATCTCGATCGTGTTATATTTCCGATTCCAGCATATTAATTGGTAGTATCGCTTTGTCCTCGACTAAATCCAATTTTTCTACTTGAACCTATTTTGACGCTACGAAGCACACAAACCGATGTCATGTTATTATCACTTGTATTCGACTGCTACCACTACACACCACAATCAGGACCAACCCGTCTCTGCACGCAAATCTGGGTAATCTGGTTATACCATCTAGATCCCAATTACTTGTAATACCCTTCCTCCCAGGTCTCACCCCTCTCCACCCCTACGTAGTATCATATCAATGGCAAACCAATCCTTAACACCCATGGTATTGGTGGCCATCCCCTTCGCCACAAACCCTCTCATTCACACACACACCCTAGAGAACGCTGGGCTAGCGATGGCTTCCTTCTAGGGCTAGCCTTTCATTAATGAATCCCTTTATTTATTTATCTATTTGTTCCATCCGCTGTGCCTTTCAGCTCTCCTTGGACCTGCACCAGATAGATGTTCACACCAACCAGACGTCCTTTATTCCCTCGCGTGTGTGGGTGTGTGAGTGACGGATGGGATGTCTAGGGAGGGGCAGCATAAGCTTTAAGTACGGCAAAGTAGGATAGAGAAGTGTAGAGTGAGTATAGCACAGTGGGATGGGGTGGGGTGGGAAGGAGCGGGATAGAGATGCTCTCTATCCCGATGGGCTCACGTCACTAGAGTTAGGCAGAACGGAATAGAATGAGGGGGAAAATCATAGAAAGGATGATACAGTTGAGGGCAATAGGGTTACAGTAAGATAAATCAGTTTGTGGTATAGAGTCACAGAGGTTTAAGCATATAAGATTTGTGGAGCAAGAAGGAGGATAGCGTACCTCAGAGCAGGTATGGCAATTGGGGTGTCGAAGGATCTTCAGAGGGTGCAAAGCATAATTGATTGTGAAATATATCAGTATAAGCCATTTTCCACTGGCCGACGAAAACGGCACCGATTGAATTTCTCTTAAACGTTGGTTGGTTATGGCCAACGACTGCATGTCGGTATAAAAAATTGATGAGGGTGTAGTGTATTCTTTATTTCTGCCGCATTTAACAGGTCCATACCAACAGAACTGTCCTCTAAACACGATTAACATTGCAGTGGTGGCCTTATTGCATAATCTCTGCACGATTGATCTGTGAACACGTTTTGCTTCCATTCACCAATCTGGCGTTGGTTGTTCCTGACTGCAGATCGGTGGCGAATAGTAGGCCAGTGGAAAACAGCTTTATGTGAGATTGTGATAGAATATGCAATAGCAGAATGCTTTCTACAGAAGGATTCAGGCAGCAGAATGCAATACAATGAGGCGAGACTGGCCTGGAGTGCATAAGATCAAGAGTTAGAGTAAGATACGCTAGAGTAGGCTTTAAACTCGTACTGTAACAGTGCAGACTGACAGAGCTACTGGCACCTTCTACCGGCTACACAGAGAGTAGAACGTCTTCTGTCTATAGAGCCGACTGTGTAATTAGTGAGGGTCTGAAAGAGGCATGTCCCACCATCTCCCTCATCAGGCTCAATCTCTACCTCACAAAGTAACCGCTGAGGCATTAATCTGTGAATGGCTCCGACTGCAGACGCTTCTGAGCTGGACAATGAGTAACTGATTGTGGAGTTGCTGAGAGCATGCCAACGAGCCGATAACTGAGCAGGTTTGTAGGCTCATTGAATAACTCAGTAGGTTAGCGGTGTGGTCAGTCCACTGCGAAAACGTCATTGGTCAGTTTACTCCGAGAAGGTCGATGAGTAGGTCATTTGGCAGTCAACTATGCATAGGTCATCTTGTATTTACTTGGTACCATTTATATGCTCCGCTAGTTGCTCCTACTGGCCGCGAGTTGGTTCTCCGTTTTTTCGTGGTAGGGTTGATGGCAGTGTTAGTTGATGGCGGGCGGCAGGCGGCTGGTGGTGAACGAGCTGGTTGGCCACAATCCCGCCTTCCTTGCCGAGCAGCTCCCATCACCAACCGCCAACACGGCCAAACCACGACCGGCAGAAATAATTGATCGCTCGGGATGCGCGCGATAAATCATTCAGGATTTAGACGAACAAAACGCACTGTCGAAAGGTCAGGCTAGAAAAGGGCAGCTCGCTCTGCCAAGGAGGAGGCGCGGGAGGTACCATCTTCTCATGATAACCCGGTGAAAATAGTGTGGGGCGGGGGAGTGGGGTTGGTTCTCCTTACGAGGTAGTAAACATCATACATCAGACGAGACGGCCACAAAGGCCACACCGGGAAAGTGTGGACATGGCAAGGTGGGATCATCATGGCGTGTGGAGTCAGCGGGCTTGGTGAAATGAGGAAGAGGGGCACCGGCACTGGAGTGCGGTGTCCTTGCAAGGGCAGGTGTGAATGGAGGTTAGAGTGTGACCGGAATGAGTAAGAGAAATGTACAGGTGGGCTTTCTAAGAGACATAAGCTAGCAGGGTATGGCAAGGTCTGGTGTGACGAATAGACTGGGACATGGACGAGGATATATATATAGATCTAGTGAAGGGTCTAGACTGGTGCCATGTGATACCTCGTAGGGAATTGGTGAAGGATGAATGTACTGAATGGGTCAGGAATGTGTGTGTGTGAAATATAATGAGTCTGCGATTGACGGGTGGGAACGTCATGGCATAAGGGTGATAAGAACACGCCTGGAAGAAGAACAAGTCACCACACTTTCCTAGCCCAAATCTAATCTGCAGTTCGCTAACTGCATGGGCTCTATTCCCTACCGCGCTGCTTGTCACCAGAAACACGGGCATTAGGACGTCACACAGCGAGACTGATTGCTGCTCGTTTCTGAGCTCCTCTTACTCACTGAGACCTACCTGCTCATTCACAGTACTACTTGATCCCCATGGCTTGGCCGTTCTTAGATTTGCTGTTAACAGGCACTGCGCCCGCATCAGCCACTGACCTATCAGAGTTACGTGCAGCTCTACGACCGACCCCCTTGAGATCTAAGAGCTCGTCCTGTCTTGACTCGTGACCACATTACAGTAGTGAGCAGCTCCTAACGACATCTGACTTCCAGGTTCTATGAGTACGAGCTACTACTACAGCTTCAATTTCAAAGCATGACCGATTCTCAACTGCACGTATGAACCGCTGAAAATTCCGTTTTGCTGGGTTTCCAAATGAGTTGCTTTTTACTTATATCTACGTTTTACATATTACACTACAAGGTGTTTGCATCTTTATACGCTGGAAATTCTTTTTTTACGGAATATACACAAGACGAATCTAAATCTGTAATTTACGAAGAAGAAAACTGGGGTAATAACTAGTATAAAGGATATAAGTTAATATAATTATACTATACCATATGAATAAAACAGCTATTGTATTTGATTGGTCCATTACAACCATGCATTTTTACAAGACATAGTGAAATGAATTGTATCGAATGATTAATCTAACTGAATCCTCATTTTCTATAAGAAATTGTTTCATAGCTGTAATACAAATAATACATGCATGGAAATGATATATCTATATATTACCAATTATCTCTACTACTTCATCGGTTCTGTTCAATGTTTACCATAATATAACGAGAATGGATCCGTTAATATCGTTGTAAATGGTGGTAGCTTTCCTCTCTCATCGTCACCCGAAGCTGCGCCAGAACCCACAACTATCTGTCGATATCATCCCTTGAACCCCTTAAACCTTATTACCCTCTTCTTCATACTTCATATTACCCTCTCATCCTCTCCGACACCCACAACTGTATCATCCTCCTGTAGGGCCTTACGAATAACCCCAAGACTCTTCATGATAACCTATAATCCCGACGCCACCTGATCCCCTGCCACCCCGTGACCCTAGGAATCGTCAAATATCCCTTCCCCCTCCTCCCCTCATGACATCGTATTATTCCTGTACCTCTCAGCCACCTCAATACTCCACGCCTCTAACAACCATGGAGCATTTGCGAAGTTCATTATTTCAATGCGATACGACTCCGACAGTAGTAGCAGCATCTCCACATGAGTGTCCAACTCTATCTAATATAGTCTGTTTTATAAGGGGGTGTCCTAATGGTAGGGCCTATGAAAGATGGGACATCCGCCTTTCTGTCTCCACCCCTGTACTATTTCCGAAAGTGAGGGCCCTGTAGCGCCATACCACCAGGTTTGCTAAACGATCACGTTCCCAAGTCTCGTCCTTCCCGGATTTTTCTCGCCGTATACAAAATTCGATCTGCTGCCGGATATCGAGTTGATGATGGGGTAATTTGGCCACGTCTGCTCACTCCATTGCCCCAACACCGACGCCTGGGACTCGTCCATACGGGATGGGCGTGGGAATTACACGATAAAGGGGTGTGGCAGAGAACTTGGAGAACGCGAGATGAGGGGACGGGGAAAATGTGAAGCAGAGGAAAGGGCACGTTGGATTTGGCTGAGGAAGGATAAGCAGAGGGAGACTTTGATTTAGGGGATGTGGGGAGGAGACGGCGTAGGATGAAGGTGTTTACAACTGTCGACATGTAGTTGCCACATAATTTCGTGTGGGGATGTTGGGCGAAGTCTGATGGTGTAGGATAAGGTAAAAGAGGTTATTAGGCAAAGGAAGAATAGTGAAGAGTTGTTAGAGGTAATAAGAAATTGTGCTAAGGATTTATGCATATTGGGAATAACTGAAAATGGTGAACCATCGGAAGGGTAATTTAATTTCGAAGAAAACGAGTAGTATTGCTTTGAAAAAAAGACTCGTCAATGAATATTTGAAGGTAGATATGGAATGGGATGAGAGAGGGTGGTTAAGATGGCTCTTGAAGCTGTTTAATTCCAATTTTGATCAAAGGAAAAAGGGCCAGGTAGGATGGCCCCTGGTGAGTAAAAAAACTGACAGCTGGACGACTTTTTCAGACCATTCGACATCCCTGACTGGGTATGCGTGCAAATGAGATACGATAACAACCGCCGTTGCATCCTTAAATGTACTAAAAACCCACAGATGTAACAACCCTTAAATGTAATAAAAATTTCTACCACATTTGTTATAAACTCCCTTAAATGTAAAAACACCTCCCTTAAATATAATAACCTTGTCAACCTTATTTGTGATACAAAGTCAACCTTAAATGTAATACACTTTGTAACCACAAATTATGGCTGGTATTGGGAACGGCAATTCATGAAGTACTCAATGCCCGGTTTGGGCCTGACGCTATTTAGGCATAAGCCCAATGTTCGTTCGGCGTCGCGACAACGTCTTCTCTGCCTCGGGTTTTCGTGAGCCCAAGGTCGGACCAGCGTCGGATCAGTATCGGATTGGCCGTATATATGATTAGCTCAGAGCTGATGAATTTATGATATATAGAGTGCGTGGGGGATATGTTTACAATAGCTATTTAACTGCTTTGAATAATTCATAGCATGTAGGGCGATCGGCGAGTGATGGGCATTGGGGTGGCAAATTAATAGGAGGGTGGCATCAGGTTTCAGTTGGCGGGTCTACGCCGGGGGTAGGAAATTAATTGTGAGTTGCGGACGGCCTACCGTGTTCAATTATAACTTGCATTCATCGCCACCTGACATTTATGAAGTACATTAATCATCATTACGCGGCAGGCACTGGTTGGCCAAAAATGTAGCTTTTCAGCCACCTAGCAAACACAATCATAGATGTTTTTATCCTGATTTTAAATCCCTTCTGCTTAATTGGATTTCGATCGGGGATTACCTGGCCTGGATAAAATGCTCAACTCTTCTCACCTGGCACTTGTCCATACTGTAACCTGGAGGAGTAATCTGCTTTCCCAAGTAAACCTTTCACGGTACAGATCTGATAAATGACACGTATACCATCAGCCTAATAACACATACGGCTATCTTTTTTTTTTTAAACTAGGACTGTGATGAGGGACGGACGTTACATCAATCTAGCCGCTGGTTCCAGCGTCATGACGTCTTACCTGTGGTTGTTTCCCGAGCGCGTCCGGCGCCAGCGTCCCGCTCCTGTCGTCTGCCTGGGTTATGGCGTCCCCGCTGCGTCTATGTCCAGGTGAGGGACTCGCTGCGCGCTCGCTCTAGCGCACCAAGACGTAGCTTTAGATGAGTATGTCGCCGAGAGGTAGACCCCCAGGAAGTAGACAGGTATATAGGGGGGTAGTTAGGGTAAGTATATAGGTAGGTGGGTAAGTAGGTCCAAGCCCGCTGATCCTGGGAAGCTCCTCAGAGGAGAAGTTAAAGTCCGACGTGATACGAGATACTGTTGCTGTTAAAGCGTGGATGGGTTACCAACCGACTGGCAGAACCAACCGGCCAGCGACTAACCAGCCGACTCACTGAGCGGCTGCACGATCCGCGGGGCGGCAACACTACGGGCCGCGGGCTGCGAGCGGCGGGCGGCGGACAGTGGGAGGCGGGTGGTGGACACACGACAGCGGGTGGTGGACTTGCGAGGCTGATTCCGAGGTAACTTTGTAATTGTTCTATATTCGTCCTAGTTATAGTATAAGTGTGCTTCTTTTTCAAATTGAATTAATATTGATTATCGTCTTCTGCGATGGAGAAGAGAATTTACCAAAATTTGTAGCAAAATGGTTGTCCCAATACAGAAAATATGATGATAAATGAATAATAGTTTTGAATATTGACAAAATGAAGATCGAAGCTTGTTTTTCTTTTGACAAAACTGTTTCATTCTTCTACCCCTGAGTGAAATTGTTTGTTACCAGATTTGATAAGGGTGGAATGAAAGAATTTCACCCAAAGGTGATGATAGTTTATTAGCAACGAGTTGCAATATACATGTAGTAGCCTAAATGTTGAGTGTACTATTTCGATGTAAATTCATAAATCTAAGATTCCAGAATACATTTACTAAAACACAGTTACATAGGATATCTATACGTACATTAATTGAAAAGGGTGTTGGCTTTCCCTCAATGTCTCTGCTTCCATTAGGCGTTGACGCCTCTGAAGTTTGTTTTATTCCAAGAAGAGGTGTGTCGCTCAGCTCTTTTAATTTTGCGATATTACTTAGTGGGAAATAATATCATTTCTTAAGCATTGTGTTGTTCTGAGGTGAAACTTTTTACAATAAAAACTATAACTTTGTGATTACTAATCAAAATATGGTAGTGGTGTTTAGCGACAAATAGAGTCGTAATAATTGGTTTTAACTCCCGTTCCCCTCTACCTAATACTAGTCATATTTCCTAACGTTACTTTTTACTTCTATCTACAAATTTATGGTATTATGAATAATACGTTCGGAGTCCGTCTGACACATTGTGAGGCAACGTTCATGCGTTTAACAGCCCAGAATGATCTATTGTTTCATTAGTATTGACAGGCTTTGATGAACCTGCACTGACATCACGCCACTCCTACTGCGAGTGGCTCATTGCTCGGTGGTTGAGCGCGGCAGTGTGAGCTCGTGATCGCCGTTACCCGCTCTCACTCGTTCTTACTTGACATCAGAAATAATTGTTCTTCACGATTGCAGCATTCACTATACCGATGACTCTCGGGTGTGTTGTTATATTTCTTATAGTGATGCTGAGTATTCTACATTGTGTGTTGTTTCGGTGTTGCGCAAATACATTCAGTATGAAAGGGTCTAATTCCGCTGTAGCATCCCTACAGGTCTTACTCAACGTATACTAAATCTTCCTGTAGAGTATTTGGTCGGTCCGTGGCGTGCAAGACGCTCCCACCTCTTGCCAGCCGCGGGTCTCAGGCCGCAGCTTATTATAAGCGGACAATACGTAGCCTGTGCACGGACCTACACCTGCCGCAGTCCGCACTGGGCTTTTCTATAGGGGCTACTCACCGCTAGGGGAGCCGCTCTGTCCGCAGAGGGCGCTGTTTTATTCCACGTGCATGTCTTACGTCAATTTCCTGCTGCGTCTCTGTTGCAGCGTTCCGGGGTCGCTGCCATGAACTCTAACCCTTGCCGATCCCACCAACACACATTCCCGCCACTGGGATAGCAGCCATTGCCGTTTACTTCCACTGGGTCCTATTGTAATGTTCGACTGCCTCACCCGAAGATCCCCAACTCCATCATCTTTTCTAAGTTCCTTCTACTGTAGTATTGTATTCGCACATTCTCTGTCTACCCTACATTCCCCAACCCCAACTCTATTCTATCTAAATAAGCTCATGTCCCCTGCAGCGTCTACTTTTTAGCGCGAATACTTATGCTACTTTTAAATCCTCACTTATTTGAACTCCCGCACAACTTAATATCCATTTATCTCACCCAGTCCGAAACTCTCACACAACCTGCCTCCTAATATCCCACTGATTCGTACGTACAGACGCCCACGCACACATATTCACCGCCAAATTCACACCTAGCGATATTTTCCTTTTCACCAACAGTACCGTTTGATAAGCGATGAACTCCCTAACACAAAGCTAACAGTGCACGAGTGCAGCTAGCGGTGTACATTTTGGAACATATAAATCGCAGATGAAATATACAACATGTTAGATACAAAATAACAAGTGTTTTGTGCCCCTCCGGTAAGATTTTCACCTGTATCAAAAATACATCTTATCACTGACAATGATACAAAAGGGACCAATATCGCTCATTCTGCACTAGGCTTAACACTCCAGGCCGCACCTCTTATCTATGACATTACTGACACCTTAGACTTACCCTCCCCCCACCTTTAAACCACTCCTTCTCCTTCGGAGCACACTCCTCGGGATTCCCAAAACCAAGTCTAATTGACATAGCATTATGAGGGAGGAAACTGTCTAGTCTAGAGAGGAGGAACTGAGAGAGCTCCGGAGTATAAAATAACATCTTTGGTCAGGCCTACCGTGGTAAATTAGATATCCTCTACGCCAAGCTGCGCGAAATATCGAAGGAATCGGAATTGGATTTCACAGCGGAAGTATATCAGCTTCCATAGGATGATGGGGAGGGGGCCATGTTAAAGGTTCGGTGGTATTTTTGGGCTCTGTATGTTTCAGAAAGTCAAGTATTTTGCAGGGGGAAAATGACATTAAATCTTATATAATGTCGCGATACTCGTCCCCTGAGGCCTGGTTCAGTCGCGTGATAAATAAATTGATTCATGGTCATCCAGCTCGCTCATACGACAAATCTTTCTTTTGGTTACATTTTTTTGGGTTCTCAGATGAATGGCCGTGAGTTTTATTTGAGATTTTTTGTTCACACCTCGCTGCCTGAGGTAGTGCTGATATGAGCTCGCAACACCTTCCCTTTCACTGCCACCTCACTTTATCGCCTGGGAAAAGTGCCAACTTCATACACTACTTTCCCCTCGCTGTGCTCTTAGCGATACTTCAACGGCGGCTAATTCTACCTACCTTTGTTTTCCTGAATCATGTATTTACCTTAGGCCACACTTAGTCCATCTTTAGGGAACTGTTTCTTTGTTATTTCCAAGTGATTCTTTTTATCGAATTGTTTAGTTAGAAAAAATGAGGTAGTCTTTGAGAGACCTGCACTTTTTGGCGCAAGGAAATCCAATCAAAAATGGAGGTCTAGGATTTTGTCTCGATGAGAATCCCGTATCGTAGGGTCTCTACGACATTGCAGCATGTTGAAATGGCGGTGGGTCATCAAGGAGCATCGCAGAGTATTCTGCCAGGGAAATCGTGCTCACGTATGAGGTACTGATCAGAAAATTATGAAATTATGGAATTACATAGACGATACATATGCCCGTATGTTCCGCAGTTTTGGTGATTTTTAGGTAGGTTTAAGTAACTCAAATCAATATTTTCATAGTTTGACTTGTAATGCTGGACAGAAGTTTTAGTGCCTGAAAAAATACATTGTTTTTCCATGTGTCCTGGGAAACATTATCATCGCAATATATCCTGAATCATAGAGAATCGCATATCTCAAAATGAAGATAACACCCTAAGATATGCACTTGTGCCCTGGTAATATCGTGGGGCATATGGGGACCATGATCACCTCTTTTCTTACAGCTGAACCCATTACGATGCATGGCGAAGTGACATGTTTAGACATGTGTCTACGATATGGACCCTCCCGATAAGTTTCCGATTTTTTACTTTTTGTATCGGAGCCATATCGGTAGATCTAAATTGCTATCGTGGTAGGTGGAAGCCGTACCTTATAAAACCCATGAATCAGAGGATTAAGTGAGAAAAGACGGCCTCTCAAAATGTATTATGAATCACCACTGATTTATGGAATCGAAGGTATGTATCAAAGTACTCCGTGAAAGACAGAAACCAACGCAATACATTTATAATATCACACCCAACAAGGAACACCCTATCTTTTAACACAGTCCTACTCCTTCAAAGCCACTATTTCTCCGATTAATGTATGACCTAGGGAACTAGTAAAAAAAATCCGTTCCCTTCCTCTCCACAATTTGCAAAGAAATATCTGTCATGTTTTATCTATATGACACATATAGTGAGTTGAATGACTATTCAGACTTCACTTGTCGGGATAGTACTTGGAAAATGAGAGAAAGCCCAACCATTTGGATGAACGATAATATCCGAGAATTTATGCACGACTGCACTGTAACTCTAAAACGGTATAATAGAACAAAGGCTGAAAGAGAACTTAACACCACCATGAGCTAGAAACGGGAAAATCAGGAAAACCATTAGGTTGACTATCTAACAAACGGGGAGATATTGTCATTGTCCTGCAGTGTCCTTAACATAAGTAATTTATTGGTTTAAAGATATCTTAGTTGCGTTGAGTTTTGTCTGGATAATCAAAGGTCAAAAGACTAATGACCATGAACAAAGAAAAGTGACAGCGTCATATGACCTGTGGAAACTTAAGCTAAGCAATATCAAACAACTTTATTACCCGCGCGCAAAAGACTGGGATATTCTTTCATAATTTTTTCTCTTATTTTTGTAATATATTGCACGATATTGTATTCTTTCCTGCAACGAATCGTTATATGTTCGGCTGGTACATGAAAGAACGCCTGCGGGTGGTTGTGCTGTGTCATCTATTTTTCTGAATAAAAAAATATAATTGCGAAATCTGAACTTATTAACGGAAAATCAGATGACACAATCAGTAATCCCAAAAAGTTCTGGCGCGAACTTAAGCCAAAGCAAATGATAATTCCACCCACTCTTACTAATATCGAAGATGGATAAGAAGCAGGCTTGGCAGAGTCGCCAAACTACTTGAATACATTTTATCTAACATCTAACATCTATGAGAAAATCAAGAGAAATATGCAACCGGTGCTAACCCATCAGAATTGAACAACACATCGCTGATGGTGGATCGGGAATTGTTGACAAACCTGATCAACAATATAGCTATCAGAAAGTCATCAGATATTGAAGGTCTTCGTACATCAATTTTAAAAGAATACATGCAGAGGCCGTTACCTCAATTCCAGGGACTGTACCAAAACTGTTTTAACTCGGGAACTATCCCTGATGTGTGGGAATTGGCTACAGTCACGTCCTTGCCTAAACAAGGAAACTTGAAAAGTCTTAATGACTGGCGCACAATATCCTTGCTGCCAGTGCCAGGTAAAATTTGTGAAATGCTATATCACTATCACATCATGTTCATTTTAGAAAATAACAACTATCTTTCCAATGCACAGTCTGGCTAAAGGAAAAGTAAGGGCACTATCATTGCAGTATATAGTTTCTATAGATCTTTGTACATTGCAGGAGATAACAAGGATATCACCTGTGCTGTTTTTGTTGACATGCGCAAGGCCATCGACAGTGTGCATCATGGCAAGTTGAACGAGAAAATCCTTAAAAATCAAACTTCCAAAGAATTGCTCTTCATGGATACTATCTTACTAAGACAATAGACGACAACGAACTAGATTTAGTGATTGCGTCTCCAATTGTCCTGATCTGGTTTTTGGGGTGCCGCAAGGCTCCATTCTCGAGCCTGTATTGTTCATTTACTATTTAAATCTCATGGTGCAGACCCTGAATAATGTTGAGCATGTTTTTATGCAGATGGTCTAGTTCTATATCTTTCTGGGGGGAAACGGCCTCATTCTAGATAACTTCCAACGAATGCTAGATAACATGGCTAAGTCCAACAGCCTAACAGTCAATACTAACAAAACTAGCCCTCTAACCACCAAAAACTAACAGCCAATGCAAAGTTATTTATTTATTACCCACCCAATAAGGAGTCTCCATGCTAAGCCTATGGAGCCTCCAGATCGCTACTGAGTAGAATACGGAAAGCCATATTTTCCTAGGAGAATACGGTTTTTTTGGCCACAAGATTACAAGATTGTTTTCCTAATAATTAGTCGAAAGGTGAGTAATTATATAGAACGTCCTGACCATGCTGTACAAGTCACAGAACGAGATGTTAATTTATGGTTTGTACGGACCGAGGCGTTTACGCCGAGTTCCGTACAAACCATAAATTACCATGATTTCGATCTGTGTGGCCGTATACTCCTTGTAGCTGGCGCTCCGCAATACTGCTCGCTATCGATCGGAGTTTTACTTCGCGTCAACTACGTGGAGAATACGGCCACTCAGATCGAAATCATGGTAATAATGTGTATTGATCTGCATGAGTGAGCTCCTACCTGTATCTTGGAGTTGAGACATGCATATGCATCAAACAAAAAGGTGAACAAGTGTCTATTCACTTTCAACTGGGATAGACAAGTGAAATTGTCAATCAGATGACCTATAACAAGTAAGATAGGAAAGACAGCTTCAAGAGAAAGCTGAGAAATATCCAAAATATGCGCAGAAAAATCATGTGGACCTGTACATTGCCATTCTTCCTGTATTCTGTCTGAAAAGGGTTTAGTTTCACGCAATAGCAACTGAAGATAAAAATAGTTTTGGTCACTTTGATGATAAAGTTGAGGACTTTGAGGACTATAAAGAGAGGCTGAAGGCCTATATTGTCTAGAATGAGATTCCAGATGCCAAAAAAGGGCACTGTTTGGTGTCTCAGGTAGGTCCTTCTACCTACAGGCTACTCAAAGACCTCTGTTCACCTGAAAACCCTAGGGATAGGCAATTTGGGGACTTATGTGACCTTCTCAAGGTACACTTCAAGCCTACCCCTATCTGACATAGCTGCAAGGCACACATTTTGAAGCAGTTGTCAGGGGAAGTGTGAGAATGTTTCCTCTTATGTGGCTTAGGTGGCTTGGAGTATTCCCCATGACAAAAACAATGTCAGAGGCCAGCGGTGGTGTTTGCTCGATAGGGAGTGCCCATCCAGCTGGATAGTTATTCAAAGTGGCTTAGAGTATTTCCGAAAACAAAAACAATGTCAGAAGCCACTATTGAAGTATTGGAGTTGGTGTTTGCTCAGTGGGGAGTGCCTACACAGCTGGTCAGTGATAATAACCAGCAGTTCATTACTGAAGATTTTCAGCTATTCTTGGATGCCCAGGATGTTCAATACACCTTGTGTCTCCTATACCACCCACCCAGCAATGGGTTAACAGAGCAACATGTGGGCACTTTCAAGAAGATGTTCAAGAAGACTGGGAGGGGGTTGTCTGTCCAGAACCAGGTTTCTGCTGTGTTGTTTCGCAACTTGCCTGATACTACTGCACCGTTGTCAGGGTGTTAATTACGTCCCCTAACTATTGTTTAGGTTGTAGATCTTATTACTCAACTACGTTAAAGATGGGGTAGACTCACTTGCTTAGCATGGTCACAGGGACACGGTGACCTCACACCCCTGTGACCAGAGAGAAGGAAAGGTGAACAATATGAATGAAGTTTATAAGCTTTAATCTCCTGAGAGCAATCCATGGGTTACATTCATGGTAACTGCATTGTATTCATTGACATCCGATACATCGATCTAGTATTTTTAGGCTTAATCATATTCCACTCTTAAATATGTAACATTGGTAGTTTTGAATAGCATGTCATACACAGTGGTACAAACCCATTTAGTTAGTCTTTTTAGATATTGTGTCCATCACTGTCCAGTCAATAAATTCCAGTAAGTATTTCATACGATTGGTCTTTTCATCTAATTCTTCACTCATACATCTTAATACACTCCTTTGTGTTCTAGCTCTTGATGTTAGTCCATTCCGTGTTCAGTTCTTATAAGTCCTTAGTATCCATACTGTGTACTCTCCAGTAAGAGCCAGATACTCACACGTTGGTCTGTAAGCAACTCACAGAGAAGATGGCTTCACACGGTGAATGTTCATAGTAGGCTACTCCACTCCATGCAGGGTGAAGCCTTCAGCACATAATCCCAAACCTTACTCCAGCAAGGAGCGGTTTGTTCAGTTCTCTACTAGATCTTAAACCTCATACTCAAGTGCTGCTCTCTGCCGCGGCAGCAGAGGTATACTCCTCAGCTGCTTACATCAGCAAGTCACGTGACCATTCATTTCCTTATACAGATGATCCACTTTTAACACAACTTCCGGCTAATGCCATATTGCTCTGTATCCAACTGTTTTACTCACACCCTTATAGCTTGTATCACCATATTTTAACAATAACCACTATGATTTAAATTTGTATCATAATCTTGGACAAGCGCATAGTGCACTACCACTGGGAAAACACCATCACAGTTGTTCCTGCAACATGCTCCTGGAACAGTATTGTCGTTGGTGAAACTGAGTTTACAGCGATAGGTGGAGGGTATCCAAGATCATACCATGAAGTACCAATATGGTCCAAAGCCAACACTCTGGCACTTTGACGTTGGCCAGGGTGTGCGGGTTAGGAATTTTTGCTGAGGACAGGAAAAATAGACACCGGATATGGTTATGGCCCGTCCCTTTTTTCCAGTTCCTGGAGTTCCTGAACCCAGGAATGGTAACACACCTGGCACCTTGGTACCCGCAAGTCCCAAAGTTACCCACTCCTGAAACAAGGTGCCTCATAAACCAAAAGCTTCTCGAGCCCATACCAAGGCACCACCAGACCCACAGGTGACCATTACTAGAGCAGGTTGTATTTTGAAACTGCCAAAACTTATGGACCTGTAAGTTGAGTGTAATGAGGCCACCAAAACCAGGGACTCACTTTTATTACCATGTCTTTATATGCACTGCTTTTGTATTTACCCTAGCGTGTATTTACCAAGGAGGAAATGTTGTGTTTCGCGGCAAAGTAGTCGCCTACACTTGCGACCAGACAGACGTTTGCTACATGGCGTTAGCTTTGCTGGCGTTTAATCTGAAACCTCCTTAACCCAAAAACTGTTAGTGTCTTTCACTTTCCCCGCAGATCTTTGTACCACTTCGATTTATGCTGGGCGAGTGTGTAATTTCATTAAAGCCACTTTTCCAGGTTCTTATTTCATTTGTGTGACTTTAAATAAAATTACCCTAAAGCTAGACTTCATTATCGATTTGTTAAGCTATAGGTATTTCAACGGTCATTAGATCTGCTCTCAGAATGTATATTTTGAACAGAATTGCCTGGTTCGAGGTGCACACCACAGATACCCTATGTGATTGATCCATTCCAACCTCTCAATCGGAACCCCGAGGAACAGAGTGCAGACAGAGGTGGTCACCCTTCCCTCCGTAGCCTAGTAACATGGCTGGTTCTCGCCTGTGTACGTGGTTCTGTTAACATCATTCTGCCGAAACACCTAGCGGATGACCGGGAAACCTAGCGTACCGTTTCACTAGTTGAAAATCCGATCTCAGTCGCACCACAGCAGCAGTTCCCCTTTCAAGACTTGGTGAACGCAACAGCAAACGGCACATTGAACTTGACTTTGCCAGCTATTGAAATGAAGGGGCGATATATAAGGCCAAGGAGCTGTTTCACTAGTTTGGGGTTCGGGGCGAGAGGGAGGACTGCAAGAGGGCTTCATTGTTCCACTTTTTGTGGTATCGCTAGCTATAATCAGATCGCAATTTTATTTTTACGATTACTTTAACGATCCGACTGAAACAGCGTTGCTCCCGTAATATCAGATTGTATTCCTATATTCCTGCGGTATCGCTGTTTTTTACGATGCAATAGCGATACAACAATTCAGGGGCCCATATTGAATGAGACAGGGGAAAATTCATTAGTTCTTTAATTAGATACAGATGGCATTGCATTTAAAACTGATCTGACACCTGGTGGTGTAGATCGCTATTTCCTATAGGTAGAAGAACAAGTGGCGGGGGTCGGTGGTGCCACCATGGATCGTTATTTGAAATATCAGATAAGGCTGTATTTAAACCCACAGCGACACGATCCGCAGTGCTGTGAAGTTCCGCGTAAAAAGTATCCCTAAAAGCAGTATTTCCCGCGGTGATGCACCTATGCGATTACAACGCGATCCGCAAAATTTCAGGAGCAACGTTTAGGCCCTCAGATCGCTATTCTGCGATCCGCAACTCTGTCGTAAACGTGGAGCAACGGGGCCTAGTGGCAGCAAAAGTGGCACCAGTGGATAGAGTAAAGTCACGTTTCATAAGTGGTATCGGTGTTAGGGTACCCCTAACCTTCGCTATGCCAGCATAACGAAGTCTTCCATAGTGATATTGCCATCAAGATGACATACATTACAAGAAAATTGCCCAGAACATAAATGAACTTAGTAGACATAAAAACATTTGAGTGTGTAATTGACTGAAAAATTAACCTGGAGTGAGTATCTGTATTATTGCAGCACTCAGACAGATAGAGGAGAGAGCTGGGAATGGTTTCAGCGCCCCTCTGGGTGCTGAATCCGACATGTATTTGTAATAAATAGACTTCGCAAACTGTCAGTGGAGCAGAAACCCGCCATTCTGTTCTCTAAGAGCTGGAAAGGAGGGAACTGGGATCATTAAGAGAAATTATATACCGCTATTCAATTGAGAATTACCCTGGACTAGAGTTATCCAAGGAAAATGAGAGTTTTTTTGTGTTTTTTTTGTTTATTATCGGTGCCTCTCGAAAATGTCGAGTTTTTCAGGCACGTCGTAATCAGATCACATTTTACAGAAATGTATACATTTTAGTCAAACTCCAGGCGAATGTACATAGGTACGTAAGTATAGTTGTTAGTAGAAGATGATAATGAATGAGTATGAATTGGACTTTCATCACAGTTATTAATATTTCTCTTTGTTTTCTAAGAGAGAGGCTTGGTCTCTCATACAAACGGAATGATTTATGTCATGGACATATTCTTATGTAAATAGGAATCATTGTGGAGTAAACTTATGAAGGTTTGAATGTTTGATTCAAACTCGATGGGATACGAGCTCTGACCCTAAACTTTCATAGGTTTCCTCTATAGTATCCCATCGAGTTTGAATCACAAAGTTAATCACAAGGCGAAGCCACAAGAATTACATAGCAATTCAAACTAGATGGGATCGAGCTTTGATCCTAAACTTGAATAAGTTTCTGAATTTATCTCACCCTTCACATTGACTAATGGGCTAACATTTGTAACATAATTCCTGCATTGGATATTTTTCCTAAATACTCAATGGGTGTTGTTAACACAATGTAGGTAGACGAGGCGTATCTTTTTTGCACTACCGTCTCCCACCTCAATGGGTGTTGATTCATATTTCTAATATGAATTGGCCTATTGGCTTACCTACAGTTTGGCTCAGTTGAACCATGTCAATGTCAATAACTTACGGCCATATGTAGGTAGGGACAGACTGTCTATGTTGGCATATGAATTTTACTTCAACTTTCCTCTGGTCATCTGCTGCCCTTCCTATCGTCTTTCCAACATAAAAGCACTGAGCACTGTTGCCCTACTTCATACTGAAAAAAGATAAAAGCACCCTCACAGTCTCTCTTCAGAACAAATTCTAATCTCTCCTGAACGTGGCGGCCTCGCAACTATCGCGCAAGTGACTGATCACGCAAGTGACCCGCAACGAACTCGACCCGTAAAAATCTCGACCCGCAACAAACTCGACCCGTAAACGGAACTCGACCTGCAACGAACTCGACCCGTTTTTTCCGGCAGTGAACTCGAGTATCTTACGTAGTTGTCTCAGTGGGCGGTGGCTTCCAAAAGGGACAAATCATAAGGAAATAAATGAAACATGCTTTATTGGAAAATTTTTGCGCTGACCTTTCTCCTAAAAACGGAAAAAGTCGCAAAGTGTGCGATATACTATAGCCCTATCCCTATAACCCATACCCTAACCCTATCCCTAACCCTATCCCTAACCCTAACCCTAACCCTATCCCTAACCCTATTCCTAACCCTAACCCTATCCCTATCCCTAGCCCTTTCCCTAACCCTATCCCTTACCCTATCCCTATCCCTAACCCTAATCCTAACCCTATCCCTATCCCTAACCCTAAACCTAAACCTATCCCTATCCCTATCCCTATCCCTATCCCTATCCCTAACCCTAACCCATACCCATACCCTAGCCCTAGCCCTAGCCCTAACCCTAACCCTAACCCTAACCCTATTAGTCACAGTTCCTAGGAACTGGTCCTTCCACTTTTTCATTATCTAAGCCTGGCTCTAAATCACGGGTCGAGTTCTCTAAAAACGGGTCGAGTCTCTGTTTAAATTTACAGGTCGAGTTTGCGGGTCGAGTTCTCTTTTCAGATTTACGGGTCGAGTTCGCGGGTCGAGTTCTCCAAAACGGGTCGAGTTCTCCTGTCAATTACGGGTCGAGTTCGTTTCGGGTCGAGTTCTCCTCATTGTGGTGAGTTGGGAAGTGGTGCCACCTGGTGGTTTGTGGTTGGAACCATGTGCAAACGTCCACTGTGCCCACTAGAGGCATATTAGACATACGATCTTCTCCAATTATACTCAATCTTGTTTCTGAGTATTTTGGCCTGGCTACTGTTTGGGTGTCTATGTGGGAAGTCTAGTATATAAACCCTAACACCATCCTCCCCGGAGCGTCCACACTCATTGAAGTGTCTGGGGACGTCACTTTGATTGCCCTTTAAGTGTATTGATCTGAGATATTCTGCCATTCTCATTTTCATCTTTCTTTTGGTTTGACCCACATATTGGGGGCCACACCGTTTGCATTCAATATTAAAAATAGATAACATTTGAACTATTGCATGAAATATTTCCTTTGCATTGGTGTGTGGTTCCCTTGGTTTTCAAGATTATCTTTCTCATTTTGACTAGTTTGGGGCAATACCTGCAATCTTTCTTGTTGCATTTATTATTTTCGCCCTTTTTCTCATGTTCCCTGTTTGGATCATAGGTGGTTCTAGGGAGCGTTCATTAATTACCGCCCAGGGGGGCACAGTTTTTGGGACACCGATCAGTCAAAAAAAAGTTCCCCCCCCCCCTTGGAATACCAAAAAAAAAGTTGCCCCCCCCCCCTTGGAATGCCACCAAAAAAAGGCCCCCCCCCCCCCCCCCCCCATCGGAATAGGGTAAAAGCGCAGGGGAGGCTAAACTGATGTGGCCTTTTTCCATAAGGCTTTCCTTCTTTATTTTAGAACAAACCTAGCTACATTCAGTCATTTGTCAAAATTTTGACCAATCTCGGTGGCTAAGTGGTAGGGGTGTTCACCTCAAGCATGGTAGGTCATGGGTTCAAACCGCAGTCGTGTTATACCAATTACTTACACAAAGAAAGTACCCACTGCTCATTCGGCTTGACACCTGCCATTAGAATGAGGAGTAGTGGGCTAGGGCCCCAGTGGAAGAATGGCTATACCACCAAATTTGGTGATGGTACACACAATATTCCCTTCATAAAAATGGTGTGAGGAATTCTTGGAATGAGTGGATCAATCTATGGTGTGGCACTACAGAAGGAAGAAAAGGCCCAATTTCTTGCATGCACAACCCCAAATAAATAGGTTTTTCGTGGTTTTGGATTTCCCTAGAATTTCCCAGTTTTTCTCCACAATGTTGAGAAGTTTTTCCCTTGCTGATAGGTGCTTATGAGCACGGACTTATACACTATGGATAGGAAACCTGGCTTATCTCTGTGTTTGTTTTGCGATGTGTCCGCCTCGGCTGCATTCAACATCTCCTAGTGGCGTTTATTGGAACTACCAGACTTCTAGTGGCGCCCCCCAGTGTCAATGAAGCACAACTATATGGTCTCAATAGGTGCTCGTAAGGCCTCATGGATGTGGGGATGTAGGGATGTATGGATGTGGAGATGTGGGGATGTATGGATGTGGGGAAGTGGGGATGTATGGATGTGGGGATGTATGGATGTGGAGATGTGGGGATGTGGGGATGTAGGGATATGGAAGTGTGGGGATGTAGGATGTAGGGATGTAGGGATGTGGGGATGTAGGGATGTATGGATGTGGAGATGTGGGGATGTAGGGATGTGGGGATGTTTGGATTTATGGATGTGGAGATGTGGGGATGTCGGGATATGGAAGTGTGGGATGTAGGATGTAGGGATGTGGGGATGTAGGGATGTATGGCTGTGGGGATGAAGGGATGTAGGGATGTAGAGATGTATGGATGTATGGCTGTGGGGATGTAGGGATGTGGGGATGTAGGAAGTAAGGATCTGGGGATGTATAGGGAGCCAATGTGAACCCGTTGCAACCACCGATAGCTGGTCACAAAATAGTATTTCCGGGTATAGGCGCTCAGTACTTTGACTATGTAGGTTCAAGATTATATGTCTCATTCACCAATCTTTTAGATCCAAATTTTTAATAAACTTAACAACTGTCATCGTAATTTCGAAACAGAGTTATTCAGAGACGATAGTAGTAAACTACACTTCAAAAGTAACATAAGAGACCAAAAACGAAAGTCTAGCCTCAAAGCCCCATTGGTTTAGCACTAGGCCTCGTTCTTACTGGCCACCGGAAATGGTGTTTTGTAGGTGGGTATCTGTGGTTTCAGCAGGTTCACTTTGGCTCCCTATGGATGTGGAGATGTGGGGATGTAGGATGTTGGGATGTAGGATGTGGCACGTGAATGTGGGGATGTAGGGATGTGGGGATGTTCATGGATGTGGGGATGTACGATGTAGGGATGTAGAGATGTAGGATGTAGATATGTGGGGATGTAGGATGTAAGTATGTGGGGAATGTAGAATGTAAGGATGTGGGGATGAAGGATGTGGGGATGCAGGATGTAGGTATGTGGGGATATAGGATGTAGGGATGTGGGGAATGTAGAATGTAAGGATGTGGGGATGTAGAATGTAGGGATGTGGGTATGTAGGATGTAGGTATGTGGGGAATGTAGAATGTAATGATGTGGGGATGAAGGATGTAGGGATGTGGGGATATAGGATGGGGGGATGCATAGATGTGGGGATGTAGGATGTGAGAATGTAGGATGTAGGGATGTAGGATGTATGGATGTATAGATGTGGAAATATAGGATGTAGGGATGTAGGATGTAGGTATGTGGGGATATAGGATGTAGGTATGTGGGGATGTAGGATGTAAGGATGTGGGGATGAAGGATGTGGGGATGTAGGATGTAGGGTTTGTTTGTTTGTTTGGTTTGATTTTACGTCCAGTCAACCATTATAGGTCCTTTCCAGACTTTCTCAAGGTTCTTTTCCACCACTTGGGTGGTGATCGAATCTATGTGAGGAATTCAGGTAGAAACCTCACCCCTACACATTTACTGAGGTGAGAGTTCTTTTACTTCCCACACCACATAGACATGGTATGGTAGGATGTAGGGATGTACAGATGTAGGGATGCACAAATGTAGGGGTGTGGGGATGTAGGATGTATAGATGTATAGATGTGGAGATGTAGGATGTTCAAGGTTTCAAAAATGTTCCTCCTCCACCAGGCCTTTCTAACGTATTTAGCTGTCTTCCCCAATGTGAAACCTACTCAGAACAGTTAAAATTATATTCCTAGCCCTTCTGGGTTTTTCCAAACTAATGGCAGAGTTTGGGTCACTTTAGATGACAGCGCCAGTGAGAAATGACTGATTTTGAGGGGTTCACTGATGAAAAGTCAAAGTTTCAAAAATGTTCCCATTCAACCAGGCCTTTCTTAAGTATTTAGCTGTCTTCCCCAATGTGAAACCTACTCAGAACAGTTAAAATTATATTCCTAGCCCTTCTGGGAGTTTCCAAACTAATGGAAGAGTTTGGGTCACTTTAGATGACAGCGCCACTGAGAAATTACTGATTTTGAGGGGTTCACTGGTGAAAAGTCAAAATTTCAAAAATGTTTCCCCTCCACCAGGCCTTTCTAACGTATTTAGCTGTCTTCCCCAATATGAAACCTACTCAGAACCGTTAGAATTATATTCCTATCCCTTCTGGGAGAGTCCAAACAATTGGCAGAGTTTGGGTGACTTTAGATGGGGGCGCCACTGAGAAATGACTGATTTTGGGGGTTCACCTGTGAAAAGTCAGAGTTTCAAAAATGTTCCCTGTTAACCAGGCGCTGCTTATGTATTTAGCTGTCTTCCCCAATGTAGAAGCTACTCAGAACAGTTGAAATTATATTCCTAGCCCTTCTGGGAGAGTCCAAACAATTGGCAGAGTTTGGGTGACTTTAGATGGGGGCGCCACAGAGAAATGACTGATTTTGGGGGTTCACCTGTGAAAAGTCAAAGTTTCAAAAATGTTCCCTATTAACCAGACCCTACTTATGTATTTAGCTGTCTTCCCTAATGTGAAAGCTACTCAGAACAGTTGAAATTATATTCCTAGCCCTTCTGGGAGAGTCCAAACAATTGGCAGAGTTTGGGTGACTTAAGCTCATGGTGCCCCTCAGATATCACACTTTTTCAGGGAGTACCCTTGAAATCTCCAAAATTTTGAATATTCCCAGTGTAGCAGACCTCATTAAACTATCTAGCTGTGTTCCCTAATTAGAAACCTACTCAGAACAGTTGGAATTTAAGTTCTATGATTTCTTGTGGTTAAGAGACAAGAAATGTTCCCGATAGACCACAATGAACTATGATAGAATTCTTATCGGGAACTCCAATCGTAAGCATAAAAACATGCACCAAGCTTTTGATGTTCCCGATACGTTCCCGATACCAGCACCTTCATTAGCATACATTACGATTGGAGTTGTGTCGGGAATGAATCGGAAATGCTATCGTAATGCACAGCCTACCAAAAATTCCAATCGGAATGCGCTCTATTCCAGTCAGAACGCTTCCCGATTGAATTCCAATCGTAGAAAATATCAAACATGTTGAATCCAGACGTAAGGGCTACGATAAGAATTTCCAATCGGGGTCCAGTCGTGGTTGAATCGGGATCCGCATCGTAAGCTGGCGCCCACCGCTACGATAGGAAAACTTTCCCGACAAGAATTGTTCAATTCCAATCGGGAACTCTATCGGAGACCTTATCGGGGTTGGTGGGTTCCTGGTCTAAATCTACCTGCTGCTACTGTGGTGCCGCCCTGGTGACAAAAACGGGAACTTGAGAACAATAACGAGTCATAGAGAGATAAGCCAGCAGGCCTGTGTTGCCAATCCAGGTCACTCGAGTCCGTGTTATGAGGAACATTTGTTTTCCCTTTTCCGCTTTTTCCTTTCGTTTTGGTTTTAGGGTGTCTTCTCTTCTGATTTTGTCCACCTTCTCTTTGCATTCCTCTAGCAGTTTCTTTGGGTAACCACGTTCTTTGAATTCCTTCACTCGGCTTCAGTGTCTGGGATGCATGTGTGTGGTAGTCATTCTCAGTGGGGTATGCGTTTTTCTGTGATGGTGGGTGAGTTGAGTCACACGTCAGGTATGTGTTTTCGTCTGTGGGTTTAGTGTACAAGGCAGTGTACAGTCTGCCCCCTTTGTCCACTTTCACGGTGGAAAATTCACTGATTATTTGGAAGTCTCGCAGGTAAATTATTCAGGTAGGCCTACTATAGCCATAGCTCCAGTTCCTTCTCTCCGTATTCTCAGATGAAGAAATTAGAAAATATCATAGTACCTCCACCATACTTGAGTTTCAAATTTGAATCCAATTTAAGGTTATGTAAAACTTGTTCTATACGCCTGATACCCCTGAACTATGCCTAATATTTGAATTCGTTGCTAATACTCATAGGAAATTTGAAAACAATTCAAAATGATAGCAGAGCGTGGTTTCGATCCACGGACCTCTGGGTTATGGGCCCAGCACGCTTCCACTGCGCCACTCTGCTGCCTCTGAGCTGCATTTGGTTCGCTATCTATTTATCATGGACATGCAGGGCTGATGCAATGTCTAAACACTCAGCGCTAGAGTACTGTAGTGGTGAAAAGAAGAACTACGTTGATAGCCGATAGGGGGCTGCACTGTGTAGTGTTCGCGCTACTGTGGCCAATCTATCAAGTTCGTACTGGTTTCGTGCATCTCAGTCACAGACTACTTAAAGCTGATATGAAGCAACTACTCGTTGAGAATGTTTTTAAAAAGAATTATAAGGCCTGTGTGTAGAGTGGTCAGTGCACCTGCCACACATCACGAGTGTCGGTCCTCCCGCCGCACCAAATATTGAATCAGTCAGGGGGGATGTATCATATACCCAGCTGGCAGCTAGGGAGGGCCAATGGTCAGGCCGCGCAACCATATTAGTTGATATACAAAAATTCTCATAACTTAAGCTGTGAAAAGATACAGATTTACAAAAAGTACCATATTAACCTGATTTCAATGATATAACACATTCGTTGTCATTTTTGAAGGTTTTTTTCTCAAAAATCAAGTTTAAAATTAGGCAAAATGATTGACTTCTAGAATACGAATGAAGGTTCCATAGAATCTCATATGGAAGCAAATTTTTTTTTTAAACCAGTTTAATCAAGTAGAGATTTCTTATATAATCATTTGATACATTATATGGGTCATTCCACAGGAAAATGACAATTTGGAGAAAATCAGTCCATTTTTTAGCTCTTAGCCTCTAGCCCTTAGAAAAGGGGTATACACCATTATTCTTTTTGCTCTTCGTTCGTAAAACATGCAAGGCTACTGGAATCAATCCAAGGAATAGCTTGGCCCTCATAATTGTGTGGCCACTAACCGATATATGGCCAAAACGGGGTCTTTTTTTACGTTTCACTCTTTTTTACAACTCCGTCAGGTTGTATTTTCATAAATGTATTTAAAATAAGAATATGCCCATTTCTTAATTTCCATCCAAAACTACAACACGTAAGATTTCTCGTTTTCCAAAGTCTTTGAAATAATTTTCGTAACATCCAAAGCACCTTGAAATGAGACCCCCTAGAGTATCTGGATGCCAATAACTATTAGCAATCGTGTATGTAGTCAGCGAGTCTCATGTACTATTCGTACATATGGTTCATCAGAAAAATCATAGATAAAGTTATCATTTTTTTTACCATGTAGCAAATCCATATAGGTGATATTTTTAAAAGCAGCAGTCGGTTGAAAACTACATGCTTTCCGTATGTCGGTAATGATAATTACCCTGGCTACCATGCACCCAGTGAAATTCTGGCGCTGTATGGGCACTGCATGCTCGTCTATCATTGAGTGCTATGGGTGCCTACCACCACTGGTCACTGGGGCTCCGCTACCAACCACTGGGTCTCCACTACCAGCCGCTAGTACACTTTCATTAGATTTATTCAGAGCAGAAAAAAGGCAGGAAAAACGGAAAACGAGAGAAACCCGATATCCCTGTATACGATATATAGCCTATGATCCACGGGTGCTGCCATGACACCCCTCGAGTACCTGAGCCAGTAGATGTTCTTCACTATTAGAGGTGAATAAGTTGGTGTTCTTCACTAATGGAGGTGAAAATGTAGGTATTCTTCACTAATGGAGGTACAGAAGAAGTGAGTGATATTTTGGAAGTGTCACAACTCTAGCCTTGCTCACATATGTATATAAAAGGTTCCATGTGAAAAACATCATGTCCTGGGTTCAATCATTATGTCATACCGCTGTGGGATGGGTATAGAGAGTCAAGGGAACCATGATGGTAAAACATTGAAAGGCAGTTGAATTTCGTAAGAACAAAAGCCAGAATACAGGTTTTGATCCCTGAAGGGGCCTGCCATACTGCTGTGTCCCCTATACAGTTACACTGGCCACCAGAGCAGACGTTTGCTACGCATGTTAGCTCTGGCACAGTCCGATAGTCGTTAGCCTTGACACACCGTGGTAACGGGTATCTTACGTCATTGCAACGGGTGTGGAACGAATGTCACGAATCACAATTTGAAAATCAAAAGCTAATACACCTAATTTTATAATTAAAATCAATTTTGATTAACATCCATATTGTAAATAACAATATATGTGTAAAATATACCAGGGTAGATTATATTTGACTATGAGTCACAAGACCATGTCAACTTTTTTCACCGCAAGTCATAAGACCGCCGTTGCATCAATGTATTTACATAGTAGTAATAAGCTTATTAATAATACACTTGTGTGACAAAGAACAAAATCTGACATAACAAGTAATGGATGGTGTGACTTGTCTGTTTGTTTGTTTTGTACTGTATTGTATCATTGTCTCTGTCAGTGTTGTTTGTACTTGTCTTTAAGATGTCACATCTTACCCGATTCCTGAAAAATAGAAAATGTTAACATAGCTATAATTCTTGCAGAACAGCAACTATATATTTGAAAACATTATTGGACATTATTGTAAACCAAAGACTTTTTCACATTGGCAACAGAGTCAAAAGACCTGTGTGCACATTTCCTATGATATATAAGTAACTTAATTCCTGCACAAGTTTTATAGCTCATGCTTGTTTATATATGGGTTGTCTGTACTTGTATGTGTATGTTTGGATTGGTCCGTGGAAGAGTGTCCATAATAGGATGAATGTACTTACTCCTAATTTCTTTGAATAAAAATAAATAAAAATCGAACTTAAAGAACCTGGAAATACCCTCAAAGCAATACTTCGATGTCATAATTTATTTGTGTTTCTTTGAATAGAATAATTATAATGCTAGACATATACTATCCATATGTTTGATAATGAATGTTTGATAATAAGTTTATAAAGGCAGACGGAGAAATACAATCTGGTTCGAGGGGAGATACTCGAGATACTCCAGATCGGATTGTGCCAACCCCTAAGTAGTAGCTGAGCGCAGACAGGGGTTGGTTGCCAATCTACTATACAGTAGGACTGTGGGCTACCTGTAACCAGATTTGAATTAAATTGATAAATATTTTAAGGTCAGAAAAACACATACACCTAAAGACAGAACTGCCAGTCCTGTTAAATAATAGAGATACGTATTATATAAATCGAGTGGTCCTGTCAGATCAGATAAAAGGTAGGGTGGTGCCATCGGTCTAGGCAAGCGGCGCCATCAGTCCAGGTAAAACTGAAAAGTATTGGCATTCGTCTAGGTGCCATCAGTCCGTGATGCCATCAGTCCTTACACCCATTAATAGTTTTCAGTATCAAGTAGGGCTAATGAAACTCGAACACGGTAATAGAGGGTTATTTTTTTTATAATATACAGGTATCGACATGGTGTAAATAAATATATACTATTAATGGAATAACCAAACTGATATATAACAGCTGGGAGATTATTTCTATATTCATATATGTATATAGGATCAAGAAAGTTCATATTGCTGAAATAATGATAATTTACAATGAGGGAAAATCATATCTTTTGAATCATTTTTAAGAATGATCATCTTCTAGATGGCTTACCGCAATAACATTGTGCACATTCGTTCAAATGATATGTTGAAAAATTCCTGAGCATCTCAAACCAGATTATCTTCCTTTCACTAACCACAAACCCCATGTTATCATCCCAGTGGCTGGTCTGGTCAGGTCAGTTGTAGTCATGGAAAAAATGTGGGAATATCTTTGTATGTGGAATTTACTGTCTCAGAGAGACTAAGAAAACATAGAAAACACATCGTTGGTGCCATAGAATGGGGTAGGGGTGTGTGAGGAGGTTTGAACCACTATCTGCCACCTCTGTCTGGTATTATTTTAATAGATTATTATCTATCTTAACTATCATTCGACTTACTCTCATTCATCAAGAAATATTGATATAGTACAAAGAATACTTTACTTAATGTTTTTCGTTGGGGAATGATAATGAGGTTAGACTTAGGAATATCAGATTTCCGAACCATGCTGGATTATTGCATGAGCATACCTCAGAAATTACATCTTCATTCATTGTCCTTTATTTCCAACAAACATAAGCATATTACGTTGGGTTGTGTCTTTTAATCACCATGTAAATCCCACAGCCTTGGCGAAAAAAGATAAGAAAAAAATATTCTGGAATGGTGAATACTGAGCTGGGCTGAGATATACACAAGTAAACAATTCATGCAGCAAGTTAACGAGAAACGATGAAGTGCGAGTCATGACATTGACACACAATATGATGAGTCAAGTCTAGCCAAATCCATAGGCTATGGAAGGGCGTGAATTGGTTATTGTGACTAATGTTTGCGGAGGGATGGATCCACTAATCCGAGGTCTTCGTTATAGTTGTAGGACGAGATGAGAGTCGTCTCGAGTTCACGCCGTAGGGACGAGACGTCAGGGAGGTCAGTGCATGACTTCACGTTGAGCAGCTCGTCAAAGATCTTCTTCATCAGAGACTGAGCCCCGAACCACCTGTAGATATCGTCAACGCCACTCATTGAAACAAGAGCTAAATGTGCATAGTCAAATAGAAACATTGGCTTTTAAAAGGCCAAATAAGCAGGTGGACGCATTTAAAACTAATGAATGAATGAATGAATGAATGAATGAATGGAGGTAGGGAGGTAGGGAGGTAGGGAGGTAGGGAGGGAGGGAGGGAGGGAGGGAGGGAGGGCGGGCATCCATGAATAGGGAAGGGCCTGCATTCAGGGATAAAAATCGGGACTGATGAAAAAGTCGGAAACGGGGGGGGGGGGGGGGGGGGGGAAAGGGCCGTATTCGGGGGGGGGGGGGGGGCCGGGGCGCGCCCCCCGCCCCGTGCCGTCAAACAAAATTTCGGCACTTGACGGAACTCTGACGGCAGTGTCAACGGCCCTTGGCGCGTTTAACTGCCGCCAAAGTACTGACTGGAGGTATATACGCCGTCAGTGAAAGCCTGCAGCCAGAATTTCTTGGAATTTAGTTTCATTTTATGATTTTCATACTCTGTTAATGATCATATTACAAGCTGCAGAAATTTCTGATTTCCGTCAATTGCCGGCAAACTTGCATCCCTGTGCATTGATTGGATATTTAAAGCCCTACTCCCCTGTGAACTCAGCAGGTCATGGCTCAATCCACACATATATTTAGCTACCTATATATAAAACGTTTTGCTTCATGGTGATCATTCATGGATGAGTGTACACAGACCTGTCTGCATGCTCCCTAGCCATGTGGTGGTCAAAACTTTGTTTCTATGCACACCAATAAAGTAGGTCAAGCCAATATCTGGTGGTAAATGATATTGCAAATAATTTTACAAACCAATATCATTTGACTGGGTCTTAACTGATTCCTACAACAAAGTTATGAACCATTTTGACTTCTATTTGTGTGTAAATATCCTGAATAAATCATCCACTCATACACCTGCTGCCTCCCCCCACCCCCTCACATTATGAGATTTAGAAAAAATACATGAATAGCAAATCCAATATGTATTTTACCTAAATAATGACACTTCCTAGGGTGTAAGCAACAGTTAGTGCCACTTATGGAGACGGTAAATGTTACACTAATGCTCACCCCCCCCCCCCTTTTAACAAATACTTGAATATCTCAGCAAATATAGAATCTACCTAGAAAATTCCACATCCTAGCACCTACTGTTTTTTATTCTCTTTCAAAAGAGGCATATCATATTATGATTGAACCAGTTTTACAGGTAGAAATATATCCGTAAAGGAGTTCTTAAAAATGGACCTGTGACTCATAAAGTCCCCCCCCCCCCCCCCCAAATGAAATCTCTTTTTTACTGGGGAAGTGGTGAAATACTGGGAAGGGATATTTATACTATACGATTTAGTTGCTTACTGCTAATGGAATAGACCAGAGCTGCTATATAATATCAAACATAGAAAAGCATAATGTTAAAGTGGTATTAATTCTTTAGTTTCACTTTTAACATTCTTCAAACACTAAAAGCAACAGTAAAATAAAAAAAATTAGAATATCCACGAATACATGGCTCATGCTTCTCACTACCCACCCACCCCCACCCCCCATACCCCCCCAAAAAAGGAAAAAAAGAAATATTACAATAATCTTACAGTACAAGAACTTGCTTATAATGATATATCTCTCGGTAAAAATTTGTTACACCAGAGTAATTTTCAATAGGTAAAATGACACTTACAAGAAATTTATTCCAGTCACTAGGATTTTGTAATGTGTGTGTACATACACATACACACACACACCAACACCCACACCCACATGCATGCCATGCACCCCCCCCCCCCCCCCCTGATGGTGGAGCCTGTTGAGTAGCGGTCGTGCTCTAATCTAATTTTCTCCACTGTCACTATTTACGGAGGGAAAAACCGAAATAACAAATACTTGAGCGTTGCCAGACTGAAACCCTTTGACGGCCTTAAAGCCATAATACTCTATAAACAGATTGCCAAGATGTATCTCATACAATATACAGGATTTAACCGAAGTTTTTGTAGTGTAATCTACTGATAATGGCATTAGGAAAACAAGGAATATTTTGGCATACCTCTTGAATCGTGACGTCGGCTTCCATCTTTGTCCATCATACATGACGTTCATGTACTCTCCAAAGATAACCACGTGCATAGTGCCCACCATGCCGAACATATCAGTCTGAGGATGAAGAAATTACACTCCACATATTAATGCAGTTCAAAATGATTAACAAACATAATCATAAAACATGAAATATATGAGAAATCAAATATATTTCTTAAAAGGTCCGATTTTTTTCATTCCAGAGATATATGTGGGACTGATATGCTACATTGGTGTAACAGTTTTGATTTAACAATCCAACACGTAATAATGAGATCTAATTTAGTATAGTCGGAATACCTCATAAAATTCCAGATTGAAGCCAATTAAAGATATCTTCAAATACTGCTACACTAAACTTGAGTCTGTTCATGAATGAATTCCAGATATATGGGCCTACATTAAAGATATTGTTGATATAATCAAATATAGGAAAAAATGTTTTCCCGTGTTCCACAAAAGCCTCCTCCCCGTGGGGGTGTGTGGCTGGTTTGTTGTTAGACAGATGGTTAACATGGATGAACAAATACCACGAAACCATCAAGTTCACCATAGAACACTCTCAACGGAGTGTAGCCTTCCTAGACACGAAAATCCTAGTCGAAAACGATGGAACACTGATAAGTGACCTATACGTGAAGCCGACGGACCGAAATACATATCTACGATATGACTCGGCCCACCCTCCGTCACAGAAAAAAAGCATCCCATACTCACAACTACTTCGAGTGAAGCGGATATGCACAAAAGAGAGTGACTATGAGCGGCATGCGGCAGAGAAGATAGAACAGTTCAAAGAAAGAGGATATCCTGACAAAATACTGAGGGAGTGCAAAAGCAGACTCGAAGAAGTAACACGGGACACGATCTTGAACAAAGAAAAAACGGCCAAAAAAGATGAGAAAAGAGACTCAACTTTTCTCATAACCACCTACCGCCAAAACCATGGGACTCTCCCGAAGGTAGTGGAGAACAACTGGGAAATCCTGGGGAAATCTGCCACCACAAAAACCATTTACGAAAGTAGACTGGTAAAGGGGTACCGCAGACCCAAGAACCTTAAGGACCACCTGGTAAGAGCCAGGACAACATACCACGGGAAGGCATCTGACCAAAAAACCATCAAAGGTAATAAAAATGTTTGCACCAAGAAGGACTGCAAGTACTGCAAGATCCTAGACACAACCCCCATCACCGGAAAAACCACCGGAAAACAGATAACCACAAAACACGGAGCTACTTGCAACAGCTCAAACCTGATCTATTGCATCACCTGCAAAACTTGCAAATCGCAATACATCGGACAAACCAAACGCAAGATCAAACACCGCATGAGCGAACACCTGAGATCAGTCAAATCAGACAGTCGCATCAGCGATGTTCCCAAACACTTTAACCGCCCCGACCACCATGGGACTGAGGATATGGAGTTCGCAATCTTGGACTACATACACCTACATCCCAAAAGCAAAAAAGCCAAAGACCTGAGACTCAAGGTGGAATACAACTGGATCCACCGAATGAAAACCCAGGCACCATTGGGTCTGAACACAATGGACAGTAGGTATGGATGATGGAGAAACACCAATGCCACGTCAAAAATTTTTTCCTGTCTAACAACAAACCAGCCACACACCCCCACGGGGAGGAGGCTTTTGTGGAACACGGGAAAACATTTTTTCCAATATTGATACCATAAATCAACATCATCCATCCAGCGACAACAGATTGTGACTAGACACAGTAATTCCCAAAAAACACACCACAAAAATGGTGTCCCCACAACCTAGTGCGAGTTTTCCAGCTAAGATGGAACTCTCAGCCACAAAAAGATCAGCCAATCATAGCCTGAATGAGATTAACTAAAATCGAAACTGTTGGTATGGTAAAGCCAGTCATCGGAACGACTTTACAAGACAAACCACCTCCCAAGACTAAAACAAAGACAGAAAATACTGTCACACCACCTAGTGGAAGCCAGAGGTACTTCCAAAACGGCCACCAGGGGACAGGATCCACTACTAACACACACCAGGAACCATCCACCCCACACCATAGACACACAGAAGAGAGAATCTCATTGGGTAGAAACATTTCCCGCCTCTCTTTGTCTATAGGTCTGGCCAATCAACCGGGAGCATTTGGTACATGTGATACCACAAGACCAATAAGGTACAGGTTGACAAAGGACATTAACATAATTTTCCCATTCTCCAAGAGAATGTGAAAGCAGTCTAGTCACATACCAACAGTCGCTACAGCAGATCGAACGTCTACATACACATATAATCAAATATACCCTTTCCAAATAAATGCTAAAATGGCTTTCTATAAAATGAGTAACATTGAGATTGTTTGTGGTCGTTTATGAATTCCTAAGTGCCAATTGTGTGATGAGAGCAGAGGTCTATATACATTTCTCGTCCACTTCACAGTTTGGACGGTAATATGACTATATTTTTAGACTGAATTAAAAATATATATGCAATTTGTACAGACTGTCCTCAGTATCATTTGTACAAAATAATTAGCATTGCCAGTTGAAACAGTTCATCTTCTTCATAAAATGGCGGCGTCATCATTGACCTACCTAAATATGGGTACCTTTCCAATACATGCAAATTTGACAACCATTTTTAATGTAATTATTATATTTTCATACTGACTATCAGGTGCACATTTCATGAAGTATTACTGATAACGGTAGAAATGTCGTACTTGGTATGTCCAGGGACGCCGTGTTTTCATCTCTATACATTGAAAACCTGAAGTCTCGACGCAGACGCCGAACGAGGTGCCTGGTGGGAAGAGACGCATGTCGATACCGCGCCCAAAGTCGATGAGCTTCAAACATTGTGTCTCTCCATGAACGGCCTGACTCATGTCCGCAATCTGAGGCCTGAAAAATAGGGATCAGTTTCAGTGGTCAGTTTCTGGTGGGACTGATCATAGTGGTCAGTGATTTGGATAACTAGTATTTGCAAACCATACGTGATTACAATATATATTGATGAATCCCCGTTTGCATAAAGCAATATAATAATATCAAAGTACGTTCAAAAGGCAGAACTGGGTGCAAATACATGAAGATCCTTTTGTATTGCCTGTTTGATATTTACAATTATATACATTGTGAATAAGTTTGCTTTCGGAAACTAATTAAGATATAGCTTATAAAGCTGAAATTTACCACATGATATCATCATTATTCAAACAGTAAGCACCAATACAGAAAACTATGTTGGGAACGCCCTCGAAAAAAATACAGAAAATTGTAATTGTAAATGTCCGTTCCAGATACACTGAACAATCTATTATGAGCGTAGAATGGATCGTTGCTATTAGGTTCATCCTTGTCAGCCTGACATAACACTACATATTTTATTGAAAATTCCTAGAAGAAACAGTCACCATTTTAAAGAACATATTAACCATAAACGGATTTCGTCAAATAGTTAAACTTACAGCCCCCGAAAGAGAATGTTATCTGGTTTGACGTCACCATGGATAATGTTGACTTGCAATGTCGCCTCCAGAATACGCAACATCTCGAGACACAAGTAGAGGATGACGGACTCCGGCAACCGTTTGCCAGTACCGCGAATCACGTTCACCATGTCCTGCAAAAGATAAGAAATTATTATCTCAACCCTTATCCAACTTTCTTTTTTTTTACAGATCCCCTAACCATAAACCTAATGTGTTAGCTTGTACGTTTTCTGGTCTAAATATAGCTCCAGAAAACGCCCACAATAGTGTGATGTCACTGTCGTGAAGGGTGGTTGTTATGCGTGATGTTCCATTTGACATCATTTACCTGGAGACTGCATAGCAACGGTTTGGATTTGATGAGTAATTGTCATTTTCAAGGTAGCATCGGTTGCCGATAGAAGTGCCATAGCCACGTTTCATAAATCTTATCCAACTTCTTGCACACCCGTCTCAGACATGGGGGAAACTTCAATAGACTAAAAGTGCATACCAAATATGAACAACCTTGAGGAAGACAAAGATGGCAGATCATAAAGTTTATCCATTAAAAGCTGTTTAATCAACCAGGAGTCACTGGTATCTATTCGTTGAGTCAGCCTGGAAGTAGGTGGCACTACGAACATGCCTCTGGTCGTGGCACGGCCATTTTGCAAGGCGACCTGCACAATGCTAAGCCTATGGCAAATTCAAACAATCATTCCTGATATTAACTAATGTGTGGGGAGGTGTTAAGTAGCTATCAAGCCTTTTGCTCAACAAAACCAGCAAACACCCTGGCAGTTCCAGATCAAATGATTACGTGATGGCCTCAGTTTAGCCTCCGAAAGTGATGTCAAGAAATCGTCGAAATAACGATTCTCTTCAAGTTGACAAATTTAAATCATGTCTGGGTAATGTAAATAACCTTATTTAAACCAATGCATGTGTAAATTAGACATTAGAAAGAAGATTAGTATAATTTTCCACCATTTTACACTCTGACAGCGATTTGTTGTCACTAGCAGAATGGCGTTCTATCTTTATTCTAAGTATATCAGATACTTATGTAATGAACGGTGTATAGATTATTCGCCGATCCGGCCGCTGACTTCCGGTTCAAAATACCCTCCAAATTATGCAAATTCACCTGTCAACGTATCTATCCGCCATCTTTGCTGGTGAATACAAACCGCTGTCAGAGTCTAAAATGGTGAAAAACTATATTAATCGACCTTCTCCTGTGCACTCTGTACATGTAATAATTGAAATGGGATTATTTTCATTATTTCGACAAAATTTAAATGTGCTAACTCGAAGAAAACCGGGTGTTTCGACGATTTGTTGACATCACATTTATAGCCTTAACTGGGGCTACCAGATAATCATTTGATCTGAAATTGCGAGGGAAGTCTGATTTTGTCGTGAGAAATTCTTCAGAAGTACTTAAAACATCCTCACATTTAAAAAAGTAGTATAAATGGACGTCCAAACGGCTCATAGGCTTAGCACTGCGGAGGTGTGTCTCCAAAATGGCCGCCAAGGCGGTTCGTAGTGACCCCTACTTCCAGGCCGGATCGGAGAATAAGGCTTGGATGTCCAAAGTTTTTCAGATCAGGGGCTAACTTCTATGATTTTTATACTCTTAAGATAAAGTGAGTCTGTAGAATAACAAAAAGTTACCCATTATTCTTAAATACTTAGAATCAAGATAGGAGTACAATTCAAAGTATCTCAGGAAGGCCTGTATTAAGTATTTTGTCAAGGCATATTTTGTATGGGCCAGGTTTCATAAGGCTAAAACATTTTTAAGATTTTAAGGGAAATACTTTTGATGTTTTTGTATTTCGGGCAACAGTCTCAGATAGTGTTAACCTGTAGTGACAAGAAGTTTCCCATTTTTCATAGATACTTAGAATAAAGATAGAAGCACAATTCAAAGTGTCTCCGAAAGGCCTATTTTAACTATTTTGTAAGGCCTAGGTCTCATAAGGCTGTAACTTTTTTTAAGGATTTTAATCTCAGGGAGTACTTTTGATGATTTATTAAAAACCATCTCAGCCTGTTGTCCAACATAGAAAACAAAATCATATGATATATGATCAAAAGTATAACCTGGTTTAAAATCTCCAAAACGTCTAAGCATCATAACATATGTCCCAAACATTTCAGTTGGTCCAGGCCTTTCTGGAAAACTCTGAATTTTGCTTAAAACTGTATTAGAAAATTGGGAAATTTTTAACAGTTTGAGAGTGCCATGGTGGCCGTTGGACGTAGTACAGTCTAAATAAAGTTTACTTTTTGGCCACCAGACGGCGCCTCTTATCTACAACCAGCTTCATGTCCAGAGAATACACTGTCCATGGTGGTATACTAAGAAAGAAACTGATGAGTGTTTGGTCTGTGTCCTTGTTCGCCATCGAGTTTTGAGTGCCCAGTAATATGAACGAGGCGACAGCCGAGTGAATATTCTGAAGCACTCCAAACGAGGGTAAAGTTCAACTAAGAACACATGTTGAATCATTCTCTTCTGGGTGGAAATGTTAGTAAAGAAAGGGAAGCAACATTATATTCAAAAATAAGGTTTCCACGCCAACATTTGTTCTGTTCCAAAAAGCAGGGTGGAGGGCGACAGGAATAATGAAAACGAAAGACAGATATTACATTTAGAGTGCTACACGTCAACTTATATGGCCAAGAATAGACGGAAGACAGACAAAATCAAAAGACAGAACAGGATACAGTAAAGAAAGGCCAGAGGACTCACCAGTATCGTGCCATGACGATGGAGTTCGTTGACAAAGCAGCTGCCGTTGTCATAAAAGTAGGCGTCGTCGATGTGCATAATCGACGACCTCTGACAAAGTACAAAAAATGCACGGGTTCAATTTTAGTGCCAATTTGCTATATCACGCAATTTTCATGGGTTATTCATTTCCAGCGCCAATCATCGTAATCTACAAACTGTAAAACCCTTTGCAAAATTCTGGAAAATTACAAACTACAAACTGGGGGAGGGGGAGGGTTGGATTTCAGAGCGTGCCAGAATTCAACTGAATGCACTACCTGATGAAGGATTTGTGAAAATCGTTGTATTCTAAACAAGCAATAAATATCATCCTGTAATTAAACTTTATTTCTCTGTCTTGGGTTGTGCCGTCCCCAACAGCTATAGGTTAAATTCAAGTTTTTTTACACTACATATGGATCATTACAAAAGATCCAGTGAAAATAGGTATGTCTACGTTGATTCAAGAGATTAGTCTGCTACTTAGATGGCAGCAATCGTGTTCCACCACTGCGATAGGAGGCTCAGTCAGTACTTACCAAAGGAAGCTTTTGTTCTTGTAGCCTTTTATGCAACTCTTCTGTTATGTAGAACTCCCAGGGACAAGGAGGAGTCTGCACCTAGAACAGTTACAGTATAGATTAGTAAACGGGTATACAAGCTATGATAAGAAACCAAGACTTAATTCAAATACAGGTAAGTTTGAACATGGGCAGTGTATCTCTTAATGTAGAGGTTGGATGTCCATGGTTAAAATGTCGTACTCGCACTCAAAAAATCCCGAAAGTCCACATATTTTTTTTTAAACAATGTCCGAGTGGATCTTGTGAAAAGGGACTACCTTAGGGGAAGGGGAACGTCGCTAAAACAAAGACAGGCCTAACTGCAAGGGGGATTTGCTTATGACATACATGTGTTGCAGTGACTAATTTTGCGGATTCGCCTTGCAGAGCAATGATGAATCTGATAAGAACGCCTCTGAGTGGTTCACCTTGATAACTTGCATATCGCTACGCCTCCTGTCTTGCACGGTGTAAATCTTAGCGAAGGCACCTTCTCCATGACGCTGTATGACGTTGTACGTGACGTCGCCTGAGAAAATCACAAGACAAGCCTGGTTATTAAAATTATCTCAGCATTATTTATCTAAAAAATTGAAATCAGAAATAAAATCTCGATGGAAACATGACTGGACAGTATAATGACAGGTAGTAAATTATGCCAAGAGCCCAGTTGCGAGGATTCATCCGCTTTCCGGAAAAAAGTTTCCGTAGCCTGTTGGCAGCTTCTGGATGGCCGATGGCCTATTGGCGAATGTCTTCCTTTTACTGACCAGGAGGACAAATTCTGTTCATCTCCGAGTGACGAAATAATATTCATACGTCCCTCCGTACCACGTGACCACTGTCATTCTGCTATTCATTGAGTTGTGGAATGGCTATCTTAACGATTTCTAGGTATATAATAACAAGCGTTAAGTGAGCCCTTTGAAATAGAAATATTGGCTTTTAAAGACCAAATTAGCAGGTGGACACATTCAAAACTCGATAAAGTTCAAATATCTGCTAGAAATTAATAACTGTGATAACGTGGTAGCCCCCCGGGAGGGAGGGAGGGAGGGAGGGAGGGAGGGAGGGAGGGAGGGAGGGAGGGAGGGAGGGAGGGAGGGAGGGAGGGAGGGAGGGAGGGAGGGAGGGAGGGAGGGAGGGAGGGAGGGAGGGAGGGAGGGAGGGAGGGAGGGAGGGAGGGAGGGAGGGAGGGAGGGAGGGAGGGAGGGAGGGAGGGAGGGAGGGAGGGAGGGAGGGAGGGAGGGAGGGAGGGAGGGAGGGAGGGAGGCAGGCATGAATAGGGAAGGGCCTGCATTGATCGGATATTTTAAGCCCTATTCTTCTGTGAATTCAGCAGGTCATGGCTCAATGCACACATATATTTAGCTACCTGAGGGCAATTTTGTTTGCCAATCAACAATTCTCTGAGTACATAGGAAACGTTTTCAGATAGCTTCATGGTGATAGCTTCATGGATGAGTGCACACAGACCTGTCTGCATGTTCCCTAGCCATGTGGGGGACAAAACTTTGTTTCTATGTACACCAATAAAGTAGGTCAAGCCAATATCTGGTGGTAAATGATATTGCAAATATTTTTACAAACCAATATCATTTGACTGGGTCTTGACTGATTCCTAGAACAAAGTTATGAACCATTTTGCCTTCTATTTGTGTGTAAATATCCTGATTAAACCATCCACTCATACACCTGCTGCCTTCCCCCTCACATTATGAGATTTAGAAAAAATACATGAATAGCACATCAAATATGTATTTTACCTAAATAATGACACTTCCTAGAGTGCAAGCAACTGTCAGTGCCACTTATGGAGATGGTAAATGTTACACTAATGCTCACTATAAATCAATATTATATTATGATTGAACCAGTTTTACAGGTAGAAATATGTCCATAACGGAGTTCTTAAAAATGGACCTGTGACTCATAAAGTCCCCCCCCCCCCCCCCCCACTGAAATCTCTTTTTTCTGAAAATCCATGTCAAAATACTAAATACTAAAACTGTAAGATATTGTATGGCCATAAAACCTTCTGTCCAAAACAGAAACCATATTCCTATCTCTACTTAGTGAGCTATAAAAAGCAAAAATGTGGTCAGGTCATCTAGTGACTCTACAAGCATGTGTACTACAGTAGGCTATAGCCATAACCTAAAGACCAACCGTCCACCTGCTAATAATAAAGAAACACAGTGAGTGTGATTGAATTCCATCTGTTCCTCGATATTTTGGACAGGATTCTGATGTTGCTAAAGAGATGGTACATGCCACTTTATAGACATTTATGTACATGGGCAATATATCTGTCTTAACTAAGGCGCATCCACCATCACTTGCTGAACTACTTCTTCACTATATACCCATGCCGTATATACTGTAAATTCATACGCACCGTTTTGCCATATAACATAAAAATACCGTACGGAACAGTGTTCCGTACTTCAAAATACGGACCACTTCCCCATACGCGTTGACTAAAATATTAATTGTTAGGCTAAATCAAATCAATAATTTATAGCAATTTCAGGTATATAGTGAATATAGAACGACCTACCATGCTTGTACTAGCCATAAAACTCGATAACAATTTACGGTTTGTACGGAACTCGGCATTTATATGGTCAGGACGTTCTATATAAGTACGTCATTTCATTTCCTTGGCTGAAAGTATTCACTGGCATAAAGTCTACATCGCAGACTGAAACATGCCGAGATTGTGAAAAGCAAATAACTTCTCCTAACTTTTTGATAATTCTTTTACTGACTCAGATGGGTAATGTAACGTTTCGATATCGGATGTATATAGATAGTTTTATTCAGATACTTTTTTCAAATATATATCTTTATTTGCTATTTCCTGTTTTATATATATATACTGTTTGTCAAAGTAAACACATGGAACAGTGCTTCATCAGTTAAGCAGTGGGGAATCCACCACTCTTTACATAGTATTTATGCATCAGTATATTTTCTCTGACGCTCTCAATATATATATACACAGCGGGTGTGAGTATTTATATCATCTTTAATTCCATAAGAGGATGCAATCTGTAATGGATCTCCATGAACGCTTAGAAGTCGAATACATAGAAGTGCATAGATATTTCAAGTTAGTTCAGATCATGTATATATATCTCGAAATACTTGGACATGCGTCCACGTATAACCAGGAACGCCTCCAAAATTAATTTCATAACTCACCATTACAAAGCCACATGCTATACTAAGTCTCCTATGTATAGGAGTACAAAAGTCTGATGATATTTTGATCAGGACGTTCAACACCTAGATAGACTGGCTGCCTTGAAACAAGTCATAAAGCAAAAACTGCTAGATGGGTAAGGAGTCGGGGTGGGGCGATGTAAGTGCGTAGGGGCTCTACCTTTTTTTGTTTTGTTGCGCAAGAAGGCTCCCTGAGCATACTACGTGTACAGAAAGTTACCTTCCACTTGTCAAATGGAAGAACTGGATTAATCCAGAATTTGATTATAAAAGCTATAAAAAAAAATTAAAAAAAATCATACATAGTTTTGTATCCTTTCGTCCGGTTGGTATCCCAATCTGCACTGATTACCCTTGAATATCATGCTGTTACGATCCGAGTAATCCCTGCTTTGAACACAAGTCTAGAATCACTTACCTAGATTGAGGACCTTTTTTGGTTTGATTGCAGGAAGACTCTCATAAACGCGATGGTGGTTGGGTAGTCTCTCCAAGGGCACGTCTAGCGTCCTAAGTAAGCGCTGGAGAAGATCTTCGTCAAATGGGTCACTGAACGGATTCACCATGATGGACTGAGACAGCAGGTCCTCCGTGTCGTCCTCGTCGTCATGGTGGTACGTGGTGACGTCTATCTCGTGACATGTTTGATTCATAGCCTGGCTTCTGGGTGGTGAGGACGGTGGTGGAGGTGGTGACTGGTTCTCCTCCTCTTCCTGCCCCTCGTGTATCGTGTCTGAGATGGTGAATTTGGAAGGCCCACGCTTACTGCTTGTACTACTGACGTTACTCGTGCTGTGGAGCGTGTCTGAGGTGGGGATCTGATGCTGCACGTGGGACGCGGCCATGGAGCTGAGGCCAAGGTTAGTGTCTTCATCACTGCACTCCGTGATGGGACTGTCACAGAAAGAAATAACCTGTTACTATGTATGCGAAGGCCTTCGATGCTACCTTAAAAGTAACATTTCCTATCAGTCTAGAACCAATCGGTTGACTACTATGTACAAGGAAGAACGCCTATGGGCGATCGTGCTACGTCTATTATAACTGAATAAAAAAAAAATAAAAAAAAATAAGTTTAGACCCACGCTCGAGGAAACGACTGCCTTTGATGTGATAACCTGAGTAACCACATGAGATCCACTCTCCTACCATAGTAATTTTAGCAGTGTTGCCAGTTGGGGTCAGAAAAAACAGTGAAATATTTTGGATTGCAATACAGGGTTTACGAGTTACAGATGCATTACAGTGGGGAATCTCAAGTGTTTACATGGGTCAGTGGGGAGGTTCAGTGGGGGATCATGGGTTGTAGTTAAATTTGGTAATTTAGCAGTTGGTATATTGATTTTACACTAGGAATTATGTTTTTTATTCTGAAAATGAAAACATGAATCTCAATGGAAACATTGAAAACATTTGTTTGGAGTTCCATGTACACCGTCATAGAGGTTGATGGTGATTCAAGGTTTCGTCCACTTCGGACTCGTCAGGCATCTTAGTGTGTATTCAAGGCATATGACATTGTCACATTTTAGGCAAATGAAAAGTATTCAAGTGCCAAAAGAAAAATTATAGTACTCTCCAGGAGAAGGTACTTCACATTCACTAGCTAACGTTTTGTTAAGGCACGTACTAAACAACCGTACAGTTTATAGAAATTATAAACAAAAGATAAATGAATATGATTGATGGGATTAAAATAACAGCCACTTGTTTCTAACTTTACTAAGGTAATGCAGAGACCAAGAGAAAGTGTGCATTTCAAAATAGAAATATTGGCTTTTAAAAGCCAAGTTAGCTGGTGGACGCATACGAAACTCAATACAGTCCCAGTAGCCCGGGGGACAGTCCCTAAGGTGGTACTTCCCAAGGTGACAGTCTCCTGGGAGGCAATCCCTGTGGGTGGGGGGGGGGGGGGGGAGTGTTACCCCTTACCTATATATTTATTTGCTTGGACTCCCTACGCAACTAAATTGGGTTTAGATTTTTGCTCCCACATGGAATCCTAAGGAATCCTCACTCATATTCCTGTAATCAAACACTTTGCCTAATTTCTATATGAAGCGGCACCGATCTAGAAGAATCAATATTTTTCTCTGTTTTTCCCCCTATTTCCACCAGGATTTAACACCTACCTGAGATTCTTTTTCGCGTAGCCTTCTGCGTCCGTATAGTTCATCACCGACTGGCCCACGGAGCTCTGCGTGTTGGCTGCAGCCGAGGAGGACTGGTCGGTGTGGCTGACGGGGGACGAGGCCTCCAGCTGATGGCCGGTTCTGCACGGCGCCAGAGTGTGGTCCTGGGCTAGGGTCAGCCTCTCGGCGGCCAGGTGGCGGTCAGCGTCGCCGGAGATGAAGCTCACGGCCAGGGCGGGCATGTCGGGCGCCGACTTCATCGGGTTGTAGGGCGTGGAAATGAGGCGAGCCATGTCCGTGAAGTTCTGTGTTGAGCTCAGTTGTGGCGCGAAGCTCAGGGCGCTCAACTGACCATCCAGGTTCACACCCGACTGAACAAAGAATAGGAAACGTTCAGTGTTCGTTAGTGTGGTCTACAGAATAGATGAACATTGGTGTGATTTGAGGATAAACTAATTGAAGGAAGACTAACTTGAGGACTCATTTTGATATTATTCATCTAGCTAACACGAGAACCTATTCTATCATTGATTATCCAGCCCAGTTTCGTAGTACTAACTGGCCCTACATTCACATACAAATATTATCAAAGTTATATAAACAGGGATGAAAGTCTGGACTGATGAAAAAGTCGGAAACAAAAACACACAAAAAACGTATTCTGGGGGGGGGGGGGGGGGGGAACCGCCCCCCCCCCCCCCCTTGCCGTCAAACATAATTTCGGCACCTGACGGAACTCTGACGGCAGTGTCAACGGCCCTTGGGGCGTTTTACTGCCGCCAAAGTACTCTGCCCGTTTCCCCAGCGTGTGTCAATGCTAACTACCTATGGAGTTACCTTGGTGAGAGCCTGCTGCTGGGCGCCGCCAACAACGGTATTGTTTTATTTCATGATTTTCATACTTTGTTAAAGATCATATTTCAAGATGCAGAAATTTCTGATTTCCGTCGATTGTCGGCGAACTTGCATCCCTGTATAAAGAATTCACATGAATGATCAAAATATTGGGTGTGGCTTTATCCTTTTGTATATACAGTGAATGGGCTCCCTAGTGGACAGAGATGGCATTATTCCAGTGGGGGCAGCTAAACCTGCTGGTGCCCTCAAGGCACCAAGAGAGAAGTTTCCAATAGGTGTTTTCCTCTATATCTATCCTACATGGCGTGCTTTAATCCAGAAAAAAATGAGAAATTCTACTACTTTAATCTGATGGGATTTCCCTCTGAAATATCATAACTAATTATTCAATCTCAGTTCTACATGTATTTATATCCTCTTGCTATTTTAGGAATATGTAGACCATATATTTATAACTTAAAGAATGTTGGTGGATCCCAACAATGAATTTCCTAAAAAAAAGAAAAGAAAAAAACGAGGGGAGTCACATGTCAGTTGTGTTTGGGGGAAATTTACTGTTGGATTGCAGTGTAAAAACTATTGACGATAATTGTGAATAACAACATAACTTATATCTCTAGCCAGCATATATCATGAAACAATCTACTTTCTATAATAGAGTATTTGATATGTACCCGCCCTATTTCTCCTTATACAGTGACTTTTTAATCTTCTACATCAACCAAGAAGTACTGGCATATTTGATCTCCTGAAAATAAAAAGGAACCCGTTTTGGCGCTTTCGTATTCTACATCGACAGATACGCCATCTAGAGTTAAACGCTGTGGGGATTCCAGTATACTACTAAGATTGAAGAGAGAGAGAGAGAGGATCGTGGAAAAGACGCACCATCCGTGGCCTGGCAAGGATTCGGTCGTCGTCCATGATGACGTCATCCTCCTCGCGAAGAAGCTGGGAGTACTCCATGGGGAAGTATGGGTCGTCCTGCGTGGTGGCGGGGTTGGCTGTGAGAGGCGCGGGCTTTGCTTCATGGGTGGTGGGCTGTGCGCGGGGCTGGAATGGACGCCGCTCACTGCCCACCTCCTGATCACATGACACCCTGCCGAGACCAGAAATTCATGTATTGTCAATGTATAGACCATTTTCCATAGGCCGCTAGTGTGCCTCATCTACAAGGCGTTTTATTTGGGTTTTTTTAAATATGTTTATTTACATCTCTCGCAGTGAGCGGGCTATTCTGATACAAGTGTGTTCGTCTATATTACAATCCGGTTATCCATTCATACCCATTGGCATGCGTTCAGTCAAAGAACTTCAAAGAAACGTATTGTTTTTAGCATTAGAGAACTGAGGGTATGGGCGGAAAATGCTAATACCCGTTTAGATTATCTCAAGAGAGAATAGAGTGATTGCATCGTATTCTATATGGTATTACAGCTTTAGTTTAGTGGGCTAAACGTGTTTATCACCTCAAGAACTTTTCAGATATGGTTAGGATAACATGGAAACAATGCACATGGCTGGTAGCAATAAACTATACATTGACAGGGACCTGGTCACCATAGGCTAATCTTCCTCTATGGAAAAAAAATTATCAACTGTTAGATTTAGATAGTTGAGACTCGATGAATGCTCTAGTTTGTCACAACAGTCCTATTCTGTGAGAAATAATAGCCTTGTGCTCACACCTGCCGTTCACATTTGAGGTGTGAATGCATTGAATTTGCTTGGCAATGAAGCCATACTGCGTGGTGTTTGACCGAGTGGTAAATGGTGGACTGCCAGGGGCGCTCAACGGTAATTCATGTATAGTAAGAGGGAAACGCCCGCAGTGCACCACCGTAAGAGTGGCCGTTTTAGAAACTACGAGGCCGCGTGCATCGTCGATTATAATAATTTTTACCTCTTAGTTCATGAATACCATATATAGGCACGTATCACTAAAAACCTGAACCATTATAAATGGTTCAGCAACAAAAAGTATGGGATTTCGTTTCATTCCCGTTTAGAATAATTTGGAGACATGAAAGATACTGAGGGCCAGGTATGGAAAATCACTGTTAAAAGAATCCATGTCCCAGTTTCTAAATATTTGTAAAGCGTGTCTTCCATATATCCCTATCATCAAATACTGTGTTTAAATTTGATTAATATAATCATGTTACACAATATTGTTCATACCTGATCATGGTGCTTAGATAATTTTTTATTTTTCTTCTTTTTTCGTTGATTCTCAACAAAAAAAAAAAATCGTTGATTCAACATGATTCCTTCAGGAATTGTCTAATGAAAATGACTTAAAATGTCACTATTACATTGGGCAGGTGAAAGGAGTGAGCTGACGCAATGAAATACCTCAGTATTTATTCCCTCAGTATTTATTCTGAAAGTATCTTGACTGTTGAATTGTTCTGCTCACCCGATATTTTTCTGTGGCATCAAAGATGATGTAGAAGCTTTTAAGGGTTCTTGAACCTCTTCAAATATCGTGAACGGAGCAGGTGCTGGTACGGAGGGAATGGGTTCTCCTGAAAATAGATTACACTGATCATACACTAATTAAGATGTATTAAGGATGAGGCGATCCTCACTTACTTTAGGCGGATGCTACCTGTTTTACAGGACTGTAAATGAAAGAGGTCCAGGAAAATCAGTGAATATGGATGTCTTAAAATCTTGAAAGGTTTTGTCTATATTGACAAGCATTATGCTGGTAATAGTCGTTGATAATCATAAGACATAAAAAAACAAAAGCATACCTTCTGCTGATAATAAAAAAATCATTATAGCTTTAGATGTGTTAAAAGTAAAAACTGGTACATATGCATTTGGTTAATTGTTTTTCAGCTCTTCAACAGATGCACTTCATCTTTTAAGATAAAAAAGAAAAATGTTGAGAGTGTTGGAGTACTACCAACTTGGTTTGCCAGCTCCATGGGCCTATCCCCTAAATCCGTAAAAAATAAACTGACCATGTCCAAGGCTAATGTCAGGAGATGTTTTCGGAATGCTGGGTTTGCTCCAAATGTCAGTGAAAGTCTGGTTGAACATTCCCAACACCATTTCCCTGGCTTGTTTGGTGTTTATGGTCGGAGATGGTGCAGTTAATCCCTAAACATAAAAACAGAACGTAAAAAGGTGATACACTGAAATGTCCAGGTTCCGGCCTACATCTAAACTACATTGTCACCATTAAAACTATTGGCTTATACAAAATAATAATACGTAGAGTAATTGATGCCTGCAATCTATATATGAGTCATTAAAGCCTGCAACCTATATATGTACCGAGATCACATTTTATACCAATAGATGTTTTCTAGGCTAAACTATTATCTTGTAGCCCACTATAGTCTAATGCTTACCATTCGATATTACTAATGCTATAGCTGTATAGATACATGTGTAACTATATTTAATTACCTTACTATGATCAACATAATGTCGGTTTCACGATAGATAATCAGAATAGTTTCCGATTTGCTATTGTTAAAGAATAACTTTTCCCCGTTTCATTTTGTATACGGCACACGGCCGATCCTGTTTCCCGGCCATTGAATGTAATGTTATACCATGGATATCCGTGGTTATACTTGTATTCTGTGAAAGTTTAAACTTTTTATGGATCCAATATTTCCTGAATTAGAACACATAAACTATGATGTTGTATCTCAGAAAATGATGCCTTAAAGCATCACCCGGCCATGCTGGGTGATGCCTAAAGTAATCACCTGGTGCCAATGGGTTAATGCTGCCTGTAGAATCAGTACTTAACTATCAAGAGTGAATCCCAAACTGATTAGACCAATCTAAGAGGTGAGGACGAACTATATCATCCATTTATGGGCGCTATTGGGCCTAATAACATACACAAGCCTATCCACAGTAGACACAATAGGGAGAAGGGATTATAACAATCGACATAACTTTCACAGCTTACCCCACTGCTGGTGGTTGAAGAGAATGAGGATGGCCTGCGTGGGCATGGCTGCAGTTTGTCTGGTGTTGGGTCTGAAGACCCAGGCTCGGAGCTTGTGAAGCCGGAATAGTTAAGCGTATGAAGGCTCGATGTCTCTGGTGTAGGGATCCCAGGCCGAACCAGTCCAACTTGAACAGGACCAGCGGGACTGTCTTTCACACTGTCACCACTTTTGCTCGATAAGTCAGTACTGTGATGAATGGAGAGAATACACAAAATCACGAATTCTGCTATAAATGCAGAATTCAAGTCAGATGTAAGGATTAGGTAGCTATCCAAACATTCATGTAAGGTACTAGGCTTGTAATGCTTCAATAACTGTTATTAAAGCAGGATACATTTTAAGCAAATCAGTTGTCGCCATTTCTAACACAAATCCAACGATCTCACAGAGGTTGGAACACTGGGTAGTGGGCTGAGCCTACCTGATTTCAGACATTTGAGATATCATAGAACATGGTAATTTATGTTACAGGTTTAGGGCAACCTTAAGTCTATAATGTTCACACACAATGTTAGCGGAGATATATGTAATGGACAACTATATTCACTGTTATATTTACTCCGTTACTGATATTGTTTAATCACGTTACATATTTTTCACACCAGTTTAATCTGGTTACACTACATTGGTTAGTGACCGTTACCAATGTCGCTTAACGGTCATTTTGCTATATATCCTTGGCCTCAGCAGGCGTGTTTCAGTCTTACCTAAATGTTTAACTTAGCTTTTAGCTTACAATATCTTTCTATGTTTAGACTGAGTCCCATTATCTTTATCTAATAAAGCCGATTTATTTACTTGTTTAACGTCCAATATGTTCTATAAGACTTACATTGGGTTTGAAGGTGATTGAATCTATGACATGAATTTAGGTAGATATCTCACCCCAATACATTTACCGAGGTGAGAGTTCTTTTACTTCCCACACCACATAAGACATGGTATGAGAAGGATTGGCCTTTGATATAGCATATACCAATGCTGGGGGGGTGAAGGAGAAAAGTGGCTGCAGTGGCACTCAAACCCAGAAAGTCTGACAACCTTGGGATTATGAGTCCAGTGTTTTTTTACCACTGAGCTAACTCCCCATCCCGGACGCGTTAGTTATGCTTGCATGCAAGCATATCCGGCCTGCACCACGAGGAAGCAAGGCAACCAAGAGGGTGAACAGATTGATCATTGCTGTCCACCCCAGCAGACCCCATACATATGTAAAAAGTACTCTCAGAGTAGTCAGCGTGCTGTATTCTTTTGATTAATTGAACGAGTATGGATGCCATGAACCCAGTTAAGGTTAAATTGGATTTGTTTGGATTTAGAGTATAAAGCTTAAAAATAGATTGAAGCATGAACTTGTCTCCAACATTATCTTCTGGTAAAATAACCAATATTTCAATTTTTCACAAGCTTTACTTATACCAGGCTAGCTAGAAAATAGAATGCAAGCATCTATAAGTGCCCAAGGGTAGCAGAACCGTGTAAACCTATGTACCTGGTGTCTTTCTGGTTGCTGGTTGGTTGCATTGGCGGCGTGAAGACAGTGCTAGACTCTCTCTGCGGCCTCGTCTCCAGGTTCGTGCGAGGAGCAGTGTTTAGAGGTGCTGCTGCTGGCGCCATCTCCTGGAGAAACTCCAGAGCAGAAAGCTTCTCAGTGAGGACCTCCAGCTGCTCAGGTCCAGAGGCGACCCCTGTCGACGGGCGGACGAACTCGGGATTGGCCTGTGGTATTCGGATCTTCTGGCTGTATACCCGAAACATGAGGATGCTTTTATGTGTTCTAATCATTGTGTAAAATCTGAATTTTTTTAGGAGTACAAATGGATACAGGAGTCGCCAACTCCAAATTACATTTCACACGATATTCGTGGTACAATATTCATTAAATGGCAAAACATACGGTTTCTTCCATTCTCTTATATAAAAATCAGATGGGCGTACATCGAAAAAGAATTGCAGAAGATAACAGTTCTTACATTATTTTCCACTGTTTGTAAGATTACTGTTGGGGGATACCTATATACTTTCTAATTTCGTCGAGGAAACAAGCTTTTTGTAGCTTTTTCCTTTTCTTAATTGTTCACGCTGTTCCCTTAGTTCCTTCCTAATCATAGCGAGCGTTTGGTCTGGTAGCCAGTGTACCCAAGCAGGTGCTATTCAAAAAGATCGAAAGAATTTAGAAGTGATTGGCATCTACAGCCTGCTAGCTATGAGGCGTACCAGCTAGGCAGGGGTGCTCACTAACCAGGCTTGAAGCCCACACCTCTCCAGTCAAGCTTTATGATTAATTATATAGGTAAAGGAGAGGTGCAGGCTCCCAGCATGTTCGCTAGCTGCCGACAGCAGCCCTGGTTTGGCAGGGGTTTAGCGCCTTATGTTAACCTGTGTTAATAATCTGTGGATACCTCACCTGTATTCCCTAATGTTTAAAACCTGGTCTAAAGACCTCATTTTAGACATCATCAAGAAATATCTTCAGAAAATGATTATTCCTAGACATATGATGAGATCGTGTCCATACCACATAAAATGACAAGATCGGGGTAGTGTTCCAAAAGAGCAAAGTTCGGTTATCATTACACATATCTGTATGTACCTTCGGAAGTGTGACCAATACGTTTTAAAGTAAAGAAGGAAACCTTTATTGAAAAAAAGCCACATTATTTTAGCCTCCCCTGTGCTTTTTTTTTTAGCCTATTCCTATTGGTGGGGGTGGGGGGGGGGGGGCAACTTTTTTTGTAATCCCATGGGGGGAGGGGGGGGGGGACTTGTTTTTGATCAAGCAGTGTTGCAATAAAAGGTGCCCCCTCCCGGCCATAATTGATGCAAGCTCAATGACCACCAAAGATAGGTTCATCTGGTTATTTACAACATTTGTCTTAATCTTGTTTAAGATGGCTCGTACCTTTATATTTTCCATGATATCATATAAAACAAGTTTACTGACAATGGCAAGTGTTTGAATGTTAATCCTTACAATATCTCAGAAAAGAATACCGACTTACGCTTCTTGTTGAACCTGCTCTTTAAGTGCCGCTAGTTGTTCACGCTGCTCCCTTAGTTCCTTCTCCATGTTGGCCCTCGCCTCTGTGTAATAAAATCACTTGAACAATTTTCGCTCTCTTTTCACATTGTGCACACTTTAACTGTTCGCCTCCGCCTAATCATTAACATGATCGCGAACCCCGACACATAGCTTTATTTTGTTCCTACATAACAGGGTACTCGAATCAACCCACCTGTAACACAGGGCGCATTGTGCATTCGTGCGGTCAATCTTCCTACAAAGAATATCCAAAGTTCGGTATTCTTTTTATCTAATAAAGGTGTCTGAAAAAGATTTCTTAATTGCATGTCATGTAAACACTGGTTAATTTTTTTATATACACTATTTAATGCTGGCATATATATACTTGCAGAATACTGTTCAAATCTAGGCTGTTACGCATCAATTTGCCCGCTCCATCACTGTATTTTGTTCATTGGCGCTGGTTCAAGTCATTATGTTACTCACCCTGCATACACTGCATTTTGCGTTGTTCTTCCTTCTTAATGAGGTATGCAGCCCGGATTTCCTCCAGGGAGAACTCCTGAGTACCCGTGTAAACCAGGTGCTTGCAGTACATGGCCATCGTCTTTATTTCGCCACTACCAGATTGCTTCATCAGCTGATGTAGTGGGTTGCTGGGTTTCTCTGGCTTCCGTGCGCTTTAATAGAAACAAATACCTCAAATAGTCATGTTCGTACTCTTACCGAGTCTCACCATCTCAAGAGATGACTTTGCGTACGATAAAGAAACAATTTGTTCCGAGAATCGAAACCTGAGTAGGTATGAGTTACATAAATGTTATTCAAGGGACATACATTTTTGTGTTACGGATAATAGCATCTAAGTCTGTGATAATAACAAGAAGAGTCAATTAAACACTAACTAACGTTGTACTATAATATATATATGTAATTCCCATTACTCGGTTGCTTACCTTAAGACCTGGTTCACTTCGGGCATCACTTTTCGGGGAGTTCTGAAGTTCAAGAACAGTTTTGTTTATTACTTCTCATCAAGCATAATTTATACATACTACAAATTATTAGAAATATAATTTTACAAACAGCATGGGGAAACATGGGGAGATATATAATTAGAAGTTTTCAGAAAATTGTGGAAAAATAGCTAAAATGATTAACCTCAATGTAACGTAATGAAGGGGTTTTAATACGTTATTTACAAGTAACATCCAAATTTATTTCGTATTAAGGCTTAGTTAAATCCAGTGTATCAAGTACTCAAGGCGAACCGATGTTCTTACAACCTAGGTACTACTCAATCCGTTCTCTCGGCAGTAAAGTGTAGTGAAGTTAATCCACCCCCCCCCCCCTCCCCCTCCACCTCCATGGGTGAAAAGGCGACGGCAGCCGGTGGAAACTCCAGTAAGACAAATTAAAGAAGAAACCAACAATAGTCGCTTCCAGTATATCTCACCCCTATACACAACAAAAGAATGGACAATATACTAGATATATGACGTCGTAGACGGTGGAGAACAAACTGTTATACTGGTAGGGGCATGGAGATTACTAATGTTGAGCCTATGGGACAAAACTACGGTATCAAAAATAGAAGGGGTGAGATAAAACACTTTCCTCTTCCCTATACAACCACAGAGGCAAGGACGAAAATATTACCACCAACAATTCCAAATAGATTGAATAGTTGCCTAAAATTCTCATTTTATTTTCACTTGCATTTTTGTTAGTCAAGTGGTAATAATGTAGGGACTCACGCAGTTGGTAACGCTGTCTCTTCATCTTCATGAACTTGGAAGTCAGGTTTTGTTGGGACATTAGATGGAACCCGTGATCGGACCTACACAAATCAATCACATTTATCCATGTTAGGTCAAATTAAACCAGGCAAAGTCCCATCACAACTTCATACCACAACATACGACACCGCTCAATGTACTTAAAACCACCTCGCCACCCTATGTCTATGGCATCCTGACTAAACCAGAGCAGATCCTTAATAGGTGTCATTTATTTCAGATCTATTGCTACTCAGTGTTATTTTACTAACTGAAACTCTTTTACCCTTTCGTCTTTTTTATTTCAAAGTGTTTTTTATTTCAAAGCAATCGGGGAAAAGCAGTAGATTTTGCCTTACTTTAGCATCAGTCCACTTTCCAGGTTTGAGCTCGTTCTCCCTATTCACGGTCGACCTGCTCGGTACAGCACTCCATTCACTCGACTGCGGGGGTAGAACTGGTGGTCGGTTCTCGGGTTCCGTGTAGATGCTGAAGCCGGGCCCACGCACGTTGCCCAACGACTGACCAGCCTGGCCAGTGCCGGCTAGCATGGCCGGACGAGGCGCTGAGGTACGTACCGACCCGACCTTCTTGGTCTTGCCGTGTCCTCGGAGCTGACCAAGGCAAGTCCGGTTTTCTGCCTCGGCCTGCGCTGCCGTGTCGTCGGTGAGAGGCTCGTTCGCCGTTTGATTCGCCACTCGTGCTTGAAACTCTCTGCAAACAGTAGGGACGAGTAAATCCTGTAGATGAAGGTTCATTTAACTGCAGTTTAATGATATCCACTACACAATATTTGTTGTTGGTCTTTTAAGCTAACTTTCGTGTTGGGAGATAACGATTTAGAAGGATGGGCTTTATATGGAAGCATTCAAGAGAATCTGATGTGAAATTGGCGCAAATCTCTTCCAGTTTTCTGTATCCCCTCTTCCTCGTGGAGATGTGTGGGTTACAGGTGTACAGACTAAAATTTCTTGTCGAGAGATAAAGATGTAAAAGGATTTTTTTGGTGGGGGTGGGGCGGGGGGCTTGTATGTGCATGAGATTTTAGAGCAGTATCATGAGGCATTGAGATTTAGATCCAAAGCTTTTGATATTGGTGGTACTGCTTTAGTAAAGACTGAGTGGATTTGAAACGTTAAAAAATATGTATGTACACGGAGAGAAATTGCCGGACTTGCAGACTTTCACTTCCATCATCTTCATAAATGAAGATTTCTTTAAAAGGACGATATGTGTTGCCTTGATATAGCAGTTAACCTGTGAAAATGGGTGGTATTTCTGTGTAATACATGAATGAATTCCATGGAGGCGTATCTCGGAATTTATCTAACGTACAAAATACCTGCGCCTCTTCTCGAGAAGGCCAAGAGGGTAGGCACAGCTCTCAATACCCTGGCGGTAAAGGTTGTCTGCTTTGCTTGTGTTGCCTTGTCTTTCGGCTTCTGACGCCCAAGCCTCGTAGAATGCGGCCATTCCACTTCCAATCTTGTTGTTGAACATGAATGAGAAGATATCCGATGGCTCACTGCAGATCCTAGCCTGCAAAACATGTGATACACAGGTAGGCCAAATTGTTTGGGAGTTCCTGGAAATATGAGGGGTTGATGCCCTGGAGGACAGCAGGCAAAGGGCGCTGGATGCCGCTTAATTGATCCAGTAGTCCAGCCCTGCCGCGTAATCCTCCAACAGCAATCGACAGCTTTTATACATCAGATATATCATATGCAGAAGTCCATAGACCTGAAAACCGTTTACCCATTTTCTAATTAGGCTAAAGGTCACTGTACTTTTTATCAGAAAATGTTTGGTAATACGACCACCCAGCTATTAGTAATTGCGACCACCTCGCCCAACGATAACTCATTTTAAGTCCGGAATGTGAAATATACGGTTACTAATGCAACCAGCTGCAAGTCTATCGGAGGTATTTTTTTTAAATGATTTTTTGTATAGAATATAGATGTATTACAGAAACACACATAAATTATATATCTCTTTAGAAGTCGAAGCTCCTACACTGTGAGCAATATTGCGGATATGAGTGAAAGGAAGTGCTGGGAGGTGAGGGCTTGAGGGCAGGGGAGGAATGTGAGGGCAGTGGAGGGGTGAAGATGAATTAGCTTAAAGAAATGACTCGCTAGCTTAATCCGAGTAGGTAACTACACGATTACTTACGTTGGTAAAGTATGTTGGGAAATTGATGTTCTAATTAGGTTGGTGTCCCAGGATAACAAGTTTGTTTGTTTGTTTGGGTAGTTTTAATTTCCAATATGTTCTATTAGACTTAAGATAACAGGTGATATATGGTATGTGAGAGGTGGATTTCCATGATATATAGCAAAGAAATAGATTCGGTAAATTGTTTTTGCTGTTGTTTGGGGCGCGGTTAATAAAAGTATAGGAACCTCGTGAATAAACGAATTGTGATATGATAAACTTTAAGTATATGTTACCAGGCTGTAAACAGGTGTATGCAACCTAAGGCAACGATTGTACTGAATTGATGAATAAATTTACTTTGCTAAAGAAAAAAAAGTATATGTTATCTATCTGGATATCATATAAATGCACCTGAACAAAAAAGGGCATATAACACCAGTTCTTCATCTCAAATGTATAGGATAGAGTACTTACAAATTTGATCCAAATGTCCAGGTACCTGGCGTCGTTTCTATATTTTTCCTCATCTTTGAACAAAGTGACGCACTGTTCAAGAAGCTGGGTCAGTTTGCTCCGCCCGCCTTTGGGAAAGTTCTGCTCTATCCACAGCACGTAACTGTACCAGACACTGAGCGGGTCATCGCCGCTGTATGTACGCAGCTCCATCTCAAACCTCCTGAAAAAACATATATATAGGGCAGGTGGTTAAAAATGATTCTGAGTATGTTTCCACTTGAGGAAGACAGCTAGATACCGGGTAGTTTGCAATCGTGTGAATTACAGTTCTAGGCCTTCTGGGGGTTTCCAAACTATTGGCAGAGTTTGGGTAACTTGAGATGACGGAACCTCTAAGAAATCAAACCTTTTCAGGGGGGGGGGGGGGGGGAAATCATGAGATCCAGGTAATGCACAAATTTGTACATGGATTTATAGAGCCTAGACTAGAGGGGAGGTCCAGTGGGGTAACATGGGCTGTTCTGAAAATGAAAAATTTAGCAGCTGGTGAATAGTGTGATCTGACTCATTTATATCAATTCAAATATCACCTTGTCTTTTCCTGTCAGTGTCTGTCTCTCTGTGTGCATGTCATGGCTTTCTGTCTGTCTCCTACTTTTTGTCTGTATATGCATGTAAATGTGTTCGGTAAATCATGTCTGTCTGAGACTGTTTTTCTGTCTCTGTCCCTGTATGTCGGTGTGTGCTACTGCCTCTCCTTCTGTCTCAGTGTCTGTGGTATACATACAGCAGGTAGAAATCTAGCCAGTGTACCCGGTCCTGTAAAGGACCGGGTTCCTCTGCCATAGAGCCCTCCACCGGGTCATCATTTCTGACTGGCCGCCATCTGACATGTATGTAATTAAAATTGAATCGATACAAATATGTACGGAACCCATTCATTTGTCTTCGCCAACCTTCAAAATAGCTGTCTGTTGCTTTATTAGTTTATAACTGTGTATTCTCGGGAGCGGAACATTTAGTTTCTTTCACGGCCGCTAGGGGCAAAGGGTATTGCCAGTTTTGATCACCCTAGCTTTCTGTTATTATCGCTCGATCGACAAAACGTAAATCGATGTTTGAACTCACTGTACATGATTAATATACACAATTAAAGGTATTTTGATGTGTTTCTAACAAGATATATCAATAAACATTGTGGGATACAAGTTTGAATGTTTGAATCTGCACATTTTTGTACTTTTGAGCAAGTTTTTATTTTGACATTTGTAGCAGCCTGGCATCGGCAATTTCGGCAGTTTGCTGGGGAAAACACCAAATGAAACAATCTTTGCAAAACGAATTGATAAAAAAAAACCACCAACCATCTTCTCCTATTCTCCACCTCTATACCATTTTTTGTATGGTGTTCCTAATTAAGTTGGATATTTACTGAGATATTACCAGAGATTTACAGTGGATTTAACATTGGTTGCAATGGAGTGAAAAGTTGTTTAACCCTTCGTGCGTGTGGGAGTGCACTGCACCGCTTTCGGGAAAATAAACTGCAGAGCGAGAAAATCGAGCAACGCAGTGTATCTTAGTGACGTCAGCACCGCTCCCGAGAATTAAAAGGTAGTTTTCTAGTAGCCAGTATACCCGGCCCTGTCCCCAAACAGGGTCGGGTGCTGACTCCACACACCCCAACCCTGCCTTGTCATTCCAGACTGGCCGCAGTCTGACATATATGAAGAAAAAAAAATTGAATCGATAAATATATACCCATTTGTCTTCGCCAACCTTCAAAAATAGCTGTCGCTTACGTTATAACTGTGTTTTAGAGGTAGTTTTCCGTTAGATCTTGGCTGGTTCTTAAATCCTGCCATTTTGTTCAGTTTTCCTTGCTGGTTCCTCAACGACAAAGTGCCTCACCTAATAACATAGAATATGGATGTTCACCCCTGAATCATGTGAATGGAGATCAGGGGTGAATACTTTACCTAGTTTTCCAGTGGAGCATGGCTGGTTCTCAAATCCAGCCATTTTGTTCCGTCTTCCTCGCTGGTTCTCAAACTGCAAAGTGCCTCACCTAATAACATAGGACAGCTGTTCACCCCTGAATAGAGATCAGGGGTGAATACCTAGTACTAGATCTAGTACTAGTAGTAGTAGTAGAAATTTAGTGCAGAGAATCAGAATGAGCCTGACAAGTGACAGTGATAAACTTACTGGCATTCTTCCTTCAGATTTGCCGACTGTGTCTGTAATGCAGCTGTAAGATTCGTGATCTTTCGTCCCTGACGCAAAGGCTGGACATTCTCCTTGCTCAGTTCCCATTCTTCTTGCTCATTTGATGCCATGCTTTTACTTATCCGTGTCTGTATTCAATTCAAACTTCCCTCCGTTTCTTGAGAAATCTGGCCGGAAATGCTACAGCGCACTCTGGTGTTAATCCACAGTCTACAAGAGGGCGCTGTTGTCGATTGTGGTAGTTGTCATCGCAGCAGCGGAGCTTGATATGCGATAAATGTAAGTCGAAATCAATAGTTTTCTTTATCAAGAAAGCAGTATATAAAATAAAGCGAGGTAGAGAGTTGGTGGGAGCCTGCTACTACCTTGTGTTTCGTCTGGTATACAGCCTTTAGCTGTGCCATGCTGTACAATATCTCTATTATCGCCCAATGTCATGTTGTGTCCTTCGTCTTTGCTGTTGTCGAGTGAGTCGGCCTGAGTTTGGTTTCGCAGAGTTAGACCAAGAAGCTCTGACTGACAGGTGCGAAATTAAGTGAGTCCGAGAAACTCTGCATGTATGGTGAACACCACTCAGTCAAACTCGATGCCTCTCGAGTAATAACAGGTACCCGGTATCTGCACAGTGACAGTACCTCGCATGATAATACAGCTTCTCACCCCTCAATGGAGGTGAGAGGTGAGTGCTGTACCTAAGCTTTTACTGTTTTTGCCCAAGGCAGGCATAGTTATGCTCCACAACCCTAAGTTGCTTCATTTTGTTTCACGTGTTATGTCGAGGATCGGACAGGTCTGTCTATATATATTCTGTTCATGTCAAGACAGACTTGTTACAGTCACTGAGTCAGTGATACACAGTCCACATCCCTTAGTCAGACGAGTCCGACCCTATACACTAGTATTAGAACTCCTATTAAATCATAATTAGGTCAATTATACTTAAAAAATCTAGGTCAATTAGGTCAATTGATTAGGTGAAGTCATAGTCATGAATGGTAAATATATAATGGAGCATTGCTTGGCCTACATATCTACATTTTTATCCTACCCCTCATATAAATCTCCATAGACCTAACATGGAGTGACTGTATGCCACGGTTATGCCATAAAATATTCATCAGCCATGGGTGACATATGAAGTTAAAAACGTGTGACAGGGTAGGATCAAATCTAAACGGTACTAAAATTCATATAATTGTTTACATGGCATTTGTTGTCTTCCACTACAGATATCACTCAGCTCCACTTCGTGATATCATTCCACATATACAACTCACGCCATGTAAACAATCATATGAAATTTTGTGACGTTTCTTGAATAATATTATTACATTTTGATATCTGTATTCATCCTAAAGATATTTCATATCAAAGATTTCTGTCAGAGATTAGAGCGGTCAAAGAGGTCACACCAAATCCTCTAAATGTAAAGACAAGATCCACATTTTCTTAAGGCCAAAAATCATGAATAATGTTTTGTTACCCTTAGGCATTCAAGCAGTGCCTTTGTCTCGTAGGAACAACAATTCTCCTTCAGTGCCTAGGTAAGTACCTCGGGTAATTATATAATACAATTCTGTCAATGATCTGCATAATTTTATTACCTCGAATTTGTAAAAAGAACATTTTGAATTTTTCATGTGATCTACGGCATAACTAGGGCTCCTCTAGCCAGTAGAACCAGCCTTTGCCACAATAGGAGATGAGGGGTGAAAATTGTACCTAGGGTTCCCATGCCTGTCATAGCACGATTGTACTGTGGAAGATTTACAAATGTTCAGAATTCATTTCTTTGTCAATTATGAAAGAAAGAGTGTATATATAAAAAATATAAAAAAATATAAAAATAAATTTTTATATATATATATATATATATATATATATATATATATATATATATATATATATATATATATATGATGTGATAAATACATTTTTAGATTCACCATCTTATAACCCTTTCAAGGTTGGGGTTATTCACCGGATTTCTTTTTCATCTTTAAGATCTCACTAAGAGCTACAACGCCATATGTAGTTTTAGCTAACTAAATGGAAAATAAAAGAAAATATTAATGAAAAACACCGATTTTTCAGAATTTATATTTTGCTATTAACATGTATACAGGAAACTAAAAATACAAACAATATTCGTCTCCTCAAATATATCTCTAATCAAGGTGCCACATACCAAGCAAACGTTGTTAAGTGGAGATGTCCATGTCAAGAAAATGGTTAAGCATTTATGATATGTGATGCTTTTTAGTTTTTTTGTTGTGAATTATATTGACTCATCTTTGTGTTACCAATTTATTTCAATGTGGAACATGTTATAGTCAAATAACCATTGAAATTTGTAATGATCGCCCTGTTTTTAAATTCTGTATTTATGAACATGTCACCGTGACAGACGGGGCATTGAAAACATGACGAACAGGACACATTTGTCCATGACTTTTCCAAAAATCTAAATAATAGACTCACGCATATAATGATTGATTAATGTGAAGGAAACACAACACCTATTGTGATCAATAATATTTGGACAAAAGCATGGACACCTTAAAAATACCTTAAAAGATACATAGGAAATAAAGTATCAAATTGGTATGCAATAGCCAAAGCACAACTCAGAACTATACATGTTCCAACTAAATTATATGCAGGAGACATAGACTACAGTATCAAAGTAAAATAATAGTAGATACTTTAATCCCATATAATAGCTTAATCTTCTAGTTGGATTGAAGGTAGATGGATAGATTTGTCAGCCTAATATTTTCCCTAGTCTCAACGATGAACTTGCCATGAAAGTCATTAATGTTCATAGTCGACCTTAGACTGGCCTCAGTCCCTGTATCCTACCCCTCCACCCCTTCTGAGTGACACAGTCAGGAGTAGCCGAAATATATTGCTATGACAACACAGGCAGGCAGGGAACTGGAGGAGGGGAGGGGGGAGGGGTAGAGGGAGGTATAGGGTTACAGGGAGTGGCTTGGGGTCATAAACAGGAGATTCTAGTCAGAGTGGACAAGTCTTTAATTCATGGGCCAGTCAGAGAAGGATACATGCTAAAATGAATTGTATTCCGATTGTCTTTAATCATTTAATGAATGTTCATAATCAAAGACTTGAGCAAGTTTAAGTCGACCTGTGCATCTGGCAGGTCTACCATCCGGTGTTTTCATGGAGAATACAACGCATATATACGATTTTCATGCTAGAAGGCCGCCACAATGGCTAGGGTAGCCTGTGGTATAGTTTCATTGTGCTGTTTCTGTCTCTTCAGGGGAGGGGGGAGGGGGGGTCCATCTACTCATCCAATCTCTTTCATTTTGTGAAGAATGCCGACTAGATTATGAGTCTGAAATAAAACAGTTAATATGATACATCAGAAGTTCTATGTCAATGATAAGTTAGTTTTATCACAGAAACATTTCAACAATGCATATCAAATCATGAATGCGAATTTGCACACGCAAGACTAGAATGGATATATCCGTGGATGACCTGCATAAACGATGCAGAAAAGATAATTTAAAAGCTTGAAGAAACTATATGTTAATCATGTACATGAAGCGCTTCGTCAGATCAATAACAAGTGCAGCCAACCCTAGAACTCAAGAACAAGCCAAAAGGCAAATAACACTAAGAAGGCCTAAAACAGTTGCTATAAGAGAAACCCCATATACATACATAGGCTATATACCCTCGAATAGTCTTAGCAAAGAGGAACAAGACTGTAGCTCAACCACCCTGTTCAAAAAATGTATGAAGAAGAAATACTCACAGGGACTAATGATCACACTTTTATTTTTGGAGGAATTTCTTTATTGACTGAAGATATTTTACAAGTGATATTGCAATTGCAGAAGTAAATTGTCAAAAAAGAGGCCGCGGCATCAGTTGTTATCTAGACATCTCATCCCATAATTCTGCTGCACATGTAATCACCTGTTACCCGTTGATAATGTACTCGACAAAGAATACCTGCTCTTGCAGATTGTCATTGTACCATTTTGCTGAAATAAAAAGTGATCGTTTACTGGCTTCTAGAAACTAGAAAACATTAGAACTATGAACTTTAAGATGATACTAAACAAATTAGATGATGACATTCGAGATGACTGAGTGAAATGAATAAACTGAAATATTTAGTACCTGTTATGTAGGAGACAGTGGCAATACCTGTGCTGCCATATTAATGGCTTTTCCAAGGAATTGCCTGCTCTTGAATGGGAAGGCTGCTTATAGGGTTTGAGGAGTCTATGCGCCAAGATTAGTTGCATGTCCCTGTCTTTTTCTTGTCTGTATTTGCATGTCTGGACAGCCTATTTCTTTTCCATCTGCTGGGTAAATGGTCAAGAGCCAGTTTTCTGGTTCATCCCCTGTAAAGGCTTCCTTACGTGATTTGTTTCTTTCATTTTGTCTTATATCCCATGAGTTGTCTCCTTTCTGCACTTTGTAACTAAATAAGGGGTTCCCAGCACATATGACATTTTATGTCAGATAAATCTTGGAAGTGCTGCTATAGGTTTACTTTGATTAATCCTTGTTATATCTCATTACCAGAGGCGGCCGGGAAGTAGCCATGTCTCTGCGCGCACTAACTCGCGGTCTGGGGCAACTGACGATAACATGTGCTCGCCAGTCACCTAAAACACCCGCGTTACAGTCGTCGTGGTTATCGAAGTACCAGGGTCTGTCCCTCGTCTCTGCACTGCAAAATACCAACAGGTAATCTACTTTAGGTTTTTAATAAAAGAGGGAACCGTTTAAGCAAGAAGTGGATAAGGCTACGCTCTGTGCTCCCTAATAACGCAATGAACTTAGAGCATTGACTCTAAAGGTATTGTGGAAGTATACTGGAGAACATTTAGAATATCTTTATAGTCTGACTGAATGTTTTGGGGAAGAAGGCAATCTATATTCAATGAGATGACTCAAGGGAGGTTTATGGCTTGAGTATTTTATTTTCGCTCTTTTTTTCTTTTTTTTTTAAATTTTTTTTTTAACTCCTTTCCGTTCTGTACTAAGATGAAATGTTTAGAACAAGTAACAAGTGGTAAGAAATTAGGAGAACTATAAAACCTTGATATACTTACAGATGTAGTCTGCACACGTCGGCAACATTAAACCGCAACCTCGACAGTCACCGAGTAAAGCCCAGCAAACTGCCGAGTAAACGAACAGGCCGCTGGGAGCCGCGCAAGAAGATGACGGAGATGTACGAATACACCATAAAGCCGCTCCCTTTCCCGAAAACCGGTGGCCGTGGTCCTAACGGTTAGTCTTATCCGCCTATCAAATGAACTGACACATTTCTAAGAGTTTAATACTATCAGGGACTTAAAATCTATAACTGATAAACGAAGTAAAGAATGTTAAAAACTATGAACAGGTAAATACATGGATGCTTTCTATTTTCATGCATCGCCATGACAAAGGCTGCATTAATTCATGGCTGGATTGGTTTTGGCAGCGCCGCCATCTAACAGTTCCCAATGAGCCCTGTTCAGGTGTTAAATATAAGATGAAAAGAGTGTTCGCTTCTTATTTGTTATAGCCATTCAGGGATGCCTTTCTTTTCTTTTCTTTTTTTTTGGGGGGGGGGGGTCTTTTATGAATTTCTAGTTACCAAAACCAAAGTGATATTCACAGGTTTTTTTTCTTTTTTTGAAGTTCTAATTATAGTTTTACTGCTCAGCGCCGTCTTGCAATACATTGTTTAGTGATGCCGTCGTTTGGTCAAACATTGCTCAGTTTAACACTACACCTATGTGATACAACGCCTTCACACTAGAGTGTAAACAGCAGGTGTGATCGCATTGTATAATTGGCACTGTGTATCAACGAGTCTGGGTAGTCTGAACTTCAAATTTGATAAGTGTCTTGCAGAAATGGCAGTTTTCCACTTTTCCATGAAAATCCATGTTTTCATTTTCAGTTTATGGAATTCATTTTTCTTGTGTACAACAAAGATGGTATGAATTGAGCCTCAGTCGTACCATTGAAATAGTGGTTTGAACCTCCGCACAGGTCGTCAGTCCCATGGCGAATTTCCGAATTCATAAAGGGCGCAAATTCTGCGCAGTCTCTCAGAATAAAACTGGATGTTCAGATTAAAACCCAAATCCCGTATTAAGTAAATATGATTAATAATTTTTTTAACAACATCCTTTATTTGCATTTCAGTTATTACAATACTTCGACAATCTCTTAGTAATCCATACATATAATCAAGAGGGTTTGCTGATCAGCAAGACTATTAGTAGCCCCTCACCCCCACCTAACTACCTACCTACCCGTGATCCAATTGCCTCGTCCAAATTTCTGTAAGTCCAGGTATACATTTATATACAAAACAGGACTGCACCAAATACAATAAATGCAGTTACTTTACATAACAACACATGTATACATACCATTCTTTCATTTTACATTGGCCTTGTAAAGAAGATGCGGAAAAGAGAGATTCAGTTGCACGAGCCTTAGCAAAAGAGTATTTTACTTCTTTAGCCAAGCTGCAGCCACCGCTCAAAGTTAGGAGGGAAACCGTCTCAATCCCCTGGTCACTGCAGAGTGACTCCCCGAGTGTGGCTGTATCGTTGTTTATGTAGCCGGCAGGTGACCTCAAGTCCCACACCCCAGGAGAACTTGCGAGAGTTAGTCCTCCCCCGAAACCCCGGGGGAGCAAGCGCCACCCACACGCCACACTCTTTTGACCTTTACATTTTTGGAATATTTTCCTTTTCTCCAATAATTACACTATAAATTTCTGCTTTCTCCCTGTTTTGAACCTATCCCCTACTGGTATCAGTTGTGTTTCTATGGTCTGTTCAGTCCAATATTTTTCACAAACTTAGATAGGTGACTGCCGAAATTTCTCGGATTTTAGGAGCTGCTATTTTCCTTTTTTCTTCTGCGCCCTGTTCGTTTCTCATTATTTCATAAAAATGCCTTGGATCCTCTGTCCACCTTCTTATCATGGATAGGAGATGTCCTGCTCGTCTTATATTGGATTCCCCTATTATGCACTTCTCATATAAAGTTTTTTGTGCAGGTCCCTAGCTCTTTTGATTCCAACAGATGTTCTTAAAGCTCTGTTAATCAAAACCTGTAGTTGAACTTATTTGTGTGAGGTACTATAATATATAAAGTCTGAATATTCTATTATGGTTAGTATCATCTGTATCATCGCTGTTGTCATCAAGAGAGAGCGAACGCAATTTATTTTGCGGTTAACAGAAATCGGATTTTTTTTTATATTTAGATATTTACGTCCAATATAACTTTTTAAACTTGTTCATTAAACTTTTATTTGTTATTCACACACACACACCCAAATATTAGATGGAACACCCACTTCATAAAGTCTTTTAAACCCTCTCAATCCGTCACTTCAGCCATTACCATTACTTGAAAAGTACAAAATGACAAATCTATCTGTCATTTGTGAATTTAGAACGATTCGAACATGTTACAATAAAGATAAGTACATATAGTTGCGTATTATTCTATGCTACTTTGATGATATCTTTCCTAAGAGAATTAGACATTTTTATCTAATTCCTTTTCAAATTCTATATGAGAATGCCTCAAGGTATCTATCAAGGGACCTCTGCCGGCAGTTCCTCCAGGCATCTCTCGGTCTATAAAGGTTATTATCATATACCTGTGACAGTATATCCTACGCATACTGCCCGCTACTACCCATGTCGTATTTATATTCGTACGACACCTAGGTGACGTATGGGGTATGTATGTGGTGTATTGGGCATATACGGCAGCGGAATCCAAAATCTCGCCCAAAAGCAAAGGTAAAAATTGGATATTTCAAAGTATATAATAATACGAAAACAGGTATACTGTGTCTGTACGTGACAAATACTTGGTAAAATTGACGATAAAACGAACCTCTGCCTTAAGCATCGGTTCGTTTTATCGTCAATTTTACCGCGTATTTATCACGTACAGACATAGTAACCCTGTTTCCGTATAAAACTCCCCCGGTGTAATCGCCGTCATGTTTCCTCTCTCCCGGCAGGCCGCATCTGGACGCATCGGGTCGGTGGCGGTCACAAACGGCGGTTCCGCATGATTGACTGGGTGCGCGGGGGGCCCACGGAGGGAGCGCCGCTGGTGGAGAGAGTGGAGCAGATTGTCTACGACCCGATTCGCTCCGGGCGGCTTGCTCTGGTCGCCACCGGTGAACGGAAACGATACATAATTGCCACGCAGAACATGAAGCCCGGCGACCTAATCAACTCCTCTAGGGTCCTCACCAAGACAGCAGGTCAGTATAGAACATACCCTCGCACTGCCTTCTCTTACAAGGGTTACTGGCTTTCACTTTTCAATAGATTCTTACTCGCGCTAGGGACTACTTTCTCCGTAGCCCTAGTACAACTGGGTGACCCTGTTACCATAGGCCACTCATTAGTGTCCCTAGGCTTCGCAAGTACCTTAATTCTCCTTCATACTTATACCAAGGTAAGTATTCGGATAATTACCGATTCATAACGTTGTCGCTCATGGCAAGGCCATATCCACAATTCTTTTTTAAAGGTAATTTAGGTAGATTTTATTGATTAAGCGACCAATCTTACCTAAATATCGGTGAAATATTTATGATTTCACTTAGACTGTGTGTTGTTGACCTCCAATAGACCCTCGCTCTCTTGAATCTGAATGTTCCACCACAGTCATCCAGGACTGTGGTTCCACTAATAAATTGAGATCATGCACATCAAGCTCGGTGGTAGACTGGCTCCAGTCCCTGTATCCTATGTCTACCCTCCTCGCTATGATACAGGGACTGGTACAATCGGTAACAGTGTTGGATTTCTGGCGCTGTTTAGCTCCAGTATTCCCAACACTCTCCATACAGTTATCATAGCTACTGGTCAGAAATCTGATGGGAGATCGATACCCTCTCACTTTGATCTTAATCGGGTCACAGTCAGGAGTAGGCTAAATTTATTGCTATGACAACACAGGCGGCCAGGGAACTGGAGGAGGGGAGGGGGGAGGGGTAAGAGGAAGTATAGGGTTACAGGGAGTAGCTTGGGGCCATAAACAGGAGATTCTCTTCATAGTGGACAAGTCTTTGATTCATGGGCCAGTCAGAGAAGGATACATACTTTGATGAACTTTATTCTGATTGTGATTAATCATTCAATGAATGTTCATAATCAAAGGCTTGAGCAAGTCTTAACTCTGTGGCTAAGTGGTAGGGGTGTTCGCCTCGAATATGGGAGGTTGAGGGTTCAAACCCCGGTCAGTCATACCAAAGATTTACACAAAAATGGTACCCACTGCTCATTCGGCTTGATATCCGCCATTAGAATGAGGAGTAGGGGGCTATGGCCCGAGTGGAATAACGGCTATATCGCCGAAATTGGTGAGTGTTCACACAACATTCCCTTGATAAAAATTGCTTTAAAAAAATCACAGCAAGTCCATTCTTTGCATTGAATAATTTCAGCCATATGATAGGCTAGAATGGGGAAAACATAGGTTGACTTGTACCCCACCTCAGACTACAAGGTAGGCAATTGATATTAATTCGTTAAGGTTTATATCCATAATTCTTTAGGAACAAATCGTGTTGCCAAAGTGTTGTGGATTTATATACCAGAAAGACACCCTACCCTATCTCCATACATGCCTACGACTATACTTTTATTATGTGCCTGCTTGCACACATAGATGTCCAGGTACATTGTACATATATATTTGTACTCAAACATAAGCAAATCAGGCTGAACCACCAGGAAACCTTGACAAATAAAACTGCTGACATGTTGGACAAAATAGAAAAGAGAACATCTGCTGCCGAACTAAACGGTCAAAAGACAGCTGAAATACTCGACGCCATAAGGGTGAAGTTTATTCTTTGTCCAAAAATGCGAACGAAATGAGTGATATGCTCGAGGATCTAGGAAAAGACATCCTGAAGTCACACCTCTTGGGTATAAAGAACGATGAAAAACTGCAAGTCCTGGATATTGAAAAAAGAAGAAAAATGCTCATAATTACGGGAAAAGAAGAACGAAAAGACGAAAACCCATGTGATGTAGTACTACAACTCTTCAATGACCTGGAAATTACACCAGAAGACACACCGATAGAAAATGTCTATCGCAGGGGCAAATACACAGCAAACGCAAGACCCCGAGACATAGTAATCGTCCTGGGATCATCTCACACCAAACCAAAGGTATACAAACAACTGTATAAACTAAAAGGAAATCAATTATGGAGAAAGGTATAAGTTCATGATGAGCTAAGTAGAGAGGACATAGAAAAACAAAATGCACTTAGGGCGGTTGCGGCGCTAGCAAGGTCAAGAAACCTCACTGCATCGGTTAGAGGAACGAAAATCACCCTAGAGGATAAAAGCTACAATTATGCCCAACTGGATTTATTGGAGGAAAACCACCCAGGAATAAGTATAGAGGAGGCTAAGACCCAGCGCACAACGGACGGGGTGGCATTCCAAAGCCACTTCGCCCCCTTCTCGAACCTGTATAATTGCCAAATAAACTATCTAGGTCGACAATTCGATTCGCTTGAGCAAGCCTACCAACACACAATGGCCCAAATGTGCGGGACTGAGAAGGAGTGTGACCGGGTGTGTGCCGCCACAAGCCCCTACGAGATAGTCTCAATCGCTAAATCTATCAAAAAACCGAAAGCATGGCACCAGGAAAAAGAAAAGATTATGAAGGATCTCCTACGACGAAAGATTAGGCAAAATGACAAACTGAGGGAAGAACTGCTGGCGACAGAAAAACTCCACCTGTATGAGGCAACTAAGGACCCAGTCTGGGGGTGCAGCCGCTTCTTAAATGAGGTACGTGAAATCAGACAAGGAAATATTCCCGTACCAAACAAACTGGGGATATTCCTACAAGGAGTATGAGCTGAGCTGTACGAGGAAGCGGAGAGTGTAAAAGAAGACTCTGAGAAAGAAGAAAGTGAAGTTGGAGACAGAGAAGAGGGAAAAACTGACAAAGAGGAAGCGAAAAACACAGATGAAAACTAGTAGCGTATAAAAACTTAAGTTGTATTGATATCGAACTCCAGGTAATTGTACTTACAAAAAAAATACAAAGCCGATATTACTATTAAATGCTTATAGACCCACTGATGGTAGTCGACACTTAAATATTGATATCACCGACAAGAAAGAGAATGATGCAGATAAACTACTTGGAACAATGATGAGGTTAGGCCTTAAACAATATGTTGAAGAAATAACAAGATATGCTGACAAGAACTCTATACTTGATTTAATCTTTACCAATGCTAGCCATATAAGCAAAACAGGAGACCAAACAAACTGGGGATATTCCTACAAGAAGTATGAGCTGAGCTGTACGAGGAAGCGGAGAGTGTAAAAGAAGACTCTGAGAAAGAAGAAAGTGAAGTTGGAGACAGAGAAGAGGAAAAAACTGACAAAGAGGAAGCGAAAAACACAGATGAAAACTAGTAGCGTATGATATGAGAGTGCAAACAAGCAGAGAATACCAAAATAGCTGGATCCATTATTTACCTGACACACTACTGACTTACTATATGAACGGAGTTACTACTTATGTTGACTTGCTACGGGCACAGAGGATTATATAGGTTGATATGTCTACAACAAATAGCAAACACATTATTATAGCAGACTCAAGAGGTAAGCAGTTAAGATATTATTTCACAGAGAAAGACAAGCAACAACTTAACATACAAGTATTCAGTTTCCCGGGTAGATCCATACAGGAGTTGATCGTAATCTGTGACCACTACGGAGGGATATATAAAAACTGTGTATTCTATATAATTGGGGGAGCATGTAACTATACAAGGAAAAACGAAAAAACAATCACATTCGAGTGGAAGACGACTGATAGCATGGTGGATCACCTATGGACATTTATTGAGGAAGGAATGAAATGGTTAATGAAAAATCACAATGACATGAAGGTTATTATTTGTCCACTTGTAGGAAGTGAAATTACCAATGCAACCAAGGTAAAAAGTGATCATGAACAAACCATAATGAACCAAGCGGTCGAAAGATTGAATCCCCGTGTGATTGAACTAAATGTTATGAATAACCCCTCACTCTCAATACCATGGATACAAAACCGAATCCACAAAAGAAAACAAAACAAGATGAAGCACTGTTATAAACTGTTAAACCCTGACGGTGTACACCCCTCGACAAATTTGCTAACTGTATGGGCAAAAGAAATTCGAAAAGCCATAATACAAAATTAAATAGCTGAGACTTTATAGGCCATGGGGCGATGCAACTAGGCCTATATAAAAGTTGAAGCAAAGGGTTAAAATTTGGTAACCTATTTAAATAAGGGGTGTGGTGGGAATAATGGACAAAATACCAGACTAATAGATGACACATGTATGCGACATGTCCTCTAAATGCTACTTGCACTTGATTATTGTTTATGTGATGTTAATATCTATTGATGTCAGATTTCAAACTGTAATAGAAAGATGTGAATAACTGTGAAACGCAAAACTTGTTAGTCAGATAGCAGTTAAGAAAAATAGTGAGATGTGACTATTTTTTACTGTATAATAAGGAAAATGTTCACAGTGTAGACTAAGTAGACTCATACAAGGCGAAAATGATAAGATGATAGGTTATCCCTGCAATAATGACCACCAGTGTCGACATTATCAGGGAAGATTGAAAATTATTACAGATAAGACGAAAATAATAGAAATCAATGCAAAACTAAACATGGCAACGGTTATAAATAAATGTAAGATATACAAATATGTATCTGGACAGGTCACAAGAACAACTAATGAAATGTATTCGAAATATAGGAATATTAATGGATAAGACAAATAATTTGGAAGATCTATCACAGATAAAAGGATTGAAACTAATACACCTTAACAGTTGCAGTGTAAAGGCGAAGTATGAAAGACTCAGGTATGAGTTAAAAGGAAAAAATATAGATATCATAACAATATCTGAGTTGTGGCTTACACACAGGGATACTCCACAATCTTATAGCTTTCCAGGATATTTATCTATTAGATGGGACCGTAAATGGCGCGTTAACCCACTAGATCCTGACCCCAAAATAGGGGGTGGACTACTAACACTAGTAAATGATAACTATATATCTGATGAGTATATTTTTAGAGATAAAAACTTAAGTTGTATTGATATTGAACTCCAGGTAATTGTACTTACAAAAAAAATACAAAGCCGATATTACTATTAAATGCTTATAGACCCACTGATGGTAGTCGACACTTAAATATTGATATCACCGACAAGAAAGAGAATGATGCAGATAAACTACTTGGAACAATGATGAGGTTAGGCCTTAAACAATATGTTGAAGAAATAACAAGATATGCAGACAAGAACTCTATACTTGATTTAATCTTTACCAATGCTAGCCATATAAGCAAAACAGGAGTACTAGAAACGGAGATAAGCGACCACAGAATTATTTACCTAGTTAAGAAAAAGGGAAAACAAAAGTTTGAAGAAATATACTCATGAAAAACTCATAGACTTTACAAAAAACATTAACTGGATAGAATATCGAACACTAGAAGAAACATCAGAAAAATGGGACTTCCTGATAAAACAACTTATAAATTTTTTAGAAAAAACCTGCCTGAACAAAGAATTTAATGTTAAAAGTAGAGAAGATCCCTGGATGACAGGAGAACTTGCGACACTGATAAGAGAAAAAAATAAAGCAATGAGAGAAATCAAAAAGGATGAAAATAGAGTAAACTGGCAGGCATTAAGAACATTAAGGAATGAAACGAATAAAGCGGCAAAAAATGCTAGAAAGGAATACCTAAGAACACAAACAGAAATCTACAGAGAGTACCAAAAACAGTTTTGGAGACACATAAAAAACATTATACCAGGAACTACTGAAAGAACTGAACCAAAGATATTACTGAAAGATAAAATAACAAATCTCCAAGTTGAAGATAATAAAGCCCCTAACTATATAAATGAGTTTTTCTCCGGTATAGGGCCGAGTCTAGCAAAAAATCTAAACACACCCTGGAGGCCCTATGATCCTAAAGTGGACGATAATATTTCTCCTTTTAGAGTTGAGACAGATGATGTGCTGAAATTGTTAAAGAAAGTAAAAATTCATAAACCATCAGGTATACCAAATGTTAAAACACATATCCTAAGAGATTATCTTACACTTACCATAAATGAGTATACAATGTTGTGTAACGACATATTTAACACATGTAAGATACCTAACTCATGGAAAGAAGCTATTATCACCCCCATCTTTAAGGGTGGTGACCCTATGGAAGTAGCCAACTACAGGCCTATTTCGGTGTTGCCTCTACAAGTTAAGCTGTTTGAAAAAATGATTAATGAAAAATTATTGAAATTTATTGATGAAAAAAATGTATTAACGCCTCTACAGGGAGGATTCCGCAAGGGGTACTCGACACTAAAAACAGTTGCCGACTTTACGGATCAAATACATAGAAATACGAATATAGGTATGGTGACAAGGACCGTATTCATCGATCTGAAAAAGGCATTTGACACCGTAGACCACTCCATCTTATTATCAAAACTAGAAAACTATGGGATACGGGATAAAAACCTAAAACTGTTTGAGAACTATTTAACTAATCGGAATCAATACACTCAGTTAAATGGGTTACTGTCCGATCGGAGTGGAGTGGTCTGCGGTGTCCCGCAAGGATCCAACCTAGGGCTTAGCCTATTTATACTCTTTATTAATGATTTAATCAGCTTTATACCAGACATATTTATAAGATTGTATGCAGATGATACTATTATATATACAGAAGGCACTACAAACGAGGGAGTGCGGTCCAGACTCCAAGATGCATTAGACAAATTTGAACTATGGTGCGACCAAAATAAGCTTTCTATTAACGCACTTAAAACTAAATATATGACCTTTGGCACCAAATATAGATGTAAAACAATAGGACATGTCACTCTTACTATGAAAAACAGTCAATTACAAAATGTTAATAGTTATAAGTATCTTGGATATTATCTGGACCCCACTCTCTCTTATAGCATACATATTAAGGAAACTATAAAAAAGATAAATTTTAGAACATATCAATTGAGCAAGCTACGGCCATTCTTGGACACTGGTGATGCCATACGTATATACAAATCATTTATATTACCCTACTTTAATTATGGTGACTCATTATACCATGATACATCAAATTATCTTAAGGACAGATTACAAAAGGCACAAAACCAGTGTCTAAGAGTGGCACTAAAGGCTGACAAATATACTAGTATAAGAAATTTACATGGATGGGCGAGGATACTGATGTTGGAGGAATATAGAAAATATCATCTAGAAAATTTGATGTACATGAGGGCCCAGGACAGAAAATATCTTGATGTTCGCCCAGCTAAAACCAGATTACATGCAGGACCTGTACTAAAGGTTGCTCAACCGAATACGCAAGCGTATATACATAGTGTCGAGTACTCCGGTGCGCAATATTGGAACAACTTACCGACTATAGTGAGACAAATACCTACCTTAAAGGAATTTAAAGTTATTGGCAAAAAACTGCTATTGGAATCAATCCTCATCTAAGAAATGATATACATATGTCATGTTATGTTAATTACTTAGAAGTATTATAACTATGTCCAGAAACGGAAACTTATGTTAAACTGTGCCTAAAACTAGTCGAGCATTGTATGTTACATCTAGTTATATAGGGTTGCTTCAGAAAACCAGCTTCCGCCAGTGCAATTGCTGATATAGCACCCCAAAACCTCGAAGTTGGGTGGATGATATATGAAAATGTAAACGAAGGAGAAAACTGTACTTGATAGGATACCCAATAAAGATTTAAAAAAAAAAAAAAAGTTCTAATCTATAATTGGGGTACAGTGTTGTGTTATTTCATAAGACCATTGCATTTTTACCCTTTAGAATGCATCGCTGTCAAAATCAGAGACTGCGTAAGTTGCAAGCCCAATATATATTGTAATATAAATCCCCTAGTTGAGAACGAATGCATGACCTCAGTCGACTCCAGTAATCGAGCTCCTTTAACTCCCAACCTGAAATTGTGTCTCTGTCAGATTTATCTAGGTCCAAACACATCCTCATATCTCAGCGACCACAAAGGATGTTTCAATTCCAAATTAAAGCTAGAACACCATAGAATCCAATGAATTGCCGTTGAATATTCTAAATATAGAAACAAAATATAGTTCTATTTCCGTACCTCGTCTCCCAATGATAAAGAATACGTCTCTAGGTAGCTCTTTGACTAACTCTGTCATGTATCTATAAAACCACTCGCCTCATGCCTAGCGGAATAAGGTCTATTGCCAATGGTCATAAACTACTAGGGTTCTTTAGACCGTATATGAGATACCTATTTTGAAAGATGCTAGCTTAATACCGTTTGATTTAGGTGTTAATCGAATTTGAGGTTTGAGTTAATTCAAGTTATGAAATGTCTGGTCATATTCCAGACGTTTTATGTAAATATGAAACAAGATGTTATGACTTTTTCTCTTCTTTTCTTTTAATTCAAAAATAAAGTGAAACGGACATAAATGTGCGTTCTTCCTTGCACTGCTCACATTACGTTATGATATTAACAGTCATGTAGTGTAGTTATACAATTACTATGCTCCCGTTTGTTATGAAACTGCTATTGTTGGTAGACACCTTTATCATATATTGACGTACACTGAAGCCATCTCGTACACATTCTTTTAAATCCGAAAGCGCAAGCTATAGGTTTTTAATTTCCAAATGAGTGAGATGAATAGATTTGAGGAAAACTTTGACTTTGTATGAAAAAGTTATTGTATTATATTTACCAGTATGCTCTATTGATATATGAAACGCAAAACTATATGAAATTGTATTATACCTTGGGATATTAATAACTGAATGATAGATGGTGGGCAATTGAATAGAAGATTTATAAATTGTTTAGTCAACATATATTTATTCGAAGACACTGTACAAAGGGACATGTGAAAAGCACTTTGATGATTTTGATAAAACTTTTTATGTAGGAGGAATCGTTGTTAAGCATTCAAAATCACAAAACAGGTGTCCGTGAAATATTGTAGAGTTCATCCTGTCATGCCTTCCACTGATATTGGAAAATGTCTTTTCGTTATGGATGCCAACTTTCCATGGGTCATTTGTAAATATTTATCTTTTCTATGAACAACGAATATTCAATGAACGATAGTCTATTAGAGTGGAGATGGTATGTTTTCGAACTGTATCTTTTCGTTATGGATGCCAACTTTCCATAGGTCATTTGTAGATATTTATCTTTTGTATGAACAACGAATATTCAATGAACGATAGTCTATTAGAGTGGAGATGGTATGTTTTCGAACTGTCTTCATATAAAAGTCATACATTACTGAAAGTAATTCTTCTGTTGAGGTACAACTAATAGGTCTATAAGATCGCCCTGCTCCGTTCTGATATGATTTTCCTCTGTACATGTTTCACATTTCAGAGGCCTCTGTCGGTTCTGTTGGTTCTGGGTAAACCCTTATCCTGAAGCATGGTAGGCGGAAATGTTTGACAGCCACAGTGATATCTCTGTTCACGGCAGTATAGTACAAAACCTGGAGCGGGGAGGTAACAAGAAGTATCGTCCACCACAATTTATAACTCCACTCTGGCAGCAGGCACTGGTTGGTTTGCAAGCCCAGCATAACATAAGGGGAGACCCACTGTCCTACAAATAGCGACATAGAAAAGATATACCAGCCTAGAATTGTGATCAGTTTGAGACACAGAGGACGTGCAGGTGGGAGGCCGTCCTCGTCTGGTGAGTCCGGCCCAGGTGGTGGGTTCTGGTCAGCAGCCTCGTGAATGGTCGGTTCCTGCCTCATGTTAGTAGCCCCAGTGCCTCCTTCTTGAACGAGGAAGTCGAAAATGGAGAGTTGGGAGACACTGGGTGAGGAGCGGTGTGGGTTGAGGGTTGGCTGCTGCGGCGGTGGAGCCTGCCCCAGCGTCCCGGCCTCCAGCTCCTGCCAGCTTCTCTGTGACACAGCGCTGTTCGAGCGACCTCGACTCAGCCAGTTATTGACGATCGTCTTTCCTTCTTTAACCCTGTCTGTAGGAGCGCTCACCTTCTCTTGTTCATCTAAAGCTTCCTGTACGTTTCTTTTGGAACGAGAGAGATCCGGGTTTTCTACGTTTGGCGCTGCTGTGTGTGTGTCTGAGCTACAGTCAGTGAACCTGTCGGTAGAGCGACCTCGGAACCTGCCCGTCACACTGCTGGACATAGAGACACTGAAATCATCACCGAAAGTGGTGGTGGACTCTTGGCGGTAGCTCGAACCCTTGTCGCTGCAGCCGGCCACTGTTGAAGGTGAAATCACCTCAATTCTCGGTATTGTCGTTTCAGGCATCCTCCCCTGATGGATGTTAGTCGTGGTATTACTCCCTTTTCTCGAGACACTGGAGGTCTCTGCATTCTTGCCATAGCAGTCTGTGTTTAAGTATAGTTTGTTGTTTTCCACTGAACACCGCGTTGAAAAGTTGCCAGCTTTCCCACCCGGGAACTCATGGGAGAGAACCATATCGAATGAGTTGGGTTTTGTAGATTCACTGGTACCTGGCATGATCTGCACTGTTACCTGGTTGACGATTGAGCATTGACTGGGACTTCGCGATATGCGCCCGAGCGCTGCATGTGACAGGTGGAAATCATTGCAGTCGTTTTGAAACTGTGGGATGTTTCTATTAGTTATGGAGGAACTGTTAATCGCTAGATCAGTGCTCCTTTGTTTGATGTGTTTCATATTTTGTTGGTTCAATTGGTCCTGAGAGATGATATTCCAGGTGGATCTCTTGATACATATATCAGCAGTTATAAGAATGCTGCCACATGTGAATAACACGGCGCCAGTGATACACCACCAACCAGCAGAAGTCTTCGTAAGGTACAGCCAGGACAAATGTCGTCTGCTTCTCTCGTTTCCGGGCTGGATAAAGAAGGAAGCGGCCACTATTGCGCCGATCACCCATGCTCCAAGAGTGAGCACCTGTGATCGTCGTAGCGCTATAGCTTTGTTGTACTGCAGGGCACGGCACAAATAAAAGTAGAGCTCCACTGACAGAGCAGTCTTTGTGAACAAGCAAACGAAGCTTGTCAGTCTGCCTACCATACCGAAGAGCTGTTCAGCATCAAAATGGGGAACATCAATTTCTGGAATTGTACCATTGCAAGAATGTGTACCGTTTTTCCTGGGAAAGATGTTCTGGATGATGAGGTAGAGCCAAGCCACACCCTGGATGATTTGAGCTACGCACAAGCTGATAAGCGGGAGGAAATACGCTGGCTGCTTTCCCCACACTGCCCATGCACTGGAAACAGCCAGTCCGCAGAGGATAATAAGGCCTGATAGAGAGAGGGTCCACGCACCTGCAAACAGCCAGTCACTGGTGCGTGCAGTGTCAAAGTGTAGGTCAGGAGGCACACTGCACGAACACGTGGCTGCAACTGATACATTCTCGACTGTCATGTTAATCCAGTTCTGTTGAGTTACTGTTGAAACTGCAGTCATTTTGAATATACCCGGGTTTTCCGTCAGTTTTATACAGCTTCTGTATTTACTTATTTGAAGATGACCATAATAATCCACTTTGGAGTAGCTTCATCCCTCTGAAATCAACAAATATAAATTTATTCATCATATTTTGCGTTCTGCAGAGCAGCAACATATATATGTTTGACTTGACATAGTTTCCCTCTATTACTGACTTCCCTCTAAATTAGAGGGCTCTATTACTTCCAAGATCAGGTGTGTGTGTGGGGGGGGGGAGTATCCTTATAGCAAAATACTTCATGGATTCTCTTCAAGAGCTGCCGACGACATACCTGCTTATTTTGACTTTAAGAGGACTTGATAGTAATGATCTAGATATGAAGTGGTACCATTTTAACTCATATGGAGACTGCATTTTAGAGACATTCACACCTTCATTCAATACCAATTAGTTTTTCGCACACCTAGTCAGAACCCACATATTTCCCACACAGGATGCATATTTGATCTTTTCCGGTTTCTTCTGCTTAGTTACCACATTTATAAGTAGCAGTCGCTTTACGAAAGTGTAATAGAAACAGAAGTGATGTTTTCGTAATGCCATTTCTTCATGTTAAAAAAGGGAGTAACAACTCACACAATTATTGTGGCATTTATGATAGAGAAAAATGAAGGATGTGTTTTCCTTTGATAGGATTTGTATTGGTGAGGTTGACTACATATGCTAACAATGGTGCACTTAACCAGATTTGAATAATTGTAAAAGGGTCAATAAAAGAGACTAACACTCTATAGGTTTTTTGTCGATGTTAAAAAAAGCTAGATTTGGCACGTAATGTATTACTCACGTACTACCAAGCCCCTATTGAAAAAGCATGGGCCTCAGTAAACAACTATCATTTCGGTGGTGGCTGAACCCATATTCGTTGATTATGGATTTCAAACCCATTGATTACAGTGTACAATAAACAACGGTTTTGCGACCAGGCGGCCGTAAGCCACGAGAGGTTGACGCGTAGTAATGCAGGAGCTATAGCGGTGCATTACTACTCGCTATCCATCAGTGGCTCATATAGCCACATCAAAAACCATCGTTCTTAAGTTTTGATTTATTACTCACCTTTACGAGCAGATAAATCAGGAATAGGTAGCACTTTGTAGGGAATACAATTCTGCTTTGGGAGTATACTTTCCCATGATCAGTGGCTTTGAGTCCCGTAATCAATGGATTTAAAATCTGTAATCAATGGTTATGCGTTCCGTCAGCTAAGAAACAATAGCTAATGGTTTCCTGCGGCCCCTATTTCAATAGAGATTTTATAGTAGGTCAACAATAAAGGAAAATTGAGTTCTAGATCCAACAGAGTTCTAGATCATTTCTTTATACATGTGGTGCTGAACCTCTATTATATGTGATCTGGGCAATCACCTTAACTACGTCTGACATTACTACATCATGGCAATTCTTGATTTCACTACACTCTATGGAAAATGAACTAAGAGCCCACTAAAGTTGTCCTTTATAGCAGGGAGGCGGTGGGGGGAAAACCTATTACTTGATATTTGGACGACTTGTCCACATCTGCTCATGAAACACTCCTGGTATATTTGTGTCTGTATATGGTACATTCCGCAGAAACCATGCATGTTCTACGTATGCAATTAAAACCTGATTAGTTCCCATCTGAGGAATATCTATAAGAATAAAACATCTAATGATGAACTGAGAAAGGCAAAGACCGACAAACTCATCTAATGATGTACATATTGTGAAATGTCACATTTTCTCAACCAGGCTGGAGTCATTCGTGAGCCAATTATTATCTTTGACGCACCTATGCCAATTAGGATATTCAACAAACTCCGACGCAGTAACGTGCAAACTACAATGTACATGTATATATCATACATGTAAAGTACTTGACTCTATTTCTTTCCCTATTCCTTTTGCTGTTGACACATTAAACGCAAAATTGATGGGCAGAGAATAGCATCCAAGTATCATGTGTGTGAGTTCCTGCAGATCGAAAAAGATATGATAGTACACTCCTAGTCAAACATTAAAGCACGGGGCAACCGGCAGATATTAATCTGCTTCAAGAATAAGTTGGTCAACATATAAGTGGTAGGATGAGGATATTGTACTCACCGTCACTGGTTGGCGCTGGAGGAGTGAATGCCGGCGCCGCTGTCTTGCATGGCGTCTAAGGTGAGCTGCTCACGAGCAAGACGTCAGGTTGGCCTCGGTGAGGAGTTGCTCAACAGGCAGGCGTCAAATGGCCGCCGCCTCCGCCGCCGCCACGGTCTTAATTAACAGCGGACAGTCTTGCTGCATTGGTGAGCCTGGCATGCGTCATCTCTATGACGGCACTGATATGCTTAAATACATATGTATGTAATCACGTATACATGCAAGTACAGGCTTGCCGCATGTCAGGAACAAATCATGGAGAAGTGTATTTGTTGGTCACTGAAATGGATATTTGCCATGGGCAAAAGAAACTTTGAGAAATGTTATAGAAAATGGATTTTCCAGATCTAGACGTGGATAACTAGCTAATTCTGAGAGCATCGAAAGGTGTCTTTATCAAAGAAAGTACCATGGGTGATCAATCCAGCACCATCCGTTGCCTAACAGATAGATGCACACTTTAGCCTGCACACATGCGAACACCAATAATTTTTATCATCCGATCCCTTATTGCAGAAATATACAATCAAGGTCATCCATTACAATACAAGCCATAAGGTGACAAGACATCAAGCATTTGCCTTTCTTTGTTGAACCACAAACTATGAGGTAACTATGAGGGATGTAATGAGATATTTTGTAAATGATATGCTCAAATGGCAGTCCATACCTAGTGACTTTAGGCATATCAGTTTTATACATGTACATTGAAAAGAACCAAATCCATTGATGGATAATTGTGGGTATCCTTGGTTGATGGTTTTGGCAAAGGCAAGAATTCTTCAAAAGTAGCCATTTTACAGGTTGATAGGGTTTGTGGGTTTGATTTAACGACCAGTTAACCATTGCAGGTTCTCACCAGACTCTCTCAAGGTTCTTTTACACCACAAGGGGTGATCTAATCTATGTAATGAATTTAGGAAGAAATCCCACCCCTACACATTTACCAAGGTCAGAATTCTTTTACTTCCCACACCACATAGACATGGTATGAGAAGGATTGGCCTTTGATGTAGCAGTAAATCTACCACTGCTGGGGGTGAAGGAGAAAAGTGGCTGCAGTGGGACTCGAATCAACAAAGTCTGACAACCTTGGGATTACAAGTCCAGTGCTCTTTACCACTGAGCTCACTCCCCACCCAGGTCGCTTTTGTTATGCTTGCATGCAAGCATATCCAGTCTGTACCACGAGGAGGCAGAAGAGGGTGAACAGATTGGTAATTTCTGTCCACCCCAGCAGACCATGGGTTGATAGAGCCATAGTGCAATCACAGACATACACATGCATGCATCCATGTAGACTTGCTCAAGTCTTTGATTATGTACATTCATTAAATGATTAAAGACAATCAGAATATAGTTCATTATAGTATATATCCTTCTCTGACTGGCGCATGAATCAAAGACTTGTCCACTGTGAAGGGAATCCCCTGTTTATGGCCCCAAGACGCTCCTTGTAACCCTATACCTCCTCCTACCCCTTCCCCCTCCCGACTTCCGGTTCCCTGGCCGCCTGTGTTGTCATAGCAATTAAATTTCGCCTGCTCCTGACTGTGGCCTCATTCACCACTTGCACATAAGCGTGGCGCGGCAGTCGCCGTGATAACGGTTTGCGCTGGTTTCTATGCACCTTATATGTACCAGCCGCGGACCAGCGAAATTTCAGAGCGAGGCGAGCGCTGCAGCAGGGAAGCCAGTACCATAGGCACAGAGTTAAATAAAAATGTAATATGTTGTTCTATCGTGAATAACAGGCCTATCTTTATAAATAAAACATTCTTAAAAAGGTAAAACTTGGGCCTATTCGTTTGTATAATATCATATACCTGTGTTATGGCTAAGATTTCCAGTGATAGATTGACCATCCGGATTATTTAGGTAAAAAACACACAAACATGTTACCTTCCTGTTTTCACAGTGATTTGATGAAAAATCTATTGCGATGACCTATAGAAATAAACATCCTATCTTCTTAGGTATTAGAAGATAGGCCCAAGTCTCAGCTTTCTATCAATATGTTGTTTATAAAAATCGGCCTAGTGGTTATGACATGAGGGCATTTCCATAATTCAAGTTGGAAAAACGCTAGTTTTTATCAATATTCAGGACCGAGTGGAGAGTGCTCGTCTCGTTTTCGATTGACCTACTTAGGCGGCCATTATAAGATGGCGCTAGTGTGCAAGGCCTGAATTGAGATCAAAGTTAGAGGGTATCAATCTTCCAGCAGATATCCTGACCAGTAGCCAGGATATCTGTATGGAGAGTATTGGGAATACTGGCGCTAAACAGCACCAGAAATCCAACACCATTACCGATTGTACCAGTCCCTGTATCCCAGCAAGGAAGGTAGCAATAGTATGCAGGGCCTGGAGCCAGTCTAGCATCCATGCATAACCACTACACCAAACACCAAACATGATGTAGTCCCTTTAATGTATAATGTTCACGCAGAGAGGTACAGGGAGCTCCATCTGTGTTTAAGGTTTCATGCTCGTTTTCTTTGATTAGCACCACCCACCGACCCCTATGTTCTGTTAATTGTAGATCGGACCATGTGGGTTTTATAAAGGTAGACCAGCACGTGGTTTTGGCAGTCAACAACAGGAGCAGCTGTCGGTCGCATAGAAACACCATCTCAATGCACAGTGCATTTCTTGACTGTAATAATTTATAATTGCTATAATGATCATTTTCATGAGTCCACTTTTCTAGCAATACCAAAATAGGTTTAAACCCTAGAGATCAATAGTAACTGCTGGGGTCTTAACACTAGGGGTTTTAATTATACAAAAATACCTGTTACTTTCTCTATCCTTCTCTCGCGTTTATTATGGAGTTAGGGTCAGGTTAAATTTACTGGGAGGATATGTAATGTAGGAGCCTGTCCATTTTTGGTATTTCGATAGTTTTTGATTCATTATCATCTCTTTTCTCGCACACAGTTCGTGCGAATGAGGGTGATGCGTACCCGCTTGGGTCGCTCCCTATCGGGACGCTGGTGAACTGTGTGGAGCTGTTTCCGGCGGCGGGTGCCATGCGCGCACGCGCGGCGGGAGTGACGGCCACGCTCGTCCGCAAACTGGACGATAAGTGTATCGTCCGGCTCCCATCCAAACGAGAGGTAAGTCAATGAGTCTCATTTCTGGAATTTCATAAATTTGAATGTAAACATGTTTAGGTTCCTCTCCATTCTTCTGTGTCAGAGAGTTCTCCCGGTTTCATAGGAATTCCTATTTTCAGTCGCCTGAACGCAAAGTTTGATTAGCACCTTGATATCTATCTTCACACAGATTACGTGAATCGTACATACTATGTTGAGACTTTTACCTGTTATGGTTATGGGCAGGTTGCGGCACAAACCTTCCCTTATATTTCATGCGTTGAGAAAGCAGGAAAAAGCAATAACCGGGAAAAATAAGCGATAAATGTAGTTTAATTTAGATGTCCTTATACATGGACATGTTTTTCTATAGGTCAAGACATGAAGTTAGAATCAGCCAAACATTCCCAAATCACCGATTAAGTGAACTTTAAAATGGTTTCCCATCCCCATAGAAAGCTGACGGCCACGCTCGTCCGCAAACCATAGAAAGCTGAATCAACAAGGAGAGAAAGAATTGTTGTGTGTTCAAATTTAAGCCGGGCAGAAACGGGCACATGTAATTGGACTCAGACATCAGGGATTCGCTAATTCTTATTGGTTGAGAGCGGGTGTTCATTGACGGGGCTCTAGATTAAAATGTTTAAGTACAGTAAAACCCCACATAACGCACAATCTATCCCTCTATTAAGTGTTTATTCCCCCCCCCCCCCCCCCGTGTCAAGGGTCACCGGGCATAAGCGGATGGTTATTTCGGAACGGAATGCTTCTTAACCCCATGTAAGGGTTACCTATGGAGGGACACCTGATCAAATGTGATTGGACAGTATGGGGACAGCACTCCAGATTATCTAATTTGCTTGTTTATGGTGTGTCTGTGTAGTCCAGTAAAAATAAGCCCCCAAAAAAGGCCCTAATCGGCCACAAAAAGCTATAGATTCGCGTCGCACCATTCAGCTCAGCTGCACACATAGTCATGTTATACTCCGCCTGTAACACTCATTTTCTGCTCTTCTTACATAGGTCTGTGTGGCTAACACATGTGTGGCGACTGTCGGCCGAGTGTCCAACGTGGACCACAATAAACGGGTCATCGGCAAGGCGGGCCGTAACCGCTGGCTCGGCATCCGGCCCAAGAGCGGCCGCTGGCACCGTAAGGACGGGCGTTTCGGCCGCAAGATCCGCCCGCTGAAACCGATGCAGGTATACGACACTCCGACCAAGCCTTCCCCGCCCGTATTCCAGATGTCCACCTTCTGATTCATTATTGCCGCAGTTGTAAACAGAGAAGGGAAGCAATTTGAAGACGTTACCAAATGTTGTCGGAGTGAACATTACTTATAGATAGCGAATGGATGTTCTGTTTGTAAATAGACTTGAGTGGAATGGACCGCCAGCTGAATAGAACAAGAATAGTCGAATAAAAACGAAATCTTATTTAAATCGAAGTTGCTTTCGTCTGTCCGAGTCATTTAAAAAATGTAAATCCAGTGAGAAAGTTGGGTGGGGGCACTACCCCCAACCTAGCACTAGAAAAAGATAAGATTCTAAGTACTTCCTGTGATTCCCCGAATTACCCATCATAGAACCATATACTTCTAATACATTTTTACCCTTTGTTAGTGTGATACATAGAGTCTCTTCGGAATGTAATCTTGTAGAACGCTCCCCTTGCATTATTTCTATTTCACCAGATCTCATGTGAGTATGCATACGTATATATATATAGATACACGGGAAACGTAATATTCGTATATAACGGGTAAAGAAATATTGGAAGTAAGCGGCATTAATCGAGATGATCGCCTTTCACTAGCAGGTCCAATTTAATCGCCTGATAAATCATATTAACATACTTTATGGAGATGGACTTGAAGATAATCACCAGCTGCTTGTGTCGAATCCGTTATCAACAGGACCTTGTTATGAACACCTGTTCTTACAGAAACCTTCCAATGACCTGGAGTACACGTAGTAGTAGGCCACGGTTCAAGGTGTTTATGATAGAATTCTCATACTTAGCAAATGCAAAGATCAGGAACTGGTGGATTCTTTTTTGAAAATTGTAATGACCTATTTTATGTATCAATCGATTAGCTCAATAGTAATTAGCAGTGCATCCATTATCAAATATTCTTTATCGAGTGATTTTATCATTAAGTTCACCAGCCCTGAGGTCCTTAGTTTCTCCTGTTCCAATTGTGAATGAATACGATGATTTCATTGGGAGACGCTCAACCCGTCATCTAAAACACTGACAGGCACAAATACGCCACCCAGCAAGTTCCGATGTAGATAAATAGAAAGCCTATATATATATCGGTGTTTGTAAGGATTGTAAACTCATAAACTAGATTTTATTCATATTCATATATCCATGAAAAAAATATAATTCATTAAAAATAAAAAGATAGGGACATCTAAACTTTGAATCATGTGAGTGTTGGGCAGACCTGGGTATAGGCGCCACTGAGTCTGAATACACTTTCAAGCGCCAATAGCTGTTGGTATGCTTGCCTCATACTCCGATATGATGTACATGTACCAGTACATTGAATCTAACGGGCCTTGTGGGATAATGTTATAGTGGTGATGGTTTAAAAATTGAGGGTCCGAAGACCAGGAAACTGTTGTGTTTTTTCAACGGATACCTCTCCAAGCCGGGAAATATCTACCTTTCTTGGGGCGCAACGATTTATTTTCCTGGATAACTTTAAGAAGATGAAATAAGATGTGGACCGCTAAATATCCATCGGTCTTATTCGCCCCTCATCTTAAGCCTCAATCACCCACAATAAATCACTAACCTTAAGTAACTTAAGTACATGTTGATGGAGTTAGTCATACAGAGATATTGGTTTATTGAATAATCTACATACTGTCCACAATTTGGGATGCAATCCGGGCGATAAATGTTTTTTCACTATTGTAACGATTATGAATCAAGCCATTTGAGATAAGATACTCTGGATCTAAGATAAATCTTTGTTAACTGCCTGTGAAAGAACCAGCTGTATTTGAACAGAAATTTCTGCAATGGGCGGGCTATCACAACTATGGAGATGTAAAGAGGGATGGGAGATGGCCAGACAGAGCCAATCAGAAACAAGAAGGAGAGCACACCCACCCCAAATACATAATCATATATACTGAGAGGAGGTTAGCTATTATCGTGAAGAGTGAGATAAGATTACTTTTCTGCCTATATATAATCAAATGCCATTATTGAGGAGTGGTAGTCAATGATCATTCCTTGAATTGTTCATATCTGCATACGTAATACACCATAGCAGGACGTGTTTGTGGAATCATCCATTTTCCCTCTGCATTATCGGATATATTGGACAGTGGCGGGAAAAGCTTTTCACTTCTCGTCTGCTGTGACCTTACTATGAAGTTGTCTGTGCGTGTGCGCGGAGAGTGGTTTGCAGTGCCCTGTGAGAAGGGTACAGGTAGCATCCGCTGGCTGGGAGAGGAGGCTCTACGCCGGTACCAGAGGTAAGTTGCAATGAAGATGGAAGATGAAGTTTTGGTAATTTGACAAATTGTGTGAAAATGTGTGTGATAAAGAAAGGAGAGTACCTCTCTCTTTAAAAAGAAAGATGTGATATAACGTGAGAGTGAGGAAATAATTCAATAACAAACACCCTATGAAAGAAGGGGGAAGCTTGGAATTCTGGGCACTGATGGCATTGTCATGATGCCAAGCGTTGGCCTTTGTAATTACATATTTTTATCCATGAGATATTGGACGTCTCAGCGGTGAATGTTACTTTGATTGCTGGGGTGTTTGTGGAATCTATTTAGCTTATGTGGTAAATGAAGAGTGAGTAATACGGTTTGCAAACTGCGCGTACATGATGATTTCCTGTAGCCATTCTACGGTATCGAATAGCACAGTCCTGATTTTCAGTTCTCGGCCTCAAAAGCGTCCGCCTCTAGAATACACAGAAATATGAAAAATTATAGGCAGAATCTATCAAAAGTGTATTGAGAAACTACCACATTGAGCTTTGAAACCTCTTATTTTGGCTTTCTGGACAGTATCATACGCGGATTAGTTAGGCTATCGGTATATATAAGATACCGGGTATGCCAAATACAGGAATGTAATAGAAATTGAACGGGGTTGTTATTTTCATGTACCCCGCGACATTATAGATAACCACTTATGCGGTCCTTGAGGATTAGTTCTACACGATTTAGATAGGGCTTAACTTCTTATCACCCTTGTCTAGTGCCCAAGATATTACATTATTTTTCAGTGATGTCTTTGATGCTAAAAAAAGATTCCGGCAAAATGGATGACGCCCAAGATCCTAGAGTACACACTGTAAAAAGAATTCAGTTAAATGTACTGGCTACTACCGTAAACGTGGACGGTATACGGTATCACCGTAATCCTATCTACAGTTCCATACCTTATATATGGTATCACAAAACGGGATTCAACTCTAAAAATATTCAGTACTGTAAATTATCCCATCTACTGTCAAGTTGCAGTAAAAATAAAAACCTGTAAATATGGATACATTAGATAGAGCACACATAGAATAACTCCAAGATCGATAACATATCAAAGTAGTGAATAACATCTAGAAGTTAACTTCATTAAGATGTGTAATAGATATCCCTTAATCTCTTTCAAGGTTTCTGCCATTTAAACCACATTCATTCTCAAATTTTAATGACATTTACATTGTTCGGAGGATCTAACACCACTTTTATGGGACATTTCAAAAACATATGTAGGATTGACTTCATCCTATCATATCTTGAAAGAATGCAGCCATGTACTGTCAGATTTTGATGAGTATTCTTGTCATATAGTCTGCACTCATAACATTAGAGTTGAAGAACTTAGATTGCAAAATATCATTGATAATGATGATCAATGATACTGATAAGCCAATATGCTCCTAGGGAATGCAGCTAGAGATCCTCATTAACAAGATTTATGGTACTGCACATTAATGGTCAAATCCAAAGTAAGTCTAACTGAACAAAAATTGGACGTTAAACTAAACAAACAAACAGGGGTGGAAGTCAGGAATGACAGAAAAATCAGAAATTCAAAGCACATGAGAAAACAATCATGAATTCATTACATTATTTTAAAAAGAAATGGCTATCGATCAATATATATCCTAATACTGCCATTGTCGCCACTCTTTATGAAATGTCAGAATTCCGTCATTTGTCAGAAAACTTGCATCTGTGTACATACTGTGGTGGTCGCCGCCTGTCTAGCAGGTTGGATGACCCCAATCCGGAACGCTAGTTCCAGGCAGGATCCCACCCTACGCAATTACGTAGGTTGGTTCGGTTTTCGGTTAGTTTGCACAGACCTAATCACACACAACACAACAACGTCATTTAATAAACAGGGATGTTTATTAATCACTTACTTCCTGGAAAGATCTGGAAGATCTTCCTCACAAGTACAGTACCCTAACACATGAGTGCTAGGTAACGCTGGATAGACTAATCCGGAGGATTCGTCTAACCACCAGGAAGGTTACAAGAACCCGCCTGCAAAGTGAGGGCCCAAGGATCCGTTCCGTAGAAGGGACGCGCGAGGACAGCCTGTCGACCAACTGTGAACGCTGAGTATATATACTAAGCGTTACGTAATCCCGGTCTCCGCCGCGCCACTCTTGTGTGCGGCGTTGCCCGGAATCACTGCACAGTAAGGATTGGCATATCGCGCCACCTTCCGTGAAACAAACGAACACTGCTGGATTCCCGTCCCACTACATTACCCCTCCCAGTTTTTACTAAGGGGGGGAACCAAGGCAGCCATTTTGCTGCTAAGGGACTACCCAATTAAAAATTACAACATATATCCAGCAGTTCTTGGTCTACTCTCTAGCTTCCTGGTGTTCACAAGAATTCACTGATACCAACGTATAAGTGAAAAAGGTGGAATTGTAAGATGGAGAAATTATTAAAAATATGGAAGATATGACATTTAGGAAAGAGGAAACGACATTTGAAGAATGAAGGACTAGCCTCGCTAGCACCTTGAATAAATGTGATATTCACCCATCTTGAGCCGGGGAGCGGATTCTTGAGCGTTGGGCAGGGAAGACTCGACAGTCGCGGACCTACAGGTGGTCAGCCCGGCCTGTCGAGCACTCTGCCTCCAGCTGTTCCGGATCTTGTTGAAGTCCTCTGTTGGCTCCCGGCGAGTGAAGTGTCGTTCTCTTTCTCATCTTAGAGTATCGAGCCCAGCTGGCCCATCGGCGTAGCAGACCTACTACATTCAGCCCGATGCCGACGGGTGCTGGGCTTCCCACTGTTCTTCAAGTTGGAAGTCATCCATATGTAGAGAAGGGTTAGCCTCGCTAAACACCTTCCGTGTTGAAAGTTTCCGAATACGGAAATAACGGCCAAAAAGGCAAAACAATTCTCCATCCACCTGGTAAGAGTGTGTGGTATCAGTGTTCTTTCATTTTGACTCCAGCTATACTGGCATATCTTTTTCTCGGCTCGAATCGAGTACCAATTAAGGCCCCAATTCTAAGCCGGATTCAGAACTTACGATCACCGACCCAAGGTAGAAATAGCCGGCGTAATCCAACAGATCAGGGGTTACGCCTACTATCTCACTATCGAGTCGATGAACTCAGTTCCGACACAGACCCGGTAAGTCAGATCTATACCCAAAAGGCATAATCTTCCTCACCTGGTACCAAGTATTAGTGTGGACAATATCCACACCACAGGCCGGAGGTTTTCGTGATGGGGGCCTATCACGGGCCTGACCATCAAGAGAACCTTCAGCCGTCTGAAACCAGGGTTGTGCCTTAGAGAAGTCATTTTACTGACTTTCCCCAGCCCCAACCCAGGATCGCTTATCATTGGTTACTCCTAACTTTCCCTCCACCCCTCCCAGCGATCCTCGTGGAACGCTGAGAAAGTGCAGAATTCTGGCTAGGAGGCCACATTCTGGAAGTAGCTAGGTCGGAAAAAAAATTTCCTCCCCGGGACTTCCCATACCCGTCTGACTTTGGATCCAGGAGAGTTGTTGGCTCTGCCGGTTCCGAGTTTAGACGGCGTCTTCCCGGCTTGTTAGGCACCAGCCAAGTCGGTCATTGTCAACCCCTAAATATCCTCGTCAGAGGATATCCTGAGGTCGAGAAGTTCCGACTGGCTTGGTGCACTAGCCGTCGGTGGAACCGACGTTGCCAGGGCGGTCCTCTCCGGTCGCAGTGGACTTAACGCAGACGTAGGCTGCAACTGAGACATCAACTGCTGTAGAGAGGTTGGTCGGGTATCTAAAAAGATTCCAGACTCCAATGGGATGATGTTGGCATTCACCCCCAGTGCCCCACTTGGTTCCTCGGGCTGATCTACCGGCTTAGCCCTGGAAGGCTTTGCTGATTTCTCGGCCCGTGTCACGGCGGGAGGCCTCCTCGGCTGTAGGACTTCAGTCTGATCCTGTTGGGTCTGACCGGGTCCTGACAGTAGAGTATCTACACTGACATCCATGGGCTGAGCCGCTATGGATGTAGTGTCCTGGTGGGAAGTTTCTTCCACGGATGACCATCCCAACATGCCAGCGAGTTGCTGACGTGTCGGGTTTGATTCTTCCGTGGTGAACTGAAGAAATCTTCCCCGGCTCCTTTGACGGGCCAACCACGCTTCCTCAAGGGCTTGCGGGTCGTCACCGATGTCATAGAGCGACATACCCAAGTGCCGAAGACAACGTTCATCTTGGCGATGGGTCTGGGCTTCCGCCCGGGCAAACCTCGACTGGGCCGTGGTTTTCGCAATACGCGCGTCCTCTAAGTCCAACGCGTACTGTTTAGCCAGGCCTTTCGTGGCTTCTCTTACCTCGAATCGGGCTAGGTTCACTAGCTCCTTAACGAGGCCTTCATGGAGAGACTGCGCGCCCATTCGGACACGGCCCTCCAAGGTGCCACCTATATGCGACTCTAGCTGATCCGCCCGTTGGACGTATTCAACCGACATCGCACAGGGAGAAGAAGTCACCTTCGACGCAACGGGTGGTTGTGTTGTTGGTTTCTTCTTTACCTCAACAACCGGGTTGGTTGGTGGAGGGAGTGCCGGAAGGGCCTCTTCATCCTCAACTTTCCCGGGTGCTTGGGTAGCACCTCTGTTGAGCGGGGAAACTCCTGGGAGACTTGAGCTAGGACGAGTCCCAGCTGGTTTTTCCACGGGTCCGCGGGCTTTTGAAGCCGTTGGAACGTTCCCTTCGCTCGGGTCTGAGAAGAGTTTCAATCCCCCAGACAACTTTGGCCCTACCTGGTAAGCAGCTTCCACCACGTCAGCGATGGTGTGCTTACCCGGAGCCAATTTCTTCTTGGGCTTCCGACTGGATCGCTCAGAAGTGTCAGTCTCGCTGTACGAGGACAATGACAACTTCTTGACCCATCGTTTAGCCTTCGAGGACCTTTGAGACGGTTCCCGGCTAAGGGACCGTTTCTTCCTCGACTCCTTTGACATCTGTCGATGTTTTGAAGCGGATAGCATCAGACTCCCGAACCAGCCAGGATTCTTCTTCCATCCGATCTTAAACAATCGACCGTCTGTCACACAAGTCTCGGGTTCTGGTTTGCCTTTCTGAGCATCGGAACCTAAGTCAACGAATCTCTGCCACAGATTCATTACCCGTTCCCAAGCAGCAGCACCAGCAGTCCGGTGTTCCCGGGCAATGTGTCGGACTAGACACGATCGCCTTGAACTGGCACACCCGGCCTGACAAGAACCACCCTTCTTGCCAAGGCACTGTAGCCACGGTCGCTCAGCTAAGTGTACCTCTACGAGGTGCCTAGCGTAACGACCTTCAGTCGCGTAGGTCGGTGACAATTTCTTGTCCCTCCCATGGCAACTCAAAAAGACACAATGATTGCCGTTTCCAAACTTGTGCCATGCGTACGCGATCCGGTCTTTGACCTGATCTTCGTACTTCAGCCGGCTAACTCGGGACACTCCTTTCACCCGGTCGATGTACCAGGCGTTGGGAGAACCCTCGTCAACTAGCCATTCCTCGTCGTCAGAGGTTCCATCCAAACCGACACCATCGGGGATGTAATGTCGGTTCCCATGACGGAGATCTTCCAGGCAAGTGTAAGTCTTGCCCAGCAAAGAGGCGGGTATCTGTCTAGCTACCGTTGTCTTCCCAGCCCGCTTTACGCCAGGTTGGAAATCACCGTCATCATTGTCGGGGTCGGATTGGACCAGGGGTTTAGCCTTGTCCATCTCCGTTCCCCAACACTTGACCTCTCCGCCACCCGTGGCACCTGTTGAGGTACTCGGTGTAGCGTCAGCCGTACTAGGCCCAGCCTGCGCCGCGGGTTTGTCCGACAGACTTCCCCGGCGCGGGTTTAGCCGGTGGTGACACCGGTTTCTCACCTTTGCTGGACGACCCTTTTACAGAGTTGTCCCCAACTGACGAATCAGTCTCCATAGCCGTCTCTGTCCCAGCCTCAGACCTTCCGGGTTTTGCTACCGGACCCGGGGCCAAAAAGGTCCCGGCTTCCGCCAGCTCTACTCCGGGTGGAGTCCAATTTTGGTACATTGACTGTACTATGGCACGCGTTTTGGGATCTGGGATCCCAGCTAACATTTGTTCCAGGCTCTGGGTTGAAACCTCATGCCTGGAACCCATCTCTTCGGAGGACTTCCTCGGAGAGCGACGACGCGGGCGGGCTTGGCCTCGCCTTGGCGTATCGCGCTCCGATTCGGAACCTTCGGCCATAACCACATCCGAGTCAGAGGCCTCAGTTTTCACTGAGCTCGTCTTCGGACGGGCACCAGAAGAGCCCTTAGCGGCCGGGGCCGCCTCGGAATTCTTCCCGGTGTGACTTTTTCCCTTTCCGGGTCGTTCATCTCGGGTTTCCCCAAGAAGAACAGAGTCCTCAGACTCGTTCCCTTCCAGGTCAAAATCACCATCATCTGACCCGATGAGCAAAGCATCATCGTCCAGATCTGCCCCCCGCTCAGCCGAAGCTGAGGATCCGGGCAGGGGTGAGGGGAGCTCGCGCTCACCCTCCGTAGACGGGGCACGGTCAGCCATGCTGCTACCGCCCGACTCCTGTGGTGCTAGGCACCACTCCGATCACAGAGTGAAGACTACTGAAAAAACAGGGTCTTATATACTCCTAAGTGACCTAGATTCATCTTGAGCTTCTCAACACCGCATGCGTGAAGAAACCAAAGGTCAGCGGTACGCTCGACTTGATTCGTTCACGCCTTCAATCACCCAGCACAGGTTCCGGAACCCGGGGAAACCCCTTTTTGAGCTCCACCCCGAGTTCTCTACCGTGTGGAATTTCTTATCGCCGTCGTGTATCTTGCTGATAGTATGGGAGACTTGTCCAATTTCCATGTAAATGGATCAGACCTTTCAGAGCGTTCGGCAATTCTGCAGCCTCTAGAGGGTCCTCGACGGGGTCCCTTAGAGCAACGTCTGGGCTGTGGCACATAACGACTGATTTTAAGGTAACTGTTTGATCAACATTCATGTATAATTGACATGCCACTGACTACCAACGATCTACATTTCGTACCATTGCTTCTCGTTGTGTTTTCGACAACCCCGGCACCACTACTCTTTGTAGCTAACCACAGCCTTCGATTTTAGTCGAGAGCTGCGGCGGGGTTTTGAGTCTATTTTAGACTCCATTCTACATCTCGAACCATGTTTATATTAACAGCTCGATTTGTAGCAAATTTAGACTTTTCCATGTCAGGTTTTTCTTCTACCCACACTTCCCTTTTTAGGTTGGCGTAAGTAGGAATCACCTTCCGCGGACGTCCCGGTTTTCGCCGTGTAGGCGAGCACCCACTCGGAACCCCGGTAACCTTTGACCGGGACTTCCCTATCGGGGCCTGCCTCCACCGTGTTGACGGGGGTTTGACACCCGGCTTCCCAGCTCTTTGAACCCGGGACTTCCCTGGTTTCCCAGTAGGACCCGTGTTCAGTGACACATCCTGCTTTGTAGCAGGGTGTGAAACTTCAAAGTCGGAACATTCGCGCTTTCCTTCCCATAGTCGTAAACGAGCTACATGGGATTTATAACGCCTTCTTGACCATTCGTCTTCTATCACTACTGTCATTTCTGACAATAATTGAACAATTCTGAATGGTCCGTCCCAGTTAGGAGCGAGTTTTACATTTACCAACGGAGTGTGGTATCGTACAACCCGGTCTCCTACTCGGAACTTACGTGGTTTAAGATTGACGTCATGTCCAGTCTTTTGCCACTCTGCTGCTTTCGTCAGATTCCGTCTCGCGAGGTAATATCCCTCTATAAAACGTTCTCTGAGTTTTTCGACAAATCCTATGGGACAAGGATCATCCGTAGACATTCCAGGAACCCCATAGACTATGTCAGCGGGCATTACTATTTCCTCGCCAAAGACGAGTAAATTAGGTGAACACCCCGTGCTTGAATGAATGGTCCCATTGTATGCGTGAGCTATAAATGGTGCTAATTCATCCCAATTCTTCCGATTTTCATCTACCAGGGTCCGAAGACACTGGATCAATGTCCGGTTGAATCTCTCTACCATACCATCTGATTGGGGACGATATGGATTCGTATGTGTCTTTTTAATCTCGAGTATCCTACACATTTCTTTCCAGATCTGGGATTCAAATTCCCTTCCTTGGTCGGAATGTAGTACGCTCGGAGTTCCAAAAGGCAACATCCAGTTTTTCACTAAAGCTTCCGCACACGTGGCAGCTTTGTGATTTTTCATGGGATAGATCTGCACATATTTTGTGTAATAATCCATCACCACCATCATACAGGTATTTCCTTCCTCTGACTCGTCGATACCAGATATGATATCTAGAGCGATTCTGGCAAACCTGACACCAAACAGTTCCTGTTGTAACGGCATCTTTCCGAGTCCTACCCCGGGTTTGACTTTGCTACATATGGAACATCCAGATATCCATCTTCGAATATCTGCACCCATTCCAGGCCAGTAGTAACGACGCCTTATTCTGGCTACCGTTCTTTTCCGTCCTGGATGAGCTGCACTCCTATGTTCATGACATAGAGTCATTAGTCCGGATCGTAATTCTCGAGGGACCACTAGTTGTAGAGCACGTTTAAGTGGTTGCAATGTGGTTCTCCATCGATATAATACCCCATCTCGGACTTCTAGCTCTTTCAATTGACCACATAGATTCCGAAATTCTCGGTTTTCAGGCGAGATCTCGGGTCCTGTAGGTCTATGGAGTCCATTAGCTATCAGTTTAGTTAACCGGAACAAATCTGGGTCAGCCTGTTGACTTTCCTTAATTTGTTCTAGTGTCCACTGATAGTTTAGTGGCGGCTTCACTTTCTGGGAACGTAGAGTAGCTATTACTGCTCTATGCTCGCCACAATCCCGGCAATCTGGTCGTCCACATTTCCGCACTGGTCTCCTTGAGAGACAATCCGCATTAATGTGTGACTTTCCAGCCCGGTGTTCAATCTGGCAGTTAGTCAACCCGAATTCGGAGAGAGCTGCCAGCCATCTTCCAATCATTCCCTCGGCGTCTTTAAAGTTAAAGAGCCATTTGAGAGAAGAATGGTCAGTACGTAAGATGAAATCTCCACCTGCTAAGAAGTGTCGATATTTTCTTACATACACCACAACCGCTAAGAGTTCCCTCTTAGTAGTACAGTAGTTCCGCTGGCTTTTACTTAAGCTGTTGCTGGCAAAAGCTATTGGAACTTCTATACCATCTTGTATCTGAGACAAAGCCGCTCCAATACTCTCATAACTAGCGTCAGTGTCGAGAATGAACCGACCCTGGGCTAAAGGGTATTTCAACACGGGGGTCTCCGTAAACTTTCTTTTTAGTCCCAGAAAAGCGTGTTCAGCTTCCGGAGTCCATTGGATCTCTTTTTGCTTCCCTGACTTATCTAGTACTACATACTGTTGCATAGGGTGTGCAATTTCAGAAAAACCCGGGATAAAGTCGCGGTAATACGAACAAAATCCTAGGAAAGACCTTATGTCTTTTATATTCTGGGGGCGTGGCCAATTAGCCACTACCTCCAACTTGGAAGGATCTGCCCGGATTCCATTTCCGGAAACTATCCGTCCCAAGTATTCCACAGATTTGCGAAACAGTTTGCATTCTTGAGGTTTGAGTCTCAACCCATAAGATTGAATACGCTCAAATACCTCTCTCAGGTTTTCTAAACATTCAACATAATTCTTTCCGAAGATGATTATGTCGTCTAGATAAACCAAACACTTTTTCCACTGTAGACCCCGCAACATCTGATCCATCATGGATTCGAAAGTCGCGGGAGTGTTACAGAGGCCAAATGGCATTACTGTGAACTCGTAAAGCCCTTGATGAGTGGTGAACGCCGTTTTAGACTGATCGCCACTGTTCATCTTTACCTGCCAATATCCAGACTGGAGATCCAGAGTACAAAACCACTGGTTCCCTCCCAGAGAGTCGAGACTCTCATCGATCCGGGGTATTGGGTAAGCATTCTTCCGGGTGATACCATTCAATTTTCTGTAATCAATACAGAATCGGCAAGTACAATCCTTTTTAGTAACCATTACCACCGGGCTAGCCCAAGGACTTGCACTGGGGATGATTACTTTCTGATCCATCATTTTCCCTACTTCCTCTTCTAAAGCTTCCCGTTTTACCGGAGGTAGCCGTCAATAAGGAAGGCAGAAAGGTTGATGACCTTCAGTGTCAATCGTGTGTTCTACTCGATCTGTTCTCCCCAAGGGATCTCCAGGTCGAGTAAAGATTGACTCCATCTTCTTCAAAAGAACCCTTAGTTCACGTCGTTCCCCACTGTTTAGTGTGTCTGTCGTCTGAACTAAAGTTTCCAGAGTTTCGTGCAATGGACTCGGAACTGGAAGGGATCCCGTTCCTGTATCGATAGCACTAACCCGCACTTCTTCATAATCATTTCCTATTAAGTCCGACCTTTCCAGTTCAGATTGTTCATCTTCCCCGGCTATTTCGGAAACGGGAATAGGTGTGATTCCCTGTGGACTGGAGTCCACTAGGCCATCCACATGAGCTAGAGTTACCCAGCCCAATGTATCACCCTTCCTTAATTTAATCAACCCGGAGGTATGGAATTGATCCTTCTCTGGCACTTCCGATCAGGGTATCCCAGGCCTGTATTCCTTTTTTAGAAAACAGTTCTGGGTCTGGCTCGAAAAGTGCATCTCCACGTGGTAAGTCCCCTTCCCCAGCTATCAGGACATTAACCATCTGCTGGGGGGGGATGCCCACATCTTGTCGAACAGAAATCAAAGAAGAAATCCGTCGACAACTACATTCCACTTCCATTAACTCAGGAAATTTGAGTCGGAGAGTGCCATCGGGTAGATCTACAGAGCCTCCATAGAGGGTGAGAAAATCTACGCCTAATATTCCACTTTCTTCAATATCACTGAGTATGGGACCCCATACGAATTCAGTGTTACCTATTGAGACTGGAATAATCACACTACCATAGCACCTCATATGAGTACCATTAGCAGCTTTTGCCGAGGCTCCAGGAACATGACATTCCTGCGCAAATCCAAGAGACTGATAGAGTCCATTGTTTAACACAGAGCGACTAGCACCAGTATCCAACAATAGATCCACCTTTCTTCCTTGAATTCTAGCCGGCACATACCAACGTCATCCTCCTAAGGGGGACGGTTGTCTTATAAACCGTGAGATTCCATCCAAGGTTCCAAGATCCCATCCGCGTTGACAAAGCCATTGCAGACAAGGATGCCCGGGTGAAAGATACTTACTACAGATCGTTGCGACCGTATTTTGTATCTTCCCCTTTTCTGGTAAGTTGGAAATATTTTCCTCCTTATACATCTCACAGGTTTGAGTCTCCTGGCACTTTCCTTCCCGGACCGCAGTGTTGCCACTCGCTACAGTCCTCCTTTGTTTCCGGTTCACTCTGAGAGGCAACCATCAACACAGGCAGACTACGAGATGTTTCCACCGTAGTAACGTTCCGGGCTTCTGGACAATCTGGAGAGATATGTCCCATTTTGTTGCACCGCCAACAACGTCGGACATCCAGCTGGTTTTTCTCCACCTGATTCAGTCTTTCGTTGATTTTGGTCAACAACTTCATAACCTCAGAGGAATCTCCTTCAGGATCAGTGGTTATTGGTTTTGCCTCTGCCACAGAAGGTACATCGCTGTTCCTTCCAAAGCTAGGGGTTCGACCTCTTCCACATCCCCGTCTATTGAAACCTCCTCTTCCGAGTACCATGGAGCGGACATTAGAGAGTATATCCTCTATTTCTGCTTCCTGACACTCGTAGGTATCTTCCTCTACTTGTGACCAAGTAGAACCCACTATGTTAACCCGAGAAGTTTTCCCTGGATTAGCATATTTCCCGAATAGTATACACCGTTGTTCATAGGCATCTACTATCCGCAATACCTGCATGAAGTTCATACCGGGCTCCCATTTAGAGATGACTTCCGCTCTCACGTCATCATCTCGAAGTCCTTTTACAAACTGAGTTTGTAGATCTTCATGCAGCGCAGGAGAATCTAATCCCGTCCCTGGGTAAACCTCTAACAACATTTGTTGCAAAGCTAGCCCATAGGCGCGAGTTGTCTCCTCTTTACCCTGGATCCTCTTTAGAAAAGTGGATCGGGGGTTCAGCGTTACCAACTGACCACAGTAGTATGAGGCTACCTCCACTAGCTCATCCCATTCCGTACCACCGGACGGCGAAAAGCGCGAAGTGCAGCTTCTCCGGGTCCATCTCGCAACGCTCTTTTGAGGTATGGCAATGCATCGACTTTATTCCAGCCATTACATTGTATATCCTCACAAAATCCCGCGAACCAGTGTTCCCACTCCATTCCTTTCCCATAAGGTTTTGGAATGACAGCGTTTTTTCTGGCTGCGTTCTCTGGGCGCATCATCGGAACCTTGTCAGCTCTCGCCATTGACAAGTTAAAGATCCGATCTTGTTCCCGGACTTGGTTGAACGAGTTGAACCCTAGTTCAGCTATAGCTTTACTAGTACGTTCGGAACTCGGAGAACCCATTCTTGACTCAGAGGGTAGCCGGAAGCTAACCAAAGGAGTCTTTACACCCTTTGTTCCAGATATGAATCTGTTAGGGGTCTTCTCTGGATCTTCTACTCTCCCTGGTGGGGAATATAGATGATCTCTCACATTACTCCAGCCAGCTTGGGACATAGGCATCCGTTGGGATGATTCTGTCTCCGCTAGTCGAACTTGGTCCTTCATGTATTGTACATGTTGGTCCAATCGCTCGATTTTTTCTAGAGTCTCAATCTCGCGAACCGAGAGTTCTTCCAAGTTATGGTGCCTTTGGGCTACCTTCTCGGCGATCTCACGGTTTCGAGCTTCTAGTTCCCGACACATGTCTCTGGCTTCCCTCTCCCTATCAAACTCAGCTAAGAGTTCGGGTCCAAGGAAACCTATAGGAACTTCATCGGAAGGTACCCTTAAGGTATTTTCCGACCTATTCCGGGGAGTACTAGACTCTCCGGGACTATCTGTCTGAGACCCAATTTTACTGAGTCCCTCCAGATCCCTTGCGGGGCCATGTCGGCTGTCGGCCGCCGGACTGAAACTCTTCAGGACCGTCGAACTCAGATTCTGAGCGGCGGTTCTCTTCCGAGATTTCTCCTTGCCAGACTTCTGGGTTTCACCCCCTCCCTCTGGTTTTGGAGACTTGTCATCATTCCGGGCCAGAAGAGTTTGTTGAGAAGTTACCTCCCCATCTTCACTCTCCTGTTCAGCCTGAGATCTGGTTTTTATTCCAGATCCGTGCATTTACCGAGAATCCCGGGTTGTGCAAGCAACCTGGGATCCTGGTCACGGCACCAGTGTGGTGGTCGCCGCCTGTCTAGCAGGTTGGATGACCCCAATCCGGAACGCTAGTTCCGGGCAGGATCCCACCCGACGCAATTACGTAGGTTGGTTCGGTTTTCGGTTAGTTTGCACAGACCTAATCACACACAACACAACAACGTCATTTAATAAACAGGGATGTTTATTAATCACTTACTTCCTGGAAAGATCTGGAAGATCTTCCTCACAAGTACAGTACCCTAACACATGAGTGCTAGGTAACGCTGGATAGACTAATCCGGAGGATTCGTCTAACCACCAGGAAGGTTACAAGAACCCGCCTGCAAAGTGAGGGCCCAAGGATCCGTTCCGTAGAAGGGACGCGCGAGGACAGCCTGTCGACCTACTGTGAATGCTGAGTATATATACTAAGCGTTACGTAATCCCGGTCTCCGCCGCGCCACTCTCGTGTGCGGCGTTGCCCGGAATCACTACACAGTAAGGATTGGCATATCGCGCCACCTTCCGTGAAACAAACGAACACTGCTGGATTCCCGTCCCACTACAATACAGTATATTTAGACAGCCTCCCACTTTCATATTTACATGTCGGAACCATTATCAAAATACCACTTTATAGAGCTTATTAGAGATTTAGGTTCAGAAATGTATTACGGGTTTGAATTGTTATCGACATACGGTATAGTACAGTTAAGATTTACAGTCAGAAATATGTTACGGTCATCCGTAAGATTTATGGTAAATCTGCAATGTGCGGCCTTATGTCAGAAGTTATATGACAATAAGAACACACAGCCTTTCAAAAGCTAAAAGACTGTGTAACATTATGAGTAGACTAGTCGAGCAAGCTATAGGAGACTTAATCACACATAATTATCAGAAAATGCTAAGAAGCCATACATGTTCTGAAGAGAACTGAAGATGGTCTCCTCACCAGTGGAGCACATCGTACCAGCAATGCTTTGTAACATTAATACGTGCACGAGCTTTATGTGGTCTCAGAAAAAGTTTATGTTATCAAAACTGTTTAATTGATAAAAGGAGCAAGTCGTTGTGGACCTGACTCTATAAAATGCACATCCTGGGATGTAACTGTCCCGATATGACGGATTAGTTGTGCATCGTAATGTCTTGTTCGTGGCAAACTGGGATTTTCTATGTAATGAATGGAGAGTCCACAGAAAATGTTGGTACTATCCATGTTATAAATTGTATAGATTATATCCCAAAACCACCAATGTTATACTGACGAACTGGAAATCAGTCACTCATTATAAGTCAAAGGTGTATATAGGTGGTATCCCTGAAGGGTAATAGCTACTACTTTGTAAATTCTATGAAGCTAGTTTACACTTATCATAGTGTTTCAAAGTCAATAATTTGTCTTTCCTGGTGTAAGTAAACAGAAAACAGGCTCAGTCCTGGGGCCTCTTCTATTCATTACTTACATAAATGAGGTTGTAGGCTTACTAACATCGTCAGGACTTGAGTGTAAAATGTATACCGACAATCCCGTGCTTTATTATCCACCTTATACAAAGTGTCCATAGAAAACACATGGAGAGTATTATCTACCTACCCGGAGCATACCGATATGTTGCATGTTCTGGGGTTCCAATAAAGTACCCATACAGAAAAATAGTGCATAGTGAAAAATAGGGCGTACCTAAAATGAACTAATCCTCAATCCTTGGCCAACAGGACTTGGTACCTTTTTCCTGTTCAAGACAGCATCTCCATATTGCAACCTGATAGTTGCCTATTTAAGCAGTCTCTGTCTGGCGCAAGCTGATGACTCTTGATCTCACCTTTGTTTGTAGAGAGTAAATCATACCTGAGATCATTCATCTTGGTAGATAATGCCGTTGTGCATATAGGATGCAAGAAAATGGTTCTAGCTTGTCCATTATTTCTCTGGAGAGCTCCCAAACATGACCAACCTCTAGGAATATGTCCTTGATTTTGATATGTCCTTGTTGTGGCCAAAGGTTTCAAAGCATTTGCCTTTTTCTTGCCAACAAATGTACCGACAGTGTCACATCCTGTATATGGATGCATTAAATTGAAGGCCCTGCAGACTATGGCAACAGTGGCAGCCAACTTCATATTATCAATCTGCTTTGTCTGAATTCCTGCCCCACTTTTCTGGAACAAATGGACTCAAATCTTGTCATGAAATGCCAAGTATATCTTGAAAAAATCTGTATCCTCCAAGCAGATTACTACAGCCTGATAGGCCTGTCTTGCTGCATGAGTAGCCTGGTGAAGTAGGCGTCAGTCTGCTTCTTGCTGTTGGCACTTTACAGCAGGCACATGTAGAGCACCCTGTAATATGATCCTGTCTTGTCTTGTCGTCACAGTTGCATATAGAACTTTTCCCTGTAGCTGTTCTCTGTATTCCTCCTTCCTCCATTCACTGACTAAGAACGTAATAAGAATAGTCATGTTATCAACTGCATTGAGGAATTTCCTGTGTGCCTGTGATGTTTTGCTGTTGATGGCCATCTTCTCTACTTCAGATTGATCTCTCACTGTTTTTGATGGAGTTCACTCTCTATGTGTAAAACATTGCATCTATTCTGTCACTCTCACCTCCTCCCCTCAATGCCATAGAAAAGACAATAGTGGTAACATCACCTAAAGTACCTTGCTCACCTTTTACTCTTTGTACTAAGTTCATTTAATTAACTACTGAAGCAGAATCACCTGGGAGTATTTTCTGCCACTGTGAAGTTCTTCTGCAGAGTTGTGGCTATAGTAGCTTTGTTGGTTTTTCGCAACAAGCCATCTAGTGTGGACCAGGCCCAAGGTAATGGTCAAATATGATAACAGAAGATATCTTCCATTTGAAGATTGTGTCCTTGTGCCATTTCTATTATGTGACCAAACAAAGGTCTGTCGGCCTGCAGGATCATCAGCCTCCCACTTGATTTTACTCCCTTCTTCTTATACACTGAATGTCTTTAACTTGTTGGTTCTCAGTAGATCATGAAATTTCCTCATATATGGATCTTTATCTAGCCTCCTATCCTTGAAGGTTGCATAATCTTTGTCACCAATCACAAAGATGGCTTTCAACAGGTCAGAGACAATATATGTGTGTGCTGGCTTTGCAGTGGAAATGCTAATTAGGCCCTACTTCTCAATTGGGTTGCTTCAGTTATTCAATATGGGGAGTGTAATCCAAAAGAATTGGCTTGTACTGCAATGCTGTTGACACAATGGGATGTCCTGTAAGGGTTACTTTTAGTCTATCAATTTTATCCCAGGCAACATTGATGAAGACAAGAGGTTTGATGGGAGCTGTAAGCACCACACTGTGATTAGAGCCTGCTGCTAACTTCTGAAGACACAGAGCAGTATCATTCTCTGCCAGCTCAGTCATAAGCACCATGCCCCAGCTTGTTGAGAGTGTGGTTAAGCTCAACCTTTCCGGTGAGTTTTTAACTTTCAGTCCTAGCAGTGCCTGGAGGCATTCCCATGCAGGGGACGAGGAATGCCTCCAGGCATTCCCACCCAGGGGACGAGGAATGCCTCCAGGCATTCTTTAAAAATGTATTTATGTTTATGTGTCATCATCACAAACGTAATGTTTTATGAGAAATAATGAATAGATTTACACCATTTTTTCACAATAAATAGAGGAACCTACGTTCATCATCACACTCTGTGGGCATTCGATAAGTAACTGTAGTAACTTGTATCTTCAGGTTACTAAGTGACGCCCATACGATAAAGAGTCGCCATTGTGATGATAGTCTCATCTCCTTGGGGTTTATAGTGGTATTAGGCCTTGTCCTGTAGTGCATGCACTCCCCACTCAGGCTCGAACAGAAAGAGTTAAACTGCATAATGCTAGGTTTGCACCATCACCCTGGCAGTCCTGGCAACCCCAAATTGCCGTTGACGTATCTTGACTTGTACTTCGGAGTTGGCCTTAACTCATCCATAATGCAAATCTTAAGTGGACTTAGCTGCCTGGGCATTGCCGGGAAGAACTTCTGACTGTCAAAAGATCTGCCACGGCAGTCCCGGCAACCCCTTTTCGTTTATGACTGCTGGGGTTTGGCTTAACTGGGTGGGGCCATCGTTGGACAGGGCTCAAGTCGCTGAGCTTGGTGGTCGTGAGTCAGCGGGGTCCGGTTACAGACTCTGAGTCCAGTCCCGATGAGAAGCCCGACGACTAAGAGGCCTATTCCACCAACGAGGCACGAGCCCAGGCAGGGCCCCTTGTGGTCGCCTATTGGTGATCGGCGGCAATAGCCCAAAACTCCCGCCGGCGGCGATAATCTGCTTGGTGGAACAGCTCATTAAGCTCAAAGGCCCCACACGGCCGGACCCTGCCGGCCACCGTGCCTCCAAAACCCCGTAGCCGGCCAGAATCGGCTGACCTGTTGGTGGCCGCCGGCCGCCGGCCTGGGAACAATTCTCGTGCAATAGCCAATTTTGGAGGTGTTCCACCAAAATATAGTGATAACCACAGAGAAGGCCGGGCGGGCGGCCGGACATTATGAGCACAACGTCCCCCGCAAGCCCTGCCAGGGGAAAACTGATTCATTTGATTTTAAGCCCCCGGCAGGCCGGCCGGCGTGACGCTGAGAGCTGTTCCCCGGGAGCGCGTTGACCGCTCGCCCGCCTATACTACGATATACACCGTCAATATAGGCCCGCGGACGGTATCCCGATACGCGGACACCGATATTTCGGCAGTTGCGGCAGTTTGGGCAAAATATAAGCACCAGTGTCAAACATACACATTCATAACATCAATCCTTATCTTTGATTACCTTCATTGTTCGATTTAACCTGTAATTCCGCGGTTATTTGACGTTTTCTGACCGTTCCCGTACAAATCCCGACACGCTGACACACTGCTCCGCTCGATACGCGACTTTCGCGGGTTCAGAGCGTCGTAGTGTATCGCCGCACGCCGCGCCGCCTATCGGATCAATAGAGAACCGCGGGCTTGCGCATTAGTGCCGCCAACGTCCACCAGACGGCAATAGCGAACCCGCTGCGAGTGTATCGCCGCGCCGGGTCCGGCCGGCTCTATGGGCGCTCGCAGGGCGCCTTGTGTACGCCTGTTGGTCGCCTTGTGGGGCTTTGGTGGAATAGCTCCTAGAATTTAGGGGTTTAGGGGCGGCCGGCCGGCCGGCCCCGGCGGCAAACGCCGGCTGGAGGGCAAAAACCCGCCTGCTGAGGGCCTTTTTGGTGGAATAGGCCTCTTAGGCCCTGCCAAGTTTGTTGCGGCCGATGCGCGCAGCAGGGGGTTATGGAGGCAGGCGACTTACTTTCTCTGGTTGTTAAGGTCCACCTAAGCCCCAATAGGTTAACTTAAGACTGGGTAAGATCCGTTCCCGTCAACTTGCATCCCCGTTCGGTATATATAAGATGGCATGGTGGAGGGGTCTTCATTCAACTTGAACCAGCTCAACACCACACATCACTTACTTGCTTCAACAATACCTCCATGTACACATACACATATACATGCATAACAAATACTGTTGCTGACATACCTGCTGACATGCCTGCTGGCATGCCTGCTGACACACCTGCCCAACCAAAGGCAGCACCAGATGCTGTTCCTCACATCCTGGAAAATGCTGCTGGTGATCAAGGAGCCAATACTGATCCTGCACCTTCCAACACCCCCAGTTTGAAAGGGCCGTCACCAAATTCAGTGATTAGCAGAAGGAGGATATAATCATCTTCCTTTGATATAATCCAGAACTATATGCCAAGCGGTCCACTGCATTCCAGGACACCAACCACAAAGACCTGCTGTGGGAACAGCAGGCAAAATGCATCGGGAGGCCCGCCTGGGAAATACGCACTTGGTACCTCAGTATGCGGATACGACTCTGCCAGATTCATCTAGTTCCAGGCATCTAGGGCCGTGGTGCAGACAACTTGAAGCCTTGGGACCAATGGATCTGGGATCGGTTTCAGTTCCTGTTGCCGCACCTGGCCGGCTTCATGACTGACCATACATATGATGAAGTTTAGTTTGTAATCTTGTTGATGTTTGTTCAATTTTCTTTACAAACTCTGAGTTCTCTATTAAGCATTTGATTAGGTAAAGAGCATACTGTCATGAGCCAATAACAACTGTCATCTGGAAACATATTGACTGATTATCCAAGTTCTGATTCCAACAATGTTCTGTTTCCTACTAATATGTTTCCTTGTGGAATCATGCTGGTATTCAACTCTACCAGACTGCATAAAGGATTCTAATTGTTGTCAATGAAGTGATTGTTGCAATATTCTTGTTCGGAATGATATCAGTTTTTATATATCTGAAAAGGTCTTCATAGGCTTCTTCCTCAGTCCTTCTATACAGTTCATCACCATCTGTTTTCTTTTCCTATCAATTCTTAGCTTTACATTAAGTTCTATACTCTTAACCCCTATATAATCCTTATAGCAAGAAACATGATAGTGTACTTCTGTAGTAAATAAGTCTCAATTTGTTATTGGTAGAATATTTTTATCTCCCTTTTCTAGGGCAGAATTTCGTAGTTTTTGCTCTGCTCTCAGGTCCAGAGCTTTAATAAGCTTTACATGGGTCTTGGGGTGTTTGCTACAGAAAATGCAGATTGGATCATATACTCTTCCCTGTTAATCTCCTACCAGGCCTTTTTGATGTACAACCTGCTTTGCTTTCCTTTCCAGAGTCTCTAGTTTTTGTTAACGAGACTTCTGCAATCTTTGTGTAATATGATTTTTAGGGACTTCTCCACCATCAATCTGCTTAAAGATAGTTGTATGATTTCTTACTTTTGCAGCTTTATATAAAGTCATCCATGAATCATAGCGTTGAGGAGTAATTAAAGGTTGTTTGTTTTGCTACTGTGATGTGAATGAAGCAAAGGAGTTAGCTTCTATTGCAGAATTATGACCACTACTACCACTATCTTTATACCTAGCATAGAAAATAGAATTAGATAAAGATCTCCTAAAATCATATCATATGTGAAGATGATTATATATATGTATAAATCATATAGACATTATACATAGTGATTTATACATCATATCTATACTTTCTTTGCATAAATAAATATCAAACCTTCAAATCATTCATCATGTTTTCATTGATGTATTTATAGCTTGTATGCTAGAAGCTTTAGGAGTAACAAATGTTTTTGATTTGCAATATTATTTCTTTTTTGTAGTGGATTAGCTACAATAACAATAAAATGTATAACATGCATCAAATTTGATATATATTTTTGTTCATTCAGTTTTGGATTATATATTCTTCAAATCCATATATTCATGCATGGAAACTGTGGAATGGAGTATGTGCAATAGAACTTTCCAGTTCACTTTTCATGAAAACAAAATCATATATTTTGCTATTCAACAACATCAAATTGTTAGTGTCTCTAAATACAGGGGGTAAGGACTAGGGAATATTTAACAATTGTTTTGAGATCCTCAGCTATATCTCTACCAAATTTCAAGAAGATAGAACTGATATTAAAAAAGAGCCATTAGTTTTAAATAGGATGCTTTCTTTTGCTCAACGCTGGTTTAAGAAAGGTCCATTTTGGGGTGGAGCTACTAAAAGGCTAGAACAATCTTAACATCTGCCATGAGTATAATGTTATCATATATTTTCCAACCCTAGAGATGTTAATTTTGTTGAATCTAACAATGAACATTATTCCCCTCAGATGCTACTGATGCCCAAAATTTGAAGGTCTGTCTCATGGCCTATATATGTGAGAAACACATAACACAACACCACATAACAACGATATCATTTTGATCTAACGATATCATTTTGATCATCACCATGAGAGGGGAAGTACGGGATGTCCCTTAATATGTGGCGCTCTGTTGTATATTGTTATATAGTTAGGATATCTTTTAAGACGTATATACAAAGAGATTATGTGAGATCTCCAATATATTATAGAGTAGAATAAAATTGATATTAATAGCTTAAATAGACCAAAACGGCCACAATTAATAGTACATTTGTAATCTACAGGAACTGGCCACTTATTATCAAATGAAATATATTATATACTTTTGTTCATTGAATAATCTTTTTATAACATTTTTCACAATTATCTGTGTATTTTTATGCTTGTCAATATATTATCATATATTGTTAACTGCCTGACATTGATATGTAATGTAGAGTCCATCTCGGAGCTGGTAACCTGATCCACGGATTGATATATAAATGTCTCATTCATCTTGACTCGGTGTTATAGTCTCCGTCATAATAGTCTGAACTCAGAGGTTTTATGTCACCCCTCCGTCGCCACAATTTCCCAGCACAAGCCACGCTATCATTCATGAGGGTTCACCACCTGCCATTTACCGTTTTTCCATTTGATATATGTTGGGGAAGATCAAGGATCTTTATAACCTCTCCCCTGACTCACGGATTAAAAAAATCTAGGGGTCATTGTTATTCATACAGGATTAAGCCTGGAAGCTCGCATGTGGAAAAAGAAGAAGTGGTCTATGATGTGAGGAAGACACGCGGGGGTGCCATACTCGACCCTGACGACCAGATACGCCATGTGCTTGACGACAATGACTTCGTGTCTGTTGGTGAGTAGGCTCACTTTCCCGAATACATTACAACAACAAAAATTGCTTTATCTAATTGATAAAGCCAAATCGACAAAGACGAAGCGGTTTAAACGAATAAATTTGGTGAAATTGGTAAAATTACAATCTTGATAGTCTTTGCTTTGCTTCTTTGAAAAAATATTTCCCTGATATGATAATTGCACACACGTGAGCATTTAACAGTGTTAGCCTGTCCTCTTGGAGAGTAGAGTCTATTAGTTACAGGACTAGTTAGGGGCGATGAAGGCGGACAGGTGATGTTTTAGTCCAAGTAAATGCACCGACTCCCGTCCCCGCCAATCTATTCCTGAAGAGTGTCTTGCATCACATCAGTTTATGTTATGTTATTCAATAATACAATGTAACTCCTGATTGGTTTATATATTAACTGTTGCTTTCATCAATTTACTGAAAATGGACTTGCTGGGCCCCGTCATGGCACTGTGCACAATAAAGTGCCTGTTCCGCAATATCGACCATGAATTTTATGCCACTGGGTGTCTGCCAAACATGCTTATATATTTAGTGTACAACCCCACAGGCAAATTCAATTTCCGACATTGCAAGGTGGCCATGCAGGCACAGCCAGTGGGTGCCAAGCTGTTATCATTCTACCACCATGCTGCCGTCCCCGTTGAACTTACTCCATCACACCAATTTATATACTTTCAGGGCGGGTACCTGTGGCAATAGTATATGGTTGAGAGCGGGTAAAAGTGAAGTCTCAGGCCTATTGTAATAGGTCTATAGTTTAGGACGCGATAGAATATGCAACCATTAATCTTATTATCCATTTCACCCAAAATCATTACCTTGGTATTGCATCTATAATCTGTAAAAATGCCATGATTATATATCCAATAGTTCCTATTTTATTCCACAAAAACATAATTTTGCAAATTTAAGAAAATGATGCCTTTTGGCATCACCCGTCCCAATACAGTTAATGCCATATGGCATCACCCGCCGTGAATGGGTTAAGCTAACACGGCTACTGTCAAACCCAAAGTAAGTCCAATTGAATAAATTGAACGTTAAACTACCCAAACAAACAAACAAACTGCACGGTTTTTGCACGGCAACCATGTGGTGCTCTTTTGTGGCCACACCATCCGATTGGTGGCGCATTACATACAAAAAAACATGTGAACAGTCACAAGAGATTTTTTTCTGAGGCTTACATCATAAGTGAGTGCCAATTGATATTGAATATCGAGCCTTGTCCTAAATTGTGAATATTTAATTTCTAATAGTCTATTTCACTTGTTTTTTACAGTGCTTGAGAGTGACCGGTCCAACCCAGTGCTTGGTCGGGCAGAAGTGCCATACGTTCCAGAGCAAGAGTATCCTTTGCTAAAAAGCAACTGATTATTTTCCTTTCTCTAACCTCCTCATTAAATAATTTTCGATTGTTCGTGTTTTGTAAAATCAATTACATTTATTTCTTTTATTTTGCGAAATCTCAAATGCACCGAGCTATGAATTATACACCAGCTTCCAAATTGAAGCTAAATCATTTTGTTACAGTTGGCTTATATCATCTCGATCAATTTCCGAATATTGAACGATAAGGTTATTGCACTTACCTGGCTCTTGAGGCCCACAACACTTTAATGTTTGGAAGAAATAGAGGCAGATTCTGTGTCTGCATCATCTTTGAATGACAAAAATGGATTTCATTTATACCATTCCCCAATCTATTTGTACGTGCTGCCAATTGCATCAAGAAAACGAACGCGCAACAAAAATCACATCTTTATCTTAATCCTATGGATAGTGACTTTCTGATATTTGTCCTACCAAGGATCTTTTCAGTCAAGCAAATGAACAATGTAGGTATCATACCTTATGTTCTGGTAATACGGCAACCATGACTCTGAGTAATTAGCATCACCACCTTTTCACAATTTACATACTATTATTGATTAAAAAAAAGAGGTATATTAGATTTAAACAAAATAGATATGGAGGCAATTTAAGCAATCTTCCTTAACTTTCTGAAGACCTGGACGGTACAAAGCACCAGTTGATGTGAGTAATGACTAACGCAGAAGATGCATTACACTGGAATAAATGCATTGAATTTTACTTATATAAAGAAACGAGATAAATTTGAGAGTAATGCAAGATGAGAGAAATAGGGATAGGAGAATTTGAGAACCGCGGTCGACGTGACATGATGTGTAGATTTGTCTAGCTCTTATGTTTGGGGTCTGGCTTTTCCTAAGGGCAGCTACTTGTGTTGTCACAAAACTAGACAACCCCAATATCTGTATGGTGTCACAGACATGTCACGAAACTAGTGAAACAGATCCCTGATGAACCACGTGACCCAGCGTTTACCCTAGACGGTTATAGGCGGCGATTCTTTAATTTTGCACCACCTGGCGACTTTCATCTGTCAATGGCTAAAACTCGGTATATATCAAAATTGTAAACGCTAGAGAAAATTCTCAGGTTGATGAGTATTGCGGCTGATATTACGTAATCCAGCACCACCTTACGACTATAGGCTAGACGATCTACAGTCGTCACGTTCTAGTCGTCTAGTGTAAACGCCGGGCTAGGTGGCGTCCATGGTTACCGGCCTCTTCTGTCACGCATTACCGCCAACCTCCCGTTAGCCCCAATAGGCCTTTTTCCATAGGCCGGTGTCGCACGTTATCTACGTGGTTACGCAATGCATGCAGCCAAACATACCCCTGGAAACAGATACTTTAGCATTGGATCACTGAATGTATGAAAGTAATACATCTATAATACCTACGTACATCATTCCCATAGAGATAAAAGTGATTGAACCGTATTCTATGGTATTCCCGCTACAATTTGGTGTGTCATACATGCATATCAACTCATTACTACTTTAGATATAGCTTAGATAACACAGGTATACCCAAACTGTATACACAATAATACACTGGCAGGCCTAGCTATAATATGCTTATTTTTCTCCAAGTTAAAACCAACATAATTACCAACTATAAAGTTTAGACAGCTCAGACTCATTGATACAATACCCTAGTTTGTTCCAGAAATTTAATCTGTCAAAAAGCCACACTTCTGCAAGCACACCCACCGATGACACTTTAGGTGTTATTGCTGTATGTCTCTATATGAATACCGCTGGACTCGCGGTGTTTGTCCGAGCGGCCGCGTAACGAGACAGTGGGCCGTGAGGTGGCGCTGAACGGCAACACCTGTATTCTTCCTTCTACATGTAACTCTCTTTCGATGCCTTTCAGATGTCATGGTTTTATCCTAGGTTACAATGTACATACATACCACACTATTACATGTACACCATGATATGTCATTTGGGAAGGTAAACGTTACATATGTATGTATGTACTCTGATGTGCACATTGATAGTACAACACTATTACATGTACACCAAGATCTGTCTTTTGTGAAGGTTAACGTTATATATATATATGTGTGTATGTACTCCGATATACACATTGATAAATTAAATATCTTTTATTTGTTGCTTTGGCTGTTATTGGCTTTGGGCGGGGTAGCCTATATTGAAAGCAATCCTTTTAAACACTTTTTTTTTGATCAAGCCGCAAATGTTATGATGAAATTTTATTAAAGAGAATTAAACCTCATGTCTGGGATTCTATAATTGCTAAGACTATCATTTTAATTAATGTATTATTTACCCTGATAAAAACGTCCATACGCTTAGCATAATGAACTCACACTCAACAGGCTTCCAGGTACAGTGACTCATACTCAATAGGCGATAAACAGATATATATGTCCAGGCTAAGATAAAATCAAAAGCATATATTCCTGTTTAGTCTGAGTCCCTGTTTGGGGTACTTTGAAACATTCACTCGGCTGATGCTTAGTTCATATTCCTGCATGTCCCAAACCCGATGGCGATACAGACCAAATACTCATCAATTTCTTTCTTATTTCCAACCACATATCAACTATACGACAGGTGTCTAAATCTTCGCTATTTTGTGCTATTTCTACCCAAAGTCAGTGAGTTTCTTCACATCATTAGTTGTACAAGAAGGACGGTTTATATGATCTCTTGTTATATGCAATTTGGGACACATATTAGATAATTATACAGCATACCTGCTGGACACAGTGTGTCCTATTAAGAAAATGGGATCCCTGGATCACGAATGAGATCTGTCACTAATTAATGATATGATTTCTCTAGTCATGCTCATTTAACTGCAACCTAATACTGACAACCCAAAGCAGGCTAGAAAACAAAGTCATACTGATTTCTTTTCTTCAAATCTATATTGTCTAGATTAAACTGTAAAGACAAGTCCCATAACCTTTGGAGGAAGATAAAGGAATTATACTCTGAACCAAAAGGAATGACCAGTTCTATATTGGGAGATCAAAATAGTAGCCAAGTCCAAATGGAGCAAGGTGCCAACTATGATGCATCCTTTAGTGATACTGGCAAGGTATCATAAAATACATGCAATTCAGGGCAATGGTATAATTCGCGAGTGAAGGACCTGTATGTCTGTTCGAATGGTAAAATCTTGTTCACACGCAAATTGTTTATTAGAAAATGAGGAAACTTGGTACATATATGTATGACATTCTTATAGCATTCACTGCTGGAATTTCTTTTTTTATTTGAATGAGGTTTAGTGCATGAAAAACACAAGTTTAGACCACAGTTGTGAGCTTTATAAGAAGGTCGACCCTCTCGCTTCTGAGAGCCTCTGTGGGCGATTTTGGAAGGCATTGGGCGAGCGATAACTATATCTATAGATACAACATATATTATAGCCCAGTTGATCACCAAGCCCATTGTGATCGCAAGAGCAGACGATACATAATTTTCCAACACAATTGACCAATTATCACTCGCAAGGCCAGAATAGTGGGCGATAATTCGATCATACAACAGGCACCATGAGTGGTTCTTGGTAATCTTTTAACTATATAGATCGAGCCCATTGACCCTCTTCACACTGGCGCCATCTTGTAATGGCCGCCTATGCACGTCAATCGAAAACGAGGCGAGCCCTCTCCACTCAGTCCTGAGCAATGATAAAAATACTAGTGTTTCTCTAACATGAAAGATGGAAATCGGTCTCACATCTACACTTATCGGCCGATTTGTATAAACAATACATTTTTAGAAAGCTGAGACTTGGGCCTATCTGTGGGATATACATGATATACCTGTGTTATGGATAAAATTTCCTGTCATAGAATAAAAATCGAAATTGTTTAAATGAATATCATTAAAATATGTTACTTTCCTGTTTTCACAGCGATTTAATGAAAAATCTATCGCAATGACATATAGAAATAAACATCCTACCCTTTTAGGTATCTCAAGACAATCAAAATGATACCTATATTACCAGGTTGTGATGGATATTTCCTTAGGTAATAGAGCATTATATGACAGATGACAAGGAGTCAATAAGAGCACTAAAAATTAGATTTTCTGATACCATTGTATTTCTGATACTGGCTTTGATACAAAGTTGTCAAAGATTGCAATGTTTTGCAAGTGCAATATTTATTTCCCTGTATATTTCATTTTATTAATTTTCTTCTGTAACAGGTTTACTATTTCAGACTTAGAAGACTATCAAATATAAAAAAATCTTGTTTTTAGTGCTCTTTTTGTCATCCGTCTTGATAGACCATTATCTCAGGAAATATCTATCACAACCTGGTAATATTGGTATCATTTTAATCGTCTTGAAATGCCAAGAATATAAGATGTTTATTTCCTTAGGTCATCACGATAGATTTTTCATTAAATCACAGAGAAAACAGGAAGGTAGCATGTCTTAGTGTTTTACCCAAAGCAATTCCAATGTTCAATCTATGCCAGGAAATCATAGATATAACACAGGTATATCATATATATATTTATATACCAAGAGATAGGCCTAAGTCTCAGCTTTCTAACAATGCATTAATTGTAAATTTAGGCACTTGCTGCAGTGGTGGCTTCACTTTGACAGTGCTCGCCTCGTTCTGGAGTGCGGAAATTTCGCTGGTCCCCGGCTGGTACAAATATCAGACACATAGAAACCAGCGCAACCCGTTGTCACGGCGACTGCCGCGCCACGCTTATGTGCAAGTGGTGAATAAGTAGCTAACGATATCCGTTATACAGATGAGAAATAAGACGCTAGTTCCGTCACTAAAAGCATGAATAAATCATGGGGAATTTAGCATATCCTCTAAAGTTATAAAGGTCGCCACCCGTCCAGACGACTAGATCACGGCAGCTTGAAATAGTCCCCGGCGTCAGAGCGGGTTCAATTGTCGTGAGGTTTGCATTAGACGATTTCCATCATTTTACTGCTGAAAGTCGTCAGGCGGTACAAAATGCCAGAATCGCTGGCCAGAATCGTCCAGTGTAAACGCCGGGTCACGGTCGAACCGGTGGAACAGGCCCTTCAGGAGTGTTTTGTGTACGTTTTCAGTTCATATCTCTGGATGGAAATAGCCTCGCTACTGACGATCTGGTGCGCATTGGACGGGGTGAATTCAAAATTAAGGTAGGACCTTGTTCATATATTATTAAGTTTGCTTTAAATGGAATATGTATAAGGTTTTGGTGGAATTGTAGATATATAAAATTTTAAAGATCTATAAACATCTATCATTTTTCATGTAGTTTAAATAGTTTGAACAAGTCGGCCACATAACTGTTGTTTGATTATGCCTTTGTCCATATCAGGACAGTTGGTATTGGGGATCTAGAAGTTCTGCAATCAAACGAGCTCAGTCATTTCCGACAAGCTAGTACTTCCAGCCAATTGTTTTCAAAGTTTCACAGAGTCTGGATGGTGTTTCAACAGACTAGAATAGCGAAGGCAAGACTAAATGGTTGGGAAAACTATCGTCTGGGTAATACATAATGTAAATTATCACAATGTCATTGTCAATTATGATTTTGTGAGCAGGGAACGTCTACAGACCTGATTAGTTGATCATCAAAAGTTATGTGGATTCATAGGTCCATGCGAAATGCTAGGGGAAATATGTTTGGAAATTGTGTGTGGTATTTTTACATATATTTGTACTAGCTAGTCTTCACCATATGTCGAAAAGGTATGCATTCCAGTAATATTTTATTGTATCTATGCTGTGACTACTCAGTTGACAGAGGAATCCATCCAGATGGTTTTAAAGGCAAGGAAAATGCTGGAAGAGATTGTCAGTGAAAACAAAAGTAAGTGATATTTTAAATAACACGTATTCTGATGCCTATTCATCATAAATTGCCACCTAAAAAATTGATATCTCCTTATATGGATAACATTCGCAACATCTATTCAGGAACAGAAATCTTTGGAATCCTCAGCAGGAGGGATCAGCGTGATTCATTGAATTGCTTCTGGGTGACAGGTGGAAAGGTTCACGGCCAGTGGACTAAACTGCCAATGTTTGCCGCCGGGGCCGGCCGCCCGGCCACCCCTAATCCTCTAAATTCTCCAAGCTGTTCCACCAAATCGACCCACCGACGAGTTACAGGCACACACACACTGCCCGGCTACCAAGCACCCCGGCCGGCTGGCCCCGGCTAGGCGATACACTCACAGAGGGTTTGCTGTTGCCGTCTGGTGGATGTTGGATAGTGGATGGTGGATAAAGATAAGCCTTGATGTTATAGCCGACTCAGGCCCTAAAATTCACTCCAAATTACCACAACCGTCCAAACTTTCGGTCTCTGTTCGTAAGAGTACCGCTACCGTAGCCACATGTTGAATGTTGATGGTGTGTGTCATGTTATATGCGGGCAAGCAGTCAACATGGATCCCGAAATCCTCTCGGTATAGCTCTTGGTACACTTGCCAGCCGGCTGGACACTAAAAATCAAATGAAACAGTTTTCTGCTGGCAGTGGTTTGTGGGAGGCATATTACAAGTTTGTGCTCACAACACCCGGCTGCCCAGCTGGCCTTCTCTGTGGTTCTCACTACATCTTGGTGGAACAGCTTCAAAATGGGCTTTTGGCCCCGGCCTTCGCTAAGAGGCCTATTCCACCAACGAGGCACGAGCCCAGGCAGGGCCCCTTGTGGTCGCCTATTGGTGATCGGCGGCAAAAGCCGGCCCAAACCTCCTGCCGGCGGCGATAATCTGCTTGGTGGAACAGCTCATTAAGCTCAAAGGCCCCACACGGCCAGACCCTGCCGGCCACCGTGCCTCCAAAACCCCGTAGCCGGCCAGAATCGGCTGACCTGTTGGTGGCCGCCGGCCGCCGGCCTGGGAACAATTCTCGTGCAATAGCCAATTTTGGAGGTGTTCCACCAAAATATAGTGATAACCACAGAGAAGGCCGGGCGGGCGGCCGGACATTATGAGCACAACGTCCCCCGCAAGCCCTGCCAGGGGAAAACTGATTCATTTGATTTTAAGCCCCCGGCAGGCCGGCCGGCGTGACGCTGAGAGCTGTTCCCCGGGAGCGCGTTGACCGCTCGCCTGCCTATACTACGATATACACCGTCAATATAGGTCCGCGGATGGTATCCCGATACGCGGACACCGATATTTCGGCAGTTGCAGCAGTTTGGGCAAAATATAAGCACCAGTGTCAAACATACACATTCATAACATCAATCCTTACCTTTGATTACCTTCATTGTTCGATTTAACCTGTAATTCCGCGGTTATTTGACGTTTTCTGACCGTTCCCGTACAAATCCCGACACGCTGACACACTGCTCCGCTCGATACGCGACTTTCGCGGGTTCAGAGCGTCGTAGTGTATCGCCGCACGCCGCGCCGCCTATCGGATCAATAGAGAACCGCGGGCTTGCGCGTTAGTGCCGCCAACGTCCACCAGATGGCAATAGCGAACCTGTGCTAGTGTATCGCCGCGCCGGGTCCGGCCGGCTCTATGGGCGCTCGCAGGGCGCCTTGTGTACGCCTGTTGGTCGCCTTGTGGGGCTTTGGTGGAATAGCTCCTAGAATTTAGGGGTTTAGGGGCGGCCGGCCGGCCGGCCCCGGCGGCAAATGCCGGCTGGAGGGCAAAAACCCGCCTGCTGAGGGCCTTTTTGGTGGAATAGGCCTCTAAGCAACCACCTACAGGCCAGGTGATTCAGCAATCCATGGATTAGGGGTAAGTAAATTCCATTTAACGTCACATGATTGCATCAGGCAAGTAGTACCTCGATTCGGCCAAACCCTGGGGTCTACTCGTACGGAGAGAAATGGTGGTGCTATTTCTGGAAATAAAAAATGCGTGTAAAAAGCAAAAAATTCATGTGTCAAGAAATTTTTTTTTGACTTAACAAGATAGCGTCCGAGTGGTGAAAACAGGCAGTGAAGTTTTGACACATCTAATTAAAGCGGCTGATCCACCAAATTGGTGCTCTGCATGCAGGTTATTACACTCTAGGCAACATCACTTGCCGGGCCGGACACCAGCCCCCCTAACTATGTAAATTCTCCAAGCTGGTCCACCAAATCCCTTATTTCTAGCTGGCCAACGACCACAAGACACACACACACGGCGCTCGACTGGCACCCTGCAAGCAGATCCACCAAGCCTCAGGGTTGGCCAGTGCCTGCAAGGCGATGAACATGCAGGGTTTGCTGCTGCCCTCTGGTGGACGTTGGCTGCACTAATGCGCAAGCCGAATTCCCCATTCATTCGATAGAGGGAGTGCCGAACGTACCTTGACACACTACCCTGCTCTGGCTGTGCTAAACCAGTCAATTGAGCGAAGGAGTGTGACACCATGATAAGATTTGTGCAGGACAAATGATGTTTGTCAAATATCAGCTGATTTCTGAATTCTGATTCTCCGCTTGCGTGAACGCCTTTAATGGTTAGGAATTGCCTATCTCGGGCATTGCATTCCATGTTGACAGTGTGTGTCGTGCTATATGCAGGCAGGCAGTCAACGCAGATGCCGCCAAAGCTTGCAGTCTTGTCGGCTGCCACTAAAAATCCATTGAAACAGTATTTGACCAGCCATTGCCGGCGATGCTTTGCAGGTGGCATTTTACAATTTTAAGTTAATAACTGCCGGCCGGTGCATCTTGGCGGATCAGCTTCAAAATGGGTTGTTGGCCCCTGCTGGAGGTTGGCGACCATGAACGGGTCAGCCAGTTCTGACTGGCGATGGGGTTTTGAAGACATGGTGATGAGCCGGTGGCCAGTGGGGCCGGCTTTGTTTGTCTTATTTGCTGTTCCACCAAGCAGATCATCACTGCCAATGTGCAATTTGGGCCGGCAATAGCAGCCGATCACCACAATTCCACCACAATGCCATCGGCCGGGGCTAGCGCCTGTTAGGTGGGTCAGCCACTTAACCACTTGAACGTTATGAATATTTTCATTGCTAAAGTGATATTCCCTTTTCAGATTTTCTAAACTTGCTTGGTACAGCTATAGGTGTTCTAACACAGAAGCATAGACTGGAATAGAGGGAAACTATGTTCCAGTGAAACAAAATCAAAGTTACGAGGTAGGCCTAAGGCTCTTAAAATTTCTGAGATTTTTTCAAGCATTACTGAGTTATTTTGATTTTCTTTCACCAGTACTTAGTATCCCTATTCCAATATACTTTCAAATACTGATAAAATCAGCGATTCACTTACCACCGATTAAACATGAAGCAATGCCCAACCTTATCGAGAAACTGCAACTGCAATGTTTTTGTCCCGCCCGTTTCCTAGCAACTTTGCAGGTTGCTATGGAGGTTGCTATGCGGCAATGTCACGGCGACATCATGGCTGCATCAATGTAGTATGTTTACATTTTGCAGGCTTTGAAATTACGCCGATTGTGCCCTTGGCAATTATTCCTACTATCTAAATTCTTTATTACATTGATGACCAACATGAAATACCTCCTTATTTAGTATTTACACATTGCAAGTTTCTACACCCTAGCAGCGGGATGTAACTATAGAATGTTCGGCCATAGGTATATAGAAATATGATTTATATGTCCTCCTAACTTATTGTGGGAAATTACCAAAATATCCTCTGTTTTATTACCTGCCCTTTTCTTCTATCACCAGCTGTGTACGGTATTACTACAGGCTTTGGTAAATTCGCAAGAGTCGCCATATCAACGGAGGAACTTGTGTAAGTTACCAACGACGATGCATTCTTTTAACTTTTATAGCTACCTGTCGCAACCATGTTCCTTTTATCAATGATGGACATTCTTTCTCAGCCTACAAACAAGACATGCTTAGTGTGTTTAATACAGCAACACTTATAATTTGTATGTCAAAATTTCTTAATTACGTAGAGGGCCCAACATAATAGGCTAAAGTAAGATCTAGGATTTTTTCTCTATTTTTAACAGAGAGCTCCAAGAAAACTTGATTAGGTCACATTCTGCAGGTAAGTGGACACATGCAGTTTATTTGTATGCCTACATTGTCTTTTTGAGCGCGGGAAATCACGCTCATATACGTCATCTAGAGGTTAAGAAGCTCACACAGGGTTTCAGCTTACTGTAAAGAATCTAACACTTCAATATCCATGCACCAACTATAAAAACCTGGTCAGATGAGCAGGGTTCCAGTATCAAGCCTTCCAATACCCCCTGCCCCTCTACTGACTTGGTTCCTTTTAATAGAACTTTCTTGGTGAGGGACCTTGTGATTGTGTGTGTGCTGCAGTCTAGGAAATCAACAGAAATCACATATTTTCAATGTATAAAATACTCAAGATGAAAACCAGGATTCTATAAATGGTTCAAGATCACAGAGAAAGGACAATTATGCTATTTTGTGTGCAATAAGTGTACAAACTAGGAGCAAATAGTATGTTCATCATTGATGAATGGGCGTGTAATAATAAATGAATAACAATTGAAAGGTTTACATTCAGCGTCTGCCTGTGTCTACGATTCAAATATATCAAGCACCAGTAGGTTAATCAGGTATTTTGGTCTTGAGTGAGTGGGCAGTTGACCAAGACCTTAAATGAAAAATTAAGTCACAACCATGACGAGTTGAATGGGATGTGTGGTAAGCTAGACCAGGCACAAGTCGAAATCAAAAGTTAGCCAACACACGACAAACACCTCAAAAGAAATATGCCAATGTATTTATGACTTGATTATGAAACATTTTCACTGTATTAGGATACTTTTATTTTGATTAAGTAATCGGTTGCCATCTGTTGACACATGTGATATATGGTGATACTTTGGAAAAAAAACCCTATTAAAACCATTCTCTGGGTTTATTGAAACATTCTTACTTTTATTTGATGAAATGATTTAGGTATACCGCGCTCTTCCATTATAAATGGAAATAACATTTGCTCCTAGTCATTGTATTGAAACAATAAAATAGGAAGCGTACTCTACATAACATACGTTAAAGGTTGCATCGTGCAACAGTTCCTAACACTATGATACGCATATCAGCATTGATATTTAGCCATGATGGAGTTTACCTCCTGTCCTTTATGATGCATCTAGTTGTTTTTTTTTGGTTTTTTTTATTAAGTGCATTCAAATATACATTTGGTTTTCAATGAGCCTATCTTAATCAGGCGACATCAGCGTATGCATATCAACGAATATTTCCATACATCCAGCATTGTGTAGTAACTAATATTATTGGTAACAAGTATTGTTGGTGATAAATAAATGATAATGTTATGGGGTGGCATGTGTTAATATAGTTTTTTCTTTAGACAGTAGGGTGTAGAGATGGGAGGCAGCCCTTGTACATGTGCCTCTATAACCAAATCTCTACCTTTAATTCCTAATTCACACTTTGAGAAAGGCTACAATTATACAGCAATAGTATAAAAAATACACTATTGTGATTATTATAACCTGGGTTACTGCGTACTCAAAATAGACTAGCATCTGGTGGTGTCACCTTTCATGGCCACTTATCAGTTATTTGCTCTAGTTTTTTTACATGTTTCTTAAAAGCAATTTAGTGGGTTCTACCTTTAGTTCCTGAGATTGGGCATTCCATAGTTTGGAACCTCTGTATTTAGGGGATTTAAAAAAATTCACTTCTTGGCTTTTTTAAGGCGAAATTATGTTTTCCACATGAACGTAAATTTCTCACATTTTGTGTCGTTTCCACCTGATCATTTTGAGTATCCAGTTCCCTTTCTCTTTGTTCAAAATCTGTTATATTCATATTTATAGGACCATACATCTTAATAAAGATTTTTCTCATATACGAGAGTGTCAGTTCTTGTCTCCTCCTAGACAATAGCCTGACATTAGTCATAGTATGTAGCTGTTCGACAGTTGTATAGTTGCTTTAAACATATCTGTAGAAGCCAGTACTCGAAAAGCAGAGGTACTAGGTACTAAATACAGACAATTTTGATGATTTCCCGCTAGGAATAGAAACCAATATAACTGGTCTTGGTTATGGGGGAAGAGACCATAATTTTACAGGGTCGGTGCCAAACCAACAACCTGGACGTTTTCACATAGTATCGCTGAGTTGGGAGGGGTGAAGCAGTCGCTCTTTACGCCTATAGAGGGTATTGGTAATGCTTGCTGTTGGTTTGGAATATCTTCATGGATAGGGAGGCTATCTGGAAACTCCAAAAATACACCAAGATGTATTCTTTCCCTATCCTGTTTGCACCATTTACCACGCATCAAATACCCTCATTTTGTGGATACTATTTGTTTGTAAAACATGCAGCTCCTATGGAATCTTCGGTGCTTTGTTGGCCGATTCACAGCATGATCCACTTAAAAAAACCACCAGCGATCTTTTGTCAATAACGACGACGTGTGGGGTACATTTCCAATGAATTGCTTACAAGCTCAGGCCTCGGATTGGCATCGTGTTCTATTCACAGGTTACTTGACTAAGGTCTTGTTTTCCATAAACAAAGCTCCTTATTACTAATTAAATATCTTCAGTGCTCAACACGTGATTATCCCTCGAAGCATCATCGTTGCTCGAAGTACATTTGGATCATTATTTCCAAAGGTTTTCAGTTAAAGGTAATACATATTCTGTAATTTACTCAGCAGTCAGTGGTAATGGAGGTATACCTTGGAATGTTCTTGGCAATACCAAACAATGTAAATTCCATCCAGTCTTGTGACTAACAAACCTGGGAGCTGTTTCAAAGTCGAGTGAAGTCTCGCCAGCGGCACGTCGCATTTCAAAGCGGGAGGCCGGCAACAGCGAGCGGCACTTTGAATCAAAACGGTAGCAAAACCGGAACCAATACCCAATAGCGAGCGGCACCTCCACCTCGACAGCGACGCTTCAAGTGCCATTGTTAGCTCTCGCTTTGGCGGTGAGTACTCTCGTTTAGCACCCTCCCGACTTTTGAAACAGTTCCCAGCTTGCATACAATTGCGGAATGGTCCACTCGATTGTTGTAGGTGATATATCGTCTCGTCTAGGTGATATATCGTCACACAGGTGCTGAATGTTTGAAATCCATATCGAGAAAATTTATTCAAGAAAAATAAAATGCAATGCAATGGTTGAAATAAGAGATTCGAGTTGTATAAGTTTCGTGTGGTCGTTGCTCATCACCTTGTTTCTCACGTCCAGGTGTCGGACCCCCGCTGTCTCCCGCGAGGACACGCATGCTGCTCGCACTACGCATTAATGTACTCGCCAAAGGCTACAGTGGTATCTCCCTCAAAGTGCTTACACAACTAATAGATGCCTTTAACGGTAAGAGGTCACTTTATTGGATACCTATCTATGATATAGACAATAATCGATGATGCTATTTGGAAGTAATAGATGTATTATATACAAAGCTGCCTTTTTAGAATTTCTATATATTTCATTACGATACTATCATAATATTAATCTCTAAATCAAAATTTAGCACGGTGACCCCTGGTTTTTAAGTTTGGTCCCATAACACTTGGACAATGAATTATGAAAATATGATAACTGCTGTATATGAGCGTTTATTACCCACCTATTACGAACTCTCCATAGAAAATGTATAGGACGCCTCGAATTGACTGCCCGGAGATCCTGACATATCAGAATCTCCCGGAAAATACTTACTGTTACCTTTTTTGAAACTATATTGCTTTATATCAGTACCTGCTTATCTTTGCCTTTATCTGCCTGTCAATATAGTAGATTAGAGTGACGGATCTGTAAGTGTAAAGATAAGCAAAAACAGACAAACAGTGTCATATGAACTGCGTACTTTTCTACATGTTTCCTTGACGGGACTGTTGATTTTTTCTTTTCATGCTATTCTTGGTTTTGGTCTTTAATCAATATCAGTAAAAACGCCCAAATAGTTACGGCCTCATTTGTGTACAGACCTTTTTTGGAATAATGAATTCTGATGTTATAATACATTGTAGCTTTGAAATTTCTCTTTAGCATCCTGTCTGCCCTGGGTACCAGAGAAAGGCACAGTGGGTGCTTCCGGTGACCTTGCTCCTCTGTCCCACCTGGCGCTAGGCATGATGGGAGAAGGGAAGATGTGGAGTCCGGAGAGTGGATGGGGAGAGGCTCGTTATGTAAGTTATCTGAGTTTCTCAATAACATAGCCGATATTTCACCCATCTGGGCCATCAGACAAAAGAGTAATTGCATTCCTTTGTAAAACGAAATTCTCATGTGGCTCTGAACGGAAAAAACCCAGCAATTAGTGAATGTACCCATTGAACTACTGTGGGAGACTTACTTTATAATAAAAGATCTATTATTAGATACCCCCTGCAACCGCATCTACCTATCATAATTAACTCCCGGGAGTACAAAAAGTGTAAGAAATTATCGGTACAAAAAATATGAGTAGGACAAGAATGCTCCTTAACTTGAGCAGGATGTGCATTATTCTTTATTAAGATGCATACCTCAGGAGAGGCGATTATATTAAAATTCACGAAAACACACAATGAATTATTCTGTATGGAAAACCTCTGGATAGGCTGAAAGGTAGTCATTAAAGATAACATAGGACAGGTTTATAAATCAGCACCTGTTAACCTCGTACAGAGGATTGGTATGATGCTCTTCATTACTATTTCACGGCACTGGTAACATGCATTGGTTTGTAGAGGTGTAGAGTTAATTCATCCACTACTGATTAACAAGTCTTACGTTCTGATGTTAAGATTACAATGGTAACTCTATCATTGAACAGGTACTGGAGGCCCATGGATTAACGCCAGTGAAGCTTGGTCCGAAAGAAGTACGTCAGTTGAAATATTCGATGATTCAGTGTTGAAATATCAGCAGGAATTATGCCTTATCTGCGTGATTAAAAAAAGATGTTTTGATAATATCTAAAGGAATTCAGATATTACTCCAGATTGTGCCGACCTGACGTCGTCACCCAGATCGTATTCTGAGGTCTCAAGTCATTATTCAGTAACTATTATCCTACCCTTAATAAAACAAACCCACCATAGGCTTAACGTGGGATTTGTTTATGTCATGGGTGTGACATAAAGTGTTGTTTATGTCATTACTTTCTAATACTGAAACGGGGTAGGATAAAATCTAGACGCCACTCGTTTGAGTTTGCGTTTACTTATGTCACTCATTTTGTTGGCTCCGCAAACTCATGACGTCTCTTGATATTATCTACATTTTGTGTACATCCTGATGTGTTAAACGTGTTTTCAGTGTTAAAAGCTACAAACAGAATCTGTCAGAGAATCGAATCAAAATATAATAGTCATATTAGCAGTATCAATTTCAGTGACTTTCATGTAACCAGCATTTCAAGGAATGCAATATATATACTTACAGGGCATAGCATTGATCAACGGGACACAGCTCATAGCTGCACTGGGCGTCGAAGGTAATTTGATGAATACAGGTGTTGCCATTCAGCGCCGCCTAACGGCCCACTGTCTAGTTACGCGGCCGCTCGGACAAACACCGCGAGTCCGGCGGTATTCATATAGAGATAGACAGCAATCACACCTAAAGTGTGAACGGTGGGTGTGACTGCAGTAGTGTTGGTTTTGGACAGATTGGACTGCTAGAACAATTAAAGGCATTGTATCAACGAGTCTGGACTATCAAAACTTTATAGTTGATAATTGTTTTGGTTTTAACTTGGAGAAAGATAAACATATGATAGCTAGGCCTGCCAATGTATTAAGGTTTATTTAATTCCGGTGATCCTATGTTATCTCTACTATATCTAAAGTATTATTGAGGCAATATGCATGTATGACATACCATATCTGAGCTGGGATCACATAGAATGCGATGCAATCATTATTATGACTCTGGAAATAATGTACACGGGTAATATAAACGTAATTCTTTCATACACTCAGTGCTCCAATGCTAAAGTATACGTTGCCAGGGGTATGTTTGGCTGCAGACATTGCGTATCCAAGTAGATAACGTGCGACACCGCCCTGTGGAAAAAGGCCTATTCAATATACACGAGTGGAAATTTTATTCCTTATAAATCTTTATTCAATCTTTTGAGAGGAAATTTCAATAAAAGTATTAGTATTACACAATAGTGTCTTTAGAAAATTGTACACCTGTACTTATTTTCTATCGGAGCATGCAATGTAAGTTGTTATGGCTAACTGCTCAAACTATTCTCATGCCACTTCGTGTTACCAAGAAATATCATCTCCTCAGTCAGGTACTTATCGATGATTATTATTGTAAAAAAAACCTCGCATGTCTGACTGAGCCCAATCAAATCAAAGAAGAAACAGCTAGTTTTAGCTGCTTGTCAATATTAGCAGCCACCTTCCTCTTGGGTAGAGAGGCTTAGAACAGAGGAAAAGGAAGCTGATGGTCCTCTGTTAGCACCTGTATATGACACCTTTTCTTAATTAACTCCTTCAGCGGTGGAGAGGGCGGACGCTGTGGCCCGCCAGGCCGATGTAGTGGCCGCCATGACACTGGAAGTTCTGAAAGGCACAACCAAAGCATTTGAAAGCGGTAAGTAAATGGCAAGTGTAAGCCTTTTGGTTTTAAAATGTATCTCTATCCATCATTACAGTTTATGCTAAATTACCATACGTAAGGGGAAGGGGAATTATGTTGGGACTATACATTACGAGGTAAAAGGAACACCTGTGTGGGATTTAGCCCGACCAAGCTCAACATAGACAAGGGTTGAGTTGCCAAACCAATACGATACCTTGCACCGACTAATCATTTATTTACATTTTTATATACACCACCTATTTAGATATCCATGCAGTAAGGCCACACATCGGGCAGATTGCTGTAGCAAGACGTCTTCGCTCCCTGCTTGCCTCAGAGACGTATCCCTCAGAGATCTCAGGTGAGATCCCAACGATGTATGGCCATTAACCTTAAGGGTCACTCTACGGAAAAACGTACAATTGCAGCTTCAAAACAGAAAAAAACAAAATTGTATTTGTTGGACAAATCCTATTTCATGTTAAAATACTTAGAGTATACACAACGAAAGGCAAGTCAGTGAATCAACTGCCTCAATTCCCCCAATTGATGCATCAAAATTATCAAATCTTACACAAATATATGCAAGATAAATACAATATCATGGCTATTGATGGTCCAAAACAATATCAAGTTAGATTAGTTTGGTAGTTTAATAACATTTCCGGGCAAAGCGTACCATACAATGTCATACGTGCGTAATAGACTTATGTCTATTTACTAGAAACAATTTTCTACGAAGGTAACTCCAGTAGGGATTATAAATATAAGAATTAAATATTCCGTAGAGAACAAGCATGCTAGGTTGTTCAATATCTATCATATACCTGAATATATATAGTGCTGTGATTGAATGAAATCCTGGCCGGAAATGCTCATATTATTTTATTATTTGCCACAATTTGGCATTGCTAACAAATGCATAAAAGACAATTTTAAAAAAAGATCCATTCCCACTTAAAATCAACTATTTTTTCCGTGGATATTGAGAACCCCGTGGGTAATTCTTGGTGTCGATGCCCTCTCCATGTTTTCTGGAAGGAATTATTCAACTCGTTCTTCAAACTTGGTGTATATTTCCGACCAAAAAAACTTGTAACAGATCTGATTCAGTCACACTAATTATATCTTTATATATAACTTCCCAATTGTTATTGACCTTACCTAGGATGGATTATTTTGAGTTATCAAATTTAATCATACTTATGGTTTACCCACTGTAATACCAAAACACTAGAATTATATAAAATTGGTGCTTCGTATAGTTTATACTACTAATGAGGAGCGTTTGATGCATGAAGAATACCATAAATCCTAAACCGTGAACCATTTATTTCTTCTAATCATCAAATCATCATTTGATATTGTATAGTGACATGACTATCCCGAGGTCTTTTTTGTAATCCGCAGATAGTCACCGATTTTGTAATCGTGTACAGGATGCCTACACTTTGCGTTGTGTTCCTCAGGTAAATACGGTCATGTTGATGGATCTTTTCTTTCCAAAGAAGAAAATTAGTCCATAACATTCTCATTTCTCGTTTGATTCCGAAAGGTAAGACATCATTTTATAGGAATATATCCGATGACTACATTCCAAGTTTTGGACAATGATATACATTAAGATACAAACATATTTTATATTATACTGCCATAGTTGCCCGTAATGTGAATTCCCTTCTATTCTAGACTAATTTTCATTTCTCTTACCCCAGGTTCATGGAATAGTAAATGACACTATTAGCTTCGTGAGAGGCGTTCTGACGACAGAGATGAACAGCGCCACTGACAACCCTGTATCCTACCAAATCTGTCTCAACCACCTGTCCATCAGGAGTCTATTTCTGATATAATGCACCCCCAATCTATATGACGAAATCGCTGTGATGATGATATTATGTGTCAACCAAAACAGGTCATCAATACTTATCCCCTTTTTATTATCACTTCAAAATACGTGAAGGAAAATACAACAAAATTGATTATAAATATGGATATAAGTTGGCACATGGAGAACTGTTGGCATATGCATACCAGCTATATTTTATGCTGAGTGTTTCACCATACAAATAAAAGTTTGGTTTTTTTTAGAGTTAATTTTTGTAAAAGAAGATGCCTATATATACATTTCTTGAAAACATAATCTTCATCCATTAAAACATTTCGCTTTCATAAAATGTTCGCTGCATGTGCATTATTAGGAATATGAGTAGATTGTCTCCCTATCATGAAGAGTACATTGCCTTATATCACGTGAATTAACGAATTATCTGCGACGTCCTTAACGGCTCTAAGATGGTGTTCGCAGACCGGGGAGAGATTATCTCCGGGGGTAACTTTCACGGAGAGTACCCGGCCAAAGTGCTCGACTACCTGGCCATTGGGGTACACGAGTTGGCCAGTATGAGTGAGCGTCGGATAGAGCGTCTCGTGAACCCAGGTACGTCCTTGGTCTTAAAGGAGGAAAGGTACTTACTGTACGGGAATTGATGTGCATTCGTCGTCCTTTGTCCCGGAAAGACGTCCCGATACCACAGGTAGAGAGGCGTATTTCCGGAACAAGTGACCGAGAATGGTATAAATTTCCCCACAGTGCATAATATTTCTCCTCATTATTACATACCTGATAATTTTTTTTTAAAACACGCCATTTTGATTACTTACATGCTAACGGCAATTCACTACGGCTCTGGGGCGTGAACATTATATTTGCATAGAAGACATGTCTATGTGAAATCTCACGCACTGATGTTTCAACGTGTTCAGTATAAGAGTGTACTGCATATGGTTCAGTAAACAATTTATACTGTACAGGGAGCAGCAGCACGTAATTATCAAATATACTACATGGGTATATAATAAATAATAATATCATGGATACATAGTTAGTGTACCTGAATGGAATTTGTTAAGAGATATTTTGGTCCCTACCTTCGCAATCAACTGTGGGTAGAGAACCATTTCTAAGGCCTTACATTGAGGAGTTTATATTATAAAACTCATTTTTAGAAATTGTTCAATTCATCTCAAGATGAATACATAGAACTATTATTGTCAATCATATAGCATGTTAAGCTTTAACCAATAGGAGAGCCACCTTATAAAACGGAGAGGTGGCTCTATTACAAACCATTCGAATATTCGTTATGTAGGCTTCTTTAAATGCCATGACTATAATTACAGCATACAGCGAACTCCCGGCATTCTTGGTCGAAAAAGGTGGCCTCAACTCCGGTTTCATGATTGCCCACTGCACTGCTGCAGCGCTCGGTAAGATTTGCAGCATTCAAAGATATCATCTATTCGTAAACGCTTTTCTGCTTTATCATACAATATTTTACCGTGTCGCTCAAAATACTTTTGCATTTTTGTAATTTTGCTTCTATAGTATTGTAAATAGTCAAAAAGCAGGGTATTCACTTGAAAAAAAACTTGGTTAATTCCGTAATTATGAGGAGACCAGTTAGTGATGATCGCAAGCTGAGATCACCTAAGATCCAAGAGCGATTGTGAGACCGTTTGGGAGATCAATGGCGGGAAGTGTTTTTCAGACGTGACGTCGAAAAGACCTTTTGGTAGTGACTGTGCTTCCATATATTTATCAAGATCAATTTACTTCTTATGTTGGAAATGTTGGAAATTATCTCTTATTTCGAAGCAGGGTAATCAACGATAAACTCTGAATTTATAAAAAGGCGCCGTCCAACTGTTGCCATTATTGAATAATGACAAACACACAGTCCACATATATATGTGGTCTTTGTCTAGATTGCACAATAATGATACCTATGCTTTTCTCCTGTTGATGGTGGTCAGTCTCAGAGAATAAGGTTCTGTGCCATCCCTCCTCCGTGGACTCACTGACTACGTCCGCCGGCACAGAGGACCATGTCAGTATGGGCGGGTGGTCGGCCCGAAAAGCCCTGCGAGTTGTCGACCATGTGGAACATGGTACGTCTACATCCAATCCCGCTGCACTCTCAGAAAATCTTTTACAACATAAATTCGTATACAATTACATTTACTTTCATTTTGACATTTTCCACCATTCACCTTTTTTTGTGCAAATGAGCTTAGCTCTCGTTATTAGTCAAATAAAGTTGATGCGTTATTCTTTGCTACAATAGTTCAACATTCATATATCTAGTCAATACAGTATCACTGTAATAAATTGTAATTCTTGCAGGCTCAGTAAGTGCAGCACCATTCTAGTTTTAGATCCATGATGTCTTTAACTGCTTTCCATCAATGATTCAGTCCGTCATCTCTCAACTACACCGCAGTATACCCCTCAATTTACGTTTGAATATATGATGATTACAGTGGTGGCCATAGAGTTACTGGCAGCATGTCAAGCTATAGAGTTCCTGCGGCCCCTGAAGACCACAGCACCACTGGAGGAAGTTTACAAATTAGTGCGTTCAGTAGCTAGGTATGTTTCCAGCTTACCCAATATTTACAGTGTAATGGTCATGCATTGATTGATCTCTCGCAGAGCGAATTGTCCCCTCACCAGTTTCTTAGTTTCCATTACTAATCATCATCCCATAATTACAACATGGATCAACTCAGAACATGTTGCTTTCTACATGACTTCATTACACACGGTTTAAAAAAACATATCGGGATAGATTAGTCAGTACAAGACCGCGCTCTGCCATCTAGTGCTCGTTTGATGACGGTGTTGATAAAGATATATAGCCTTTAGTGAGAACATAACCACGTCATTTGGGTATTCAAAAGTAACAATGAAATAAAGGGAAACTAGGAAATAGAAACATAACATAATCCACAAAATCAAACAGTATACAAACACATATTTAGGAGAAACCAAACAAGAGTTAGTCGTGTTGTTGTTTATTGCACGATGGCAATGTCGGGTTTACTGCACTCGGCTTCGCCTCGCGCAGTAAACGCGACATTGCCAGAGTGCAATAAACAACACGACTAACTCAAGTTTGGTTTAGAATTTATCCTACCCCATAACAATAAATAAGAAATAACATAAAACTCACTGATAATCAGTGATAATCATTGGTCGCTTTTCAAATAACGTCATTTGACAACTGTATCCCACTAGAGCGATAAATCTCATTTTCCTGCAACGTAGACCAAATACAGTCCGCTAATGTTAAGCCTATGGAGTTTTTTTATTACGGGTAGGATAAAAGAAAGTATATGATGAGATACAAGCGCCAGACCAATGGGGATCTGATGATGGGTTATCAGTGTTTTATTACCCTCAAATATCTGTCGTATCCTAAACGCAGTTGCCTTTCTATACCAGACAATGTCAGTAGTTGTGATAGTTCTCTTTTTAACACTTTCAGTCTGACCCCTTAGCAGAAGGCCCACGTGCCAAGTCCTATACATATATGTAACAATATTCCCCCAGTGGATGATGCTCTTATGGCAATGGTACCGGACGTTACTCACCAGGTGCATTTGATATGCATTGCCTTAGTTGAATATAGAACACTTACACTGAATAATGATGCATATAGTGTTTTTTAATTATTATGAAAGATTTGAGAAAGTCTACAAATTTTTGTCACATAAAATACCATTTGTAGTAATGGCCCAAAAAGATGCCTGGAGGCATTCTTCGTCCCCTGCATGGGAGTGCCTCAAGGCATTCATCGTTCCTTGCCTGTGACTGCCTTAAGGCATTCTTCGTCCCCTGCCTGGGAGTGCCTGAAGGCATTACTCGGACTGATAGGGTTAATAGAACTCATTTTGTATATTTCTAATGTCTATCTATAGGCCATGGGACAAAGACCGCTTCATGGCACCTGACATAAACGCCGTAACAGAACTACTGCGTGATGAAAAGGTAAAGTATTTCACCTGGTACAGGTGCGATATTCTATTAATCTCGCTCGCTGCTCCGCTTTCCAGTGCATCACAAGTTTTCCTATGAGCTAAGTCACAATGATGTGGGGTGTGGGGATATTGTCCATGAAGCTTATATCTGTAGACTTAACATATTCATTCCACAGTTCCTGGGTTCTTATATACACGTGTTATTACTTCATTTGGGAGTAGATGGAGCTCGTCACCTGGTAAGAAACCTGCCGCCCATTTAGCCATTTCGAATACATAATTTTTCAGGGAAAACTTATTCTATTTCAAGGACATGCCACATGATATGTGAGAAATCTTTGAATTACTCAAGGGGCCGTTTAAAACCTTTGGTTTTAGGGGAGGAATCGACCAGTGACCATATTGCCAATCCAAGGGCTATTCGAAGAGGGGAAACCATTCAAGTTTGATAACACATATCGTCCACAGTAGAGAAATCCTCTATAATCAGTTAATCTCCTTCAAGTTAATTTATTCCTGGACAAGGAGAAATAGGTTGTCAGACAGGTCTCCTTTGGGAGGAGGGCTTTATTGAACTGCAGGTGGTGGTTTCGGTAACTTCATGCTGTTTAATTATAAACGACTCTATCTAAATATTTCAGACATTCTCCCTCTTACCCAGCCGTTTTGTATTGGGACCATAATAAACATACTTCCTAATAAACACACTTCCTTTACCAATATATAAGGCTGCTCTATGTTAATTTGAGTCACCTAGTGGACCTCAGGGGGTGTCGTCCGCTAGTGGATGACAATAGGGAAGATATGGGTCACTTTTGTTAAACACTTATGTTTTAGGGTGCCTCTTCCATGGGGACAGTCCCCGTGAAGATAGTCTTTAATTTTAAATGTTGGGCCTCATAGGGGCTCTCATGCAGGCACATGCCTTATCAAGCGAGTGTTCCACCAACCAGGCACTAGCCCCAGCCGGGCACTGTATGGTCATCGCCAGCAGATTTGGTGTGTCACCGGCGACAATCTGCTCGATGGAAGAGTGTTTTAGTGGAATAGCCCCCAGCCGGCAGAGCTGGGTCATCGTTCCGGGTAGAATATACAGTGCAAGGAATATTGTATTGCTCTATTTGATAAGCTGAAAACCCCTGCTCCTTTACCGAGCCAGCCGCCAAGCCACCTAAAGTTATGCGCGCCTGTCCACATTTAATTGTTCAACGCCACCCGCAAAGCATCACTGGCCATCGCCGGCCAAAAGCTGATTCAATAACTTTTTAGCAGCAGGCTGGCATTATTCCGTTAAACGCAGTATTATGCAGAAAATTCACGACCTGTCATCATTCCCATACAAATCCCAATACAGTGGCGTCAGAATTGGGGGGGGGGGGGGCAGGTGGGGGGGGGGGGGGCAGGAGGAGGGGGCCCCCACACTTTTTTTGCCAGCCCCCAAAAAGTCGGCACCTTCAAATTTATCTCAATCAAGTGTAGAAACTGTCTTGATTTTTCAAAATGTCTACATGTAACATTTTAGCTTGCAACTATGGCTAAGCCTTGACTTTTCACTATGGAAAAGCACCATAGTCTGACTCTTTAGCATGCAATGATGGCTAAGCCCTGACTTTTCACCATGGAAAAGTGTCAAAGTCTGGCTCTTTAGAATGCAATGATGGCTAAGCCCTGACTTTTCACCATGGAAAAGTACCAAAGTCTGATCTTTTACTGTGAAATGATGGCAAAGCCTTGACTTTTCACCGTGGAAAAATGTCAAAGTCTGACTTTTTGTGTGTGTAATGAAGGCTACATAAATCCAGTGGAACAGGGCAATGTCAAAGTCTGACTTTTTACCAAGAAACAACTCAGCAATTTTTCAGTTCGCCCCCCCCCCCCCTCCCCCACCCACTGTCAAAATGTTCTGACGCCCCTGCAATATAGTGGCACAGTGCTTAGCTTGATTCCTGGGTTTGGCGGAGCCAGAGCGGCGTAGTGTGTGGAGGCGCTGGTCTACAGCCCGGCTTGGTGGAAGTAGTCTGGGTGCCCACCGGGCCCCTTATGGGCCCTGTTTGCCCCGTGTGGTGTCGGCTGGCTAGATTAAGGTGAGATGTTGAAAGAGTTTGGAGAATTTGCACATTTTCAGTGGGCTGACCGGCTGGCCCTGGTGGTTACCACAGACGGAAGGGCTCTTCCACGCCTGCAGAATGTCTAGCTGGTGGAACACTCGTTTAAATGCTCCCCAGGGGGCCTTTACATAAATAACGACAACTATGAAAGAGTACTTTAGCGATTCCGATGGTTACAAAAAGGATATTTAGCGACAAATTTTCATTGATTTTCGTGCATCGCTGGCAATCATCAAAAAAAAATGTTGCAACGAAATTTAGCGACTATGCCCATTACAAAAAGACTCTTTTCATAGTTGACTTTATCGCTGGAGGTCATTAGCTATGAAAAACCGGACCCAGCCACAAGGTCGGGTCTTGCATTAGCGATTCCCAACATAAGCTATATTTAACCATATTATAGTTTTATGTTTTTTCCTAAAAATCACACTGTTACATACCTCAAGATGTTGTTCATTATACCAAATAAAGAAATTACGAAAAATATTGGGGAAATACCATTTATTTGTGAACTATGCCTTATATAGTCAAATATGACAATTTTTCATGGTTTAGAGACAGCGATAATGTTTTTGCGATGGTCTTTAACCTTGTAACAAGCTTCAAAGATGTAATATAGACCTGCCCCTCATACAGTGAGAGAATGGGTCTGTGTGTGTAAAAAATAGAAAACAATAAATACAATTTCAAAAAAAAGGAAAAATCGCTGCCAGCGATAATTGTGACTGAAAACAGGCCAGATAGCGATGAAAACTTGGGAAACACCTCCCAACCTATGACGTCACGAGGGAATTCCCTGCTAAAATTTATCGCTAAATTTTCTAGCGATATCCCAGCGATCGTGATTGTGCGTTCAATTGTAACAGAAGAAAACCAGGGCCTTGTTTTTTAGTCAAGACAGTCTTGGGCTGAGATCTGCGAAGATATCCTAGAGAATCTAAGACATTTTTTCAAGACAAAAGATGGCCGCTGTCCTATAGACAAGGTCTTGGTGCGGGTGTGGTGTGGGTGTGGACTGTTGATTGCGGACTGTTGAGTGTGGACTGTTGAGTGTGGACTGGTGACAGAGGACTGTTGAGTGACAAGAGCATCTTGTTTTCTTGTTCTCATGTGGTCATATGGCCATAAGATACCTTTAAGACACCTCTAGGACACCTCCAACCTTGTCTTGGGCTGAGACCGTTTTGGAGCCAATTTGAGCTAAGATAGCCTAAGATATCTCAAGATAATCTTGACTAAAAGACACCTATGACGCCCCTAAGACGTCTCAGTCCAAGATATGTCAAAGATCCTCTAAGATATCTTGTCTATAGCACACTTTGGTCTTAAGACGGTCTTAGCCAAAGATTATCTTGACTAAAAAACAAGGCCCAGGATCGCTAAAAAGATATATTGCAAACGGTTTGCGATGGTCTTGGCGACAAACTTATGTAACACCCCCTGGTGATATCTCAATATAACCTAAGCCAGAGATTTTCTAGAGTGAATTCGTTAGAAATCCATTTTAATACATGCATTGTTCATTTATGTTTTCATGATGTCAAGGTTTTAATCGCAAACTGTCCCTTTTGAGAACTTAAAAATTATATGTAAGATGATGCTGAAGGCGTAACCCTTTAACCGCAGTATATAACATATAATGCCCCAGGCATTCCAAGGCGAACAATAGCATGATGCCTCCAGGCATCATTGAATGCATAGTATGATAGAGAACTGATTGTTTTGTGTTCGTCACAACTTTGACAAAATACACGAAGGATATATGGGTCTTTATATAACGTCGGTTACCATGGTAAAATACTAAAAATTACATTGGTCTCGGTTCCTGTGTTTAGCGGGTGCTACTGCAGGCACTGCCTTTGGTAGTTAAGTTCATTTGGGTGCGATGGCTATTATAATAATATCTTAGGTATATTGTTCGGATTGATATATTGACAGTATTCACAATTTTTGTAGCTGTTTCCCTTTCTTGACACCAATTATTTGGTACGTTGTGAATACTGGCAGACTTTAAATCAGACATCTCCGAGGTCGAATACGAATAACTTGATATGTCAGTTTCCTTCTCCGATGAAGATTCATGTCGAGGAGAACGACACTAATATGGTAATTAACGTAAATGCAAGTGGAAAGTATTTTTCTATAGTGAGGGAAGGTGAAATACGAGCTCATTGGTTTGCCATTACAATATCAGGCTAATGATGTTTTTCATGTGTCTGCTTCGTTCAGGTATGGCATCTGGCCAAACCATTTATGGACAACTACCACGCGTCCCAAGTGCAGGAGACACAGGTAATGTCGCCGACAGCCAGCGTCCACAGTCAGGCACCAGCGGCCAAGCGTCGCCGGAAGACGCGCTCCGAGAAGCGGGCCAGCGAGTCCAGCAGTTACTAGATAGTTCCGAACCTCAGTTGCGCATCCGAAGTAGAACTTCCTAGAGATGGAAACGATGAGGCGATTGGATTATGATCTTGAAGGTTGTTTGGGAAGGGCTTCATTCGCACCCCGCGGAACCCCTCGACCCGCCATCGAACATACAGTTAGACGTCGGCCGAGGCACATTGAGTATAGTTATATGTTCATTTATCTCAGCCCTGCAGTCTAACAATCAAAACTTACTTTTGTAAAACGAATTATCTATTTTCCACACACTGACCCTAATAAACGTAATGACGTGGTTATTCTTGAAGACTTAGAAAGCGATAAACGCCATGATGGTCTATGGAAACACAATATTAAGACAGTGAGTTCATCATTGACTTCATTATATGATTTAAGTTTAATCACGTGAGGCTTTAACTTTAGCCTACTCTTTTATAAGACTGTCAGATTGACCAAAGTAATCATACAGAACGACCTGATAAAACAGGTTACCCATTACTCAAAAAAAAACAATTACAGATTTTGGATGGCACTGTTTCCCAATCCGTGCGTCTTTGGTCACCATTAAGTCACAACCTTGAGGTTTGGAGCGGCCTTGGTGATTCATATAAGCCGTACTGCTATAGCTATCTCTATAAGCCATTTAAATGTAGTGTCATTGTGCTCTTTTGCAACGATCTGTAAATGCTCAACTGCAAAGGCAAGTCCTGCCGATAATCAAACTCATGGACATCGCACGCAGCATGAAACAATCCTGTCGATTTGAACTTTATTGAAGTATCATTATGTTAGGTTTTTGGAATGACATTGAATTAGTTCTCTATATCCAGCTATTGTGAGGTAGTTGTTATATGTGTAAAACTGTGCATTTTTATTTGAGATAGATTGATTATACATCGAAGTATTATTTATGCCTGTCTGATTTCTTTTGATTGGTTGATAGGGAACCATTGAATCTAAAAGCCATATTTGTTGTTTGTTATTCTATTATATTGGGTTATTTCCAAAAGGTACCACATGACTAGGCGTGCAAAAACTGACACCAATCTATAAAATCTAATAGGCAGCTGGATATAGATCTGAAAGTTCTTGTTGTTGAACCCCAATCATGCTTGACTGACACTCCATTGGAAATTGATATACTTTAGTTAGGTTTACCTAGTTTTTCTTCTGTTAGCCTGCCAGTAGATCATTTCTGTTGAGGCTGTAATCAGTGAAATAAAATTTACTATAGAAAATACACGTGTTTGCTAATATATGTGCTTAGTTCGTTTGTAAACGACTGATAGAGAATATGACTTTATCCAAAGAACCAGAACCCCTGGAAATCCCACTCACGGCCGTTCAACGTTGTGCCTATGAGACGAACTTGTTATCAAGATAAAGGGAAGGTGCACATCCGGTTACCCATTCGACACATGTAAAATGTGGCTTCCAGGACAACTAGCGGATACCCCGGGTACCAGGGCACATTATCAACAGATGTAGTCGGACATGTTAGAAGCGTGGACCGGATGTTTTGCACCCCTGTAGGAACCAGCACATGCGCGCCACTAGTTAACAGCGCTGCACGGCGAGTGGGCCTTCCAGGGATTCTAGTTCTCTACTTTATCATAGTAATTCATCTTGACTGAAACCTTTGGGGATGTTAGATAACTCAGAATGCATACAAATATGTGTATATTGCCCAAACGTAGATAAGTAAAATTTCTTACCCATGGGTTATAAAGTCCCCATTAAAAATGCATGGGGCCACTCTAAACCACTACCCATTGCTTAATAGTGGCCGCAGTCCACACCCATGGTTTATAGCTTTTCCAAACATCGAATTTCTAGGAATGTAAATTGTTGCTAAGGACCATGGGAAGGAAATGCAACAATCGACGGTTTTTTGGGGCGATCGGCTCTGTAAAACACTCGAGGTTGATGTAGATGCCCCAGATGATAACGACAGTTATGCACCACATTAAAGTTCTTTGGAAAACTATAGCAGACATTAGGCTTACATAAGACTGAATCTCCTTGGCATATTTAAAAACTAGTACTAAACTAGTCATACAGTGACTGATTGCTAAACTAGTCATACAGTGAGTACTAGCCATACATCAATATGAACACATTAAGAAATGCACATACACCAACTAGAAATACTCCACATATCAGACAAGTAAGTAGATGCACTAAATGAATAGGACACACATTCAACCACTAACCTGTAAGCATGACACTCTCAAACAAAGGATTCTAAAACTAGGTCAATACTGTGAGTAGCTCCCACTAAAAGTCTACAAAATCAGTATTTCTATGCAATACACATACCTCACACATAGGTACAGTAAATCTACATGTAAATATCAACTTAAATTTGCCTTGTGGCCTCTGTAAGTTATATCTGGACATCCATTTGGACTGATTTCTTCAGGATCTTTGTTCACTTCTGTGTTGCAGTTGTGCAATCCACTTGATGCTAGTCTTGAACGCTCAGTTCTACTAGTTTATAGCTAGTCCACTAGGACATTATAAAACAATAAGTATTAACTTAATCTGTATGGTGATATCATGTGTAAATCAAATTATATTACATTTAGGTTTTATAAACACAATATCTTATTTAAAAGGTGCTAAACTTGATAAGTGTTTGGTTTGAGATTAACTGTTAGTACTCAAATATACACAAGGTGGCAGCATAGTTCAATTCTCTTAGTACACAAAGTAGCCACCAGACTGCAGCACGGTTCTGGCATGGTTAAGTATAGGTGCTGCTACAGTTGACGACGTAATACAGTTGGTATCGCTTGTGTTAACCCGTCATGGTTTACGGCTTCCCCTCCAAAAAGAATAATTGATTATTGTCACTGCACACCACATGACATGAGGTATTGTCCAAAAAGAGTTTACTATCGACTAAACTTTTCATCCTTTTGGAAGTTCTACAAAGGCGTAGTCGTACGTCTATTTATTTTGATAGGGTACTTTTATGTCTGGTAGGTATCGCCACATTATTTTGGTCGGATCTTGTACATCTTCCTTCTCATTTATTCTACGATTGTATCACCTGTTTCCAATTACATTTTTCATCCAGGACTGACTGCTTGGAAATAGATACGTACTAGCTTTCATGGTCTCATCAATGATACTAAGATTTAAGACTGATGATTTGGTTATTGTTATATGAGTAGCTTATGACCGGATAGATAGGGCTAAATTGATCAATAAATTTTGTAAATTCGAAATTACTGCACCATTGTCTGGCACGTATAGTAACTAATGCCTAATCCTATATACTAGCTAACACAGTGACAATAAAAGAGAATTTGAAATATCTTCTATACTTAATACTTAGTGAGGATGAAATATGATCTAACACTAATGGAGAAATGATGCCACTCAAACGACATGGTCATGGATGGCAAAAAGAAGAAACTGTTTATGTTTGGCTCTGACAAAAACTGTCCCAATTTGATGCAAATGCTGTTTAATGGTTGATAATATTCAAGTGCCTACCTGTTTATCTTTCAACTATCTAGGAGTTCACCTGGATAATAGACTGAAATGGACATTGTTTTTCAGGTTTATTGAGGAAAGTAAATCAGAGGCTGTTCCAACTTGCAAAAGTAAGAAAGTACATAACCAAAGAGGCGATTCTAACAATTTACAAAACCCTAATTGTGCCAGTCTTTGACCATTGTGGTTATTTTGTAGATAGTGCAAATAAATCTGTATTATCTTAACTCCAGAAACTGCAAAATAGAGCTTTTCGAATATGCACGAAAACAGCTATTAGAGAAATTTATGCAAAAGATCTGCATACTAGATGTAACAAGGAGTCGCTGCTCTCCAGAAGAAAATATTTATCAATGTTGTATAGGCATTTCTTGGAGCTGCAGGGGCCCCTGGGACCTGTTTCACTAGTTTTGTGGCATGTCTGTGACATCATACAGACATTGGGGTTGTCTAGTTTCGTGACAACACAAGTAGCTGCCCATAGGAAAAGACAGACCCCAACCATAAGAAAGTTCAATGCCAAGCCCCAGTGTGCTGGAAGAAAATTTGATCAAATAAATGGAGGAAAGACGAAGCCGTTAATTCCAGACCAGCACAAAGTGAATGCATCTACTGTCCATGCTTCTATATCGGTATCTAGTGACACACACCACTTATCATACTTTGATGCAACATATCCACCTCTGGCCAATCTACATTGAAACACAGTTCTGATCTACCTTACTACTCAGTGTCCACTCTCCTGATGTAGCGAAAATTCGAGAAGCTTGATCCGCTTGTACATTTTACAGAGTGGGACAATACTGAACAATTAAATCCACACCCATCTGCAAACAAAACCTTCAAATTCTTTCGGTTACATAATAACACTTAAAAAAAAAATTGTGCCCGTAAAACGCAGAAGGGTCGAACGCAGCCAAGAATCTCTTCAAAATATTACATCATTACACTTAAAAGGTGATCTTATGCAGCCAACATTCCGAATACACAACATGGTGTTGTGTTATCGGCATACAAGAGTACCACCTTTGATTTCAACTCTCGTACAAAGTATAGTAAGAACTCGTGCAACTGTTTTCAGTTCCAGCATGTCTATTTGATCCGAAGCCTCACATTCCGTACCCCTATACGGCCCTATTTTGAAGTCTTTGCATCTTGACCTGCCACTTCTTGTTAGTGGCATCAGTCAGTATGCAAGCATAGTCATATAGTGGGAGGATGGTCTGTTTGTATATCCTAACTGCCACCTTTCTTGAAATTAGGTATTGGATCCGACCGAGTATAAACAACTTGTGGTTTACTTTCATAATAATAAGTCTGCTGTGTTTTCAAATGATAGGCTTGAATCAATATGAACTCTCTCATACGGATACGCATTAACACGGTCAAGTTTGACAAGAATCAAGTATAAGTTATATTTTTTAGTTTGAGAAGTTTTGTTCTTGGGAGCACACCAGTAGTATTTTGTTTTCTTGGTGTTCACCGTTAGTAAGTTTAATTGACGCCAGGAGTTGAAGCTACCTAAAGCTTCTTGTAGTCTGTTAGTTATGACATTTAGTTCTTTGCCTGATGTGTAAATGACCAGGTCATCAGCGTGCAGCATGTGGTCAACAGTGTTTAAACAATATGTAACATCACTGATATAATAATTGAAGAGAACAGGGCCAAAAACCGAGCCTTGTAAGTAACGCTAGCCCAATCGGTCATCAATGAGCCAAGAACGATCCTTTGTTTTCGCCCATTAAGGTGTGATGAGAACCAGTCAAGGACAGCAGGTGGCAGGTCAAGGTAAGATAATTTCTTCAGCAGTCAACCATGATGCACACTGTCAAATGCACTTTTCAAGTCTATGAAGACAGCCCGTACAATTTCTCCCTGATCAAGATATAAATATAACTGGTTAGTAAATTCATAAATCGCTTCAAGTGTGCCTTTGTTAGGCCTGAAGCCATTCTGTTTTGGACTTGGTATATTATTACCTTCAAGACACAGTGTGAGAGATTTGTGTACCAACTTCTCAAGTATTTTGCCAGGGACAGGCAGGAGGGAAATAGGTCTCCAGTTACTGGGGTCTTTGTTATCACCTGATTTAGGCAGGGGAGTGATATCAGCTATCAGATTTAAGTGGAAAAATTCCCGTTGTCAGGCTTTGAGTGTACAGATGTTCAAATTGATCAAGGGTTAGGAATATGTAATCCTTTAAAACCGAAGCGTGCATGTCACATAAGCCTAAAGTCTTTGATGTACTAATTTATACTTGCATTGAATGCTCCAGGTGAGACTTCCTGAAGTTAATTGTGAATCCCAACCATTGTAATACATTGATTAACAGTGTCACTGCACTCTGGACCTTTTCTACTGTATTGTTAAATACCAGAGGATCATCAATATAGAAAAACATTGATACCTGTATACCTGTGTTTGAATTATTACTTTACCTCACTCCTGTCCTCTTGACAGGGGTTTGGTAGAGTAATTATTCGCCCACAGGAATAGTTTTCTCACAATATTGTACTATTGGTCCTATTGTCACTTTGTAAACATACAGAGTTACCCCCTTTGGTTATTGACCCCCATATCCTACAAAGTTTAAAATTTCTAGTGTTACTGCTTTTAATCATTTCGTTTATCTGTTTGCCCATTTTCATTTCACTGTTCGTCTGTAGTATGTCGATAATCACTATCATGTAATGAGGTATGATTCCTTCGTTCGGAGAGCTGATTCTAATCTACCTGTTAGGCATGCTCTATGGATCAGAGCTTGAAACCGTGTGACCGTCTCTATCTAATATTGCTTCGATGTCAAACAACAAGACATTCTAACATTAACTTAGATCTACGGGAAAATTGTTTATTTCTCAGGGTTTCCTAGCATACACACAGTGCAATACAATATAAATATGTTGTGGGTTTGTCAGTGATTTCGGGGCTGTTGATGTCCATTGGTCTTATTTCCCCCTGGTGTGTACGCGGCGTCCCTTCTTGATGACGTCACTGATGACGTAGTGGTAGCCCCCGAGCTGGTAAATGAGGTGCTCCCATCTAAAATTAAATGATTTGAATAATATAAATGTATCAATTGTCAACTAATCAAAGCTACTTCGTCTCTTAATCATTTCAATTACTTAGTAAGAAATGAAATTTGTAACCTAAGATGATGTATTTCACTAGTTCACTATGGTAACCAACAAAAGCCAAATATATTGCAGTCCCCCTAATATATGTATTACAGTAATACATGTTTATGCAATTATACAACTCTCGTCTGTAATGTCAATGATGAATTAAACCTTGACTTACCCCTATGTACTCACATATGAACGGATTGTAATGAATAGTGAAGTAAATATATACGTAATGTGATGTGATGTGATATGTTGCACTCTTTACCCTTACTCTTATTTTCATATGTTCACAAGAGGTTTGACGAATTCTACGTGTGAGACATTCACTCATAATGAAAGAATCCAGACATATAGTGAGAAATGAAACTCTGCCAAGAGAAACCCGTGATCGCAACCAGAAAAACGGTCGCACTAACGCTTGATGAAGGCATTTCAAGCGATAGGAAAGTGAATTATCCCCCAAGGCTAAGTGGTCTTAATACCGACTGAGTGACATTTTCGCTATATCCTGGGGCTTAACGTGTAGGTTTTTGTTTGTTTGTTGGGGTAGATAAACGTCCAATTTGTTCAATCAGACTTACATGTAAATTGGCAACAGATTTACGCCAGGTGCTGGCTTGACACAAGAAAGTGGAGAATCTCGAAGGATACAGCAGTAAATCCGTAGTCGGCATGATCTTACCTGGGACTGTCAAGTATCACCATGTCACCCCACTTGCCCTCCTCCAGTGAGCCGTGGGAGTGGGCGAGGCCGAGCGAGGCGGCAGCGTTAATAGTGCTAGCAACGAGCGCCTCAACCATGGAGAGGTGGAAGAGGACGCATGCCTGGTACATGACGATGGGCTGCATGAGAGAATTATTGAACAGAAAGGATAAGAAAATTTCAGAGATCAGAGTCAGTATGGAAGATAGAGACATTATTGAAAAAAAATTATTGAGAATTCTGAACAAACGTAAAGGTCGATTCATAGAATAAAAATAAGTTTTCATTCTAATTCTCATGATCAAGTACATGTTTTCCTTTATCAAATCTGATTCCTACAAAACTGAGTGAATCTTCCAATCCTCAGACCACAACTTCACTTTTTTATTGTCCCTAGTTAGCTTTGATGTACCTTTGTGCATAACACGAGTTGAGATAACCCTCTAATTATTTCAGAAGCTGAAAGGCTAAAATCCCATAAGTGAATGCCTCGTTTGGTTATATTTTGTTAACATCCTCTCCTATTGCTAGTGCATTGACGCGCTGTGCCTCTCGTTTGGATTCATACTGAAATTTCCCAGGTGAACGATATATTTGAATAAAGTATGTATAAAACACCATCAGCTGATGCCTCACCATGGCCAGGCAGTGAGCGTTGGGATTGAAGTCGCTGCCCAGAGCTATGGCAACACCTAGTTCAATCATCTTACGAGCAGGCGGTGGAGTGAGACGCAGGAAGAATGCCGTGGTGGGCAGAAGAGTGGCTATGGTTCCCGCCTCGGCCATGGCCGCGATACCCTCGTCTGACACAGCCTCCAGGTGACTAATGGCCGCTGCACCAAGCGCCGCCCCCATCTAGAAGTGAACCAGAGAACTAAATGTATGCATTGACATCTGTACCTCAATACATTGTTCACCACACATTGATATATGTATGGTGTGTTGCACAAGACGTGGTAAATTCTATTAGAATTAAATGTTTCAATTAAACAAAACAGAACAATGGTACTTTTATCTAGTGTTACAGAATCCAGGGGCGCCAGAACATTTTGAAAGTGGGGGGGGGGGGGGGGGCGAACGGATAAATTGCTGACTTTTTTTGGAATGAAATCAGACTTTGACATTTACTTTTTCCACTGGATTTGCACACTAAAAAGTCAGGCTTTGATATTTTTCCACCGTGAAAAGTCAGGGAGTAGCTATCATTGCATGCTAAAACGTCAGACTTTGACATTATCTCACTGTGAAAAGTCAGGGCTTAGCCATCAATGCATGCTAAGAAGTCAGACTTTGACATTTTTCCATGGTTAAAAGTCAGGCCTTAGCCATCAATCCATGCTAAGAAGTCAGACTTTGACATTTTCCCATGGTTAAAAGTCAGAGCTTAGCCATCATTCCACGCTAAAGAGTCAGACTATGGTGCTTTTCCATAGTGAAAGTCAAGGTGAAGAAGTCAGACTTTGACATTTTTCCAGAGTGAAAAGTCAGGGATTAGTCATGTGAAAACCACTTAATGTGAGGATGTAATTTATGCCAATGACAATACAAATAATGCGTGTATGGCAGAAGGTACGGTACCTGAGGAGAGTCAAGTCGGTGAATCTCCTCGCCGTGAAAATTGATCCTTAGTCCCAGGTCTTTCCCTGTTTGCAGCATGCGCTCCGTTTGTTTGACGTCATAGACGCCGCGTTCACAAAATACGTCAATGTTGTCTACGTGAAGCTCGCCCGCTGCCATCTTGACGGCCAGCGCCGGGAGTTGGTTGTTCAGTACGTCCTCCGTCGCCTCTTCAGGTGTGCTGCCTCTGTTCATGTAAGGTTTGATAAAAAAAAATGCAACAATAAATGAGTCATTCTAGATTTTCCAGTTGTCAGAATCTAGGGGACTGTTTATCAGTAGTGAAGATCGCCAGCTGAGATCACTAAATTCGATTGTGAGACTGTTTGTGCGATCAATGATGGCGACTGTGGTCCGACGTGGTCGCAGAGCGCTACAGGCGATCGCTGGTTGATCGCCGCTAAACAGTCGCTATCTGAGATCACCAGCGATCAGTATATAGAATGATCTTCGGTTCTACACTGATCTTCCTGTCACATACCAGCTTCAGCATAGAATGGCTTAAAAATCGCCTATTATTGCCCAAATCTGTGAAACTGCACCCGAGAGAGGGCGCCACCATCACATATGGTTATATGAAGTATCCCCCAGTCAGAGTGTCAAGAGTTATATATCGACGTGTATAGGGGAGACAGGGGCAATGATAAATCTAAAAACTGTTTCCCAATATCTTAATTGGATTCAGAGTTATTCAACTTTTATATGATTGCACACCAAAGGCCCATGGCTCACCATTTTCTTGGGAGGGGGGCGGGAGGGGGAGGGGGGATTTCCATGAGGTTGGGGGGTCAATTTTTCTAATAGTATATCCCCTGGAGCTAGGTAATTCCTAGTGCCAAAGGCACTATATTTAGATACACAAAATTTGGTTAAGATTCCTGAAGATTATAATGTCTGTAAAACACTTTGCCCTTCAAACGGTCGGTATTAACGATCGTCACTACTGAAAAAAATATTCCCAGGCCCCTTGCCACATGTGCCAGCAAACATGCAGCACTTCAAATTGTGACACAGCATTGAGAATAACACAGGGTGCTTCCTAACAGGTAGGTGCTCCAGATAGTGGTTGAGGCTCTTGTATTTGTACTGCCTCCCCTTATGTTCTAACCGTTCCCTGTCTTCGTTTGCACTGATCCCCAGAAAGTATATTTATATAAGCAGCCAGCCACGCACACATCAGTCACCCTTCACCCAGGCACAAGGCATCATTATCTCCAGATTATTTTCAGGTATATGATAACAAGGAGACATAGTGAGTGTACCTGAATCCCATCTGTTCCTCGATGTTCCTTAATATATCTGACAGATTCCATTCAGTCATATTAACCATGTCTCCATACATTACTATATACCTACTGCCATAAGTGATATATTTACTACCTGCTGCTAGACAGACAGTAAGAGTAGGTTATTGCACACTTCTGCAGTAACTTATGGCTCATTCACAATATTAATGAACAGATCTTAAGGGCAAAAGAGAATTGACTGCCATTTGCCAGTTAAAAGGTTTGTGATTTTCCTTTGTAAAATGATGCAGTGCATAAAATTATGGATTGCTCTAGTCATATACAATGGCCGTAATTCAAAATCCACTTTGTTTGTTGAATTGCGACCAATATAAACTAAAAAATTAAATACACTGATAAACCATTGATATCATGTGGAAATCTGTTCAATATTCCTAAAAAAAAAAAAGAGCAGAAAAAGATTGCTGAATGTGCAAAAGAGCAGGGAACTCCTGTAAAGAGTTGACAACAATTGTAAATATCGGCATAACGTTTCAGCCATAACCGATGCTTCTTATCATCATTTCTCTTCTCTAAATATGAACAGTAATAATAGAGGCTTGTTCAATCAATGTAGCAATAGAATTTAGCAGGGATGAAAGTTGGGACAGGGAAAAAAGTTTTTAAAAATCCTTACCCTAACCCTACCAAGCGTTTGCTCTGATGGCCACCAAGCGGGTGCCAACCAAAAAGATTGGAAGTGTTCAGAAGCCTGCTAGCAACCAGGTGAGCTAGTTAGGCAGACAGTTCACTAGCCAGACTGAAAGCTCACACCTTTCCAGTCAAGCTTTATGATTAATTCTATGGGTAAGGGAGAGGTGCTGGCTTCCAGCATTTCCACTAGCAGCTGACAACGGTCTTGGTTTGGCAAGGTGTCGGCGCCTTCTGTCAGGGGAGTACTGCTACTATGTAGATATATCCAGCCTAGCGGAAAAAAGGGTCTATTGAGAAAGTAAAGGACGCACTTTGGTACCGCATGTGGACCACAATAGGTGGAGCTGATGTCGATGGCCACATCCGGGTCTGCACGCGCACGTTCGAGGACTTCCAGCATCTTGATTTCCGTTTGTGTGTCCAAGCCGTACCCGCTCTTTACCTCAGCCAATGTCGTCCCACTCTCCAACATCCTAGGAAAATTAATCCAAACAAACTATTTTCTGGGAACATTATTGCCTTGGACAGTGCATCTTCTAGATTAAACAGTCCATTATTTTGCAAAACCCTTAATCTAATCCTCGTATCTCAGGTTTATGGGGGGGGGGGGAGGGAGTGTCTTAATCATGTGATCCAAATATCTACAGGAGGGCCTACTTTTAAATGCAAATTACTCAAACAATACGCTGACTGCTGTATTAATATCTCAGCCCTAAACTCTAATGACTATTCTGAAGTGTTACCTTTGGGCGTGTTGTTTAAAGTCCACGTAGAGTTCGTCAGCAGTCGCCCGGCGGACGTGATCAACAGTGAAGTGTATTCCTCCACCGGCTGCATGCACTTCCATGTAGGTGGCGCCAGCGAGCTGAGGGGACGAATATACGTCAAAGTAACGTCACACTGCTGGGCATAGTAATCAAATTGACCCAATAAGCTCCACACTAAAAAAGGTCTAAGAAAATGAATAATTACACAAAAATGTTGATTTTAAGATAGATTACAGGACTTATATTCAATGTTTCAATTCAAGTCTTAATTCGACCTCGTTATACAGGTGAGGGATTTTCCCTGCAAATTGATCAGGGAGCTCTGATTAAATTTGGTAGTATCAAATTACAATCCACATTAATAGCAATAAAAGGTTATAATGCAGAGTTCTCCTTTTCTTGGAAACAAAGTGGCTGTTAATCTGAAACTGCATGGGAAATGTCGGTATAGTAGATCACATGACAAACACTGGCACTATTGTCCACATGCATGAGAAAATCAGTTCCAGGTATATATATGTATTTCCTGTATATTGTGAATATATGCCAAATGCTAAATAGCATAGACTTACCTTCATGGCAAACTCATGAACCCTGTCCCCTTTCCATACAGCATGGGTGTGTCCATCCACCAGTCCTCATGTCAAATAATTAGTTATTATATAAGCATTACGTGTGTGTATGGGGTGGGGGAATGTGAAATGGGTGGAGTCTAAGTCTACACAAGTCTAATGCTAGGTTTACACCATCACCCTGGCAGTCCTGGCAATGCCAAAATGCCATCGACGTATATCAACTTGTACTTTGGAGTTGGTCTTGAGTCGTCTGCAATGCGAAGCTTAAGTGGATTTGGCTGCCAAGGCATTTCCGGGGGGAACTTTTGACTATCGAAAAATCAGCCACGGCAACCCCGGCAACCCCAGCAACCTCATGTGGTTTATGACTGTCTGGGTTGGACTTAACTGGGCGTAACTTGACTGAAGTTGATGGGCTCGGTGGTTGTATGTCGGCGGAGTTCGGTCGCAGACCTCGCACAGAGGCCGCCAACTTGAGTCCAGTCCCGACGACTTATGCCCTGCCAAGTTCAACGCGGCCGATTCACGCGCTAAGGGGTTATGGAGCCCAATGACTTAGGACCACTTTTGCTGGATGTTCACGTTCACCTAAGCCCCAATGGGTCGACTTACCATCGGGTAAGATCCATTCCAGTCAACTTGCACCAGCCTTTGGTATATATAAGACAGCATGGCAGAGGGGTCTTCATTCAACTTCAAGCAGCTCAACACGACACACCACTTCATACTCGCCACAACAATGCCTCCACGTACACATACACATACACTTACACGTACACACCGAAGGGCCAACAATGCTGTGACATGCCTGCTGACACGCCTGCTGACACACCTGCTAACACGCCTGCCAGTAGAATTATCTGATTCAGAGGTAGAGTGGTTGATGTTCTATAAAGTGTGGACATAGTGTGTTTTCCTACATGGACGTTTTCCTACATGGACGTTTTCCTAAATGGATGTTGTATATCTGTGACCTTGTTATGTACACTGACTATGCTATTGCCGTCTTGTACATATTTTTGATATTTGCTTGTTGCCCTGTGAGTTGCCCTGTGAAACTGATACCTTGTGGATGTGACCTTTTGGATGTGATATGAGCTGAGCCTCACTATTTATTGTACATATTATCCCATATGTTAATTCTTAAAAAATGTTTTAACTTAAGTTCAATGTCACCGTTATTCTTCATAGTACCTACAGATAACTTTCTTGCAATAAGATCGAGCTCATACTTCAAATTTAACACTAAATTCTAGAGCCTCGAATGTGCAAGTAACACCTAGGTGAATAGAGGAGGAGATACATCTAATACTTTAGCAAAATTTATTTGAAAACAGTAGTGCCTATACAGAGCAAGTTCAAATGAAGAACCCAAAGATAGCAGCTTCAATAAAAACCATGAACTGAAGAGCAATATACCAAAAAGGCTGGATTAATGTAAATCTAACACACACAAAGAGGTAATAATTATAAAGTGAATTGATGGTGACATAATACATAAAGCATAAAGGTTCATCGAAATAGCAGAAGCACTGGAATCAAAGTAGCATTGTACCTTTATTAGGTAGGAGATGTGATGATACATAGTGGCAGGTATACTCTCCAGCCCACCATAGCGTACAGTCATTTCATTTATTTCCCCGACTGGTCCAACCAAGCTTCCACCCAAGCTTGGTGTCTCCTTAACTGGGGCCTGGCTCGCCCAAGAGCAGCTTCGTTATCCAACACTTGCCGATGCTAGCAACTCTTCTCCTTCTGCTTCTCAATAATCATTGAACAACATGAACTTTGTTCACCATCATGAAAGCAATTGCTGGTTCTGCGTAAGGTGCTGCTTCCTCAACGCACTGGAACACACTGAGGAACCTTGCCATTGCACATTTTTATACATGGAGGAAGCTGTCGGCAATGCAGCGTGGAGGAACGGGGAGCTAACGGGGAGCAAAGCACCACTTTCCTCCTTAACTGGGCTTAAGATGCCTTACCTCGACCTGTGTATTAAAAGTGAGCGTAAGTAGTCTTAAGTGAACGGGACCTGAATTGTTGACGTTGTACGTGGTCTTAGGTCAACTTGAACATGCAAGCGACTTGTCGGGTTCAAACGTAAGTAGACTTACGATGGAGCCACGGTGGCGTGCCGACCATACCACGACGGGACCAAGTTGAGATACGACGGACTCAATTTGACACAGTGCAGCTTAAGTCCAGGTGAAATTTTGGGGCTGAGCAGGCAAAAACCATAAAAATGCCATAACAGTACCAAGTTGAGTTAAGATTCTGCCAAAATCCATTACCGGGACTGCCGAGGTGATGGTGTAAACCTAGCATAAATCTTCAATCATTCAGACAGATATTAAGGGAATGTCGATTGATATCATTTCCTGTGTATTTGTGCAAGTAACGAGTATGCCCACCGGCTACATTTCTCTCCAAATTAGTTGTAAGATGTAGCAATGAAACTTTGAAAGATGCAGGCATTAAATTAGGATTATCTTATATACTTATTAATATTTTCACTGGGAATGATATGAATAAATATATATGCAATTGTGTGGAAGAATATGGGAGTGATAAATCCCACCACTACTATTCAGCGTCACAGATTTGGAGACTACAAAGAATAATAGGTACAAAAGCCATACCGGGTATTATAGATTTTCCTGTCGCATCGATGACTGTATCAAATGTGGTGTTCTGGAAACGCCTCTGTATCTCCTCGTCCGTGCCAACTGCAGCGATTTTCCCATCGCTAAAAAGTAGTTCAGTGCACAATATTACCCATACTTCTGGTTAGGGCATTCTATATTCCATGATACCTGGATAGAACGGTCACAATTGACTAAACAGATTCTCCAACTCATTCTCCAATATTTCAAATCCATATTTTTGATACACTCAACAACTGTCATCGTAGCTTCGCGACAGACATATTCAGAAACGATAGCAGTAGATATAATTCAATAGTTACAAACTAAATTCTAGCTTAAACCCCCATAGCTTTAGCACTAAGCCTCGTTTTACTGGCCTCCGGAAATGGTGTTTTGAGAATGGGTATTTGCCATTTCAGCGGGTTCACTTTGGCTCCCTACAGAAATTGGTGCATTGGAGCATCTCAATGGTGGCTGCTGCACGATGTTGGAACGGGAAACCTAATAAATTAGTTTCTGTCAGGTGCCTGCAAACTCGCCCACCGCTGTCTATGTCAGCGATGGAATGGGTCTGTTAGTTTGTTTGTAGATATATTTGGGAGGCCCTTCAGATGGTGTATGTCCTATTCATTCTCTTGTATTCTTGTAGTTATAGAAATATTGACCATCACTCTGTGCCAAGTAGGAAGATAGATTTAAAGCATGGAATTAGGTGTTTATGGTATGGTGATAGGTATTTTAATAAAATGCAAATAGATATCTTTAGTAAACAAATAAGTCAGTTCCATAAACTTTCGTAAACAAACAATTCCATACTGTCTTTGTTTACTAAAGTTTACCAAATGAGCTCTATGGGCAACCTAATTAGGGCATTCCACTAAAGTTATAGTCGATGCGCCTAAATATTGATAATCATTGAAAGATATAGTTTATATAAGCGCAATACAAGGACGAGATACTTTGTAGGGTCATTGTTAATATCAGTTCTGGTGACCTTGAACTCTGACCTACCTGCCAACGACGACACTGTAACCAATATAGCCACCAGCCTCGTTCTGATCTAGACATGCCAACTTGCTCATGCTGCTTCCTTTCAGAACCCTCTCCCCATTCCTGACCACTTGCACCACCTGGCGGGCTGAGTGTACGAGCAGCCTTCCTGTCGCCATCTTAACTGTGAGGAAAATGCCGTTTGCGATGTTCCTTTCTGACGGATGAGGCTTCCGTCAGTGAATGTGGCGTGGTTCAATATGATGTAGAGCTCTATTTGCCTATCGGAAGACTGTTATCAGTGATGCTGGACACTGGGACTATTTCCGGGCGCCTCCATTGATAAACATAAGATTTGACACAGTTACATGAGTATATATATAGGCATGTAATCTGGCAGTTAATCGAACTGCAATAGAGTCCTGAACATATACAGAATTAACAGCGAACATTTTGACAATCATAAACGTGGGAACAAGTTTGTAAAGATGATAGTGGCTTTGCACCGCATATATTAACGTATTGGTAGAGGTGAAGGCTTCACCTCACTTCACCGAAACGTTCTTTCTGGCCGATGACGTTAAACTGTGCCCATCAAGAATGATAGAAAATAACGGAGAAGTATTTAATGTTGCATAATATGTAAGCTGAAAACCCCTGATGCTATAGATGCTGTGCAATTCCTCTAAATATATGTATCGCATTCCCGGAAGACATTCCACTTTTGCAATGTTAAACAGGTTATATTGGACAATTTGGCATTGTTAGAAATAACCCTCCTCCCTATGTGAACTGGTAGAGAGTCCTGGGAATGTGTGCATCTGGTTGATGCACTTCAGTCTTGTATATGATAAGATATAGATAAAGATCAGCAAGTACCGTTACAGATTAGTGTACATAATTCCCTTATCATCAGCAATGATGACACATGTAGGGGAACTATTATATTATAACTTTATGAATTTCATCTTCTAACTGAATCTTTGAAACTAAAATAGGCAATACGAGATCGTGTTGAATTGTATGGAATTCCAGTTCGGAAAATGGCATATTTCCCATATAATTTTTTTTTAAAAGCCACAGCTAACTGGTCTTTTGCGGTATGAAATAAACATGTGGCGTTTACCACAGCTTTCGACTTGTCAGGTCAGCTGGGTGTTCTATGATGTTCTATGATTATATCGACCTATATTTTATACAATGGTTGCCAGAATTGGCCCCTGCAGTTCCAGTCATCCACAGGCCCATACGATGAGGAAAAGCACATGGGTTGAGTGGGGGCCAACATAAGGCCCGTTTCCATTGGCCGACTAAAACGGTATAGATTTTCTGAATTCTCCTATTAGCCAATTTCCATTTTGCCTCAGCAGTGCTAAAGGTCCTTCGGTAGTGCCTGACTGTAGATCGGTGAGGGTCAATATAAAATCTACACCCTTTTCGTCTGCCAATGGAAACAGGCCTTTAGTTTGATCATAGTCGATAAAGGTAAATTACTCAAACCACATGACACATCATGTGACATTGCTATTTCCCCAAAAAGGTGCCTGCCGTAGAAGGGTTGTCTATACTAGTTATACGTAGTACAAAGCTGTGTCCATTTTCACTCCCTACAGATGTTGTACTTACGGATATAGGCAAACTTTGAGATCCTTTGCGAACCAAACTGGTTCGCACAATAACATTTGTAAAGGGAGTGTCATGAAATAAAAAAAAGTTGAATTCAACAACTTACATCACAAATTTCAGGCTCACATCATATGAGCATCAGATGTTATCTTTTTCTTAATCAAATCCTCCTTTAAATCCCTGAATCGGGAGCCCCTCAATCAACCACCCGCGATTTTTAATAATTGAATTTTGAATAGAGCTGGTTACCAGCGATCATGTCAGTCTCAAAGTGTGCCTTTGACATCAAGTCCGACTCTAGTGAGAAACAAACAGAGTCGCACTATGTCTGACTACTTTATACAGGCAATACCTGCCCTGTAATGCTGAGCAGGGGAACTGGGTGCTGCAGGGAAAGGGTTAATAACTCACTGGTATGCCTGCCCAGCATGTTCATATCTTTATCTGTGACAAAAACGAGACCATTATCAAATCTGATTATTAATAGTGAACAAGGCGTGCATGATGAGTGTGCTCACTACTGCAAGTGAAGTTACTACAATGTCACACAGTAGCATCAGAACAGGGGGGGGGGGGGGGGCAGGAGGGGCGACTGCCCCTCCAACCTTTTTGCCAGACCAAAAAAGTCAGCAGCTTCACATTTTACTCAACCAAGTGTAAAAACTGGCTTGACCTTTCAGCATCAAAAGATGTCAAAGTCTAACTTTTTAGCATACAACAATAGTTAAGACCTGACTTTTCACCGTGAAAAAAATGTCACAGTCTGACTTTTTAGCATGCAATTATGGCTAAGCCTTAACCTTTCACCGTGGAAAATTGCAAATGTCTAACTTTTTAGCAAGCAGTGATGGCTAAGACCTGACTTCTCACTGTGGAAAATTGTAAATGTCTGTCTTCTTATTGTGCAATGATGGCTTAGACCTGACTTTTCACTGTGGAAAAAACTCAAAGCCTGACTTTAAGTGTGCAATGGTGGCTAAGCCCAGACTTTTAACAGTGGAAAATTGTCAAAGTCTGACTTTTTAGAATGCCATGATGGCTAAGACCTGACTTTTCACTGTGGAAAAATATCAAAGTTTGACTATTTAGTGTGCTGTGACCTTTCACCTAAAAAAAATGGTAGAGTCTGACTATTTAGCTCTGACTTTTGACCATAAAAATGTTGAAGTCTGACTTTTTACCATGCAATGATGGCTAAGCCCTGTCTTTTCACCATGTAAAAATATCAAAGTCTGACCTTTTAGCATGCAATGAAAGCTAAGCCATATTTCAGTCCCCCCCTCCCTCCCACTTTTAAACTATTGTGACGCCCCTGTCACACCAGTCACATCTAGGAAAAAATAGGTCCGGCAATCACACCTGCTTTGCGACCTCGCAGTGTGAGAACACTGTCTGCATGTTTTAACACTGTACATACTACAAAACGAGATTGGAATTGTTTTTTATGGAACGAGGCCCCAGGCCAAGTTCTGTAAGTTACATCAATTTCCATCTAATTTTGTACCATGCACAAGCATGCTGGGTCGTCATATATTTATTATATACCCAAAATTAATCAAATCTTACCATATATTGGCATAAAAGACATGTGACCATGAAAGCCCACACACTGCTGATGTTTCAACGTGTGCAGTATAACAGTTTATCCCACCCCTAATATAAAATCCCATATGCTTAACATTGAGATTCTGTATGCCACGCTGACTGGCATACGGAGTTTTATATGCCACTAGTGGCATACAGAATTATTATCACGTAATATTCCAAAATCGAGGAGACAGGGTAGGATAAAATCAAAACCTGATTCGTTTTTAATCGTGGCCACCGCATTCCACTCCCGAAGTTTTGACTCCGGACTTCACTCGGCTTCGCCTCAGGAAGTCACTTTGCCAAACTCCAGTCGTGGCATACGGTGGCTAAGATTAAAACTCATCCAGTTTTACGATAGAACTGCACAGGGTTCTTGAATACAATTTATATTGCCTAGGGAGCAGCAGTTCGTAATTATCAAATACCGGTATATTGCATGGGTATATATGATAATTAGACCTAAACAATGTACCGGGAGCTAGAATACTGTAAAATATGATGACATCACTGTATCTCGTCTAGAAATAATCTAAACATATATCTTCTTTTTTTCGGTTGTGTGTAGAAGTGTTCCTGCCTCGTATCTATAACTAAACAGATATCATGAATGCACACACTAGCGGCCACAATAGCAAAGGCTAGGGGGCAGGGCAGATCATGAATATTCATGTATAGGCCGTGTGGTCGAGGCCTGAGCGAACGCAGTACCGGGTATACGATTGCAGCGTGATTTAGATACATTTTTGTTCTCATCATGGCTAGAAATAAATCATGAGAAAAAAGGAAATCTTAGTCAAGACCTACCAAAAGGGATTTTCAAGTTTGAGTTTTTCCTTCAAACGAGAATCTCACTGTCGTAGCAGTGCAGTTCTGCCTGTCTCTATGTGGTGGAGCAACTCCAAGTATATCCTGTTGAAATCTATCTTTTTAATGATGGAATCACGATCATTGACTCAGTCTTCCAATGCAAAAGAATACGTTGCTAGGAAGGTATTTAGCCGAACGTGTTGCGTAAGCAGATAAGGTGCACTCCCGTACTATAGAAGAAAGTTTGCATTTACAACCACCCGCACAGTGAGCTCAGCTGGAAGCTGGGATATTCGGTTCCCAGCTTCCTTCCCCCACCCACTGGTCTGGACCTTTTACCCTAGTTCTGGATTAGTCCTATAGAGGCAATATGTCTATTCTGACGTACAAATTACAACCATGTCACATACGATGTGTATTTTGGAGTTTTGGAGTTGATTAATCATAAGAATATGATGTGAGATGTTGTGAGCAGCTCAATCCTCCTGGCTGGTCTTTTTTCAAGTGAGTACTTTTCTGGGACACCGCTATCACCGCACTTCCGGTTTTCGGAACCAAAACATAAACAACGTTGGGTTAATGGTAGATATCCGGTACACAACAATGTAGACAGACTGTTCATAGAACAGGAATGTATGGGGTGGGTGGGGCTTATCTGTCGTCGTCCTCAGGCTAAGCAGGCATGTAACGTACAATTGAACATTAACATAGGTCTATTTTCTCTAGGTATACGTGCTTACAACAATTCGAACAAGGAGGTTCAGCTATTCCTGGCAAATCGGCATTGTGACATCAAGGTCTAGGGTCTGCAGATAATGGATCTGTCTTTGAATATCTAAGAGTCCCTCTCTTCGGAGTTAACAGTGTCTGCGAATGCAGACCGTCCTCAATATCTCCATGCGTACGTGACACCGTGCACGCTTGTATGTATACACTGTTCCTCTGCCATTTCCGGGTCTGACTAACCACGGTCAAGCAAACGTACGCAGCTGATATAGCAGGACATTTTCGGTACGTATCGAGCCACTTCAGGGAACTGTTTTATAGACAAGGTGTTGCATAGACCTGTTGAGTTGAAACGATCACTGATGGTCTAAGATCTGTTTGGATATAGCTTTGCCATACATGCGCAGGTAAGATAATTCGACTGTGCAACGGAAAAAGTCACTATCAACAATCGTCACTACTATAAATCACCTCCCAGTTGTTTGCCTCGATTCAAGATTTGACACAGGGCCAATACATGAAAGACACGTCATTATCTATAGACAGTGTGCCATGTACTCCAGCCAGGGAATCGCTGCAAGTGCTCCCAATTGTTTATCAGTGCGAGGTCTATAGTAAGCATAGTAAGATATATATGTGCCTGACCATTGGCTATGGCGAGTGTCAACTACTTTGTTCTCTGAATTGAGGGTATTCCAGAACTTCATCTGTTCGTCTATTATTACGTAAGTAATAGACAACTATTTTGATACCACAATTCCCTTTTTATCTGTCACTCTTGTACCTATTTATCTATTTATGTGGCTTGCACTGTGTAGACATCGGCCTCAATCTAAATTTCTGTTCTAGTCGTATTGGTAACACCCTGCTATCCCAAGGATTTCCTAGTTTTTTCTTGTTCTTTTTAAGTGCAAACGAGGAGAAAATTAAGTCTGAGTGGAGAGACAATTATCTATCCGCCTATTAGTATTTCGGTACAAGGCCTTCATGAAAAACAAAGAGAGAATCTGTAATCTTTCTACAGGCGATAATAACCACCCTATGTACCGGTACAGAAGATTACAGGGAAAAGTCCCCATGGCATTCCCAAATTTACTAGTCTGGAAAACTTTGACTGCCTAGCAGACAGTCAGAGAGCACATGTGCTTTTTCCCATAGCACAGAAAAGCACTTCCTTGGTTCTAAGTAATCCTGTTAATGTCAATGCATGTTCATGCACCCTTACCTTTGGAGATGTATAATAAATCCTTTTTGATGGTAGAAGGTACATTCTCAGTTAAGTCTTGCAAATAGAGGTGAACCATGTCTTTGATATTAGATTTGTAGAAGGCATCTTAGATATTTGTTCTTTCTATAATTGTTAGCCGTATTTGATTCCTTATGTTTAGGGATTTTTTTCCCCACATCACATGACCCTCTTCATGTAATATGACCCACTTAATTCATCTATAGAAAATTGTATAACCCTGGAAAATGACATGTCTTTTATCACATTTCTAAGGTTCCATGTCAAATATCTACCTGAGGGGTATAAAATCATGTTCTAACCCTAAAACAACATCAATACTTGATATAGGCGTAGATTATCATATTATTTGTTGATGAGAAATATAATTTCGAGTTTTAACTAACCTCCGAGATATTGCCATATAAAGCTGGATACATGTATATTTATCAACTTACTGCAGTAGCCTTTATTACTATACAACCATGCCGTATTTACTGTAAATACGTACCGTTTTGACATATAACGTAAAAATACTGTACGGACCACTGGTCCGTACACTAAAATACGGACCACCTTGCCATACACGTTTATTAGATATTGGTTGCTAAGCCAAACGAAATTAATGATTTTTTTTAAATTTCGGGTATATAGTAAATATATAACGTCCAACCATGATTGTACAAGTCACAGATCTCGATGACAATTTACCATTTGTACGGAACTCGGCGTAAACGCCTCGTTCCGTACAAACCGTAAATTGTCATCTCATTCTGTGACTTGCACAGCATGGTCAGGACGTTCTATATAATTATGGTGGACGTGTTAACAGCGAAATCTTGGGGGGAGTTTTAGAACACGTTCTATATAATTACATATAATATTGAAGCACTAAAAAGCTGTACATACCTGAAGCTTTTTGATTCAAGGTTCCAGATAGACTGTCTTTTCAATGATGAGCAATTGAAGTTTCAATTTTTGGTAGATTATTTAAAGACTAACCTCCAAGATGGCCTCTAAATGGAAAAAAATGTTCAGATTCTCAAAAATCAAAGCACACCATTAGAAAGATCCATTAAAATGCAGAATAATCAAATATAAACCTTTACTACAGGGCCATGACGCCCCCCGAGTAGGTGTTCTTCACTAAAGGAGGTGAAAAAGTAGCTGTTCTTCACTAATGGAGGTGCAAAAGAAGTGAGTGGTTATTGGGAAACGTCACTTTTCTTGCCTTGCTCATATATGTAAATAAAGTGTTCCATGTGAAAGACATCATGTCATGGGTTACATCATTATGTCATCCTGTGCTGGGATCGGTGTAGAGAGTCAAAGGAACCTTGGTAAAATACTGAAAGGCAGCTGAATTTCATAAGAACAAAGAGCCAGAATACAGGTTTTGTCCCCCGACCACCTAGTGACTGCTTCATGAACTAACAATGGCTCTGTCCCCTATACTTTAATTGTACACCTCCAAGATGTAAGTTACTTCTATAATACACTAGGTGACGCCACTTTCCCTAGCGGATGAATAGAGAACTAGTTTAGATACGATGTACGTTTTATGTCATAACTCGGTGAATAATTAACATGGAAACTCCAAATAAAAACGGGGAAGTAGCTAAAGACATGTGGAAAATGGTCTTGAAGTTTAGATTTTGATTCAACAAAGGCGATATAGACTTTTTGCCATTTTCCCTTGCACAATGAGAATGTTTCTAGTCCAGCTTCCTGTCCCACCCATAGTATTAATTCTTAAACAATATCACTTGTATCATATGATACACATTAATCAATGTGTATCATAGATAATATTTTATCTTCATTTAAGATACTTTCTGATATATTACTTTATCGGATAGTATCAATATCAAATATTAAAAAGAAATCACAGAACTTTGTTTTGTGGGACTATTTTTGTGGGCCTATTTTCAAAATATAGATATTCCGTTGCTATGGCAACACAATCACATTCCATTTTATAATATCCTTAGTTATAATAGATGCGCCTTGCAAGGCACTTTAATCATGCCAAATATGAATGGCAAATTAGCAAAAGCAACAAAGTTATCCCCAAAATATCAGATTTTGGTGTTTTTTAATGAAATCATGTTACCATGGAAACCAAAATTATGTACATTATGACCCTTCATTAGCTTAATTCTAACAGAGGACAAAACTAACATTGGTCAAGTATATAACGTATCTGGTTATATTGGATTGTATGATAAATCCTAAAAATAAAAGGCTCTTTTTTCTGATAAGCTGGTCTACTAAACAACAATTTCCAGATCTCAGAGGCTGAAAATGTATAAAAGCACCAATATTCAAACTACGATAGAATTTTGATCAGAAGACTTACAAGACGTTCTAATTTCTTTTACAGAACGATCACCAAAGAGTTGCAGTTTGGGTAAATTTAGTTACCATATGCAAACAGAAAATTGATTTTTTTAGTATTTTACACCATGTAATTGCAAGAGAATGCATCAGAAACTCCTGTTTTGTTCTTTTGTGTCACTTTTGGAGCCTTTTTGTATAACTCATTTCACAACATTTCACCACTTCTAACACATGTCGGCCATATTTGATAAACTGGTTCCTGGCATCCCCATGTGTGGGGCATTGGAAGCCACCATTTCCGGAATCTTTCCTGCCTGTTGAGGGTATGACAGGGATTTAAAAAAATACTGGCTGCTCTATTATTTAGAACTAATGCAAAGGTAGGAAATTACTGTCATTTTAATGGATTTTGCCTCAAGAAACTGTCTACCACAAAAGCAGAAAGATTCAACCTATATTCATAAGGAAAACAACTGCTGAGCTGAGCTGTACCAATCTGTCCGACCAGTTAGCCTTGGGCTCTATGGGGCTGCTCTCTGACTGTCTGCACTGTTAGACAGTCAGAGCTTCTCGGACTAAAGTTTACAGAAATACCTCCATTGAAGAGATAATCCTGAGATGATTCCTTGACTCTTTAGTCTAATTACATAGATGGGACTTATGTTGGGCCAAATCAAAACACACACAGAAACACATTGTAAAGTGATGAACTCCTTGCAAGTGACTGCAGACTGAATTACCGTCAGTCAGAATGCGTTTGTCTAAGCGATCATTTCAGTGTATTGCTATTGTGGACATTGTTGTAAAATGACAGTTTTCGTGAACATCAATAGGCCATATTGAGGTACCCCATAATTAACCCAAACACGGGAATTGGCTGAGAGTATTTATTACCGGAACTTGTTGAACAGACATTATAATTCATAAGATAAGCAGTCAGTCTCTGAATAAGTCCATATTCAAGTCAGAAATATGCCGGTTATATTAATAAGAAAACACCCAGCTGTGAGGTGTGAGGTGGCAAAAACACCGCCAAAAGAGGCTGATAGTCCGTAACGTCACGAGGTTATGATGTCGCGAGGGTCAAGACTGGCGGATAACAAAATTCCCTTGGCGCATTAATTATTATTATATACCGGTGCACGAATGTCTCATGTATTGAAAATGGGTTAAGTACTGATGGCCTTTGGTCAGGGGTGGTTATTGCCCCACCCTGGTTTCTCACCTCCTCACTAAGCACCACATGTGCGCCTCCCCCAGCCTTTTCTCTCCTATTTTATTACATTATTACCTCCTGACAAAGATCAATTAATTAATTGATGGTCATAAATCACAAAAAGTGAGCTTTTGGCATTTTTGGACTTCCGCCAGCTCCCATTCTTAGGATATCCAATTTATTATGATTTTTCTTTACTCAAATCATCGGGGTCGATGAGTTCTTGATGTTACATATATAGGTTTTGATGATCGAATATAGATATTTAAGGTTCCATATATAGATATCCATATATAGATATTCAATAGATAATAGGCTAAAAATCACCCGGAAATGACCCAAAATTGAATAAAAGTGACATAATTAATCAAATTATTGGGAAATGGCAATGGATATATGTGGTTCCTGAACTAGTACCTATAGTGTGATGTCTCACGGTCAATTTGGAGCAAATATTAAATCAGTGGAATGTTTTTTCTACATTTTTGAGGGAATTCAAATTTTGTAAACAGGTATGTCCGGGCGATAATTCAGCAGAATATCAGCCTCCCCTTTATTACCCATAATGTGTTTTGGTTCAAATTTGCAATTAGAAATTAGACAAAAGGTGGTAGTACATGTGTAGCAAAAAAAAAAGGAATTCCTCAGCAATCTTTTTCCTGAGGGTCTTATAAGTGGTTTCAATAAAAAATGTCCAAATTTCTCGTCCGGACACACAATTCAGATTAATGCCCATTGTGTCTGCTATTGTTGTATTTAACTATCCTAACTGTGTTAGGTCATCACCCCCCACATGTACCTAACTGCCAAATATATCAGGGGCGTCAGAACATTTTGAAAGTGGGGGGGCGATCTGAAAAATTGCTGACTTTTTTGTTGGTATTGGGTCTGACTTTGAGATTGACCTGTCCCATTGGATTTACCGTAAATCATCGAAAAATCTGAGAAAAGTCAGGTCGTTACAGTTAGGTCAAGTCAGACTTTGACACTTTCCCACAGTGAAAAGTCAGGGCTTAGCCATTATTGTTAGTTGCTGTCGCCTCGTCTCCTCGTGGTGCAGACCGGTCATGCTTGCATGCAAGCATAACAAAAGCGACCGGGGTAGGGAGTTAGCTCAGTGGTAAAGAGCACTGGACTTGTAATATCAAGGTTGTCAGACTTTGTTAATTTGGGTACCACTGCAGCCACTTTTCTCCTTCACCCCCAGCAGTGGTAGATACCTATACTGCTATATCAAAGGCCGATCCTTCTCATACCATGTCTATGTGGTGTTGGAAGTAAAAGAACTCTCACCTCGGTAAATGTGTAGGGGTGAGGTTTCCACCAAAATTCAATTCATAGATTTGATCACCACCCTTGTGGTGTAAAAGAACCTCGAGAAAGTCGGGTGAGAACCTGCAATGGTTAACTGGACGTTAAATCAAACCAACCAACCAACCAACCAACCATAGCCATTATTGCACGCTAAAGAGTCACACTTTGATATCTTACCACAGGAAAAGTCAGGGCTCAGCCACCATTGCACAGTAAAAGGTCAGACTCTGACATATTTCTATGGTGAAAAGTCAGGGCTTAGCCATCATTGCAAGCTAAAGAGTCAGACTTTGATATTTTACCACGGTGAAAAGTCAGGGCTTAGCCACCATTGCACAGTAAAAGGTCAGACTCTGACATATTTCTATGGTGAAAAGTCAGGGCTTAGCCATCATTGCAAGCTAAAGAGTCAGACTTTGATCATTTTCCACTGTGAAAAGTCAGGGCTTAGCCATCATTGCACGGTAAAAGGTCAGACTTTGACACTTTTCCACAGTGAAAAGTCAGGGCTTAGCCATCATTACACGGTAAATAGTCAGACTTTGATATTTTACCACAATGAAAACTCAGGGATAAGTCTGACTTTGATATTTTACCACGGTGAAAAGTCAGGGTTTAGCCATCATTGTACGCTAAAGAGTCAGACTTTGACACTTTTCCATGGTGAAAAATCACGACAGACTTTGCACTTGATTGAGTTAAATTTGAAGGTGCTGACTTTTTTGGGGCTGGAAAAAAAAAAGGGGGGGCGGCCGCCCCCCCTGCCCCCCCCCCTATTCTGACGCCACTGAATATATAGTTCATTTACTTCTCGGTCATACTGCAGAACAGCAGGTGGGAATAACCTTTATGTCCGGGTGAGTCAATGTCCGGGCGAGTGACACCTGAGTAATGTTTTTCACATAGCGACGTTTTTATTAGTTGTGGTAGAAAAATATTGACCATTTGGGCCACCAATAGGACCAGTAGGAGTAACTACTACATTGTCCCTCCACCATACTGCCCTTCCACCATACTGCCCCTCTACTATACTGTCCCTCCACCATACTGCCCCTCCACCATACTGCTCCTCCACCATACTGCCCCTCCACCATGATACTGCCCCTCACCAATGCTGCCCCTCTACTATACTGTCCCTCCACCATATTGCCCTTTCACCATACTGCCCCTGTACTATACTGTCCCTCCACCATACTGCCCCTCCATCATACTGCCCCTCCACCATACTGCCCTTTCACCATACTGCCCCTCTACTATACTGTCCCTCCACCATATTGCCCTTTCACCATACTGCCCCTCTACTATACTGTCCCTCCACCATACTGCCCCTCCACCATACTGCCCCTCCGCCATACTGCCCATGTACTATACTGTCCCTCCACCATACTGCCCCTCCACCATACTGCTCCTCCACCATACTGCCCCTCCACCATGATACTGCCCCTCACCAATGCTGCCCCTCTACTATACTGCCCCTCCACCATACGGCCCCTCCACCATACTGCCCTTTCACCATACGGCCCCTCTACTATACTGTCCCTCCACCATACTGCCCCTCCACCATACTGCCCTTTCACCATACTGCCCCTCTACTATATTGTCCCTCCACCATATTGCCCTTTCACCATACTGCCCCTTTACTATACTGTCCCTCCACCATACTGCCCCTCCACCATACTGCCCCTCCACCATACTGCCCCTGTACTATACTGTCCCGCCACCATACTGCCCCTTTACCATACTGCTCCTCCACCATACTGCCCCTCAACATAACTTCCCCTCTACCATACTGCCCTTTCACCATACTGCCCCTCTACTATACTGTCACTCCACCATACTGCCCCTCCACCATACTGCCCTTTCACCATACTGCCCCTCTACCATACTGTCTGTAGCCTCATATCATGAAAGCATCATTAACACTCTTGGTGTTTTTGAGGTGTAAGTCTCTCTATTGAGGTGATGGATCATTAAATATTAATGATCTACATTATTAAGATGTTTGACATAGATCTACACAGATCTACTAATGTAATCAAGCTGAAAGGGTCATGTCAAATCTAAACCTCACCCTTCAAGATGTTGCCTGAGGACCTTGCAAGATCTGAGACAGATGTTGCACTGAAAAGGTGCAACTTGATGAGAGTTATCCCAAAGCTCATTCAAAGTGTACCTGATCTCAAAGAGGAATGAACCCACTCAATGGTTGACAAGGAAGAAACTGAAAAGTTCATTTGACCATTTCCTTCTTGAATCAACATCCAATGAGAGTATAGATGAGATGAAAGGGACTGTCTTGACCCAATATCAGAGAACTGACATAGGGAAATTGAGAGGAGTGATACCAGAAAGGCTATAACAGATGGCTGGACAAGCAAAATATCCAACATTGGTACCTGTTCCAAATACAAAAATATGATGACCTGGCATGCTGAGTATCAGATATAGGGAACATTAGGAACATATTAACAAGGTCCATTGTTAGTCCTAATTACACTTAAACTATCCTTGAAAGAGCAGAAGGAAGTGAGGGCAAAATGTAATCAAATAATAAAAATGTGAGATAACTAACAAGTAAAGGGAAGTGGGCAAGATGAGTGAGAAAAAGGTGATCATTATAAAGGTTTGTATCCTAGTTGAGTGTTTTTTATCTGAACCAGAGGGTTGTTGTCAAAGAGGCAAACGGTATATTTCTCAAACTGGTATTAGGGTATAACTTTTCATGTGGCAGCCCTTTTATCCCATCCAGATCATGTATCACATTATAGCTATTCTTAATCGAATGCTGTGACAAAGCCTCCTGGAAATGTAAAATTTTGATAAGATAAAATTGAGAAGAGTAAGCTGCCTGGATCAACCAGGCGGCATACCCTGTTATTTCAACAGGATAAAACATGGTAATAAAGTAAATTCAAGTAAGTCTAGTTGAACAAATTGGACATGAAGCCTTCACAGAATGTAAGTATTATGTGATATTTAGAATAAAGAAATGATAGATGATATCAAGTACAACATCAGAACACACTTGAATGATGAAAGGTAGGAGAGATTAAATAGTTTCTCTTTCAGCAAGGACTAGTGTCACACTAACTAGTGTCCCTCGCACTAGAGTTTGGCACTGCTATCATCTTCTATGAACATAAGTTTTTTTCAAAAACTGTTTACAATGTTTACACAGGGATGAAAGTCGGGACTGAAGAAAAAAATCAGAAATTAAAATCTCTATACACATTTAACCTTATTTTCGAATATAATGGCAACGAATCTGTACACATATTCTAATTTCCCTTGATTATACTATGTATTTTTTCTAATATTTGAAGAGAGATAAATGTAAAAAACATTGTTGTCAGTATGTAGGAAATGTCAGAATTCCGTCATTTGTCGGCAAACTTGCATCAGCGCTATTATGTGTCTTCAATGTTGATGCTGACTGATGGAGGGTTTTTTTTAAATCCCCCCCTCCCTGCCTAGGTTTTTTGGTCAGGTAACCATAAACACAACATTAATTCTTTTGGGCCTTATATCATATTTTCATAGCTGACTCAATACTCTATTGGTCAAATATTATCACATATATTATCAATTATTGATATCAATGACTTATAAATATACGTAATTGATAATCAATTTCTCATAATGATAACTAAAATCCTTATATTTTTATAAAATTCAATAGAATTGTATTTGCCTATGTTAGGCCAAACTTCAGGTGCCTAGCAGGTTGTCGTATAAAATCTCTACCTTAAAAATCTTCAGAGTAGGAATTCACATGTGGTTAAAAGAAATTGCGAATGCCTTGATTGTACAGGGATGCCAGCTGGGGTCACTGGCTGTGGCTGAATTGGATAATTTAGCAGTTGATATGTCTATATTACACACGGAAAATATTGTTCTATCCTGAAAATAAAAACACGAATTTCAATGGAAACATTGACAACTGGCATCCCTGATTGTAGTGACCTTAACCTTTGACCTCTACTAGAATAGTGATGCTTAAATGTCTGCAATGCCAGATCACCCAGGCCAAAAAGTATAGTCCCTGGAATCAAAATGAAAGTTCTCCGATAACCTTTGTGGCGAGCTGGCAAGAAATATCCTATATTTTCTATTGAATCTGTTATCTAATTTTTGCAGGAGTTGTGTGGTAAACAATTATTATCAGTGAGAGACAGAGAAGGAAATTTTATACAAAGACCAATTCAAAGATCAATCATGAGTGGCAGGTGTATCACAGTCATCGTCACTCTCTGCAACCTTTTGATATCAGCTACGACCTGCACCGCCTTCTACCAACCTTCCCCCTGGTGGTCAAAGCCGGTAACAGAGGACATATCCACGGCAGGCTGCTTGACCAAGTCCCAAATACAACAAGCCAAGGATGCGGGTTTTAAATCTCTTATCTCCATGTTCAGTTCGGCAACGGAGGAACAAATTGGTGATCAGAAATTCCCCAGTACCTCGGAAGAGGAACAATTTGCTCTTGACCTTGGGATGGAATACAAGGTCATTCTAGAGCCGGATGAGTTTGACTGGATGAAGCTGTCCACTTTGAGCAAGTTCTCGGCAGTGTATCCCAGCCTTCCGAAGCCGGTGCTCTTCCATTGTATGAGTGCCTACAGTGCAACCTTCATTTCACTGCTCTACTACGTCAACACGACGCGCCACCAAGCGGACGTGGCCGTCACTATGGACGTAAACGGGATGCTGTCACAGGCAGCTGTTATGGGGTAACTTTTCTCTCTCGCTCGTTAAAAAGATGCTATTAAATGCCTTACTTTTTATGAGGTATTATTGTCATGCAAAAATAATTGAAAGGGTATGACCTTGTAAGATTAGTTGGAAAGGCATCTAACAGTTTTCCCAAACAGAGATTATTTTTATAAGCCTCTTCTGCAATACCACGGCTCACTTTTTTTTGTTTACCAGAAGGTTATACGATAAGGTTCAACCATATAGAGCAAAGTTAGAATATTAATTGTCTGGTGTACATTTGCAGTTTAATCCTAATCGATTATTTTAGTGCATCAAATTCGGGCATATTTATATGGAAAATACCAAAGCAATGCAGATCATATTGAGGATTAAAATCTCTACGAATTGTAAGACATCGGTCTCTATATTTGGCTTCATGCAGATTTGACTACACTATTGACGAAGCTCCATTACAGATGTTGAGAGAGGTTTCCGGGAATGAGGACATGCAGCTAGACGTGAAGCCAGATCTCTCCAACTCCTACTGGAACTTCGGATTCTGGTAAGACTCAGACGTATTCTTCATATAATTCTGTCCAATCTCAGTCTTCTATTGACCGGACCAATTTTCAATATCTAGTGTCATTCTATGAATAAAGGAATTAGAAGCATGGTCCAGACAGATGGATATTGTGAGGGTTAGATTAACCAATAACGTGGGTATGCTGTCAATATAGTGCATTGATTTCCATCAGCACCCAGATACATGAAGAGATGCAGAACCACCATAGGAGGCCACAAACAGCATCTGCAGCCAGAAAACAATCATTTATATATATATACAGATCTACTGTATTATATTCAATATGATATATCAACAAATTTCGTCGCAATGGAGACTAGGGAAGGGAGCTTATCGCAGGGAACGGGACAGTAGAGAAGCGCACATAGGACCATAAACCGCATGCGATTCCTGCATGTACCAACCCCTGCTGTGCACACCCCACTGCGGAGGTCGACGGCCCGTGCGATAAACGTCTCCTCCCTGCGTTTTTGGGAAGTCCCAATATCGCAGGAAGATATTTCGCCCAGTGGGTCACTGCCTTTACTGAGGGTGATACCAAAAAAAACTTCCTTTAGTTTTCCTAATTGAATTCACCCTGAAAGATATTTCCCCTGATCACTATTCATCGTACTGAGGTAATACTGGGAGAATGCCCTGGGATTTTCCTCCAGAACCACATCACCTTTAAAGACCAATACGCACTTAGCGACTTTTGGCCCTTTTCAGGCAATTGAACATTGCCGACAAACCGTCCTTGCAACCTTGTACCGGTACAATATCGCCAAGTGTGACCTGCTTGTGATCTTTTCCCCGGCGATATGGTACCACCCCCTTTTTCCCATCCGCTGAGGGCAAATTGTCGCCGACATTTTCCCGAGCAAAAGGGCAAAAGTCGCCTGCGATTTTTGGATCAAATATGTTTAATGTTTTTGCTGCATTTCGGGGATGCATTTTCTGGCCCTCCCACTGTGCAGGCCGTCGACCCTTACTTCGACCCTAGGTGTTAATCACTGGGTGACCTGTCACACTTGAAAGTTGGCTGTGCCTTGCGACTTTTTCCCCTTGAAATATTCTGCCCCTTTGCCAACCAATAAGAATCATGCATTTCATCAAGAAAATTTTGTATTTACATTATTTCACATCTATTCTGCTTCAATGATGTTAAAAATGTTTTTTTATTACAAGTTTTAGATTTCTGATTTTTTCCTAGGTCTCAACTTTCATCCCTGACACACACAGATATATATACCCGGGTGAGGGGTATAGGAGGTTGCGATTTTTGCCCCTCCCATGCTGTGCCACCCGCCAAATATCGCAAGGGAAAATATAGCTAAGTGTGTGTTGGTCTTGAGGTCTTCCAAGCATCTCTAATGATCCATTTATATGGCACTTCCAACGAGTAAGAACCTATTGAACCTAAATCACTCAAAAATCCCTGCCATGCAGAAGGGGAGAGGGGGGGGGGGGGGATGGGTGTTCCAGTCTAAATGACCAGGAATGTTAAGGGGTTGTATGACAAAGCATGACAAGGGGGAGGAGAGGGTAAAAAAGGGCCGGAAATAGTATGATGCCATTTATTGACAGTCCCTAGTACACACCGGTTTATTAATAATGCGATTATGAATACTTATCCCTAAACAGGCCGCTGAAACCAATCACCAAAAACTGGTATTTCATCGAGCAGCTTCGTCCTAACCAGTTTGAGACAATCAAAGAGAACGGTATCAGCACCATCATTAATGTCCGTTCAAAGGCAGACTCAACCGATACCATAGACCGCAGCGTCCATCTTCACGTACACACCGGAAGTGACAATCCGGAAGTTAAGGGTAGTTCTGCGTCTCGCCCGGACCCACGCCGCATGGAATGCCAGGAAGTGGAAGACGCAACGGCGGTGCATGATGGAAAGTTAGAGCGAGAGATGGCTGCCAAGCTGGGGTTAAAACACTTGACTTTTGTTATAGGTAAGTGAAACTCATATCCTATGAGTACTAATTTCAGATATACATGTACATGGCAGTAGGAAAATGTAAGTGTTGGGAAAATGTTGATCTTTCCACTGATGACATCAGTACTCATTCAACCTGAGTTTTCACCGAACCGAAACTTAACTGTCTCTATATTTGGGTATTTCAACGAAAACTTTGCAATTTGGTAGATTTTGGTTCAATTCCTTATATATCTATATTTTGAACCATTTCTTAAATTGAGTAGGTAGCTTTCATTATTTATGGCGGGGGGGGGGGAGCACAGTTTTTACACAGGTTGGCCTCCACCCTCCATGGGAATACCAAAAAGAAATCCCCCCCAACTTGGAATACTTAAAAAAGCCCCCCCTAGGACGTCCCCCAAAAAGCCCCCTTGCCTCAGGAATAAGGTAAAAGCACAGGGGAGGAAAATGTTGTGTGGCCATTTTCAATAAAGGTTTCCTTCTTTACCTTAAAACACACCCAGTTACATTCAGTAAATTGTCAAAGTTTAGGGTAGGGTTATGATGGTGTCAATGGAATTTATAGATGACCAACGGGCATAGGTGCCTGAGGCATTTCCGTTGGAAAAGACTAGAGAAAAATTGTTGGACGGTTCATCTAACAGATATGCCATATATATTACGCTTGTGGAGGTTAGTGGGGCGCGATGACAGGGAGAGTGAACGAAACTTGTAACACCCTCTGAGTTACATGGGATAATGAGAAAGGCAGATTCCACGGAGAAAAGCAAGGACCGAAAATCGACAGGGAACTTCAAAGTGATGTGTAGGTAGTTGACGTTTTAAGTAGGGCCTCACTTGAGACCTGTGGGATATTGGTCAAATAAAGGGATCACCATGATTCAGCGTAGTATTTAAACGTGATTCCTCACTCGAGAGTTCTAATATAGTGATCGAATAGAAGGATTGCTATGAGACAGCATAGTGAGAGGTAAGAGGTAATTCCTCACTTGGGAGTTGAGAGGAGAAAAAGGATAATTCCTCACTTCGGAGTTGTGATATAGTGATCGAGCAAAGAATTGCTATGAGGCAGCGTAGTAAGACATATACGATGTTGTGACAGAAATATATTTTATGGTTAGGGGCTCATACACCAGGTCCTACTAAGTAAGACATAAGACGGGGATAGTCCTGGGGTGAAATACAACGGGAAAATGTCTATAACTATCAAAACCTGGTTAAATAAACATGTTAATATATGCGACCTCCGACAGATTTCTATGTTCTTTTATATATGGTAGGTAACCATTCCACACCAGTTTACCATGTTACTGCAACCGCATTGCTATTCTTATTGCTATTCTCATTACTGCATGACCATTACCATTGTAATGTTACTACTTACCGTTCTAACCCCGTTACCACATTACCATTCCAACCCCGATCACCATGTTATCATCACTTTTCTGAGTGTCAAACATCAATACATGAAGGCAGGGTCAAATTTCGCTTTATCAGCAATAACTTTCGAGTCTCAGATCCGTGTGGTTATAACAGTGTCTCTCTGCCATAGACATATTTACTGTATAGGGCACATAGCTATTGTGTTATGAAGCTGACCATCTTGCCCCCGATGCCATACAAAACATTAGGTGCCGGGTCCAGTTATCAATGGATCAGATTTAAAAAATCCCTTTTTTTTTTGAGGGGGGGGGGGGGGGTTGTAATAAAGGGTTATAGCCTCATCTCGTGATTATATATAGATTATGATAGCAGATAATAGTGGTCTCCCCCCCCCCCCCCCCCCCCGACTATAGTGGGCCTATCTTACAATTTCCTGACAGATGATGGCGGAACTAGTAGTCACTCTGTAGGCCTACCCTATAGCCTCACGGTCGACCCTGGTTAATGGGTAACCCCATGTAAAGGGACAATTTGCTGGGAATGGAGGGTAGCCCCATAAGCAGAGTTTTACTGTATCATCAAAACAAGATTTTCTTAAATCCTGGGTATTCACACTACTGCCATCATGTTTGAACTCTTGTCCCTACTGCACAGACTGGACACAACCACTTTAATACTTCACAGACTGGACGCACGACTGACACACAGTAAGTTTTGAAAGGTAGACAAAGCTATTTGTAAAATTTGTGTCTACTCCAAAGGCAGGAAGTACGAAGTCCACCATCTTGAATATATCTAGCTCTTGTCACATGGCTGTAGAACAGTAAAGTTAATTTCTAACATGGTTCAAGCGCGCAATGTTGTTTGTTTACATTCCTAGAAATTTACGAAGATGACGATTTATTTGCAGAGGATATGAATGTCTCGACCTGGCAAATATTCCAGTCAGAAGTTCAGGATATTGCATCACAAAGTTCAGGTATTCTCCTCCATGGTCAACCACCACATAATGCAGGTACGATCTTTTTATAATTTAGTTTCCCACAGTCTGGATAGCAAGTAATAACAATTATAGAGCTTTATGATAATATAAAATCCGAATTATACCAATTTAGCCCTGCATTTGCCATTTCTAGGCTATTTGGAAAGTTACACAAACATTAGTCGTAGAGACGGTTACTAGATGTAGAATTTGTCAGCAATATTAATTTTAAACACGGTGTTAATATCCGTCGATTAAAGTCAGGACTAAGGAAATCTGAATAAAGATCTAGCCTCATGAATATATTTGTAAATGCTCTAGTGAAATGAATATGATTGTTTCGGTCGTTGTGCAGGGCAACTAACTTCAATGTTTACTATATCCCCAACAATATATTGAGTGTTATTATCATTTCTCTGGTTAATCAAATTCCATGTAAACATGTGTGATTATCATCTATATATATATATATATATAGGTGTGTACTCTCTATATATATTTGTATGTCGGCGTATATTTGCACTCAATGTCTATTTACAGTCATGCTTGCCTTATTGGCTGCTGGTTGCCAGTATGGTCTTGACAGCGCGTGGGCGTCGGACGTCGCTCGTCGCCATGGATACAAACTCCAAGAACCCGACAGTAGCGACACCGCGGGGTTTGCGGACGAGGTGGTACGAATATTCAAGAAAGTCGGACAGTGGAGCCCCCTACTGGCCGAGCTAGCGACTCCTGTCGGGGAACTCCTTGGTCTACATCCCATCGTGTCTGATATAGAGGGATCAGCAGAGGCTGTGCAGGTCCTGAAGGCGGTCCTTGACAACCGACATACCATGTGCTGAAAGGTCAAACTCTGTAGCCAGTGTGGTTTTAGTAGGAAATGTACAAAGGGCACGGCTTTACGAGAAAGAAAATCAAGTAATTTATGAATGTGTATATAAATGAAGTGAGTCTAGTCACTGGCCAGAGTACTTACATGTCAGTGATTGTGTAATACTAAGATGGAAGGTTTCTATAAAGTATAAAGTTCATATGAGAATATAATTATATCATGTTGGATGCATGGTCATCCGTCTTCATGAATATCATATGTTCTCATTGGTTTTTAAATCAATCCTGTACAGTGTATTTTTTTTTAATTTATTAGGTCATAGATTCAAATATTACATTTGGTTTTCAATCCAGGCCAGATCACATCAAGAATATGTTAATTTAAAAGTATTACAATCAAATTCCGGTAGAGAGAGTTACGAATCATATTTAGTAACAGTGACATTGAATTTAATGAGTATTGGGTGATGGGTGATGAGATGAATGGATATAAGTGAGCTCATGGATATTTCCATCCCAAATGGCAATTAAGGTCGGTGATCATTACAGATAATTAGAGTGAAATGTGGTTCAGGTCAATTTTACTTTGACGATACAGCATAGTATTGCACTTGAGTAGGCCCCTACTATTCATGCAATTGACACAGTGACGAGGTGTGACCATCCGAACTCGTCAGTAAAGCATGGGCACATGGCATTTGGGACAGGGACCTTGACAGTGTACCAGCCTTGACATTGCATCTAACACTGTAAGTGTGTGACGTATTGTATTCAACCTTGCAAATTCCTTTATAAAGAAGTAGCAGTCCTAATTCAGAGTTTTTCTATCTGAGTTGGTGAGAAGTGTGTATCATCTACAGATATAATAAGTAAAAACATAGTTATGACAACAATGTACGGTGATACTTATTTAAGGTGTTGATGATCAATCATTCAGAACGAGTTCAAAGAACAAGTTCTGAACGATCTATCGTGGTAGTCTCTGTGACTTGCCATTAACTTGATCAAACCTATTACCTCAGCGTAGGCGCAGAGGAGGTGTGAAGCGCAGCGCCCCCTATACAGACTTGGTTCATATATACGATCGCGGCTGCCTCACAGCGCCACTCTCAAACATGCCAGCAAGAGTGAAGGAGCTCTGAGAAGAGCCCACACCAAGACATGCAAAATGCAAATAGCTCTTGTGTCATGAATAACAGGCCGATTTTGATAAACAGAACATTGTTAGAAACCTAAGACATGGGCCTATTTAGTGATACACATGTCATATACCTGTGCTATGGTTTAGTTTCCTTCTCGTAGGTTGTACATTGGAATTTGTGAGAAATAAGGCTGTATTCCACAACACAAAACAACCATAAAATTTGGAGCTCTATTGAGCTCTATTGTGGTTTAGAATAAATTAGATGCTACTCTATCAATATCTGAAAAGATTTTTGATAGAGCTCTAACAGATTGTATGTAGTAGCTGTTTATAATTAGCCCATTTTTGCAATATTTTCGTATAGGAATCTGCATCAGCTGTCATTTAAGTCCAGGTCGATTTACATAATTTCTAAATAATGACACTCCTAAAACAAGAATTAGAGCAATAAAACAAAGTAGTATGGACCTCTTGGTGGCGAATCCTAATCTAGAAACACTCTAAAACGTCTGTATAACTGATTCTGTGTGAGTTACATAGCAGCCTGTCAGAGCATTTGTGGTGCTTTGTTTTGGTTCTGAATTATCGCTCAAAACAATAGGGGGCGCTGCGCTTCTCACCTCCTCTGGCGTAGGCGAGTGTATAAGACTTCCGTCACATTCTCCAAGCGGAGTCTAGGTATGTTAGCGGTATAAATGGGAAGCAGACTACGATATGGAGAGTGACGGTTATTTACATATTTTCGCGCATGCGCAAAGGGCAATATCTGGCCTTGTAGTTGCCAAGGCTTGTAGTGTCTTGCTTCACGAGTTGCGAGGTGTCTGACAAAGCGTCCCTGTTACAAATGGGAAGAAGCTGGGAAGTTGTAGATTGATGATACAAACTTTAATCTTCTTAAGTACAAGATGCACAAGCATGGCAGCGATCTGTTTAGTGATAATAGGGGGAAAACCGGAAGCGGCCGCCCACGTTATGTAGAGTTAACTAGAACCTTTTAGTTTGGTATTTTCATAAACATATCTGTGACATCCCCCCTTACTGGATGCCTAAACTTAAACTGACATGTTTGGTCTTTATAGTCTTGTATACATATATATGAACACCTGACTACCAGTCTTTATAGTCTTGTCTAGATATATATGGGCACCAGAATACCAATCTCTGGTTAAACTTTAACTGCCAGTCTTTATATTATATACCAGTCTTTATAGTCACATGTAGACATATATGATTCCCTGACTAGCAATCTTTGGTTTTGTCTAGCTATGTGAAGCAAGTACAATTTAAGGCACAACATAGTCTTTTGTCAGATATGTAGGTGGTCTTTTCATTCTGCTGGACAGTGGACGTCTTGGTAGAGTCCTGGCAACTGGCGACTGCTGATCTGGTGGAGCAGCCAGATGTACGGGTGACTGCCTAGGTGGAGTGGCAGCTGCTGGCACTGGCATCACTGCTGAACCAGTGAGTTGTGTAGCAACATTAGGCTCTGTCTAAATTTGAGCTGCTGGCCTTGGTTGGGGTAACACTGACTGGTGGTCAGTGTCATCTTGTGGGTCCTCCTGTCTGATGAGTGGGGATGGCTCTGGCGTTTTGTTGATCCACTTCCGATTACGACGGTATACACCACCGTCGTCAGTGTTCACAATATACGACCTTGGTGTTTCATGTTTAGACGACACAATACCTGGTTTCCACTCACGTCCAAACTGGACTCGTACAGTGTCTCCTGGCGTCAACTGAGGTAAGGATTTGGTTCCTCGGTCAAAGTACATCTTGGATTTCTCCTGCCTTGCATTGAGCATGTTGGAGGCACTCTCTGCAACCTTCGGTTTAAGGCTAGAAGTAGTTGCTGGCAACTTGTCACACAATTTGCGACTCATCAAGGGTTCAGCTGGAGAGTAAGGTAATCCCGACACTGGGGTGTTGCGGTATGACAGCAGTGCTATATAAATGTCCTTTCTCTCCAGCTGTTTGATCGTGCCGATCATCCTCTCACTTTGTCCATTGGCTTGAGCATGTAAAGGACTTGTGGTAGCTATCTTGAACCCATAACTCCTTGCAAATTGGTGCATCTCGTAGCTCCCAAATAGCATGTTGTCAGCTACTAAAGGATGCCATGTCTGGCAAAGACTGACTTGAACATTTCAATCACCGCACTGGCTGACTTCCCCCTTAGAGGACAGATCTCTGGGTACTTAGAGAAATAGTCAACTATGATAAGATAAGCCTTTCCTCCATAGTCAAATATATCGGCGCCTTCCTTGATCCATGGTAGCTCTGGCATTGGATGCGGCTGCAGTGGCTCCCTTTGGTTTTGCCTTTGGAATTTCAGACAAATACTGCATGCTGCTACCATCTTCTCAATGTCGTCTGCTATTGAAGGCCAATACATCACCGTGCATGCTCTAGCCTTGCACTTCTCGATTCCCAGGTGGGACTCATGCAGCTTTCCAAGCATGGCATTCCGAAGTGATGAGGGAATAACAATGCACTCTCCCTTAAATATCAGTCCCTCGACAATGTATAACTCGATGTGGCCAATACTGCTGAACTAATGGATCACATTCGCCTATGTATCTTGGCCAGCCTATCTGGATAACTTGTGTGAGCTTGCAACACACTTCGTCCTCTGACGTGGCATGTGTGATATCACGCAGGATCTCATCTGAGACGGGTAGATGTTCCATCAATGAGTGGATGCGCATTGATGTCTCCATTTCAAGTTCATCGTCATTTGGATCTTCCACATATGCTCGTGATAGGGTATCTGCAATGTCCATCATAGGCCCAGGTTGATATTTCACGAACAGATTGTACTTCATCAAGCAAAGTAACATAGCTTGAATCCTCGGTGAGGCTTGGTGGATGGACTTCTTGGTGATCATCTCCAGTGGCTTATGATCTGAGCGTATTTCAACATCTTTACCGTATATGTATCGCTGAAACCGTTCTGCTGCACTTACAACTGCTAAACATTCCTTTTCAATTGGAAACCAGTTCTTCTCTGCATCAGTGAGTGCCCTAGAATAGTATGCAATGGGCTGTCCCTCCTGCATCAAACAGGCACCTATTTCCAACTTTGAGGCATCGCATTGAATCTGCACAGGCTTTTCTGGATCATATAGTTTCAGTCCGAGAGTGGTTGACAAGATTTCCTTGATCTTGGCAAATGCTTCATCATGTTCCGGATACCACTGGAATGGGACTTCCTTCTTCATCAGCACACGGATTGGTGCTGTCACTGTCGACATGTCCGGAATGTACTGGGACAAGTAGCTCAGCATACCAATCAGCCGTTGAATGTCCTTCTAAGAGGTTGGTGTTGGCATGTATCTTATTGCTCTCACCTTCATGGGGTCAGGCGTTACACCATGTGTACCGATAATATTCCCCATATATTTCACTGAACTCTTCTTCAGCTGAATTTTCTTCATGTTGAACTTGATATTCTTCTGCCTAGCCCGCTCGAACAGACGTTTCAGCGCATTGTCAGCTTCTGATTCATTTTCCGATGCCACGATTAAGTCGTCAGCTATGATACAGACATCTTTTAGGTATCCAAATCTCTGAAACATACGTTTCTGTAGCACTTCTGAAGCTGAGCAAATACCAAATGGCATACGGTTGAAACAATAACGCCCTTCTGGCGTGTCAAAAGTGGTTAGTGTGACAGATTCCTTGCTGAGTGGCACTTGCCAAAATGCTTCTTTGAGGTCGATCACAATGAAAACCGTCTTTCCGGCCAGTCGACTCGTTACGTCTTCGACTGTCGGAATCTGGTAATACTCCCGCTTGATAGCCTGGTTCAGTTCCTTGGGATCTAAGCATAACCTTAAGGACCTGTCACTTTTCTCAACAATCACCAGGTTGCTAACCCAGTCCGAAGCTCCGTCAACTTTTCTGATCACTTCTTGCTACTCCATAATCTTCAATTTTGCTTTTAGTCTATCTTCAAGTCCCCATGGAACCTTTCGTGGATGTACCCGATGTGGCGTGGCATCTTCTTTTAGCTCAATATGGTACGGCTCTTCAAATTTACTGAGTCTTTCACAGACATCTTTGTATTTGGTAAGCAAGTCTCTGGAGGTATCGGTTTTTACTGTTTCCACACGTCGAGTAATAAGACCTAGTTTTACACATGCTGTGAGACCTAGGATCGGTGGTGACTTCGAGTTGACCACATAAAATTCACAGTTTATTGTGCAGTTGTTGGCCGTACACTCCATAACACACATCCCGATATGTTTGACCGTGGTTCCTCCGAATGCTTTGAGCACGGTTTTAGATGGAGATAATTGTGGTTTCGGCTGTATTTTATTGAATGTTTTCGCTGGCATGACGTTGGTTGCTGTGCCGGTGTCTAACTTCATCTTGATTCGAGAGTCATTGCACTGCACTGGTTCAAACCACTCATTTTCCATGCGTTTCTCAATATTGCCGACATACAACGAGTGAAGAAGGTAATCATCATCTGAGTATTGGTCGTCATATGCTACTTCCCGCACTGATTTTGTGAAACAAAATCCTGCGTAGTGATTTAGTCCCTTGCACTTTGAGCATGTTTTGCCCCAGACCGGACACTTCATTTTGTCATGTTTCATTCCGCAACGACCACATTTTTTATCATGACGCTTTGATTTACCTCCCTTGTATCCTGATTTTCCTACTGCCTCTAATTGTTTTATGGCTTCACTACTGACGCTAGCTTTCATGGACCTGACTTCGCATGCTGTTTTCTCTGCGGTTCTACACATGGATATGGTCTTAGCAAGGTCAAGGTCATCTATATTAAGAAGCTTGGTCTTGAGATCATAGTCTTTCATAGAGAAGATTATCTTATCCCTTATCATATTGTCTCTTTCCTTAAATTCACATGGGAATGCTAAGGTACGTAGCTGTGCCAGATACTGGTCGAACGGTACGGCTTCCCCCTTCTGAATATTCCAGAATTCATATCTAGAGAAACCACTCGTTTCATCCCAGAAAATTCTTCGGTGAATTTGGCCACAACATCATCATAGTTTGTCCTTTGACCATGCACCCTAGCTGGCGGATCTCCCCCTTCTGGTGGTGGATCATCCCAGTCAAAGTGGTTAAATCTTTCCACTGCTTCATCACCAATGCAATCTAGTAACTTGTAAATTTTGGTTTCATCAGGTTTATCCAGCCATTCTTTTGCTCCCAGATGATTTGTGAATTTTTGGATCCACTTTCGCCAGTTTTCGCTTACATTACCCTCCAAACTCAGATGTGATGGGGGCTCTGACTTTCCCATGACTTATGTGTTATTATTACTAACAGAACTGATCACTGATGTCAACAGTGATGATTGATGTAAAAGTCTTACTCACAGTTCAGTTGTTGTTTTGCACACAATTCAGGATGTCTTGTCCTCCTCATTCACTATCATTTGTTGAGTGGGCTCACTTTTCCACACTCTCTGACACCATGTTACATATGGGAAGAAGCTGGGAAGTTGTAGATTGATGATACAAACTTTAATCTTCTTAAGTACAAGATGCACAAGCATGGCAGCGATCTGTTTAGTGATAATAGGGGAAAAACCGGAAGCGGCCACCCACGTTATGTAGAGTTAACTAGAACCTTTTAGTTTGGTATTTTCATAAACACATCTGTGACAGTCCCGGAACGAGTTATCGTGCGTACTTATCAAATATCCTGGTATCTTACGTAGGGAATGCACAGGATACCGTTTAACTAGCTTAAATATATGAAACCTATCGATACCAACACGAATATTTGCTGAGCGGGCGACACACAGAGGTCAACAAATGGCGGCACCACTCTCAGTCATCGTAACTTGGCTAGTGTTGGTATCGATCAGTTTCACATTTCTATGCTAACCAAACTGTACCACATGAATTTCCCACGTTAGATACCTTGATATTTGGTAAATATGCAAGGTATCTCGTTCTGGGGCGTTTGTCAGACGCCTAGAAACTCACAAAGTGATGGGGTCTGCCATTTTAGAATTTTTCTCCCAGGCGAGTGCTTCTGGCCTCTCAGCCAATCAGAATGCGTTACTTTTTCAAAGCTGCTGTGTTCTAATTAATTCAGCGTCCCAGTGAATGCTGGTAACACATACACCAGTGTGTTGGTGTGTGGTATTAACATCACAACGCATACAATAAAGTCATGGTATAAGAGGATTATAATAGTCTAAAGGGGGTATTCCACCAAATAGGTATAATTTTGATGCTAGGCCAGGCTCTCAGCTGAGCTCCTACCCGACTCCTGCTCCTGGCTCCTGCTCCCCAGCCAACCGAAAATGTCTTTTTACCGAGCTGTTCACCAACCCACCTATTTCACCTGGCAACCAGAACCTGATGGCCACACACAAAGAACCTGCACCTGCCAAGCGCAGTAGCGGTAAGTGGACAGGGCACCGTCTGGTGGATGTTGGCTGCACTAAAGTTCTAGCCGAGTTTCCCGCTCAGTCGATAGGGGGTGCTCCGAATACTCCACACACACTAAGCTGTTCAGGCCTGTGCAAAACCTGGAGATCGAGCAAAGCAGTGTGCCATTGGGATTTGTACAGGTATGATGAGAGTTCATCAGTTTTCCGCAGAATACTGTGGTTAATCGAATAATGCAGGTAAATAAAGATAAGCCTTGATGTTATGAACATATATAGCATGCTCTGGTGCTAAAATTCTGTCCAAAACTACCCAAACTGCTTTGGTCTCAGCTCACGGGTTAGCACATCGCGGGTTAGCACATTGCAGTGTTGGTGGTGAGTTGTCAATGTGGGTGCCGCACTCTCGTCAACCCTAACAGCCGGCCATGCATTCCACCTAGCAAAACCTACTAAATCAGGTTTTACAAGGTGGGAGAAATCCTGCTGGGTCAGCGAGATTATGTAGCCCAGGTGGGACGCCGGGTACAAAACCTAGCTGATGGCCAGGAGCCCGGCTAACGCTCAGCAACCTCAAGGCGATGCTCCAGCAAACTCTACCAGGAGTGAATTTCACACGGCAACGAAGACCCGGCGCCTGCTGAAAGCACTAGCAAGCTGTTCCACCTAGCTGGTCTTCACCAGCTCTAAGGCAACTTTTTCGCCTGGTTGGTGGGACACACCCTTCAGGGAACTCTCATGCAGTCTAAAACCATGTGATATATTACATTCTCTATAAACTAACTGTAGAGTCGAGAATAAAATTTTGGTGTCTTAAGCCTATGAGACACCGACCCGACCGCTGTGCCCGATTCTACCTTTGCCTGACGGATCCGTCATGTCTGTGACAATCTGCATCAACCGGGTCAGTGTACGCACTTCACCGACCCGATTTTATTGCTTTTCCTGACGCGTTGGGCATTACTACCATGTCAGATATGACCGACTCTGCCCGACCTTAAGATTCCGGTGTATACACTTTCACCGATTGTTACCGATTCTGAGCATGTCATTTAAAAAGCGTTGCCATCTATCCCTCAGTCCGATTTACAAGTGTCTTACATTGATGTGTAGGGGAGAAGCAAGCGATCATAGATCTGAAAACCGTTTTCTGATATTTTAGATAGACCAGAAGTAATCAAACTTTGCATTATTGCCTATATATACTTATCTCCCAGCCTGGGCCCAGCCGGGCCCGGCACCCGGCCGCTCTATTTGATCTCAATCCGGTTGTTTTACGAGGTAATGAAAGAGGGAAGTGTGATCGGGGACAGTCATCATGTCGGTGTCTTATAGGTATAAGACACCGAAATTTTATTCCCGACTCTCACCGAGCCGATGGTCGGGATGAATCGGGAACAAATTCTGTTGAGTGTCTTACCATGAGCTGCCACTTCTGACACCAGGCGAGCACTATATCTCTGTTGATATAGTTGCCAATGAGTAGCCGTAAGATATCAAATAGTTAAATAAAGAATTTAACATATACTAAGGAACCGAACATTCACCTATCAAGATTGCCTTACACGAGTGACCTAATGGCGACTTCATAGAAGTCAGGAGAATATTGTCTACAATATAGCCTACAATAAAGTACCTAGCAAGGATTTGATTAAGTTTTATGTCACAGGTTCATAGTAAGGGGTATGTCGCTATCTCAGCATACATAAAATTACAGGTTTCTCTCACTGTTGAAGGACATTTATTCAACATTATCATACAGAACTATTCTTTGATTTTCATTCTCGGTCGAGTACAAATAAGATATTTTACAACATGGCAAACACGGCAGATAACAAAGACAACTCTCTTTTTTCTATAACAACATGTGGTTTTCATCTGCCACATCAATATCTCAATCAATCAGCTCAGTTAGGAAACAGTTAAGTATTTGGTCCCTCTCTGTAACATGAACAATCTCTGGGGAGAGAAACGGAACAAAGAATCCAGGTACAAGAGTTAAGTGATTAACTCGTAGTACATAATGCCAACCGTGGCAGATTCAACAGGTAATGAGAGGAGTGTTAGAGCTCATTAATATACTCACTTTCACACACATAACGTCATTAGACGTGACTTTCATCGTCACAATCACACAAGATCTACGCGACACACTTAAATTTTCCTGTAGCACAAAGCAGAAGGAGAATCTACCGCAGGTTTCTTTCTTTTGCATGACTGAACAGATAATATTATGAATTCTACAGAAGTGTATGATATCCAATGGGATATTGTAATTTCAAGAAATGAACAACGTATTGCAACTTGCTTATAATGACCAAGACAGTAGTTGGTTTTGAAGTTTGTGGTCGTATCAAAACTCACCATGTGAACAACACTTTGTCACCAACATGTGACATATGCAGTCATATTACGCGGACAGTGACACATGTAATGGACGATAATATTAACATAATTGACTCTGTAATAAATTAATGAATAATCGATAATATAACTTTAAAAGCTTTATACAGTCGATACCCCGTAAAGAGCCTTTTATGTTACTATCACAGCAATAATGTTTTGCAGAGAACACGGAGCGGTTTACCAAGGACAGATTATACGCAAATATAACATCTCTCAATATGGGAAGTTGGAATACTACCATCCCGTTCACAGATTTACAACTTGGTTTGCCATTGAATAACATGAAAACATTGTGGTATCATTATAGTGGTAGCTGATGGTCTTTGGTGTACATGGCAGAAGTTGACTGAAATATCAAGAATGGCAGAGACAGTAGTTCTGATGTCAACTAAGTATAATGATTTCTATACTTCAAATCAAATGTGTTTAACCCTTTTCTAAAGTCCTCTATAAAATAATACATGTGACAATCCGTGACGCACAATGAAATACTATATTGCTCTCAATATTTAACAAGCAAAATCTCTCCAAACATGTTTTCCTTTTCACAACAGGGAACCTTAGGACTAGGGTATCTATTAGGTCTCTCAGATTTTATCAAAATTCCGAAGTCTTAGTTTTGAGGATCATCCATTGAGGCATGAATTAGAGAAGGAAATGCAAAGGTTCCAGCTTAATTTAGCTCTTTCTTTAAGGTAAAATCAGTGGTTAAAATGTTGAGTTTGGGATGTTTTCTTTGACATTTTGATTCCAACAATGATGTGATAGTATAGCACATTGTAACTTTTTGTCATCGCCAGAGAAAAGTGATGAAAATATGTACAACACTGAATATTATAATTAACATTTGAAAATATCTCGTAATTTGAATATGAACACATATTTTATGGTTTTCACTTAACATACTAACTCAAATCTTTGTAAAGTGGCATGAATTTTAGATACACATCTCTAAAATAAGACGTACCTGCTGCATATGTCACATCAGCAAAGGCCATGATTTGTACGTAATGCTGTCGAGAAACAAGCTCATATAGAAAAACTTGTGAAAACAATAACATAATATCATATCTCTGTCCCTTTCTTTCCATCGGTCGGGATTAAAGTGTGGAGGCTGTACAGTTAGTGCCGAGAAAATCAGCAAAACGTTTACTGGTGCATGTCATATCACGTGAACTTTGTGCTAGACTAGCTACTTGAGCAACCCACGATTAGATAAGAAAAATAGCTCGCTCTGAAGTCTATGGTGTCCGTGTCACGCTCACATGCCCGTGTTCATATTATTATGCAGTCAAAATGTCTTGGCAACCCCTACAATTGCTCACAAAATGTGCCACTTGGGTCTCTGAAGATTGTGTCAAGACTAGCCCGGCCTGCCTACTGGGCAGGCCCTGTCCTCTCAATGGTATTGCACTCTATCCTGAAGGAACGCCAGCTGTGGATTTCATTGCACTTGAGCTAGCGTCCTTAACAACCAACTTCATTGACAGTCGGAAGGTGGCGCCAATGATGGCTTCACAAGTGTAGTACCTCCCAAGGCTGGTAGAGGGCAGCATGGCGCCTGGCACGACCCTCCCTGGTAATGCACATTAGAGAGTTGCAGCAGTCCATCCTTGACGCCTCTCAGAGTCAAGAAAAAGTCTGGCGAGCTGGTATACTCTGCGTGTATATGTGTGTGTATGCTACTTGTCTGAGACAGGGGAGCCGGGCTTCGACCCGTCCGGGCGCTCCTTCTCCGCCTTAATCCGCAGCCACGTCTCGCCCAGAGCCTTGGCGAAGTGGTCGTCCACTGAGCCAGCCGGGATGGCTGCTGCCTGCTGCTGCTTGGGTGGGTTTATCTGCTTCCACTTATCTCCCAAGGACTTGGCGAAGTGGTCATCAACGGTTCCTGTAAAGGAGAAATTAGTTGAATGCTGTAGGCGTGGTCACCAATTACTTAAGTTAATCATCGAGTGTCTAGTTCACAATCAAAGATACCAGTGAGGTCTAGAAAAAATGACACCCTGGAAAATATGTGAATCCTGATTATATTGTTTATCTATCTCTAACATACTAAAGACTTAGGACGCTAGCAAAACCCGGAATAATCTCTGGTCATATACACATTTTCCTTTCTCTTAATCACCAAATGCATTTAACTGAGAGTGATTGGTATATCAATAAATGCATCGATGACAAAACGAGGTATGCCAAACTGTAATAGTATACATTTATACATGTAAAGTTTAAATAACGAGTCTATACTCGTAGGTTTAAAGGAGTGTGACCAAAAACATACCTGCTATGGAGACGTTGTTCTTGGGCTGTTCGGCAGGGGAAGGATCGGGGTGTTGATACACAGGTGGTGCTGGCGTTGGGGAAGGCGGCGACCGGGAACGCGCGGGGGATGCGCTGGGTGTGAGCGGAGATGCCGGGGCCGAGCCATACACAGCCGGGTAGTTCTGACCAAGCGACCGCCTGAAGTGCTCGTCGATGGAGGTACCGCAAGGATCGCTAGGTAGAATGAAGAGCCGCGCTTCAGAATCTGTTGGGATAAAAACTGTTGGTGAGCTCATATTCGTAGGGACTAGAGTATATGCATAATAGTGTGTGTAAACACCTCATTTTACCATCATAAGAGCTCTTCATTTTTTCTACCGATATTTATCCTAAGAATGGGTATTATTCATGTTTAATGGTTGGGACATTTGAAAACAAGGTACACGTCGTCCAGTTTTTTTTACTGGATATGATGGGCAATGGGGCACAAAATCAGACTGAAGGAACGATGCCCCGCCTCAGTTCAGGGTTTACAAAATGGGTATGACAGTAGGGGAGAAAGTCGCTAAGCCATCTAGCGGATGACTGGGTAACCAGCCTAGATCTTACGCTGGTTCCCTGGTCATCCGCTAGTCTGAGGCAGTGTATCAGTCAACCTTGGCTAGTCCCCCCCTGCTGCTAAAAGCTAGTTTAATTCCGCCGAGCCCCCTAGCGTATGACTGGGGAACCAGCGTACAGTCAACCCTGATTTCCCCCATTCTAGCCAAATATTTGGATTGAAAGCTTAAGTTGGACAGAGCTTTAGTGGACAGCTTTAAAAGTTGGACAGAGATGGTTTCTACTGACGATCGACCCACCACAGTTTAAGTGAATATATGGATATGCTAAGGCGATATGTTAATGTTAACATTTCATTTTCAACAGAAGAGGGCGGTGCTCAGAGGGCGCTCTCATAAGATGGCCCACACTATATGCCAGCTTTATTTTTAACACCGAAGTCAAAAGTCGGGAAGGGCAATTCATGGTCAGCACCTGGGTAATGAGATGATCTTAGTGTCCTGTCGAGTAAATCCGAGCGCCACATGGAATCTACCAGGAGAATGCAATACTATGGACCTGATACGAACCTCTCATACTGGGTCCCTGCAACTCTTACCAATAATGGGAGTTGGCCCGGAGGTAGCAAAGGAATTCAGTGAGCGAAGCAAGCTGCAATCCCATATTCAACTCCTACGACTCTACCATTCCATCATATCTGGGCTTGAGCCCGCGCTCAACTACACTCGTCACCATAGACCTGGAGTGTCCAACCATTACTCATTTCATGTACATGTAGATAGTAACGAAATATCATGCATACCTGGAGAAACTCTGGATGAGGAGATTGGCTGGCTCGGCCGACTAGGGCTGTGGCGAGGCGAGCTGTGGTGAGACGGGCTGTGGCGAGGCGGGCTGTGGCGAGCCGGGCTCACACGTCCCGGGGGCGACCCGTGCCCACTGCCCGGTCTCTGCTGGCCACAGAAGGGCGACGACACCATGGTGATAACTGACGGCCGTAACTGCTGCTGTTGCCCTTTTTGCTGACCCTGATGTTGTTGCTGGTAATGCTGTTGTTGTGACGTTACGGAGGTGGTGAGGTTGAGCGGCGCGGCACTCGCGTCCTCTGGCGGAGAGGTGGGTGGCGGCGGTGGTGGAGTGCGGGCGGTGGCGGCAGGCGGGGGTGGGGATGAGCGGGCGATGGGCACCGTGGGCCGGGAAGACACCATGGGCGGGATGTGAAGATGCCGGCCGGGGACGTGGTCCACTGTACGTGCAGACGACAATCGGTCCAAGTCCAGGATCTTGTAGTCAGATGCCCGCTGAGCAGAGTATACGTCGTGAGGGAAGCTTGAGAATGCCCTGTTGGACAGAAACAAGATAAAGCGATTTAGTTTGGATTCTATCAACCATTCAAAGAGCAATGAAAATTCTCCGTATTTTTAGATGACGCATTTGTTTTTCGATTTGGGAATCATATACTCATGTTATTATATTCCTGCCATTGTATAACACACTGTGCCAGTTACTTGCATTTACTTTCGTCGTAGAGAGTGGCGATCTCTTTCAGAATTTATTCGGTTCCAAGATTACCTTTCACATTTCTGTAATTTTCAATTTCGTGGGTGTAAAAGATATATCACAGTAGTAGCACAATCAACACATTATGTCGTCATAGACTATGGGTATGTCCTGGATTCATACACTGAGTTTATTTTGGTCAACGAAAAACGGTAATCTTTCCAAGACCATGATTATACCATATATATATCCTCAGGGTAAGTGTCAACGATGGGTGTGCCTCTGAAATGGCACCCACGCGCCGATTAATTCTTCCTGGTTATGAGGAGAATTCAAAAGACTTTATACAAACAGGAGACTGTCTCCTACCCTACAAGCGAACACTACAAGGTTACCACACTCTGTTATTAAGACATCAAGGCGTCGCGTTTTTAGTTGGTAAAGTAAAACAGACGGAAGGATGCATCTTCCTCTGATTAACTTTCGCATTACAAACAAGATAAAAGGCATACTAACAATTTTAGAGCGGGACAAGCACCTGGCAGTTTACCAATGCATTTTTATAAGATCTAGCACCGTGGATCTAGACATGATTTATCTTTCCTTTTTGGGGTGCTTCATATAATATTTATATCTTTTAACTGCTCTTTTGCTAATGGAGGTAGCGTGTTTGTCTTTTTTAATCCATATTGGAATTGTCGTCTGCCATTACCACCATATAGGTCGGTGGGCAAGTGACCGTGACGAGCGTTCCTTCGCTGCCGTCAAGCCGTATGAACGTCGGTAGGGTCGCTGCTAACACCGCCTACCTACACCACACCCCCTCCCTCAACCAACATCATACGCCGCGGCAGGCGCCAATCGACATAGCTGGAATACCTGAGGCCCGCGTGATCCCGACTTGCCGCCACGCCGCCTGAATGAAGAACACGGCGCCCTAGGGCGATCACGCCGAGCTTTATTTATCCCCCTCTTTACCCACGCAGACATACGCACACATACACACAGACACCTCACACAGTAATCCTTCCCACATGCACCTGACAACGACTGCGACTATAGAGTGAGTATATCAAGAGGGCAGACGATTAGGATTAGGCCTATCATAAACAAGGTATTCTAAACCAGCTACCTCCGACGTCACGCCGGAAGTGAGCTGCGGCTGCCCCGCGTCCGACTCGCGTCGCTTATGACATCAATATTTCAGGCAAACTATGGAAGGGTTGGTTGACGCATAGTGAACACACCATTCCATTGAGTATAAATGATCAATACCAAGGGCAAGCTTTCTTCTTAGTAAAGGATGCCTTCGGTGTCTCACGCATGCTACCCATCCGAGCATTGAGAATACCCAAAGCACGATTCGTTTTTGGACATACCATTTCTATGGGAAAAAATTGCCCTAGCCACTTTGTCGGTGCGACTCCATTCCCTGCCCGTGTCAGTGCGCATGCTCTGCCTGGGAATGGCCGTTAAGTGGTTATTGGCAGAGACAACAGGCTGATGACGTATTGATCATGCTCAGCGTCCGCCGCCATTGTTCACTCGTTAACCCCAAGTCACTGAGGTCAAAAGCCAAAATGGCAGACGACGCACAGCATCAGGCACCATTGCCTCGTTAACCCTCAATTCACCTGCGATGAAATGATATTTGTTTGACATTTCATTTTTTATTTGTGGCGAGCTTCGTCATGCTTATCTCATTGGGCTGAGAACAGGCGTAGAGGGTGGTGGGTAACAAAAACGTACACAACTATTTTTATCCATTGGTGGTCCGGATAATCGGACGACCGACATTCCCCGAAGATCGGTATCCGGCCCACAGACATGTCGACGCCAATCGTCTCATTCACCTCACGTGACCTGAAGTCAGTCCGCATAGTTCCAGCGGCATCCACGAGGCGGTGGCTGGCGTCCGAGTTCACCTCTGACCCCTCGTGTTTGGCGCGCCTCCAGACCGGGCCTCGCGTCATCAACATAACTTGCATAGAGACCGGCGACGCAGAACCCCGCGTAAACAATGTGCGGGTATTTTTCAATGGGAGGCGGTGGTGCTGTGGGCTTGTCGGCATCTCGCAGGTCTCTCTTGTCTATCCCGTTCTCCAGGCCTCGGCTCATCAGCCTGACGCGCAATATGAAGTATTCCATCACCGTGTTACCCGGGCGCCGGCGCGCTATGCGCCCTTTTCGCGCCGGTCATCCGCTAGTCGTCGGCGTCCGCTCCGTCATAAAGCGCGCTGATGGCCGATACCCGGCGTTCCGCGCGGCGCCGTCCATTAATATGTTGCTTGGTTGTGGGCAGCTATGTCGTTAGGCCTGACTTCCCAAAGTCCCCGGAATGTCCATCACCAGCCGCGATGAGCTGCAGGGTGGGCGGTATTAGGGGGTGTCGGCGGTGCTGCCAGTCCAAGAGAAGTGACGGGCAGCAGTAAGATGAACAGAGGGTGGAAGGTGGGCAGCAGATACTCAAACAGGTGGCAGTGGCCAAGAGAGTAATTGGCACAGGTGAGAGTGAGGTAGGGTGGGGTGAAGAAGATAGAAAACAATGGAAAGGGAGCTTAAATGGCGGGAAGGCTGAGGTTAGCGTTTTTCGTTGGGAAAATACCCCCAACTATATGTGCGTAAGCGTGTTTGAATAAAGGAATTATATATAGACTGGGGTTGGGAATAGGATCGAGGGTTTCGATAAGCTATCCGAGCTGTGTGATCCTTATTGTACTGAGGGCTCAATAATAGGGAGTAATCATGGAGTAAATGAGAGGATTCACAAGGAATAGATAAGACGTAGCTGAACCACTGAAAAGAAAATCCTGTGGAATTTAAAGCGGGGAAGAGACCGAATGAAACGGCAAGCGGAGGCATAAGCTAATGAGAGCAACCTGGCAGGGTGGGTGAATGGGAGGAGGGGAGGGGGTAGACTGGCTCCAGTCCCTGCATCCTGTCTACTCTCCTCGCTGGGATACAGGATTCATGGGCCAGTCAGAGAAGGATACATACTTTAATGAACTTTATTCTGATTCTGATTAATCATTCAATGAATGTTCATAATCAAAGACTTGAGAAAGTCTAAGGAGGGGGTACAATAGGGAATGTCGAGAAAAGATAAGGTGGGAAGAATATAAAGAAACCGATGAAGCACTAAGTATTTATCCTGCTGACGTCTACAAGTATACCTGGAAGATCCTGGCTGTAACATTATATCTAAAGGCTATGTCACAGTTATTAGTACTACAACAAAAATTTAGTTCAGGAATTCAATCAAAGCCATAAATACCTCAGGACTGGCAACGCAAAAGACAGAATTTTACTCTCACTCTACATGATGACAGCTTAATTTGGGGGTATCACAAACATCTGAGGGTAGGTTCTATACTAGGATTCAAGTCTGTTGATGGGCTGCAAAACAACTAATAAATCTTCTTGCGAACTCTGATCCGCATAAAGAATACCGCAGACAAAAGGTGCCTAGATCATGTCGGCCTGTTACTCAGAGCTGACCCATCCTGGTCGGTGCACTTGTGCCTGTTGTGTCAGATAGAGACGTCTCTTTTGCTGACCGCTGGTCATCTAGCTCGCCGCCGGCCATAAGTCTGACGCCAAAACTGGCCACCACGCGGAGCCACCCGCCTGCGGGTCCTATGGGAACAACACCACGTCCAGCACGGTCTGACGGGCACCAGCCGTGCCCAGGGTTCGTTAGTAATCTTCGAGGAACATTGTTGGACAGCGCATGATAGGCGATCCTAAAAATAGTCTAGCTTTTTACACACAGACCTCTTCCGAGTCTCAGGGTACACAACCACCGAACACCGAGTGTAAATGAAAAGCGATGGCTAAATTTGGCAAGCATATTAACATAAAATATATAAGGATAATAACACACCCCTAAGAACTGATAATGCAATATCTTCGTGAAAAATAAAACAGCGCGTAAATTCCTAATATTTGACAATGATATATATTATTACCCGAAATACTTACCATGGTTAAATCAATGGCGGGGAATTGAAGGTGAGCACATTAAAGAATTCCCTTCACGGAAGGCTTGCTTATGCATACAAACAATATCTAACAACCCCCAGCACCTTACCACTGGTACCTTCTGAACATTAATTGACTTACGTTTGCGTTCCCGCGCAGCGCCGGTTGTGGTTCTGATCGTCTGCGCTGAACGCGTCGTTCGTTTGTGGGTTCACAGACAGGTGGCGATACTTGTATTTGGGTGGCAGATCGGCAACGTCTTCGTCCAGCGTCCGCTTCAACGCAGCGTCCCCTGGTGAGAGAAAAGGAAAAGGTGCCACTGAGGATTATGTTTGGAATTTGTCTTCAAACGTTTCTAACACATTTTCCTGGGAATGACAATGGAAGTCGATTTACCGCCTTTCGCGATCGTCCAATGGAATATCCCCACATTCCAATTCAGATAACAATTATCAATGTTCAAATACTACCAATAACTGAGAAATGCTTTGTGGATATCCGGTACAGATTATATCAGGGATGCAAGTTGGGGTAAAAAAACAATGACAGTGAGGGATCAAAAGATAAGGGAAATCTCAAGTTTTTACATGGGTCAGTGGAGAGGTTAAGTTGGGGATCATGGGCTGTGGCTGAATTGGGTTATTTAGCAGATGGTATGTTAATGTTACACAAGAAAAACATACTTTTTTATTTTGAAAATGAAAATATGAATACCGGCATCCCCATGTCGAACTGACGCATTCTACGAAAAGAGCAACTGTCTACTCCCAAATTTCTTTTAAAACTTTAATAATTGCGAAGAGCCAACGTTTGGACAGGAATGAACGCAGGAGGGAACAACACGTATTACACATAGGTCATCACAATGTAGTAGTCTGAAAGAGAAAACCATTAACAATTTTCAAATGTCTCATTACTAACGAACGATGGGCACCTCAAGTTGACTCACTGATATTCATGTTAATTTCGTGCAGGGTGGCTTTATCTTTGTATATCACTGAAAAACTCCCTCCTTCGCCTCCTCCCTTTTAATGTTAACGAATGGAATGGGGTGAAGTGGAAGTGTTCTAACACCCACATTCCTTATATATCCCGAGTATGCATGCATGGAGATTAAAACATTGTTTTTTCCCAGAAGAACAAATTCTGATCAATCATCTACAACTGTCTGACACCTCTTTGAGATCCAGCAATACATGTATGTCATCTACAATAAAATACCTATTCTTTATAGTTTAGTTTGTACAGATTAAAGGTGGAGAAAGAATAGAAAAAAAGAAGAAGATTCGCAATAGTTTGAGTTCAGTTTAAAGAGATCCTAAACAACCACCTATTTGTGTTTTGAGTTCAGTTTCCTGGGATCCAGGAACATGTGGCAAGCAGTGCATTGGTTGTGCCCGAATTCGGACACGGACATGTTGGTAAACGTAGCCAGAATTATGATCTCATCTGTCATATAAGATTAAAGTGTGGGCGTGGTGAGGGACCAGAGTTGACTCACTATAACTAGACACACCATCCTGACGTCCGTGAGTACCAGTGGTGACAGAGGAGGCCCTTATGATGCAATAAGGTTATTCTGGACACTTTTGTTCGTGATTACTGGGACTTGTGCAATATTAAGTGTATCATGTGGTTTACGTGAGTTATAACCATCTCTCAGTATAACTATCTCTCAGTTCCTCGACTACCAACTCTACTTGATTAATGCATGTTGAGTGAGGTTTTTAAATCATTACAACTAGAGAGCAGCCTTGTAAAGGTGTTAGAGTTGGTAATTTAACTAAATGATATTTGTGTGGAGAACTGCGTCAGTGTATGTCCTCTTATCTAAATCTAAAAAAAGTATATTATTTAACCTGCTCATGCAGGTCATGTAAGTAAATAAACTCATAGTGGAGCATAACATAACATGTTCAATGTATAAACATTAATTTCCAGTTGTTATGATATGGTAAATTTGGAATTCTAGTAAATAGAATATATAGTGGTCTGGTAACTTTCCGTTATTACTTAAGTTTGTAAATAATAGTAAAGCAAGTGAGTTTGTTGTGTCAGCGCACGCCGACGAGTTCAATTTTAAATATTCATTAAGTTTACTTATCGTTGAACTGAAATTTTGACTACAAGCCACTTGTATCTTGAACCTGAGATTTGTGGATATGGCAAACTCTGCCCACCTATATGTTCATACTAGATTTGCTCTTTTTGATGTTATAAGCTAGAGGGAAATAAGTAAATAGCATAACGACATATCTGACAGACATTATTAATACTTGACAAGATCCTTCTATAGCAGAAAACTATTATCTTTAAGATCTCTACAAACTGCGGCTATGGGCTCGTGACTTAGGTACGACTACGCAACCATTCTGACGTCACAACGATCCCAAATCTGCGGGTGGATCCTGCAGTATTATGGAGTTGGGAAGCCGCGTGGGTATGTTTGTTCGTAACCACGTGTGATTACTTTGTCATCACCTCCACCCCCGTCGGGAATTTACCATCGAAAAGTTTCCAACATTCAATATCAGTTTCCGATCACAAAACATCCTTTTTATATGAATTTCAAGATCAATAGAGAATTATTATTGTATTATGCAGGGATATCAGCTGGGGTCAGGAAGAAAAGTGGAAATCTTTTTCAGGTAGAATTTACTGCCTCAGAGAAACTGAGAAACATGGAAACTACACCAATATTAACTATGAAACAGGGCTGAGGATGAGGGGAGAGATTCAAATCACTGCTTTGTCGGCATGAATGATGCTCAATTTACAAGGTTTTTTTTATACGTGAACACGAATCTTTATAAACGGGAAATGAAAACAAGGATTCCCATTGGAAAATTGGAAAACCGACATCTCTGCCCGCACGACCAGGCATCATTGAAGAAGGATTTCGCAAAGCACGAGCTATGTGGCGCGTGACTACGTCATGACGTCAGTAGCGGTTCGTGAGAAGTAAACAAACACAAGAAAGCAAACCTATAAGGTACAATCACAATGTCAACAAACCACGCTGCCACAGCACTTCCCAACTTGTGGTAGTTATTAAAAAGGGAGATTTAAAGGGAAGTGTTATTTTTCTTCACGAACTGAGAATACGGACCATGAGATGAAATCCTACTGAAACCAAAATACACCACTTTAAAGAGTTTCGATGGAATGACCTCGAGTATATTAAGCATCTAAAACCTTTTGAAATAAAGCAGTCATCCAATTATATAATAATTGTTAATTGGGGTTTTTCCCCCATAGACTTAACATTGGGAACTCGTATCTAACACCCATGAGATATTCAGGAAAAATATCCAATGGGGAATTATATCACAAATGTTAGCCCATTGGTCAATGTAAAGGGTGAGATAAATTCAGAAACTTTTAGGGTCAGGGCGCGATCCCCAAGTTTATGGTCAGAGCGCGATCCCATCTTGTTTTAATTGCTATGTAATTCACGCGGCTTTGCCTTGTGAATTACTACACGATTCAAACTCGATGGGATACGAGCTCAGACCCTAACTTTCATAGATTTCGTCTATAATATATATTTACATATATAGTCAAGAGGCTCAGTGGGAGGATACGGTGGGTATGGGGTAGGTGTTGAATACAAATGAGTTACCAACGAATATGTATCCCTATGTTGCTGATATCATTTGGTTATTACCTCAGGCTTCCTTACTATCCCGTCCCTAAAGTAAAGCAGGACCACTAACTTATTCAATCAAATATCAAAAGGATGTTGTAGTTGTACCATCCGACTTCCCTTGCTGTATCATGATGTTGAAATACACGCACCTTACCCCTGATATATATTTGAATGAAGCTCAAAGTAACTGTAAATTGTTGGAAGATGTTTGTACATGGGATAGACACGATCATTCCAAAAACTAACAAATCATCAGAACTGCAATCCTTAATCTACGGTGTTTGCCTCTTGACCCCCTAAAAAGACACATCGGTGTTGTGGGGATCGTTTCATTCATAGTGAGGTATTACTTACAGATGAACACAAACATAGGCCTGAGACTGTTCTTCACCTCCCTAATCGTTCTAGACTACTCTTTATGCCAGGGGAGGGAAATGGGGAAATGGGGGAGGGAGCGGTCTTCGAGGGGAACGAGCATCCAAATTCCACTATGGGTGGACTTCATGATACAAACCCAGGGATATCCTTTGAGGTCAGACAAACAAGTGGAAATATTGTTATTGTCAAATTTACTGCCTCACAGAGACTCGAGAAAAAGTGGGAAACACGTCGGTGCCAGCCACAGGGTGGAGCTGAATCTCGGGGGCGGGGGGGGGGGGGGGGGGGGGATAAACTATTAATAGGCACGAATGAGGCTCATTGGTTTCATTATCTTTGTTTTACACAAGGTAAGGGAATGTTCTGAAAATGAACAAAAAAGAATTCTCATGGAATATCATAAATCAGCCATCTCTGCAAACCTACAGGTCGTCATTCACCCCCCCCCCCCCCCTCCCCCCACTCTTCCTCCCCTCCAGCACTACACAACAGTGTTCACCGGCAGATCCCATTAAACTGTAGCGCGCAGATGTCACTGAGATGTACCTACGTTTGTGGCAGTGCCGACACGGACACCCGTAAGAGGTCGCCACTGTGCCGGGCGACGCCCGCGCGGCCGCGTCTCTTCCGCCTCCAGGAGTGAAAACGCCCGGGTGGGGCGGGCTCTGGGCACCTTTCCCGCCAAAATCCGCTCCTCCAGGGTTGAACATCTCCCCGACACTCATCCCAAACCACGTGACCGCTGCCAGCGTCGGCCCCGCGCGTGTCTCTCTCAGTGACACGTGGTGGTGATGGCGCCAGCTTTTTCTCCAACCGAACACCCTTGTGTGTATTTGTGTGTGTGCGTGTGTGTGTGTGTGTGAACGGTTATGTCAAACTGCCAACATGTGTGCGAGGATCTATGACGAAGGCCAGGCCGTGCTGGTCGCTCTATACTCCAGTCACTCCCACACACAACTTTCCCCTACGTTCACACTCGGTTTAAGTCTGGGAATTCCGGGTGTAGACATGGACACTGGTATAGGTAATCAGCAGGTACGGGATCCAACAGGTGGGGATCGAGGCGAGTCGGTGCTCTGTGACTGGTGCGATCCTGTATGTGGCAGAGAACTGGCGCCCGCGTTGTCCTGGTAACAACTGTCACCAGACCTACTATGTGAGTAGGGGCTGGCGGTGGTGGCGGCGGTGGTGGTGGTGGTACCGTGGTGCTGGTAAGTGATGGTGATCCTCCTGTACCCACGCTTGGTTCTCCTGGCGCCCGTATCACTGTACTCGTGTGCACCTTAGCGGCCCCTGGTGATCTGGCGGTCAATACAGGTTGGCAGTGCGTTGCCCTCTAACCTGTGGCGAGTGCGTACAGACAGGTGACCAGGCCGCGATGAGATCAGCGTCCACCCCCGCCCAACCTGCACTACACCCTCCCACCCGGCGCCCGAGTTAACGTCGCTCTCTCTGTGTCTGAGTCATTGGTGCCAGTGACCAGAGTCCCGTATGTACGTCCTCTACTCGTGACGACCTGAGTGTGGGACGCCACATCATGACGTCATCCAAAGGTACTTAGTGCGATGCCCCAACGACGATATAAGGTGGGCTCAACCGTCGAAGCCCGGTACAAGACCTTTTCTCACCTGTCTCACTTTTCTATGATATTCCACTGTGACCGCTTTCAGGTGGGGGATTCCCCAAAGGTTAATAACCTAAATATCTAGAACTCTTATAGATATTGACGGGGTTGCATTGGTCATAACGGAAAAGGTGATAGTACAAAAGAGAGTGCGACACGCTGTTCCAAGGAAAACGATGCAGTACTCAAAGGACACCATATGATATACACTAGTCTCTCTCTATATTTATGATGGGACGGAGGGATCCGAGCGTTCCCCTGGTGGCGGGAAGAGAACTATTTCCCCCTGTTGGCGGGGACGGAAACTAGGTACGGTACGGCCTGAAGGCTGTCAGTTTTGGTGACGGCCATATGTGATTATGTTTAGGGTGAAAAAAAAGAGCACATACGGCTACCCACAACGCTCCCCCTCTCACGACTGCTGCGGTTGTTCCCATCGTGTCGACACGACTGTTGGAGACGCAGGCGAGTCGGCACCCCCCCCCCCCCCCCCCCTCACCCATTCAACCGCCTCCCCAGGACATCCGACCAGGAGGAGGACCGGCCCGTAAACCCACCACCTAACTCTATGTTATGTTATACCGCGCTCCACTCGGAATCTGCCGCACGCCACGGACCAGGTCAAAACTTCTAGTAATATATATCTCACCAGAACACAGAATGTAGACAACAACAAAAGCGCCATATGGAACATTATTCTAGGCTATTTTCATTTTGACCTTAACGAAGTAAATACTACAAAACTATAACGGCATACAGGTGGGAGTTCAAGGTTTATTACCCGATCTATGAATATCCAACCAAAAGCTATATATTGGTGATGATTATAACAGAACGGGAAGTCATTTTGATCACTTCGTATAACTCATTTATAGCTTCGCTGAAATTGTTTGTAGTTTCTACAATTCTTTTAATATGTAAAGTTGTCATCACATGAATGCATATATGCATGATAAGCTGAAACCATATTATGGCTTAATTTTAAGCAGTTTGATGACTTGACGGCACAATAACACGACGTGGATTCGCCTCCAAAGAAAAGTTCGGAACAGAGGTAACTGTAAGGGAGGCATAAACCGTAACTAACTTTTGCAGAGAAGAGTGGCCACCAGAGTAGGGTAGGCTGCAGGACAGTGCGAAGCAAAGATCAAGTGTAATCTTCTGGTGCAGAAACAAAGACCAACGCAGAATATTAGATCGAGAAAAAAACAACATAGATACATATGTAGTATCTTAGGAAAATAGTTTTTCCTAAATGGAGTACCACTTACACCCCCACCAGGGACCAAGGAGGCACACCACGGAGAGAGTTTTAAAACAATGTATCTTAGGAAAATATTGTATATCATGAATCCAGAAAATTTTACAACAAACGAATTTGTCCCTCTCATGAAAATGCCTCTAGGGCTTACTTCAAAGGTTGGCATGGAGAAATAACGTCTTTCAGTAGTTTCCATGCCGGTATTTCACCCATGCAGCTCAACCATTCCGAACACGACAATAACTCTATTTCTAAGTCTGACGTAAGGCAGGGAAATAACTGTATTGGTTGCGCTTAGATCCGCACATGGATCCATTGGCCTCAGGTGGAGATGAGTGTTTATGGTGGTGGTAGCAGTGGTGGAGGGTGGTGGGCGGCGGTGGGGGTCACGATGTTAGACGCATGGAATGGGGAGGGGGCGATATGGCAGAGATGTGTGGCACAATGTGGTGATGTCACAATGGTTGGCAGAGGGCCCCCACTGAAAACACCACCACTGCTGCTACCACATAATGATCGCGGCACTCTGTGTGAGGGGTATGTACAGCAGGGATCCAGGCAAGCTTGTGTAGGTGGTGGGGGCCTATCCTCCCACCACCACCCCCATCACCATTAGAACCATATCCTACGAACTCAACAAGCATAGAGGCATAGCGGCACACACACACACACACACACACATCCCAGCAATGCGGGAGTAACCCCCACCCACCCAGCACCGCCATCCTCACTGTCCCTACACACACGACAACTAATGGAATGTGCCATACCAAAGAGCACCTGGTTAAAACCATACCCAAATGACTGAAATACAAGCAACCTTATAACTTCGAATGGAAAGTGCAATCCGGCGTAGACTATTGCGGCTATGATATATACATTTGATGATAACACTAAAATTGAAACTTGTGATATCAAGGTTATTTATTGATAGAATGTCTGACAATGTGAAATATGCCAATTGGATATCAACGTGTGCGCATGTATGGGCTGCTTATTCGGTTACTATTCATTTCATTGGCCGAAAACAATAACAAATACCAGGAAATATACCAAATATGTAACAAATGTTTTTGAGGGGTTTATGGCTGATCCATAGAGACAGAGATGAGGGATGTGACACAATATCCACACAATGGCAAGGGGTGACAGAAGGAGTACTGTTAGAAGGCTTTGTTTACCTCGGTGGTGCCACGAGGCCCATACCTCTCCGGGCGTCATGAGCTCACACAGCTCCGTCATGGCCAGGGGTTCTTTTAACGACGACCACTGAATCCGTTCGTCTAATCCTGCTGCTGTGGGCACGCAGCCTGTTTTCAGTCCTGCCTTTTACTGTCTTCAGCTGATATGGCAACAGGCACGTAGAGTGCGGGGCGTGGCCTATAAGTTGGGAGGTGCTCCTGTAGCTCAGTGAAGCGGGCTCGGAAGCAGATGGAAGCTACAACGTTAGCTCCTTCTGACCGCAGCTTTGTACATTCGTCACACCGGCTGACCGGGGCTTGTGCGGGGCTGGGAATGCTTGCTGCTGCTGCTCCTTCTGCTCCTCCAGCTGCTGCTCCGTACTGAGGTACAACTATTCCCCCAGTCGTTACAACTCTTAGCGGATCCTTTTTTTCCTGTTCGCTTGTTGTGCTCGTGCACCTCACGCTGTAAAGGTTGGCGTGTAGTGACGGGCTGACGACGAGGTGACTCCTAGCTCGAGAGGAAGTGTCAGCGCGGGCCTGTCCTACATCCACAAGCCTTGTTTGCCCAGTATTATCATTACGTTATGCCGAACTCGCGAGGAATGCCAGCCACGCCGTGTACGCGCCCAGCCACCCCTCCGACCCGCCGCCCTGACACCTAGCGGCGGAAAAGGCGAACTAGGCCAGGAATCCCTGGATCGCGTGCTGTGATTGGCTGAGCGCAACTCTACGGGAGGGTGTATGGGGCCCTGATAGGGGAATATGCTGGAAAATAGGTAACAATGCGGGGAATGGGGGCTCTGATGGGGATTTCACTCCCCAGCCAAAGTTGTCAACGTAACCAGGCACTGGTAAACTGCACCGATTTAGATGCTTACCCGCCCTCCTAAGTACCTTCGCGTGAGATAGACTTAAACAGGAAAAGTATAAAACAATAGCATAGAAAAACTGCAGGCACAGTTCAGTGTTCATACTGAGATTCATCTTCCACGTGTATAATTTGTTTAATACAATAAGCACCAACTTACTGACACTACGATCGTATGTGTGCCAAGTCTGGCATGCCATTATCACTTGTATTGCATGTATTGCATTGTGACCGATCCAATTTAAAATGGGGGTGAGACCATGCAATTGTGTGCCGACGTACACACCATTCATTGAATCATTGTTAATGCATATAACTGTTCAGGGTAGGGTATAGGTGAAAGTGTATGTGAGGGAACCCCGATATGACATTTCTGTGGTCTGCCCAATAGAATCGCTACAATGTTAATACCCTCCCCCTCCCCCAAACACACACAAAGAAAGACCACATCGTCCTCACCCCGGACACGGGTTGCCCTCGTACCACATGGCTGTCACCAGGTGGAAGGCCCTGCGGTGCAACTTGACCAGCTCACTGGTCAGGTATGTGGCTCTACCTGGCGGCAAGTGACCCTGTGGCATTGGTCATAGTGACCAATACCACAGAAGTATCATCCTCTATTGCGGCGGCTCTAATGACAGTATCCGTAATACCAGCAATAGCGACTTCACGTAACCAACAACTCTAAAACCGCCAGCGATATCTATCAGCGACGCCCTTCCAAATCCTTTGATAACTTCAACATCACCTCCACAACAAACCCCCTAAAACCACCGGCTTTACTATTTGCACCAATAACAATAGCACAAGGAGAAAACCGATACATAAAGGCAGGAACCTGAACGAAGACTAGGCAAGGAGGGAGGCAGGGAATGAGGAATGGAGACGGGGAGTCGGGAAGGAGGGCAGTTAGGTAGGAAATGACAGATCGAGGAAGAGAAGCTAGAGGGGGATAGACAGGCAGGCAGGCTGACGGGTACATAGAGATGCAGGGCAAGGAGAGGATCAGGAAGGAAAGTAGTCTGGCATACAAGGAGACAGAGGCAGGGAGATGCAGGCAAAGGGTAGGGAGGCGAGGAGACTAGGGGAGTGAGGTAAGCAGTAGAGGCAGGCAAGGCAGGTAACAGCAGAATCGGTCCATTTGCCATGTTCAAGCATGGAGGTGTATATTTCACTTTCTTGTTTCTCATGGTTGAAGCACAATGGATTATCTGCTTTTTAAGGGGCCGCAAAAGAGAACAGTCCCAACATCTCAATTACCACCATGCACACATTCTACCAACGAATACATACACATTTACATAGCTACACTATGACAACTGTGTCATTACTCATACTGCCCCTAGTGACCTGCCTGTTCATTTTTGAACCTGATCACACTTTAAACCCTCACCCTCCCACCACCAGCTCCCAGACGGAGAGTGCGTTCTAACAATACACTTCCGGTCCCCTGGTGGTCTTAATCTCCGATATATCGTTTCCGGTCGCCAACCCTGGAATTCCTGTGATAGAATCTACCCAATCCCTTATAATTCACCGAGGCTACAAGCCGTGTGAATTGGACCACTTGGCGCCAGATAGTTATAAATACTTTTTCAGCGGGATATATTAAAAGTACATGCACATGTAATTCGAAACCAGTGTTTTCGTGGTAACGTCCTTTTTTCAATTCAACATAATTTACGGACAAACAATCACCGGTGTTCGGATGATTTCTATGTATGCGACAGGAACGTATGCAGACAGATATACACCACAATGACCATCAATGAAGTCACCACATAACTGGTGTTGAACCGGCATATAGCAGCATATCTGTGAATAAATTGTTCTTCTCTATAGGCATTTTAGAGCTGTTTAAGAAAAAAAAATCATATACGGTTTCGAGGACGCACCATTCAGAAATGATTTTTGTAACCTATATGTAGGAGGACTGAGTAGTGGTGAGAGGTTTAATGTCAACCTCTAAAAACTAATTAATACATATCATCCATGGTATATGAAGTATCCATTGGGAATGTAGCGGGACTCAGTAAACCACCACCCGTTACTTAAAAACTGTCAGATACCATAATCATGGTATACATATTTAAATACATGGTATGCGGCCTCAAATCCGCAGTATACGGAAAAATCGTCCCTTTGTACTATAGAACAAAAAAGTCCCTATTGATATATCCTTAAATATTGTAGCCAATGTTTAATCAATTGGAGAAGGTGGATAATAAATACAACAAACGATGGTCTTAAGGACAGGCAGTTCTGACATCCACTCGAGGTTAACGTTGTAAAACACTCGCTGACGCTCATGCATTACTACGCGCTGACCTGTGGTGGTTTACGGTCGCCTGTCAACAAAACCACCGATTATTGTCTATGTACATGTACATATATACATAATCATAATCTGGATATAGCTTTGTAATCTGTATTCGCAGTCATCAGGACACACTTACGTTCTCTGTAGTCCGAGCATTTCGACGCTATGTCAGACGACATTCATGTGTGCCATATCTACGTCCTGCCGTCGGGTCGAAACCAAAAGAATGCTGAAATGTTCCCAAACCAACCGCAAAGAGGCCGCGCGGACACACAGATCATGACGTCATAGGACTGCCATCAAGACAAGGATTCAGAACGGAAGGGTTAGGCCAGAGACAGGAGGCGGCGATGCGCTGGACAAGAAACGTAAGTGAATAGGCCAAAAGATGATCTCATGATGTCCCTTATAAAACAAATGAAATAATCAAAGACCGAACTGAGAATATCCCAACTACTCTGGCATTTATATTCATCCATTCCTTTGTACTGCCCTTGGAGCCTGTACCGATGTTTTTCTGTTAATGTGTCGAAACCCTAGCTCAGATTCGATTCAATATGAGCACAACGTATGACGGACAAATGGACGGTTGAGCTTTGGTTGCTAGATGGATATTTTATCAACTTTTGTATCTATTGTATATTCGTGAATGTAATTTTTTTTTTGTATATTCGTGAATGGTTTTTATATTGGCAGGGAGTCTCGGGGCCGTTTAAGCCCTAAACATGGTCTAAGGATTGTGGCCTGCACGGGAAGCCCCCAGAAGTTCCTCCATTTTAGCTTTTCTAGATGGATTCCTCACTTCAGCTGACAGCTGAAATTGCAAGAATTGCGCAAATATTACTCACCATCTTTCAGATATTCATTTTCAACCCTCACCCCAAACACATTTCTCCTCGGATTCATATTGGTCTCAAGAATGACCCCTGGGGTGTAACAAGATCCGGAAAATCAAATGTCAGTATATATAATATACATATACCACCGTGAATGACTTTTAGTAACATTTTAGGCTGAACCTTCAGTGCCAGACTTTTAATGCGTAGAAACTGCCTGTGTCATCTAAAGTCTATAGTATCATATAGGGGGTTAGATGATTTCTTGAGGCTTCAGGCCTTTGCATCCAACATTATGGTCATTCAGTCTGTGACAGAGTGACCTGTGGGGCCATGTATATGCTATGCTGTTTCCCATTGACATATGTATTTGTAATGGTGACAGATTGACTCAGCATGCTTCTCATGGTAAAACTAGGAGAAGTTCCAAGTTGAATGTCCAATGGTTGTTTGGCACGCTCCGCCCTTTGTATTCACCATGTAAGGAATACTGGCCAAGTTAACGGTTAGCCGCAGCACATCTCAAGTCTCATTACCCTCACCGACCGTGTGTACTTAACAGAACGCTTTGTCTGTATGAGTTGAGTACCCCGTCTGTCCTTGGGCGCTTGGCTCTATATCTAAGACTGATTTTCTGTTTCAATGCACTTCGTTCTTCGTTCGAGATACATTGGTCTTCTCGCAGTTATTCCTGTGTTCAAAGTTGCTCTGACTTTTAATCAATGTGGTTATTTGTATTTAAATGATTTGTCTTTGTGATATGTGTGCTTGTTGTCTACAGCTACCGGGATCTATAATTCTGCATTAGCGACAGGCCTATCTCTTGTTGGAACTATTTGAGTTCTATTTAACAATACCCTTTAATAACAGTGATATCCGTGAAATAGATCTGATTGACCATTCATAAACAATGCATAGTGTACATTACAAGGATCGACTGGCAGAGTTGCATGCGTGGGTTCTTTAAAATAATATGAAATAAAGCGTTGCCTCAGTTTCTCGATTTGTTAATTATCTGGTGGCTACTAATGTTTGAAATTCTCGTTTCTAGTTGGGTTTTGATGGTAAACACAAGCCGCTGTCAAAAATGCATGAGAACATGAGACAGCGAAGGTATCTGTATAGCGAGTGGCGGCACCTGGTGTTTTATACAAGAACTAATTCTTCCAGTCTCAAAATCGCTTTTAAGGCCTCTTCAGGCCCCGAATTTGTGCCCACAAAACCTTCACGCCCCTTTCGCGTCATTTTACCCCACTCTAAGGTATCACACCATACCGACATACCCTCACACAATATGCCAAGAATTTAGCCTAATAAATCCCCGAATCCCTTACATCACCTAGATCTCCCGCTCCACCCCATCTGGAGCTCGCATTCCGACCCTCGTACCCTCCACGTACATCGAGAGTACACAAACAAATTCAACGAAATTCTTGTAGGTAGTAATATCGACATTGTGTAAACAATTGGTAAAAACCACCGACAAAAGCGAGAAAGAGTACACTGATTTCCGTGAGAAATATGGTAGAAATCCTTTTCAAACACTTAACTTTGATTGGGGTTTCATCGTTTTATGGTCGTACAGAAGTACGAGAATATCCATATATATCAACTATGGATACTAGAAATAAGGCGCTACAACCACTCTTGTGTTCCCTTTTTGGGACTCTTTATCAAACTTGTGTAACAAACCGATGCTATGGTATACAGTAGTACCCTACAGTCGATGTAAAACTACCAATCAAAAATCACCTGCTATCTCGAGTATCTACAATACTAGAGACACCGATGTAAATATGTTAAACCATGTTGATCGGAATTTGTTGGTAGAATAATGTATGTGGATTGAAGCAAATGAATCTTTTTTTTTTAAATGAATACAACAAAGACAGCTGAACTCAAACGGTACATTTATACATGTGTATATCATATGGACTGTGAATGGTGGTGGGCTAACAGATTATGCAGGACGGTAGAGGGGTGTACATGCGTGTGTGTTCGGGGGTGGTTGAGGAGGGACCCTCACCACACACTTCCCGCGCTACCGCCAGTTGGAATGCACAGCGCTGAGGAATGGTGCCACTTGGCTTCAACCAGAAGACAGGGCTGTTGTAGGATCTCGGGTAAATTCTTGAGCTGGCAGGGAAGGCGGCCCTGTCCCCAGCGCCGGGCGGCTGACGCCAGTTACCCACCTGGAGCGGGGCGGTTTCAGGTATGGTCGTCGTCTCTAGAAGGTCCAGTGGCTGCCAAGGGTGGGCGCTGTGTGGGCCAAGCCCCTTAAACAGCCCCACACCCCCATCCTGCCCAGTTCCACGTCACAGACACATGTCGTACCTTCCACACACTGCCCGATTCATAATCATCTACGTGAACTCACTGCCATAATCACAGGCTTTGATCTTAGAGAAAAAAAAGCTTCGTCATATTATCAAAAATATTTTGAAATCTACGACAATACTTGGTGTAATTGAGTTATTATTTAGAGCACGTCCGGAGATGTTCTAATAGAGGCATCGAATTTTAAGGTGAAAGGCAGATTCCATTTCCCAACGACATCGGATTGTGTTTCACAATATGTCGGAATAAAATTGGAAACACATTTGTATATTTCACATCTGCTAATCTAATCATAGTACATGAATTTTACAACTTATGCGAGTGCATTTTCAGGATTGCGAAAGAGTGTTTGAAGAGTTGGGAGAACCTATCAAAATATGGCAGAAATATCAGAACAAAAACAGACAAGTCATGATGATTCTGTTTCAACCACAAAGCGTCTCACCCCCCTCCTCCCGCTCTGGAACGTCCGTCCATTCCACCCATACCAACCCCGCCCGTCTCACCCCCTACAACGTCAAATTTATATCCCAGAAAAAGACAGATCACCAAACTATACAACTGCTTACACAAGGGTCTCTATGCCCGGTGGTGTTGTTAGATAGGGACTACCGATGGTTAGGTCAATGCAAAAATACCCACGCATTCCGAAGCTTGTAGAGCATACCAACGAATTCCAAGCACAATAAAACAAAAATCGAGTCAAAGGATCGCATATTTTACAACCTTTCCTTAACACATACTAGGACATGTGTGTACTCTTAATGTTCTAAGTTGTATTTAATGTGTATTCTATTTCCGTTTTTGCTATCTATCCACGATCTATGATAATCATAAGAAGTATTCAACTCATTTAAGTGAATCATTAGGTATCATTTGTGAGTTTATTCAGTCAATGACCTTCTATGTATACGAATGCCAAATGAACTTTCCTCAGTTACCTGATCTGGAGAACATAGGAAATACCATTGTGGCTCGGCAAGGTAGGCTACGGGTTTGTAACGTTTGAAAAATAGTCTATTAGAAAAACAAACAGGAAATATGTCCATAAAAAGAGACCATGAAAGTCCTACTTTCTGGGTGGAATGTAAGAATGCTATATTAGATATATACAGCTCTCGCAAAAGTAAGTCTGATGTTTTGTAACTTATACTTTGTCTAGAATCTAATATTTATTACAACACAGTTGTCAGGATTTTGCTAAATTTTGACTTAAGAACCGACTAGGTGGAGTCACAAGAATATCTCTTAGAAATATTAGATTTTCACACAAGCATTCTATCAGATGGTAGAACAGTCACAAAGACGTCTGCACCCTATGAGGCATTCAAGTAATACTATGACACTCCCACTGAGAGAATTATCATTTATCCTACCCCTAATAAAAAACGCCATAGGCTTAACATGGGATTTGTTTATGTCATGGGTAGTGACATAAAGTGTTGTTTATGCCACTACTTTCTTCTTTTTTTTTTGCTGCAAACAAGAACAGACTCAGATCTAGCCTCGTCCCATATATATGCCACTACTTTCTGATACTGAAAAAATATGGAAACTTGATCATTTACGGTTTATAAATATCCTATCATGCACAAAACCATGGTAGTTAGAAGCGGCCCGACACTGTTATTCCACTGCAGTTCCACGCTTCAGTGGAATCTGGAGTTGTGAACCATAACCTGCTGTGACCCGCTAGTTTGTCAGTTGAATTTTCCTTTGATTATCCTCTGGCTGACAAAGTCCCTTAAAATTGCTGGGGCTTGGTAATTTATTTCACTAATTCACCATGAATTTTCTTGTGTGACACCTGGTTCTGTAGTTTAACCTCCAATTTGTTCAAGTAGACTTTATATCTAAATTACTGCAATTTATATTAATGTCACTGCACAGTTTCACGAAAAACAGTTCCAAATATACATGTAGGAAAAGTCCCCACCTGCACTCTCTAAGACAAATCTGAATTATAGAGATTGAGTCTTTGGGATAAGTGATATTTCTCGAGCTTTCTCTAGGCTACTGTATATCATCCGATAATGTGGATAACATTGAACTAAGAAGCAATGTGAACAACTGGGGCTGGAATCTACAGGGGGCAATCTGGGGTCTAATCCCAGAGGTAGCCTACACGCAAACACATACAACACCCTGCCTGTCCAAGGTCGACATGTTCCACAGACGCAGTGCGACGAGTTTATCAGAGCATGTGGGTAGGCTTGTGACCCCGTACCCCGCCGACCCCTCAGCACGCTCTGACCCCACTGGTGCCCACAACCTTCATGGGACGACCAGCGTGCTGGGGTCAGCGGCCAAGCTGCTGCGGGACATGCTGTGAGTGAACCCAAATTAGAATTCATGTAAATAACACGCGTGCGATGGCCCAATGGTCGGTACTCTAGCCGTTTTACTATCTTTTTCCCCCATCGGATTCTTTGGCGAGTTATTTCATATAACCCTTTTTTTAATACGATATCAAATGTATGTATCTATTATTAACGTCCTGAAAATGGGAGGAAATATGCCATACCTATGCAATATGATATATACGATGTACATAAAATATAAAACATATTCAAAAAGCTTTACCAGCGAATGTATTATTTATACTAACAGTGAGGATAAAACTTTATAGAATCGAAGGATATTTGTTTTTTATTACACAAATATTTTATGAATGAAGGTTTAAAGTGTTTTTGAATTTAGGATATTGGGTAGGGGCATATATGAATAATTGTTTTCATACTACAGTATTTATACATATAGGGAGCCAAAGTGAACCCGCTCCAACCACAGACAGCCGGTTGCAAAATAGTATTTCCGGATATAGGCGCACAGTACTTAGACTATGTAGGCTCGAGATTATATGTCTCATTCTCCAATCATTTAGATCCAAATTTTTAATAAACTTAACAACTGTCATCGTAGTTTCGAAACAGAGTTATTCAGAGACGATAGTAGTAAACCTCACTTCGAAAGTAACAAAAGAGACCAAAAACGAAAGTCTAGCCTCAAACCCCCATAGCTTTAGCACTAAGCCTCGTTCTTACTGGCCACCGGAAACGTTGTTTTGTAGGTGGGTATCTGTGGTTTCAGCGGGTTCACTTTGGCTCCCTATGGACCTAGTCATATCATTGGTTATATCGGATATATAATTGTCCCCGAAATGGGCGTCTCGATAAAACAGTTTTCAAGGTAATCAAAACAGGTTGTGCGATCTAATCTAATCCAGGGCGATTAATTAACTTGCTAGGTTGGGATCAATCGTTAGAGCATGACTGGCTGGGGGAAGAGCCCTATTCTCTGATCCGGATGGACACTTCCGGTTCAAAATACCCTCCAAAATATGCAAATTCGCCTGACAACGGATCGATCCGCCATCTTGCCTGGTGAATACAAAGCGCTGTCAGAGTCTAAAATGGCGAAAAACTATATTAATCAACATTCTCATGTGCATCCTATACATGTAATAATTGAAATAGGATTATATACATTATTCAGATATAATTTAAATGTGCCAACTCGAAGAAAATCGGTTGTTTTGACAATTTGTTGACATCGCGTTCGGAGGCTAAACTGAGGCCTTCACTTATTCATTTGATCTGAAACTGCAAGGATGGTCTGGTTTTGCCGAGGTAAAGGCTTGCGAGTTACTTAACACATCCCTACATGTTGAATAATACCAGAAATGGATGTTTGAATTCGCCATAGACTTAGCACTGTGTAGGTGCCTTGCCAAAGATGGCCGTGGCGGGGGTTCGTAGCGCCACCTACTTCCAGGCTGGATCGAAGAATGAGTGATAGAAGGGCTCCACAGATAGGGGTACTGCAAGACCTATCCGACGTATTCAGTAAAAAAAAAATCGTTTTGATGGAATCAGCACTTAAGAAATTGTATGTTCTTCACTCTCCTAATATTATCCTACCCCTAATAAAAAACGCCATAGGCTTAACATGGGATTTGTTTATGTCACGGTTGTATTGTTTATGCCACTACTCTCTGATACTATAAAAATATGGAAACGGGGTAGGATAAAATCTAGACGCCACTCTTTTGAGTTTGAGTTCATTTATACCACGCATTTTGTTGGCTCCGAAATGTCACTCGTCTTCGACTCGTGAAATTATGGAGCCAACAAAATGCGTGGAATAAATGAACTCAGACTCAAACTTGTGACGTCTCTTCATGATATGACACAGTTCATCATTAACTAGATCCGGTCACGAATAGCCCAGACATTGAACTAGTTATCAGAGGATTTGTCTTCTGACGTTCTGTATTTATAATCTAATTTTTTTTAAAAGCACTCTTTTAAGTAACAATTCAAATTATTCACAAAATAGCGAATATATTTTAAAATACTGGCAAGCTCTTTACACTCTTTGTTTCCTTTCTTGGAGAAAAACACATAATTTCTGTTCTATATTTTTGTCATGACCCATGAAATGATGTATGAACATCAACTATTTGCCACTGTCGAGTGAAAACATTGGAATGTGAGGTCCACATGTTACCAGCCTTCATTGAAATTCCATTGGACAATCTGTCACTTTATGAGGAGCCTGGAATGTGAAAACCAGCAGAATTGACACTACACACATAGACGGCACGGCTTAGCTAATAACGACATTGACAGCGTTGTTTTACAGCTGACTCAGTGACTGTAAGTGTAAGTGTAACCGCAGTAATTTATCTAGGTGGTACAAAATTCCTTGCATACTTCAGTCCGTCAGTGTCACTCGTACAATCGTGGCTCCCATGAGGAATAGCAGAATTCGTATACATGTGTATATATATTGTCAGAACCACTATAGGTAATCTTTACTGTGATGTAACCCTCATCAAACCCGATCAGGCTACCGGCTGAACGTACACACACAAAAAATGACAAGTCAAGCTGACAACCCAAACATATTAAACAGAAAATGTAAGACTGTAACTTCACTTACTGGCATCACTCGTTTCCACCATCGATGCTGCACGAGAGAGAACTTCCAGGGCGCTCTCCATAGTTGTCATGTGTGCCTAGACCCACGGCAAACAAGTGAGAAATTCCTCCGTTTTTAGGTGACTGCAAGTCGGTATTTTGAAGCCGCAACCACTTGCCAAGTCCAAGAGCGGTCGGGAGGAGTAGTTTACTCTAACTTCCCGGGGATGTAAGAAGAGTAGAAACCGTATTGAATCCTTGACTCAAACTACAGTGGCTCCAGAGTTATAGGTCACAAGTCTGTCTTTTACCTCTCATTATTTCCTGCTGTCGTCTTGGTGAAATTCACGGCAATGGCAGGAGATTTGACTGGCACATCGTACCACAAGACCATGAATTGATCAGGTATGAATGGAATGGTGGTATGTGGGGAGCCGGTCACGTGGGCTCACGTTCCTTCGTTTGATTGGCTGGTTCGTGGGAAACAATGGCGGAAGTAACCACATCTGGAGATCGGAATGTGAAGCGTTTTCCTCGTTATTTGTCTTACCCTGTCATCGATTACCCGTTAAACATAACTCATCTTATAAATATATTTGATATAGTAGAGCCTAGAGCAAAAACTTGAGAAATTACCATGTTTACAACGACCGAAGACTGGAGCATTATCAGGAACAACCCAAGCCTAACAGGCACCTGTCACACGTGCTTGGGCTTTGCCCGGCTTGCCTCGTGAAAATACAGATCTTGAATAGACCTAACGAAGTAGATAACTCAAGGTACATTGGGTATTCGATGTTCCCGTGCACATAATATTATACGCACTCACCCACATAAACACGATGTGTCAAATATAGGGCCACCTTCACCCAAAGTCTGTAAGTGTACCGCAAATCAGAATTTATAATACTTTGGTCCACCTTTTTATATTTACAAAAATTAAGCATGGAAGGAGGGCATATATATATATATATATATATATATATATATATATATATATATATATATATATATATATATATATATATATATATATATATATATATATGGGAATATGTGTTTTTATAAGGTAGAGTTCTTAATTTATATCTTTCCAAATTAATGTACTTTCTTTTTCATTGATTTGTTACAGTAAAACTTTGATTTACATCAAGGAAGGCTGGGTCAAAGTTACCCCACGGTCAGGGTATCTATTACCTTACCTATTTTTAAAACTCAAATTTGGGTTTCAAAGAAGTTGTTTTCCTCATTTGCTTGGTTTTCTTTATTTTCTAAACGCATATTTTCATTATATTTTAATCAAATTAATTCACTTTCATTATTTTAGTGGCGGCACCCACCAATCCCGATAAGGCGTTTGCCCTATAAATAGAGTCCTATAACGTGAACTTACTCTCACAATCAATATATTATGTATATGATTCAGACTCAATAAAGAAATTGTTACAAAAAAAAGAAGGTTACCGATAGACCACGATTGAACCCCGACAAGAAATTTTCCAAAAAAATCCCCGATAAGATTTCTATCGAAGTTTATCGGGGATTTTTTGGGAAAATTTCCAATCAGGGCCCCCAAAAACATGCGCCAAGCTTTTGATGTTTCCGATACGTTACCGATACCAGCACCTTCATTATCATGTAAACACTATGATTTGAGTTGTGTCGGGAATGAATCGGCAACGCAATCGTAATACACAGCCTGCCATATATTCCAATTGGAATGCACTCTGTTCCAATCGGAACGCTTCCCGATTGAATTCTAGTTGTAGAAAATATCAAACATGTCGAATCCAGACGTAAGGCCTTCGATAAGAATTTCCAATCAGGGTCCAGTCGCGGTTGAATCGGGATCCTTATCGTAAGCTGGGACATTATATAAATTTAATACCTTTTAGGTAATTGCACACACACAAAAATTGGAGCTTCAAAGGGGGGTAACTGGAACGCGCGTACGTCATTTTGATGCAAAAGCCACAGGACCGTTTCGTTTGGTGTATGAAACATTCTGTACTTTGCAGTGTGTTATTATCAAAACAAGTCAAGGGACCACCACAACCGATGAAAGGATGTGTCGACGAAGAGCACATCCTTAAAGTAATGTCATGGACATGAAAACGACGAAGATGCCAATCATGAGGTGACAGAAGACTTTTTGTTGACACCACATTTGATTGATTTGTAACAAGAGCGATGAGGTAAGTCTCGCAACCCTTTGACAGTACTTCACTCGTGTATATCACTCATTATCGCCCTCATACAGACTACTATGTGTCATTGTGTGTGGGTTTGTTGTGAAAATACATTCATTTTACCCCTGGAATAAATGTCCATAGGCCTAATTGGGAACTCGTTCTCCATGCCCCTACAAGTATTGCAGTCCATTCTCCACGGTTTATACCCTGTGTGTTGTCCATTCTTTTAGTCATTAGTGTATACAGGGGTGAGATAAAAATACAGAAAGCAACTGGTTTGGGTCAAAGAAGTCATTCTCCAGCTCATTTGGATGCTATGTGATATTCACTCCAACTCCACATCAAACTCGTGAAGAACGACGACTTTAACCAATACTTTTTGGTTTCTTCTTTAGTATCAGCACTGTAGTATCAGTCAATATTAGGGAACCCGAGAAGTACGTTGTCATGGTTCTGCGGTATTTTTCTCCATAGGCTTAGCATTAGGAACTCGTACTCCACGGACATGAGTTTCGTGTACCCAATACTCAATGGCTAATTGAGTGATTCATTTCATCAATAATTAATGTTATACGGGGTGAGATAAAATCAGAAACCCACTCTATGAAAATAACTTGGTCTGTACACCACCTCGTTTGACCACAGAGTAATGCACTTTCTCGTGGGTTTCCTTCTAAGACTCAAATTACGAAAGGGGCGGTTTAAAGACATTATACCTAGGAACTAGCGACTTCGTCGTTGACCTGTGTTTCTTAGTCCTAGTGTATGTGAGGAAAGTGATTACAAAATTAAAAGAAATATGCACTTATTTATGCACCGTTCAGCTCGCTGAGATCAAGGGGAAAGAATTTTTTTTTTTAAGTCAATAGACAGTGGCAGGGCACGAACCCCCGACGATCTGATTCCCAGGCAAACACATTGCCGACTGCTCCACAGAGTTTGTTGTTCATTATGGGTCAAATACTTAGGGTGCTGGTGGTGGGGTGGGGTGAAGGAGGGAATCAGCGGAGTTTGGAAAGGGCTACCAGCGAAAGTTGAGATCTCATTGGTTTCTCACGAGAAAAATAGATTAGAAAACTACAATACTAAACTTTGATTTTGGCATGGTGTGAAATGAATCATAAGAGAAGAAGTTTGCCTGAGTATAGAAATACAAAAAAGAAGAACAGGTTCGAGTTTTTCACTGCACGAGAATCTCACTCTCGTGGGCCCTCATTCTCCAAGCCTAGGTCTGGTTCACTATGTCTCTATGTACGGGAGCAACTTCAAGCGGATTCGACGGAATTCTACCGTTTTAAATATAGTAGGTAATGAATATGTATGTACGTGGATCTCCAACCATAATTGACACAACTCAAGTTACAGAGACACCTCCCCACCTCCCCTAGTGCCCTAGTCATGGTAGGATAAATCTAAACGTCACTCAATTTCATTTAATTGTTAACATGGCATTCATAGAGATATCACCCAGCTCTGCTTCATTGTATCATTCTGCGAATTTCATATAAACAATCATATGAAATTTCGTGATGTTTCATGATAATCCCTGCCGTGATGGATCACGTTCCGATAATCGGTCATGTGGCGTTGTTACCCCAGACGGGTTAAGTCTTAAGAACAGAAATATTTCTGTTTAAAATGTCACTCAGTGAAGAACAGACTCAGTGACAAACTGAATCCATAAAAGCAGAGATGGTTGTATTCCTTTTTTCCAAGGAAATCCTTGTTTTCATTTTCAGATTATGGAATCATTTTTTCTCGTGTAAAACAAAGAGAGTAATAAATTGGGCCTCATTCACACCAATAAACAATGATGCAAACCTTTCAAATACCTCAATCTCCGGCCAATGTAATGATGTGTTATCTATGTTATCTCAGATTCTTTGAGGCAGTAAATTTCATATGAAAACCTTTTTTTTTTTTTTTTTCTCATGACCCCCCAACTGACATCCCTGGTAAAAGTGAGACCTTCGCACATAGGTACACGCTGATAGACCTCCCGATACACACCAATACAAAATGAGTAAATCGTAACCTATCTGATGGTTGATATCGTGATTATGGTTCCGATGTACCTCACAATTCAGACAGTGCATTAAGACGGAGCTTTATTTGACATATGTATGATCCTTTATAATTCCTGAAATAATGCATCTTTATAATTGGATATTTTATCTGTAGATACAAAACAATATCAGATAATTTTTCAGTCATTAAAAACTCAGTTCCAAGTTAAATTAGGAAATGATTGATTTGAGACCTTTATCAATAATCACATTCCACTATATTTGCAGGCTGGAATTATCCTACTATATTCTAGGTATTTTGAAAATTTCATATTTTTCTGTTGATCATTACACATTGTAACATTGCTGACTGTTATCAGTCTAATAAATGATTAAAAAAAAAAAAACAGGAACGAGCAATACATGTTCAATTGTCATAGACTCCCTTCGGTACAGGTTTTTTAATCGGGAGCGGGCCCTCCCGTATCAGTGTGTGTCGGTAGTGTCAACGTAGAAACCTGACCAACCTCACTTTTATGAGCTACGATTTCGCTGCAATTTTGATTTTGTACCGGGTGGTCAAAATCGTAGCATATTGGTGTGTATCGGTGCCCAATGGACGCCGCACATTATAGTAATACTTTCTATGAATATATAATTAAAGGAGGATTATGCAACAGCTGAAATGTGGGTTTGACCCTACGCTTTCATCTCCCAATTACTAATGATAGATGCAGTGTCGCCATCTATCAGAATATCGCATGGATCATGGACTATGTAGCTACATAGTACCAGTAACTCTCTGAACTCCCTGAAACTCTCCAATCGTGTTTGAACCAAGACCTGTGTATGGGTACTGTAGGCCTCTAGTGGTGGACTCAAGGCTTGCTCAAGTCTTTGATTAAGAACGTTCCTCAAATGAATAAACAAAATCGGGATAAGTCAGTACCAGTAACCAGGTGATGGGCTGTTATCGACAGGAATGATAGTTTTCCACTTTTCCACATAAATCCTTGTTTTCATTTCCAATTTACAATCTTTTCTTGTATGAAACAATGCTGTTATAAATTGAGCCTCATTCACACCACTAAAACTTGTTTGAATCCCCCCCTCCCCCTCCCCCTCCACCCTAAACCGTATCCCATGGCCATACTTCAGGGTTTTTTTCTGAAAGGGTTGCTGGTAGCCCTGAACATACCCCTTGCAATACAGTCATTACAGGCATTTCGGTGATACTTTGAATTGGATTTCTATCTTTATTCTAAGTATATAAGAAAAATGGGAAGCTTTTTGTTACTGCACACTTGTAATCTCTGAGATAGTGGCCTGGCAAAATAAATCATCAAAAGTGACCCCTGATATGAACATCTTAAACACGTCACTGCCGTATGCCACCTGTCCCTAACATTATAATTATTACAGGCCTTTCAATGAGACGTGGATTCGTGGTTACATCTTAATTCTATGTATTTATTTTAAGGGGATAACCTTTTGGCATTTGTAGAGGCATGTTAGGATATTTTAGTTCACATCTCCAGCCACAAGGTGGCAGTACAGCTTGTGTGGCGCATAGAAACCGCACACTCACACTGTTATCTATATCCGGCGTCCAGTCCATAGAATAAAGTGTCCATGCATGGATGAATCGGTTCTGAGTTTATGTATATTAGCAATTTATTATTGTTTGGATGAATATTATTTGAAAGGAATGCACAATGGACCTTTAATGACATGCTTGTATAATGAGCATGTTTACGAAATCAATTACTCGGCTTTGTTTTAAAGAGACCTTTTGAATATATAGAAATCAGCTTATATGATAATGCGAACATTTTTTATTTAATTTTCTTAGTAAAGACACTCTCTAGTTTGGCTGGTTTTTAACATTGAACGACTAGAATGAGATGAAGCGTCCGTATCAATTTAACAAAACTGGAAAACATAGCATGGTGATGGAGCGTATTCTTCCCCATAGTGTATTTATATGGTATCTAACTATGTTTCAACTCTCTAGATATGAACCCTTTTAGTATTTTCCTTACACTACAGTTCTTTAGACCTCTCGTGTATAATAACATTTGTCCTTTCAGTCGAACATAGCGGAATACTAGCCCATCACCGGCTCATGCTCATAACTAGGTACCGAACTTAGCTAGCACATACAAAAAGTGCAGTTATCTATAGGCCGTATAACTGATGTCGCATCAATACGTCCTATGCACATATAAATTGGTGTTTGCGATAGGACCTTGTCAGCTTGTTCAGATGGCAGACGATCATCGATTAACTGCCAAATGACTTGGGACTCGTCCTCAGGTTGGCAATGGCCACCCTAAATTAGTTACCACCCCCACTCTGCCCCCCCCCCCCCACCCAAAAAAAAACACCCCAAAAAACAACAACAACAAACAAACAAAAAACCAAAAAAAACCCAACTATCTAAAAAGAATATCGAGATATTAAATGAAAAGAAACCACAAAGGCAACTTCTATGATGATATAATGACATGTCTTTTTCCAGCTTATATAGACCATATTTTGGGAGCGATTCGGTACACAAAATGCTGTATGCACTTGCTATACGTATGAACCAGATAAGAGAGCATCTATCAAACGTTTTGGATGTAATTTGACATTTGCAAAACAATGTTTCTGGTAATATTCACAGACCAATTATTGTGCAATATATGTATATTGTTACTTTCCAGGGCTAGGTTGCTGCAGGTTTGTGCCATCCATTCTGATTATTGCTTATCCATAAAGAGTACTTATTTCTAACCTCTAAAAAACTTAATGACGGTGATTAGGTGCTTCTCTGTGCCTATCTTGCCAATGGAAGCTCATCATTGTCTCAAGCTATAATTTATTTATTTAAATGGATCAATAATTTGGTGACGGACTTAACTTTTACTCAAATTTTCCATTTTTTAATGACCTTCTCCTTTCCTTGCATCCTTTGTCCCTCCCTCCCTCCCTCCCTCCCTCCCTCCCTCCCTCCCTCCCTCCCTCCCTCCCTCCCTCCCTCCCTCCCTCCCTCCCTCCCTCCCTCCCTCCCTCCCTCCCTCCCTCCCTCCCTCCCTCCCTCCCTCCCTCCCTCCCTCCCTCCCTCCCTCCCTCCCTCCCTCCCTCCCTCCCTCCCTCCCTCCCTCCCTCCCTCCCTCCCTCCCTCCCTCCCTCCCTCCCTCCCTCCCTCCCTCCCTCCCTCCCTCCCTTCAAGGTTGTACTAGGTTATAAGAGATAATCGTATTAAAGTAAAGGTAATTGTTGAGATGGCTCGTATATGTTGGATAGAGAATATACCGTAGAGTAAGGAGAGATATAAGCTTGGCCTCCACCTGTCGTTAAAAAGTAGAACTGAATATGTATTGAGTAACAACTCAATGGCACAAGGTGTCGGGCTTGTGTAGTATTTTGGTTTATCCTACCCTAATAAAAAAACGCCATAGGCTTAACATGGGATTTTTTAATTTCACGGGTGTGACATAAAGTGTTGTTTATGCCACTACTTTTTAATGCTGGAAAAATGTGGAAACGGGGTAGGATAAAATCGTCTTCGACTCGTGAAATTATGGAGCCAACAAAATGCGTGGCATAAATAAACTCAGACTCAAACTCGTGACGTCTCTTGATAGCATCGGATTTGTTTCTCGGTATTTTTGAAACATTGGCCCTATTGGCCTTTAATTTTGAGCTTCTTTCAACGTTTTGCTGAATATTAACTTTTTTTATTGGAATGTCAGTCTTATTTGATACACTTGAAATCATTCTTGCCAATGTGCGAAAGCAAGTTTCAATATCTATTTGGGGGAAAGTTGAATACTCTAGGATCTCGACTTTGATTAGAAATATAAGCTCGATCTAAGTTAGAGAAACTGTGAAATAGATAGATATTTTACAGGCGCTACAAAGTTACGCTAGGCATAGAGAGAGAATAATCATAGGGATTATACCTTAGAAGCTTGGTGAGATGAAAACTTTAATTATATATATATATATATATATATATATATATATGTATATGAATTCAAATAAAAGGATATTAGTTGAAATAGTGTAGTATGTTATATTTGAAGAAATACGGATAATTGACAAGTGCCGCACGATCAAAGGCGCATGCGACTTATTAGAAAGTCCTCTATTTTTGAGGAACCCACTTACAAATGATACTTGTAGATTACAGTAAAACCCCGCTTCCGGGACACCCCGCTTAAGGGGAACACCCTTGCTTTAGGGGCCACCCCGCTTTAGGGGCCACCCCGCTTTAGGGGCCAATGTGCTTGGAACGGAAATTTCTTCTTCTATTAAGAGTTTATTTTCACCCCGCTTCAGGGGACAACCCCCACTTAAAGGGACAGAAATGCTTCAAAACCCTGCTTAAGAGGACAGTTTGGGGGGGGGGGGACATCTTATCAAATACATTCCAGATTATCTCAAAATCTGTGTTTATGCTGCCTGTTTGTATATAGGACAGACAGTTGTCGGAACCAGAACAATAGACTAAGCATTCCCAGGCGGGCGCGGGCAGCCAGAGTGTGTTGTTTCAACAGTATTCCCTACATTTCTAGTGGCTCTGGGCAGGCCACAGTGAGTGGGTATTAGTACCAGTGATTTTCACGCCTGCTGATTGTAGCAGGTAAGAGGCCCGCTTACAGGTTAGCGGTGCGCGGTTCAGGCCGGGTGGGAAACATTGTATGAACAGAAATGATGCTGAGGTCATGGAGGCTGTATTACATTGCATCGGTACAGTGTATAGGAATAGAGCTGCCCAGAGTCCAGTCAGCCCTTGATGCCTTCCTGGGACTGTAAAACTGTTCTTTGAACTGTGTAGGATGCTGTATATACATGTATTATTTTTCTATTCATTTTCTAAATTTGTGTATCTGTTTATATTTATTTGGTATTTATTTGGTATTTATTTGCTTAGAATATGTTATCGACAAGCCTCTGAAAACCCCGCTTAAGGGGACACTTGGCCCGGAACGGAGGGTTACCCCTTAAGTGGGGTCTCACTGTTCATATATATATATATATATATATATATATATATATATATATATATATATATATATATATATATATATATATATATATATATATATATATATTATATATATATATTCCTGTGATATTCAGTCAAACGTTTGTTCGTGGTTATGTGACAAATATATGATACTTCATTCCACTGCTCATACTGACAGTCTGACCAGATTATTAGATTTCCGATCAGGGATGCAAGTTTTCCTACAAATGAGGTAAATCAGAAGTGTTATATTCACCGCCAACACTCTATATATATATCGATTCATAGGCATTTTGGTCCAATATAATGTTATAAATGATTCTTTTTGATGAACGTTGTCAATTTCCGATTTTCTCCTCAGTCTTGACCTCAATCCCTATCTGTTACCATACGTGTTA